>JAYKKI010000001.1:25035000-26235000 GCA_039881145.1 Druceiella hillmani | reverse complement strand
CAAATACGGTATTGCAGATCTAACAGAGTGACAATATATAATATTCTCATTGACTATATGTATACTTCAAGTTCAACCGTGAAATATACTTAGTCAAAATATTGCAGGAAGGCTACTGCGAAAAATTTTCAACAAGTATTATTCGAATCTCGAGGCATCCTAATATTTGAAGCGGTAAATAAAACGTCCACTGTGGTAGAAAGCCGCCGTTTTCCGACATATTAGTATATTTTCAAATATTGGGTGTATCATCTCTGCAGTGTGAATCCGATTGCGTAAGTCTTAAAATATTTAAAAATGCAATTTATGCTTTATAGAAATGCGAATTTTTCCGAGAATGGAAAATTGATTTGAATACCGATCTGGATTTCAATAAATTTTTGTTTTATTGTTATTTCATATATGTATCGCAATGATAGGAAAACTCACAAAATTAGTGTTGCAATTCCAGAAAATTTACAGTGAGCTATGCGAAATATAAAAATGAAAAATTCATTAAAATTTAGGATATTCGTGACGATATGCGTGAACCAGTAGGAAGGGAATAAAGTAGGGCAGACAACCTTCGAGAAAGTTGTACTGCGTGCTCGGCTAACTCGCATTCGATCAATGTACGTAATATTTGAGCGTTATCCTATAAACACATTGTAGTAGATATAAAATATACTAATTAAAAAGGGTATAGGAGTCTAGAGGCGTCTGATGCTGTTAGCTAAATTTATATCCAGAAGCTGGTCCATACGTTCTCATATGACTATATATGTGTTAATCATAAAACATGTTTGTAATTGTGAATACCAAATAGAACATCAAAACGAATTTAAGAACAACGAATAAATCTTTTTACACTATCGACACAAGAAAAATTATACCATAAGAAAAATTTCCAGCCATGTAAAAGGCGTCTGTACATCGAAGAAAACGCATCGGATGTCATTATCGGAGAGAAAAAACGTAGACAAGAAAACGCAGCGGCAATTACGAGCCACTAGCTAGAACCCCGCTGTCGCAGTTGTACGTGATTTTTGCGGTCGAAGGTGTTGCAAAAACGTGATCTCCGACACAGCTAGTTCATCCCTGTAGAGCGAATCCGGTTGCGTAAGTCTTAAGATATTTCAAAATGTAATTTATTCTCTACTGACGTGGCTGAGTTTTCCGAGAAAGGAAATTTTAATTGAATATCGCTTTAGCCTTCGATTTGTTTAAGAGAGAAAAAATCCGCACAAAAGCGTAGTCACGATCGCTTCGTATTAGATTGGTTACACGGCCTAGCCGGCTTCTGAGATGTACATTTTTTTTTACATTTTTTTCAATTCCTGTTTCCAGTAAAGCTACTGTTACCGAAGCCGGTATTTTGGGATATATATCAAAATAGATACGATTATATAAAGTACATTATGCTTTCTTTTACTTAGCATAATATATATGTAATAAAACGTATATTTTAATAACTAAACTAATAATTTATAAAATTGTATTAAGGAGAAGAAAAAAATTTTTTGAGTGGTTCTATAAGAATTTTATCTTCCCTTTTACGGTTCCGTACTTCAAATGGAAAAAAAACGGAAATAGTGTGAGAACCGTATTTTTTTTAGGAAACAGATCGATGTAGAAAATTTCGCACAGTTATAAAATATATTTGCCGCACATATCTCAATCAAAAATAGGCATTGGAAAAAAAATATTTTTTATTGTTTAAAAAGGCTAGTTAGAAGGGTGTCAAAAATATTTTTTCATAATTGTATTATTTAATATTATATTATTTTTTCATCTTTATAAATATACTGAGACGTATGCAAACAAATACGTTTCCCGCTCCTAATTTCCGAAACTACACAACCTAAAATTATGGAAAAAACAAAGCTTTTTAGAAACCTGTGAAAAGCTTGTAGGAAAACCGTGGCGATGATTCTGCACATCATAGTTTTTAGATATTCAAAACAATATATGTTTTCCTACTTAATTATATTAGGTTTTGATCAATGTTATTTGCGCTTGGAAGTCCATATTAGTAATGGCTTATGATAAGTATATTAATAACCCATCCTTATAACTCCCTATTCCTAAAGTGTTATTTTGTTTTGGTTATTTTGTTTTTTTTTTTTTAAATTAATCGTATTTTATTACCACACATTATTTTATATTTTAAGTAGAATTAAGTATTGTTTAAAAATCATATTCATCATTAAGTATTGTTTAAAAATCATAATCAGTCTGCCACAGCACTTAATATTCTCATCTAATTCATTGTGGTTGGCTGTAAGAGATTGCTCTTGAAGCAATAAGTCTGACACTGCATGCTTAGTTTTCTAAGCTTGCAGAAAAATAATAGACCCGCACTTAGCAGGTTTGTTTTTTTAATTTTTTTAACAACATAATGATGTTTTTTTAACTTACGTAATTTTTTATTGAATACTTGACATGTGTGAATAGCCTTGATCCACGATTCTTGTGAAGAAACAGGAAAAACGTTATTTTCATTTAAAAACAACATTCTCGAAAAGATATAATTTTTTTGCATTGCAAATGACTAAGTAATTTAACAGTTACGTACATACGTCTTGGCCGATGATAAGACTTGCCCGCTATGCAATTGTGCGCTAATGGACAATGACCATCTTCGTAATTGCAAGACTTTGAAATGCCCAACAAGTAACATTGTCGGATGCTACTGGGATGCTCGGCGTCAAAAGGTCGAAGGACCACGATAGGCGTTGGCTAAAAAACGTACGTACATACGTTCAAGTCTTTATCCCTATAAGGGTTAATTTACAAAAGGAAATGTATTTCGGAATGAAACTATACTATATTATTGCCATGACACAGGCTACATGTTTGCAATATTTTATCAAAATCGGTTGACTAATAGAGGTATGAAAGTGAGAAAAACAAAAAACAAACTCTCTTTCTCATGTTATTTACGATTTTATGAAATTAAGGAAAATATAACAGGAAAATATATATAAATATATGTATATACACATTTTTAATTTTTTTCTGTTATAAAGGAAAATAAGATATGTAAGAATATCAAAAGAATAAATTTTTGTAATGAATTACTTTAGAAATTATATTTTCTAACAGCTTCAAGTACCTGATGGTCTCTGATTGCTTATTATGTATATATATATATTTATATATATATATATATATATATATATATATATATATATATATATATGTGTGTGTGTGTGTGTGTGTGTGTATAGAAACATTAATATATTTCTCACCCCGCGAGTATGTGTATTATTTTCGATTAGGACACAAGATCCTGGTTTTGATAACATAAACAATTATAATTTGAGTAATTTACAAATATCTAATTAAATATTAATATGGCTTTTTGGAAATGGGAGATCTTTCTCTAATAACTTATAAAACAAACATATTGCAGTGTCAAATGATTAAGTAGTAATTTGTTGTTTAATTAAATAGTAGTGGATTAACATAGCAGCATTTTCTAAACTATTAATCGGATTAATATGAAAAAAAAAATATCGCTGTTTTCTGAGAATATTTGTAACGAAGACAACATAAAAGGAAGTGACCCAAGTCACAGTAAGTGACCTGCTACGTTTTATTAACAATAATAATTTTGAATATATTTGGCGTTAATTTTACAGAAATTCATTATTCACAATTAACTGAAACTACGTGGTGTAGTATTATTTCCACTTTTTTTAAGTTCTTTACCTAGGTTTAATTGCATTACAACATCTTCAGGTGGGCTGTTAGCAAAGATAGATAAGATCTTTGCTAACGAAACTTAGGTCGTGGTAAAGAACTTAAAGAAAGTAGAAATAATACTACATCACGTAGTTTCATTTAATTGTGAATAATAATGTTTTAAACAATTTACTTATTTAAATGGAAATTACAATTAACGCTATGATAGTGAAACTAATACGCGATGATAGTCAAAACTAATATTTTATGTTTCAATTATTGACTTGAAACTTGCGTCCATTTTCAGTAACGCTAAAAACCTTTAATTGCTTACTTTGGTAAGGAACACTTACTGTATAACACTGGATGCAAGAATCGGGCCTGTTGGTGATTACTGATTACCTTATTGTTAATAAGTCGGTAATATTCTCAATTACTGAAGTATCAGCTTAACCGCTGTACCATGTCGATGGTAGTAACTTAGACATTATTCCCTGAAGTCATGTACTATATAAAAGTGTTAAGTCGCCACCGAAAGACGATATAAATTGTAATCTAATGGGGGTGAAATAATCAAATTCCGAATAGACAAATGTTTCAAAGAAATAGTTTTTTTTCAATCCTTTAAAGGGGTTGAAAATAATAATAGTAACAATAATGAAATTAAAAAATAAGTTGGTTTTCAGTAAAAAACGAGAGTTAATATCGAATCGAACCGGGTTTCCTACAGACGTTAGTCGAGGGTCGTCTTGTAATCAATTGCTAAACACTTTGCTGCAGGTGACAAGTAAGATAATAAAAACCTTTTATAAGTAAAATAACAAATTTCCGCTTATCGGCCTGATGAAATTGGTTTCGAAGGTTAATTGTAGCAGACAGCAATGAAAAGTATTAATAAAAGTATGAAAATTAAAAGACGTTAATTAATTTTTTGTCAAACATTTTATTTTAGATTATCTTAAAAATAGATCAGAAAGTCCTAAAAAGAACATTTGTAGAAACGGCCAAAATTGATGATTTAAAAACTGAGCTTATGATTTTGCTTGTAGAATGTAGCTATGCGATATTGATGGTAAGAAAAACCCAACTGTAACGTAAAGTGTAATTTTAAAATTAATGTTTTTTTCTAAGCTCTTAACAAAATTGCATAAGAGCAATTGTTTGTTTTGTCATCTTCGTTCTAATTCTTCAGGGAAGAATTCTCATTACAGAGAAGGAAAATCAGAACTTTTCATTTGTAGAAAAAGTGTGCCGCAGAATTTATTATATTGAAAGATATGTATTATCTAAAAAAAAGAACTTAATACCTTTGTAAATAAGTGAAATATATTCAAGAACTTAATATCTTTCTAAATACGTGAAATATATTTGGAGAAAAATGTATGGAAATGTAAAACCTAAAAAACTCGTGATATGAGTAAAGTTATTGAACCACTATATTAAATATGTTATTTTACTTGAAATTTTTAACTATGGTCATGTAACTATAACTAGCATATTAATACCACTGTCAATACAAACTTTGTGCCCTACAAAATTTTACTTTGTGTTAATCCGTATCATGCTTAATCATTTCTTTTTAAAAAGCATTCTTGGTGAAAATATGATACGAAATGGTGATTAATATTTCCTTAAGAAATAAAAACCTACCATTTCATATTTTGTTACTGAATATTTCACTTGTCAACGTTAAATGAAAAACAGAAGCGTAAGTGAAATTACGGAATCACCATGCAGTTGATCTCTTTGTTCGCAAGTATAAAATGTCGGAAAAACTTCTCACATTAACTCACTCCAGGTTCAAAGAAAATGAAAGGAAATTGCATTCAGTCGAACTGAAACCGTATTAGAAAAACGTAACTGCAAAGAAGCGTATCGAATAGCTTCACCTTGCGCGGCCTTCTTTTGTCCCCGAGTTACACAATGCACTCTGAATTGAATTCGTGTTACGGTTCTGTGGAGTGAGTTGGAAATATATAATGGTAGGATATCCGCGTAATTCTTTAAATTACGGATAGATACAATCGTGTGATGTCTACTTGCGCGTGGGTGACTGTTAGTTGGCCTGATTAATGTTTCTTTTTTTTGGCTGAAGGTTTCATGCTCACTTAGACGTTTTTATCTATTTAATTGAGACTAGAGATAAAAAAATGTCCATTGCCGTTTGCTGTGCATATGCACCGTTCACTGTATAATTATTAACATCGAAAAATCGTAGCGCAGTCTAGCAGTCTAGTTGTGTAGTCGCCGTGGTGTGTTCAGTTTATCACAAGACATGAGGCTTGTGACGACCACGGAAACCCGGATTCAATTCCCGACCGTTCGTCGAGCGAGGCTGGACGGGTGTTAGGTTGATTGTAAGACATTGCTCTCGTAGCAATAAGTCCGCCATATATATCAATTAGATACATTAAAGTAGATAAATAAATAGTTCTTTTTTCTTTTAATATAAGAAGCTCCTAATCTATGTGACATACGTACGTATATACTATTAAACGAGCATTTTTGTAAATTTATATATACACACGCACACACACACACACATATATATGTGTGTGTATATATATATATATATATATATATATATATATATATATATATTTTAGCCTTGGAAAAGTTAACCTTCAAGTGTTTTTTATATTTTTGGAGTAATAACTTATTATTACGGCGAGATTCTATAATTATTATAGGAAATTAAGTAATTTTAAATATATCAGAAGGTTTATGTGGCGGAACAAAAATAATTGAACAGTTCCAAATCGACTTAGTTTTAGATTTGTCTTCTCCATGTTCACTGAGTGGTTAATCAACATTTTTGGTGTCATCAAAACTTGAAGGTGGTGCGCATGGCAGAAAAAATGGAGAAGGGGACAAAAAATGAGAAAATGGGTATACAATTGATGTAATCAGTTGATGTCAACTGATGCAGTTAAAAATTGAGTATTTGCCAAAAAATTACTGATCGCAGTCTAACCAGTAATTACTATCAGAACTTGTCAAGTCTGAAGTAGTTTTAGTGATTGAAATTATAGTTTGAAACAGGGGATGAAATTTGTTGGGAGCCCGACAGATAACTGGTATTTATGGTATTAGTTATAAATCAAGAAGGTATTACTTACAAATTAAACGTGTTTCTATGTTTTTGGAAAAATAATCCCAAAGGGGGTAAAAAGAGAGTAAAATATTCGTATGAGATATAAAATAAATATTAGACGATTTTACTAAATTTAAAATGCTAAATTTAAGCTACCACTAGTTAATTTTATTAATTTATTATTTTGATTTTAAAAATATATATCAGCATCGAATTCCTAACGGATATAATTTATAGTAATCGCCTACTAACGTGGTCGAGTTTAAAATAGTTTACAGAGCCTTCACTGACCTCGTCGCTGAAGTATTCACATAATTAGATAAGAGCCACTACCAAAGTAATTAATTGCCTTGGAAAAATCGGTAATATTATTTTACTATTTAAGGAAACGAATAAATATATAATTATAGCAAAAAATAATTAATTTCATAGCATCAGAATTAAAAATGTAAGGTGTGTCAGATGTATCACAAACTAGTTTTAGTTGAAAAGAAAATTATTTTTAAATGGAGTTAAGGATAATTATCTTATCGTGATATAAAAAAAATCTTCTTCAAAACACTATAATATTCTTAGCAGCAAAGAGGCATAAAGCGAACGGTATGCCAAGAAATAATAAAGTCATTTCGAAGTTCCAACCCATCGTAAGAACAAATGAAATGATCAAGATGACAAATGACGTTTTAATAAATCGTTACTAACAAATAAATTGTTGTGTTTGCAATTAAGGTCAAGTACAGTGCATTCTCGAATATAACTTTAAGGAAATAATTATTTTTGATGTTATATTGATGAGAATCGTCCGCATGAATTATCCACATAAGACCAGAATATTAAAGTTTTAGTGGACAAGACTCGGTTTTTAGAATTAAAGGTTGGAGCATTGCAGTGTTGGTTTCAATGTCCAACAGCGGTATATCCTATAAGAATATTAAGAAACGTATATAAGTATACCTACAATAGTACTTTCATAAAATAAATGTGTCATACCGAGATTATTCTTTTATTTCTTCTGAAGAGATTAATAAATGACAATCAGTAGGAGTTGATGAAATGTTCACGTGTGTGTTCAAAGGTTTGCTGATGCTAATTGATAGTCCATCATCAACAAGCTTTATTATAAAAATGATAAAATAGTACTCTTCATAAAATAGTGTGTCATATCGAGATTATTGTTTTCTTTGTTTTGAAGAAATTAGTAAACGATAATCAGTAGGAGAACTTGGTGAATAGTTCACGTGTGGCATTAAAGGGTTTTGTATGATACTTTAAATCAGTATCATCTTTGCCGAAAAGAGCTTAAATTCTCTGTAAATTTCGAAATCATTTTATTATTGGTGAAGAAATATTACCAGACGTGGGAATAAAAATAATTTAACGTAACCAGACTTGGGAATAAGTAGAAAAACTTTTAAATATTTGGGGTGGTTTTTTATTAATTTAAGTGAATAGAAAAACGTTTGAAAATGTGACACAAAATGTATATCTGTTTATAGCTGTGTTCAAATTTTCCTGATGCTAATTGAATATTCCATTATCAACAAGCTTTATTATAAAAATTATCATATTACTCTTTAAGATTAATAAATGCGAGTGTTTGTCAAATGATTGCAATTTTAATCGATTATTTCATATTTCTAGATAATTAGACATTTTAACTTTTAGGTGCATTAAGCAAAAAGTGTAGAATGACCTAAAAGATAATGATAATACTGTAGTTACTAATTTTAAATAATATCACAAATGTAAAATATATATTTGATTGTCACTTAATAACTCTTTAAAAAATTAACTGATGCTCGCCAAAATGTCTACTAATAGAATATTTTACTGTATTTTCTATTTATAAATTCAAACGTCTCCGAAAAATACAACTATTTATGGAATAAACAAAAACTTGTCTGCGAGGTGGCGATACTTTATTTTAATAAGCAATTACTTCAATTAATTATATTAAATTCGGACATTTGTTAAAAATAATGTAAATCCCGCCATCTAGCGAAAAATTATAACTACACGTTTACGATGGTTGTTTTTAAAACAAACAGATACCGCTGTCTGGTAATTAAATAGTAATATCCGTACACAAGTTTTTGCGTAATATTGCGTGTATGCGCGCATCAAGACACGATAGTAAAAAAATCGAAATAAAGTATGAACACATTTAATTAACCAAGGGTTTCGCTATTGCACCATACGCTGTACTATTACTTCGTATCGAGTTTCATCGAAAAACTTTTCATCATCAAGGATTCTGCTATTGCACTATAGATGGCGCCCTATCGATTTAGTTTTTCTACTGTACCATATATGCCTTGTGGAATATAAACGAAAATGCGAAAATCATCTAAAGATATATTAGTCTTACATGACTATACAGTACAGCTACACGATGCGTATACCATAGTATTAAAATTAAGAGTATGTAGATATGCTTCACAGGCCTATATCAACACCAATATCAACGACATACAATCCAATCCATTATAGCTTGAGAACCGTTTGAGATATTGTGATGTAACAGGAATAATAAATGTGCTTTAATATTATTGTATATAGAGTATATATATATATATAAAGACAGGCAGGTGATTTTTTTAAAAATATTGGATTCGTTTTAGTAATCGAATGTGCAAACAGAAAAAGTATTTAAAAGAAAATCACAGACAGATGCTTTATTTTTATTTATCGGCATTGATTATTTACAGAACCTTAGGTATTGTACAAGAAATATGAAATGTAACTATTTGTAATAATTACAAAAAGACAGTCTGATTAATAAAGTCTTAAAAATAAATGTGTTTTTTAACATTTTCACCTACGTACACCTGTTCTGTGCCGCGAGTAAAAAGTTCAATTGCAGGTCCCTGATCCCGTATATGTGCGACAATGTGCGTGCACTCGCTCCGCCGTATATCAAAGTTGTCATGGCGGCTAACGTCAAAACAAGTCGTAGTTATCAAATTATGAACGAGAAAGTTGAAGATAATGTGATTAGTTTTTTACGACAATAATTTGTTCTGAGCTACGCTCAGCTCGACACGGCTCGGACAAATTGATAATGCTGTGGAAAAGATTGCTTTGATGGCATGGGAGCATTTCACGGTTACGTTTGCATACAAAACTTTGTGTTGGTGCGTGAGGGGAGCTATTTTTCAATTGCTTTCGTTTTTGTACAGAACGGATTAAATTGCCCAGGTCGTTTCTTCAACTCATTTCACTTTTTTGATTACCTAAATTATTATGTTTCAACAACGTTTGCTTCTCTATCAAAATATGATATAAAAATTAGCAATTCGTCCCGACTTTATACGCATACATTTTAGGATAGACAAAGATAGTAACTAAAATAATTTTTTATGCACCATGTTATGCACCATGTTTTATGCACCATTCCTCCATGTGCTAAAATGACCTGAACTCAGACTTTATACGTGGGCAATTAAGTTGTTTGACTAAGATAGTTTGATATGTATTTTTTAGATGTATTAGTCCTGCGCTTTATTTTAATTTAAAAATTTATAAATGTAACGCGACATGCCAATTACCCCTCCACAATTTCCTCTTTCAAAAACCTTTTCATTTTTTTCTTAAATTACTAATCCAAACTATAAAGTATCAACGGTCAATTCTTATCTATCGGCAACGTTAAAAATTATCATGAAATTTATTTAATGAAGATTAATAAATTGACCGTACCAACGTTTTTTTATTTATAACTTTTACCGCGACTTATCTATAAAATATAAGTCATAAATTTAAACCCTGACTTTATTTAGACCGTTTTAGGATCTATAATTCTCTCACAAATTTTATTGGTGTGTTTTGTCAACTTTTGTCACGAAGGCAATCAGGCTAATAACTTTTTCTCCGACTACGTTGACATTATTAAATATATCTCAAAAGTTATATAATATATGCACTTACCATATAAACTTTGGTAATCAATAAACTATAAGCTATCATATTTTGAAAGTTATATGTCAATAGGATCAGTAGCTTTAGCACGACTGCTTAAAAAGTAAATAAACAAGATTTTTTTTTATTATGTTAGTGGGATACTTTTGAATTTGTTTGGATTATTTTTCGGATTTCATATTTCGAAAGGAAAATAACGAAACTCTCATAGAAACATTAACGTGTCCGTATGTCCCTTTATTATGGTTGTCGTTCTTTGAAATGGTTTGACGCAGAAAGTTAAAATGATGAAAGCGAAGACATTGACCTGAATATTTCTCAGTTAGTAAGAATTTAAAAAAATATTTTTAGTTTTACATAAAAAAAAATTGCTTTCGGTCGTGTGTGGTATCAATTAAGAGGGCGAGTTATAAGAATTCCAGTACTATTTTTCCCAATTATATAAGATATTTCTGGAGATATAGCTAAAAATATCCACAGAGTAAAACTTGAAAATTGCCGAAGTTACAATTTTGGAAACAAAGGAGTTATAAAAAGTATATCGGAAAACTGTTTATATGTTTTTAGACCCCGTGGTTTTTAGCGAAATTCACTGTATTTTTTACGACTATAAAAGATGTACTAATACATTTTTATTATGGTGAATAAATAATTAATGTTCTTAAATGTTAAATAGAAAGATTGTGAACCTTTAAAAGTTTCGATTTTGAAAAGTATCTAAACGTGTATGAAAGTAATTGACTAGTAATTATTATTTTTTGAAAAGTTATAATAGGTATATATACATTTCTGGTGTGCTTTGATATAAAGAACATCATCACTCCCAAATGTTGACTTGATTCTTGCGTCAATATTTAAATTATTCAAATAATAGTTCAGTAATATTTTCGGAAAAACGAAAATTGCGGCTAAATCCTCCATTTTGAAAAATGTAAACTTTATTTTGTCGTATTTATAGTAAGGTTTCAGTTAAAAAAAACATGAACTCATTTTTATAGAGCATTAAATTTTCCATGAATTTTGTCGGATTAATTTTCTTGGAAAACCAGTTGTTTTTAAGTTAAAGGGGCCTAGGGCTCAACATCCGTCGTAATATTGAATATTAATGAATTTTTCTAATAGCTTTTCAATTTATGACCATCTTTATTTATCTACTTATCTACTTCAATGTATCTAATTGATACATATGGTGGACTTATTGCTACGAGAGCAATCTCTTACAGCCAACCATAATACCAGTCCAGCCCCGCTCGACGAGCGACCGGGAATCGAACCCGGGTCCCCGCGGTGCGCCGCGCCGTCAAAGACCGTATGCCTTGTGATCAACCCAAAAAAATACAATTGTGATAAATTAACTTAAATAACAAAGAGGCGAATTCTACAGGATTTTTTGTTTTTCATAGCGCATTTCGCTGAACATCTGGTCTTTCAAATAAAATAATCAAGAACATCTCTAGTGTTCAACCTTTTAGGTGTTACCAATGGATAGTCAGCCAATTATAAACGTTCCGATTAATGTAAATTAATGGTGGAGCGGGAAAGTGTTTTAAAATAACATACAATCAGCGTTAAGATGAAATTTGGAACCACATGACATAAGAAATATTGGCTTTGCAAAACAAAAATTGACAACAGACTTGGTACCCCCAAAACAATCATCCAAAAAATGTGTGCACTTTTTCCTTTTTTCTGTTACCTATCTGATTCCTGAACTTTATTTTGAAAGGAAAGATATGGCGTAACAAGATAGTCAGGAGGTTAAATGTTAATTTTTTCCACTTGGGATGTCAAATTCAGAAGGACGCACCGCTCACACGGTGACAGAATATTAATTCTAAATTTCTAGAACGTTAACTCTAGAAAGTTAACCGCAAATTTGTAATTTCAACGTAGGTAATTAAATATGAAATGTTATCACGTGGAAAATATATTTTATAACTGTTATTAATTATTTATAATTTTATAAATATATGATTTATATATTACATAATTATTTATAAAAATATTTTAATATATAAATTGTTATTCATGCATGTTTTTATCGATTTTTCGCAGAAGGAAAAGTTTTTACGCATCACCGGTTTCAGCTTAAATATAAAATAGAAATACCCTCGTTCACATTTTGATGAAACATACAGACAAACAGTATTTGTATTCGTAAACATTTTAGTAATATTTCATTATGGTATAAAATTATTTTTTATACAGTTTTTTGTTCTTTGACTTTTAATTGAAACGGTTATTACATTGTTTTTTATAATAAAAGCGCAGAGACTGTAACGTTTAGAATGGTGCCAGCTACAACATTCCTACACGGATTGTGAATCGAAGATGGTGCGACATCTTCCCTAGTTAGAAGTGTCTTCTATGCATTACGGTTAAAACTGCAGTTCACACTTCCTAGAAGTCAAGACGATTTAATCTTGTAAGGATTACCCATTTACGGTACTCGCTAACATGGGCCTTTCAAGTTTTTCTAATATGCACTACAGTGTCTTTTGCAATGAGCGAAAAACCTTTGAAATGCAAGAAAACATTGATCTCTTGATTTGTGAAATGATAAAAAGAAAACCTGACTTTTTAACTCACATGTGAAACAATTATAGGGTATGGTGCATCTTCGAAAGGTAAAACCACATTAATATACTCAAAGGTTAATGAAACAGCTAAGGTCGCTCATTGGAGTATGTTAAAAGTTTATTATAGGAGAAATAGTTTAATATATAGTAAAAATCGTGAACGGTTATCACGATTTTTGCTAGAAATATAAAAATAAACCGAATCCTAAATGGATTCGATTTTTATGAAACAAATTTAATCGTATGGTAATTAGATAGATTTAATTGTGTGGTCCTAACTGAAACAAATTTAATTGTGTGGTCATTAGAAGTTACTAATTAATTAACGAATAGTTGTCAAGAAATGTAATTATTTAAATAATGATTTAAATGATGTGCTAATTACAAGTGAATTACTTCTGCAATGAAATCCAGCAATGAAAGAATAAGACTTGAGTTGGCATATATCGTAGTGACTAGCAGCGTACGAATAATTAGTAATGGAAACCTACAAGATAGATGATCAACGTTTATAGGGAAAACAACTCGACGTCATCCGCTCTCCTCAGAACACTGACCGGAGTAACAGAGCGTCATCAACACCGAACGATTAGTAAATGATCGTTCGATTATGGCGATCATTCAGCTATCAGATTAGCTGAAAAGAAAGGAACTAAAAGCACAAAATATCCAGAATTTTTTAGAAATTTCGTGAACATTCTAATGTCGGGTATATACTCGTATAAAGTGTACATCGCGTTATACCCCGTCATTTATTGTTTCACTATTTACAAGTCACGTTGAGACGATATGGATGAAGTTAAAACATAGTTGTATCACTGCTTGTTTTACGAATTTTAATCTGACCATCACGTAGCAGAAGTTGCAAGCAGCCTATGTCAGTCAGGAGCTGCTGATTAATATGATAGTTCTAGAGATTGTGGAGTAATGACTATTTCAGCCAGGGTTTGTCCAGTCGTTTGATTTTGATATCGACAAATTCAAATCACTAATTGGAATATCATTCCCTGACTTTCAGCACGAGATTTGGCTACTTTATATGAACGCTCCTAAAGTACAATGGATAAATATTTATATGTTTTTCGGGTTTCAACTCCTCAGTTTTGGTGCTGTGAGAGTACTGACTACTTAATCGTGAGACTTGAAGTTCTGCTGTTTTTAAATTAGTCTTATCTCAATCAGAGACTCTGACATTGAACTTCGGGTTTGAATTAAGAAGTCTTGATGATGCGGGAGTACAGCCCGCTTAAATCGCGGTAGTGGATTTGATTGAGAAGGTGCCCTAGGCCCGTATTGATATATCGACTTTTTTGTAACGTCTAATTATATGTGATAATAATTTTGCGTATTAATATTTGTACAAATTAATATTTTTTTCGCCCTTCAAATATTGCCGCTCTAAGTCCAGACTTCATCTAGGCTTAAATACGTCACTGTTAAATCATGAGATTTTAATTAATATTATGGATCTTAAGCAGAGACTCGAAAGAGAATGAGAATTTAACTCTGGATTTCAATTCTTCGACTTGATTCTGCAATGGTACGACTTCTTTTCTGTATGTATCTATATCAACAAATTTGGATGTTTTTTTTTATTTGAATGGACTTAGTACAGTATAATAAAAAAATGGTTAGAATTTTACTATGTAAATTTAAGATGCACATCAGAACAAGGAACAATGGACAGCATAGGTGCCGTAGTCGAGTCTAATGATAAATTAATAATAAAGTCTCTATAATATTGACATGACTAAGGGTGACATAAATATGACCTTCGGCAAAATCAGGGTACAATGAAAATTCAAGAATACACTGGAACAATGAACAATAGACAGCATAGAAAATCTTCATTGACGAGAAATGAACTCAGTGAGTTTGGACTTGATTCATTCGTCTTGAGGAAAGCGAGAACATTACACATTAAATGGGTAGGTAAGCATGTACGGGTACATACCGGTACCAAATGAAATGCAACATGTGCGTGAGAGAGGAGAGATACGTCAACTCGGCACCGATTTCAAAAGTCTCTAGTAAATTTCTAGTAATTTCTTAAAACATTTCTAAAGTCTCTAGTAAGTAAACTGTCTTACATTTTTTTTGTAAGACAGTTTTACTTAACAGAATCTTTACTATTACCCTTATTACATAGTTTCCTATTTTATTAATAAGACAATATTGAATTATATGTCTTATGCAAGTTCTCTGTTATACTCGCTAGCAGTTGGATCAAAATAAATTGAGTAAATCGATTAAAAAATTATTCCGATAAAAAAGATAATTTGTTTGATGGGATATTCATGAAATAATATATTGGGAAGTACTTTCTGGTAACATAATTATCTTATCGCAACAGTGTACTGGAGTCTGCTTCAAAATTTAATACTAAAACTATATTAAAAAGGTCCATAATAGGTCAAAGTATTCTTCCTACACGATAATGCACTTTGCAAAAATTACTAGATTAAAGTTATGGGAATTAATTCCACATTTCTCTATTCTAATATCCAGGATTTTAATCTAAGGTCATAAGTAATGTTTTGCGTAAAAAAAACTTTGATGATGAACATTCAAAATCTGCAGGTTTTTGGTTTGATTCTATCAATTATAATGTGTAAAATGGAAGGAAATGTGTAGTCGATAATAATGGTGTATGTTTCTTAGGATTAGTTCCTATGAAATGCGATAGATATATTAATGTATATTTTTTTCGAAACGCTCCTTGTTTACTCGCCAACCAAATACTATTTTCATAATCTATATATAGTTGTCCGAATATGTCATTAGTGTATTGACTTAGATAAATCATTCATAATAGCCCACTACTTCGATAATCGTCCAGGAAAAACAATAATATTATTCGTGTGTTGAAAAAGGTGAAGCGAAGAGGCGTATGGAAAATTCTTCTAACGATGAAAGAAAGATATCTTAAACAACAGTGAAATGAAATGTTCATTCAGTAGCGGCCGAGTATCGATATGGTCTTAATAAAAACTTGGACGCTCGCATTTCCTGAAGCTTTGTTTTGATGGGCTGTTTGTCTTACTTTATTGCTGTTGGGGAAACGCGCGAGGCGAATATAAAGGGGAGTTTTTAACGAGCCGAGGGAACTTTCGAAGTCGAACTGCGAAAGTCGAGTCTTATGAAAAAGACTATATTGAATTTCCAAAGCCATATTGAGAAAATCGATGTTTTATTATAAACATGTCATTACGTAACATTCACATTAAATATCCTTTTTTGTTGTTTATCACAGTTTTCAGCACACTAGAGCACCTCTAATACTAAGTTCGATATCAGACTTCACTACTGCGATGAAAACGTAAGTTTTTTTGAGTCTAACCTACTCATAGTCTAAATATGAATTTAGGTAAAATACAATATTTCTATTATTTAGTACATAATTTTATAGTAATATACGTAAGACGAAAATAATCTATACCATTTTTTGGTTTTGGGCTTTAAAACATATTTTTTATTTTCACACATTTCCTCATATATAATTACATTTAATATATATATATATATATATATATATATATATATATATATATATATATATATATATATATATATATATATTATATTTGCTGTTGCAAGACTACAGGCTACAATTCTGAAACAAAAAAGGACTTGGTATATCCAACTGTGCAATCGGTTATGCACGCGTTGCATCGCGACCCGAACGTTGCACCGCCATATTTGGAATCAATGCAAGCTGAAGACATGAAGTATGAAAACATGAACAGTCATGTCGAACCTGAAGCCTAATTTCAGCCAAGTGTAAGTGGAACACAGTTATTTTCACAGTCGGAACTGAACGACTTAACGAGAGACCTAAGCATGCCAAAAGATGCAGCTGAACTATTTGGATCAAGACTATGGGAAAAGACTATGATTGCTCCTGGAACCTCACTTTCATGGTATCGCAATAGAGAAAAATACTTTGTACCACATTTCGCTGAAGATGATCTAGTGTATTGCAAATACCTTCTTGGGGAGTATTGGCGGTCGTCGTGTCAAGTGCACTACAGATGAATAACGTGTCACATAACGTATCGCTATCCTTCTCTGGCATCTGTTCTCGGTGTGTATTCATGTAAGAGAATCTCTACCGCTGGCTTGACCTAATCTGTCCATCTATCTACTATCGTGGTCTACAACAATCGTGGTAATTTACGTCGTTCAATTGCGTGCATAAGGGACCTGTTAGCGCTCCCCGCTTTCATAAATGTTGTATGTAGTTTATTAAACATTAGTGATACAGGCAATGAAATCGATGGTCTTGCTATCTAACAAAAATCAATTTTGAGAATAAAAGTGTGCAGTTAATTATCAAATTTCGATTGTATAATAAAGTTGGTTAGAGAATGTTTTACTGATGTTTGTGAAATATTGTTTTCTGAGAGTTAAGTATAGTAAAATTTAATGGGGAATAGGATAGGATACATTCAAATTTGTTCACTTATTGTTGATAAATACTCAATTATCGGAAGTTTTTATGTACACAGTAACAAATCCGAAATCTCGGTTTTTAAATGACTGTTTTTGGTTTGTGCTTTAGGCAGCCTTTTTTGGATTGTATTATTTTTAAACTGCGTAAAAATGTTTTTGTAAATACAATTTTGTAAATATAAATGTTTTTGTAATTGTTTTGTTTTGTCATTTATTTTGTTAATCAAAAAAGTTTAGGTTTTAGGAAAAGAAGGATCACGAAAGTTTTAAAAAATAACATTAATTAGTGATTAGGTTAAAGGCAGTTTTTCTAACAATGAAAAAATAAATTCATATATACCTTTTGTAATTAATGGCTTAAAAATATTTATGAATTAAACATATGTGTTACTATGCATATGTTGTAACAAAGAATGTGTCTATTATTCATGCTGTAATTATGTGCATCAAAGTGAGCAGATTCTATATATATATATATATATATATATATATATATATATATATATATATATATATAAATATATATATATATACATACATATATATATATATATATATATATATATATATAAATTATCTTAATTCTGTTTTATACTTTCAACAGTGGTCAGTTATTTTTGTACATATATGTGTTTCTGCTCGTGTACGAGATGTCTATCCTTACTACAAATCCCAATATAAAAAAAATGATTTTTTTCGTATAAATCGCATTAAAATATATTTGATATTCTAGGGATAAATACTTTTACTCTCATTAATTGTAAATAGATATAATTCCAGTAAGTTCACAGTTGAGATTCTTATATATATATATATATATATATATATATATATATATATATATATATATATATATATATATATATATCTATATACATACAAATTGTTCAAACTTTTTCACTGTTATCTCGATTTTGATTGAAAATAAAGAAAAATCCAAGCTAGGAAATAAAAATTGAACCATATAACTAAGCTAAGAATATAAACAGTAATATTTAAATCAAAGTGTATCTAAATATTACAGTGAAATATAGTAAAAGTAAATATTACAGTATAGGCACTTCACACAGTCAAACTTAGAACTGTATATTTTTTGTTACCAAAAATAGAGCTTTTTTGACAAGCTAAGAGACCTAAATATTGAATTTCAAAAAGCTACAAATTTCGTTCTATGGGTCACTTTCATCGGTGTATAATTTTAAGTTGATGTATCGTGAAAATTATTTTTTTATCATAAGGATTATTCTTCTAAGTAACTATACACTTACATTTCAAACTATTATTCGCAGATTTATTTGCATTGTATTTGTATTTTATGATAAATATGATATTTATTCTTGGCAGAAAACGGGTACTCTTTTTTTCAAAATATTTTGAATTGATATACACCCTACGATTGAAAATTGTATTTTTACAGAAGTGTGATAAGAAATAATTGTTAATAACCGTTAGACGCTGACAATGGTGTTTAGTGCCTTTTGCAATTATATATATAGCAATTATACGTAGTTTGCTCTGAACATCTGATTTATACACACAAATACAATATATATATATATATATATATATATATATATATATATATATATATATATATATACATATACATATACAGAATCAGTTCACTTTGATGCACACAAACACACATGTGCCTGAGTGCGTGCCTGCGTGCGTGCCTGTGTGCGTGCCTGCGTGCGTGCCTGCGTGCGTGCGGGCATGCGTGCGTGCGTATGTAAGTGCGTGCGTGCGTACGTGCGAGTGTGCGCGTGCGAGCGCGCATGTATGTGTTGTGTGTGTGTGTATATGTGCGTGTGTGGGTGTATAAGTAAACATAATTATGAATATGTCAATACATTTAAATCATGGTATTCAATAGAAGTCCGCAATTTAAAATCTGATCTGTAGGCCGAACGTACAAACCGAACGCTACCACATCGTGTAATTTTAAATGAAATACACCAGCTTCATTCCTATCCTATAAAGTATGAAATTTCAAGAACTTTTCATCGCGAAAGTTTTCTACGAAAAAGTAAAATTTATTACATCTTTTAAGCAGCCGATTTATCGAAGGCAACCTCGCACTTTTCAACTTATGGCTATATTCATAATGAAACATTCTATGTATTGTTCCGAGTATAAAAGCGATATGTCTTCTCGTCTGTAATTCAGAGTAAGCAAACAAAAAAAAACAGAATAAAAATAGATAATTTTCCATTTTATAAACACACTTGTATTCTGTCATTAACATAAATTCTTTGAATTATTTATTGTCCTCCGTTTGCATTTATTTTATTAATTTATTGTTGTGAATGTGCATTTTTGTCACACCAAGCAAGTTTGTTGCTTCATAGACTTTCGAAATAAGATTTTTAATTTATTTTCTATTAATAATAATATAACTGTGAATTGCAGGCCGAAGCTAATTTTGAAACTGCAAGTTCCTAATAAAAGTATTGTACCCCATTGTCTTAGGCGATAAGTATTTAATGTTAACTGGGAGTTGCATTTTGAATAAAATGTTGTGCTTGCCTTGATGATAATTCCAGTTTTTTCTTTCTGTAAATGTAGGAACGTTCATGAAAACAACGTAGTTAATATAAAGAAAACACGCTCGTGATGATCTTGAAAGTGCTTTTTCTAAAAAGAAAGGGCAGTCAAAGATCATATTTATAACGTTTCGACGCGACCATGCTTGTTTACTAAAATTTTTGAATTTGTTTTTTATGTAAATTTATTATTCAGTGAAATTTCTATTGGTGTTAAACTGCTTTCTTTGTTTTGATTTAAGAAATTTGACAAATTCTTGTAAATAGCATTATAGTAGGATATTTAGAGAAATACGTGAAAGCACATTAATACAAAACATGGATGTAGTGATCCTAAATGTGTTTGTTCGGTTCAAAAGTTGATATAACTTCTATTAATATATGTACTTATGCGATTTTTCTTTTGGCATTCGGTCATAGAAAATAACGAATTAGCGAAAAAGTGAAGCAAAAAGCATGAAATTTGCAAGAATTAGATGTATATATAAATATATATATATATATATATATATGTGTGTGTATATATATATATATATATATATATATATATATATATATATATATATGTGTGTGTGTTTACATTCTTTTGTAATTGTATCCCCTTGTTAGATAGTACCATCCAAAAACCACTGCGTGCCACTGCTATAAATTAAGACTTGGTATAACACTAAACTCAAATATTTGGATGCATAGTTGCGCTATCTATCGGTCTCAACATTATGTTTTCACATAGATATTAATTCGTTACATGAACTATGTGTGTACCAAATTTGATTTGTCGTAGACTTATAAGGTAATAAACGAACAATGTCATCTGGAAATTAGAAAGTCAGTGTAGTGTTTGTCTCAAGTTTTTACCATCAAAAAATACGACAAACATACAAAGTCCTAAGGTCTAAACCTAAAGCTTGTTAGCGTAATGTAAATAAACAAAACTTTAAGATAAATATTTTATCAGCTTAAGTTCCGCCTCGACTGATAGATTAAAAGCGACACCTGTCACTATATGTTAAGCGGAGTAAAACTTTCCCATTAAGCCTTATATTTCAGTCTGAGTGTCATTCCCTATCCGTCATCGTTAACCACATCTAAACGAGCATAATTTATTGCACGAGAAGTAATTTATAGGTGCTCTCGTAAACTTCGACGAGACATAGACAGCGGTAGACGAATACTTGACTCGTATATACACACACACACACACACACACACATATATATATATATATATGTGTGTGTGTGTGTGTGTATGTACGCTTCGCATTTTGATTGCCGCCATTGGCATTGGATGTTTTCGCTTGTTTGTAACTCTCGTTTGCGAAGAGTTATTGATTATTTATGAACTTGGAAATAAAGTTAACTTGAGAAGAATTTTGGTCCCGTCGATATTGAGCTTTTAAATTGAAAATGCATCGGGATGAAGACGACGATGGAAAATTCGAATTTTTTGACGAAGTGTGTCGTGAATTTTGACGCGGATATCTTAATTTAGTCGCGAATATCTTAATTTAGGTATTATGATTTTTCTGCTTATTTTAAGGCATGATTTTAGATTATTACCTACATATATCTGTTAATGGTTGCTATATTAGCGGTTGGCTTATAAAGAAATTATTGACGTTTTCTTTTTTCATTCTATGAAAACATGAATTTTTCAAAAATGAAGAGCTATTGATTTGGAAATTGACCATAAGGTCAAATAAGAAATAAAATCCGCGTCACGAAAAAGTTCCCCCCCCCATTCTGCGTGACAAAAAAGTTTATTTATCATCGCATCATGTATTTATTACATAAAAACATTTTCAGTACTTATTCATTTTGAGATTCATCTGATTTCAGCCAAACTCTTTTTTGATGATATAATATGAATTTCTTAATAGTTATAAGATCTAGAGGCATAGCCTATAATTTTGCAGTAGATTTCAAATAAACTCTAATAACCTTGTTTTTTTATAACTTTACATTTGATATTTGTGAAAGGGGGGGGGGGGCAGCTTGATTTCTTTGGATATTTCTAGCTATATATCTGAAACTGTCTTACGTAAATTTTTGACATCCCTTTATCAAAGAATATTAAATATTACAACGTAAAAAAGCGACACTCACCTCCAATTTAACGTCACCCACAGATAATGAGTACGGTCATGAGTACGCATACATAGGTTGCCGCTCGCTGCGTGCGCTAGTGGTTTGTTCTATTTTGCGATCTTTTGTTGAGTTTAACTTGTGTAATTTAGTCCTAATTTGTTAACTCTTTACAATAATTCAATATAATGGTCCGTTATTGCACCGTGTACGGGTGCTTAGAAAACAATAAAATCAAAAAATATCGGAGATTTTTTAGTCTCCCTTCCGATGAAACAAGGTAAGACAACTGTATATTCTTGCAAATAATGTTATATTCCCAATATATTTGGTGAGTACCTATAATTTTATGGCTTCAAACGTATCACTGAGCAGTTTTAAATTTCAAACTGTTCTTAAATGTCATTGTTTTGTTTGACCGTCGATGGGATTGTACGATGTATCCTTATAGCGTCGGTAATCGGCTTATTATGTTATTTGTTAAGAGATTCAGTCGACTCAAAAGTACAGCGAAGATATAAATTAAAACTAAGAAGCATAGATATTTGAGAAGATCAAAGAGAATGGTGTAAAATAAGAAGGCAATTGCTTTATTATATGGCTATAATAAATACAATAAAATAAGTGATTTTAATAACTTTTTTCCAGGTCCAGGCAATGGATTAAAACAATAGGACGGATAGACTTGAAAATCTCGGCTTTTACGAAGCTTTCATGGTTAACATCATCAGAAACTCGGAATATACAAATTGTTCTGAAGACTTATATCAACTACTTACGTAGAAGAGGCCCAAAACTCATACATAGCAAAAAAACAGTAACTATAGGGTTATCCCAAAAATCTTTGCAAGTGAGGACCACTGATTATAGGTTCGAGCTTCCTGACGAAAATGTTTTTACGTATGTATGTGGATATTTATTAAAAAGTGTCATGACCATCACAAAGAATGCGAAATTATGTTAAAAAAATTAACAACTTGATGAAAAAAATCTTTTAATATCCTTTAAAGTACACAGAGCTGACCATCCATTTGGCGCTTTAAATAATCCACCAGAAGATTTCAAACATTATATTTTAAAAATAGATAGTATCTGTAAAGATTATTTTGTGAATGGAGATTTTTATCATATTGGTAACGAAATAATTGCCAAGATAAATGAAATTAGATTTGATTTACCATGTCCTTGTTTTCCTTTGGAATACCTAAAAAAACTATTAATGAGATTTAAAATATTTAATGTTGTGGGATATGACAGTAAAATGTTTAGAGACAAAAGTTTTCGAAGAAAATAATTCAGTGTAGGTATAATGTTTGTAAATAAACGATATAAATTTTTATTTAAAATTTGATTTCTTTTTTATACTCCATACTAAGTAACTTTATTCAAATTTTATACAAATAATATTAACAATTATAATAACAATTATACGTATAGTGCTAAATGCATATTTACATAATTACATTTTTACAATTAGGTAGTTCTAAATACATCCGCGCCATTGTAAAGTTATTGCGTCAGTGCTATCTATAGGCTATCCAAACGGTTTTCCGATTGACGCTGTTGGTTTAATGGTTAGAAAGAAAAACAAACAAGGGCCATGTTGAGTTGCCTCGTTCGATTGGCGCGCACGCCCGCAAACATCGTGTCGATGCGTACTAATAATAAATATTCTTTACCTGCGCGCTGTGGCAGCCCTACATTTACGCACACACACAAACGGATACAGACAGGAGAGTAGGTATTGAATAGTGTAGGCAATTAAATCTGTTCGCTAGTATGGAGTGTCGGGGGTGTGCCTATATCGTTCTTTCACTTGATACCACACACGACCGAAGGCAGAAAATCTCTTTTTAGAATTTTTGTCTGTCTTTATCTTAATTTGTCCATGTATCACGCAAAACCTACTGGACGGATTTTGATGAAATTTGATATAGTAATAGTTTATATCCAAGAGCTATGAGTATGAAAGAAAAAAAATCTAATTACTTTTATTATCCCGAATTTCACGCGAACAAAGGCGCGGGCATAGCTAGTTTTAAATATTAGAGTATATTGAAGCAAGTAAAAACCAGTGTGGGCACCGTGGACCACATGGTATGTTTAGTTTATGGTTTCATTCTATTCCATTAAATATGACAAAAATGTTATGTGTATTAAAAATAAGAGTAACTAAACAAAAAGTTAAAATACCTAAAAATATATTTAAAGATAAATAATAATTGTATATATTTATGTTCTAAAAGAACATAAAATGTTCGTTCGCTCATCTTCTTCAAAAGAACATTGAAATCGAAGATGAGCCAACGTCATCCATGGCTAACTTCTCATGTCTTTATTTTTAAACCAAAATTTGGTTTGATATAAACATAGCTACGAATTTATTAACACCGTACTGTAAGAAGTTCTACTTAAATTATTAAAGTCACGGAATGTACTATGGAACATCACGTATAATGCACGCCATAAACACTCTTATAGTGACTGACGTGATGTAGAGGATAACAATTACTCATAAATCGGGTTTATCAAGTAATAAAAGACTTCTCAATAAATCTTCCATTGCATAACGCGACCGCTAGTTGGATAAAACGATTTGTCTTCTTTGAGTTCTATTTCCCTAAGTATACAGATGTTTCTATCGGTGGCCAATGACCCTTTTACGCAGAGTAATTGACACTTTGATTGATGGTCACTGAATAAGACATTAGACGAGTTTGAGGTAGAGCTTGCAGCTATGTTCAAAGTATTTTCGCATTTTCCTCAATACCTATCCTTGGGCGGAAAATGAAAGATAAAATGCTATGAATGTTAAATAGGATTTTTTAATATTGCTGGGAAGTAATCTAAACTAATGTAATGAGGAAGAAAAGTTTCTCCTATTTTTCACTCGAAAACTACTTGTACAATACTATATCACATTTTTATTAAGTTATGTTAATTATGCATTTTTCCTAGGTGACATAGCCGTGTTCTAGAATTATTATACTTTATTGAAAGAAAGTCTGAGCGTTTGTGTAATAGTGAAATAGATTTTAGTAAAATTGTTATTTGGCCCCATTTTTCAATTACTCTAAAACTTAATTTACACAACTACAGAAAAAAACTTACTAATACGTATTATTTTACAACTTAACAGTACATATTATCACACTGCTGAATTGATAACGAAATACAAGCGTATTTACTAATGACGTGTTATACATTCTTCATTCTAAACATATTAGCTTTAAATAAATAAAAAACATTATATGAAGTTCCACATTTCAATAACGCGCCAAGAGCATTGCATAGCCAACAGCATTTTCATACTCACAGTCGTGTAGATGCGGGCGTTATCAGCGGCGCGCATTCTCAATTATTAATACCGGGCAATGACATAAATTTTTGTATTTTCAAACATTTGCAGAATACCACCTATGGAAATTCAAATTCGGACATGTTTCAATTTTTATGCAGGCAAAGTCCCGGGTAAAGTTAGTAGACCAATAAATGTAATATTGACATAAAAAGCCAGCGAATGCATTACTATTTTATTAGAGTGAAGCCGGGTGCGGTAGTTTATGAGGTAAAATTAGAACAAAACCGACCAAGTGTAAGTCGAACTCGCGCGCCGAGAGTTCCGTACCGTGGATAATTAATTAACCTATTTAATTTTGCTGCTTACTAACAATAACTTAGCCAGATACTTGTGGAGTTTATATTTTTTACTTAAATATTTCAACTTTTTTAGCTCTTCAACTTCAAAGTTATGCGGGAGCATAATTACTTTTGTGAATTTTTGCTAAAATACAAAAAAAAAACATTTCTTATTAAAATTAAAGTATAAAGAGTGATAATTTTTGAAGATCTAATTTGGAAGAGGAAGAATTATTTTTGACTTATTAACATCTGAACATTTTTGACTTATTAACATCTGGACTTATCACATTCAGATGTGAGAAGCATATTAAACATTTTTGACTTATTAACATCTGAACTTAACATTTTTGACTTATTAACATATTGACATAATATTTTTGATTTATTAACATCTGACTTTTCACATACAGGTGTGAGAAAGCATATTAAACTACGCCAAGTTTTAAGTCGATAGTATGTATAGCTTCTGAAAGAATAGCTGTGACACACAGACAGACGGACTGATAACGAGATCTCAGTATAAGAGTTCCTTTTTTACCATTTTTATGGCAATCCTAAAAACAAAGATTAAAATGAATATTTAGCCTCTAATGATAAGTTAATTATTCCGACCGGTTGATATTTCATGATTCTTTTCAAAACTGTCAACGTTTCTTGATATTCAATGGATTTACACACCGCATCTTCATATTCGAGTTGATTACTAACAAATTGTATTACGAAAGCAATTTGAGCATTTTTAGACTTTGATGTGGCTTATATTTGTAATGCCCTCGGTGTGTTTTTATTTTTTAATTTAATATATCATTCACTATTATCCCCAGCTCCGTAGGGCTATTATACTTGGGAAATGTATCATAATCAGTAGATTTAGATCCTTTTATTTCACTTGCATTAGTAATCATTTGCGATTAACAGATTTTTTTTCTATAAATCTTTTATAATAATTGCCTAATAATATGATTATATCCATCTCATTAAGACGCTGAGTATATAAGTGTATATATGTATATATATATATATATATATATATATATATATATATATATATATATATAAATACACATACCATAATAAAGTATAATATGGTATAGTGTCATTTACAAGTAGGTCGAGTGTATAGAGTTGAAAATATAGGAATTTAAAAAAAAAATTGTTGGAAATTATATAGCCCCCTTCCCTAGATGAAATTAGGTTTTGTAGGAGAGTACATGATGCTGCAAGGGATTCGAAATCGTATTTCGATAAGAATTTTATGAATAAGTGCTACATTGGCAATATTTTGAGAAGTTGTCTATGTTTAATGATAAAAACATAAATATATAATTTAGCGTAATTGTTAGTATGTGAGTGTTGTTTTTAACGAAAGCAGCAAGTATTTCGTTAAGCCTTGGTCATTTTTGTACGTCCAATTGCTCACCTGTTTCCAAAACAAGAAATATCTAACTTATAGCTAATATATGTATATCAATAATTAAAGACACATAATTTAAAGGAATACAAAACAAACTTTCAATATTTTCAAATAAAAGTCCTGATAGTTTGAGAATATACATGTGTTTAGCACCCTCATTTTGAGACGTAACCAGGTAACAAATTTAACTACCGTGTTAAAAAATGTTGACCATTTATTTAAGCTACAACGAGAACAAAACTATCAGCAGGAAGATTTGTAATGTAAAACTTGTAGAAGCAGATTTGTGTGTTATTGCATACAGTGTATGATGTTATTACATAAATATTTCTATATAAAGATATGAGGAAGGAAATATGTATAATTGAACTATTTCTCATAATTATAGAAATCTTCGTGAATTATTAATCGTAACGGTCGAACGAAATAAAGAGAGGATTAGTTTACAATGTAAACAACAAAAGTAAAATATTCGCTTCAAACTCGATTCGGTAGCAGAAAAAAGAAAAATCACGAAAATTGAAGGAAAATTTCGTTATAATGTTGATGTATCCGCTAATACCTATCGAAATTTTACATTTTATTGTTTTAACTTCTTTTTCATTGCATCATACTAGGCTTGGGTAATAAAAGTATACAGAAATTAATTTCTCCTATGTTAAGATTAACCTCATTATTCGGCATATATAAACCTATAAACTAACTCTTAAAACAGCCAGGTGTTCCTGCACATGTACCTACATGGGCGCTTATGTACTCGACAAAACCAACATTTTATGAACTCTCCGTTTTATGTAAACCCTAAACAGAAAAGGTGCCCGTAACGAGACGTAATAATAAGATAGCGTGCGAGGGCGCGTGCCGTCTAATGGTGTTCTCATTATCGAGCTTGGGTCTCGACCCATCCTCCAAATACCTGGGCTGACCTTTACTTATACGAGCGAATTTACTTCTGCCGATACGGTCCACCAGACCTAAAAAAACCTACATCAATCTAAGGTCACAATTCTGATCGACGATCCTTATCAACTACAAAACTTTCGCTGATGGAGGTGCATATTTATGGAAGTTGTCATTCCCTGATCACAGTTCCGAGATCGCTTGGACCGAAGCTGACTTTATGTCCACACGTGTTAGGGAATAAACCCTATATTATTTACGACCTAACGCGGAACATAAAGCTGGGACGCGAACGAGATGAATTATTAATTCCATTGGTATTTGTCGAGATAAGATTTATTTGGTCATTTATTTGGTTTTGTTTACGGGTCAATGCGTTTTTGGGACGGATAGTAGTGATTGCGTTGCGTTGGCTTTCTCCGTCGCATTTTCCCTGTGCATGGAAGGAGGTTTTGGAATGATTGGGAGGCCGAACGTTTGTTTCACGGACGTTGTAGTTGAATTGGTTGGAAAAAACTGTATTTTTATTGTTTAAGTATGTTTGTTTACTTCCGTTTTATTGGTATATTTTGCAATTAGTTTCTTTTACATTGTTACGTGCTCGTATAGCGTTTATATTATATTATAATCTATGAAAGGAAGTGTTAAATATGAGAAGGAACTGACATTTATAAATGTTTGAGTAGAAATGATTTTGTGCATAAATTCGATTTTAATTACATCAATATCCACCATTGTTTTAAGATTATTTTCCATACGTCATTCATTAGAATGTTAATAAAATAAAGTTGTGAATGGAAATGAGTAGTCTTCAAGTGAAAGTGAGCTTGTGAGCTTTTTAGTATTTTCTTGGTCTTTATTAAAAAAAAAATGTTTTCAAGAAACACCATATTCGATATTTAAGTAGGTTATATATAATTTAATTTTGAAAAAGCGTCATCAAATTATTTAATCAAATTATTTTTTTTATCTGTATTAAAGGTATCAAAATCGACCAAATTCGATATTTGACAACTGATGCCTAATGCCGAATTTTGTCGCTTTTAATGTCTTTAAAAAAATTTCAGTTAGTTATCTTTCTTATTTTTTAAACACACCAAGTGTTATTTTAATATTCGACAAATTAAATGGTAAATTAAAAAGTTACTTAAGGGCCGGTTTTACGTTTAGCGAATAAATCGTTCAATAATTAACTAACGAATCAATTTATATTATCCCACCGATAAAGTTTGATGACACTTGCGTGTTAGGGCAGCATAGCTTAAAAAAATTAAACATTTTACATTCATCATATGTACAAACATTTTTTTGAAATCTAATTACCGTTACCGATAGTTTTTTTTGTTATCTACCATTTCAATAAAATCCATATTTTATAATAAAGTAATACCAAATTCAATATAAAAATACGATTGTACTTTTAACATAAACAAAATCTCTACTTGAAATAACATGTAAATTTGGCGAATGTAAACTGGCGTATAACCGCAGTTTGGTTCTTTTAACAAAGAATAACTTTATTTATGTGATACCGGATAATTCCGTTAATATCAGTTATCTGACGGTTGAAAAATTAAATTAAGCTCTATTTGACAAGCAACTCGTATTCGATTCTTTATGTGACTATTGAAAAATCGATACAAAATTCTATTTAAAAATACGTTTGTACGAATTATGAACGTAAACAAAACTCTACTTGAAATAAAATGTAAATTTGGCGAATGTAAACTGGCGTATAACCGTTTTTTGGTTCTTTTAACAATGAATAGCTTTATTTATCTGATACCGGATAATTCCGTTAATATCAGTTACCTGACGGTCGAAAAATGAAATTAAGCTCTATTTGACAAGCAACTCTTATTCGATTCTTTATGTAACGATTTAAAAACGATTTAAAAGAATATTTCGTTCCGAGCGTAACTAATCGTAATTATACTTCATTTCTAAACTTTTGAAAATGAACGACTACCATGTGTGTTATTGTAAAGTTCTGTCAAGTGTCAGCCAAACCAAACACACTTTAATGAAATGAAACTTTTTGTTAAAAATGTCTAGTTTTCCTCTATATAAATATGTCTATTGTATTTGGTCAGTGAATTTAATTCGCTGAATTGGTTACTTGGGTATTTAAATCAAGGTTTTTTAAATCGATTTAGTTTTATAGCCCACCTTTATAACTCGTCCAAACGCCTTCCGCTGTGAGTAAATTCAATTAAAAAAACCTGTCAAGCACGAGTTGAACTCGTATTAAGTTCGGTACATATTTAGGCTTTTATATACATTTAATAGTACGTAATATTCCTATTAAACTATCATTTACAACATTTTAATTGTTTTTAAAGAAAATATATTTTAAAGGAATAGATTAAATGTAGCTATTACTGGTGCTAGTAGCTACATGTGGATTTGAAAAATCATAATACACCCAGAATGATTATGGCTGATTTGGTAACTAAAGAACGTTTATGGAATAGAGCTGATAAAACAATATTTCGGTGTTCAGCGTAATTAAGAAGTTTGGGATAATAATTACATAATAAACTTGATTTACGTAATATTCCAATCAAGGGTCTACTATCAACTGAATCTTATTATCAATTTATTAAAGTTGTTTATTTACTCCGATATGTAGAACAATTAATCAACTTTAATGAACGATTATATTATTTAGATAGAGGCGTTGGCCAACTGGTATAGCAAGATTTTTTTTGGATTCTTCTTGTTAAAATTTGACAAAAATGATCTATAACATTTCTTAATTTGAGCCTTTATTTTGGTGAAATATTTTATTTTCCAATGACGAAATTGTTTCTCTATTCAACATTTCGTAATCAAAATTACATTTAAAAGTCATGTTATCATCAACAAAAACACTATAAAAAAACTAAAAAAATACTCGTATCGCTTACTATTCGATAAGGTGTTAGGTGTGTCGCATCGTATATCGTTTCGATGATACCGTGCGGTGCTCGTCGTGGGTATACTGCAGGAACCTTAATTCGTTGAAGTAGTATATTTCGAGGACAGGATAAGATAGAACACAAAGCTCAAAACTGTCTTACCTCGTTTTCAGGAGTCCATAGAAGCCAGCTTCCTATACTTACGTTTATATCTTACGGTTCAATTAACATAATTTTATCCTTCTTATTAATAATCTAATATGGTTATCGATTAAGTAGAATACTGGTGGGTTTAGGAAATAGTTTATGAGATGTATTTTTGTTACATTTTCTTACTACCATATTATGTTTCTACACCGCTTTTCTTCATAACAAAAAACATGAATGAAATGTAATATAAATTTATACATTGGATAAACATACAGAACAGGTTAGTTTATTACATTATTAAACATTAGTAGCGACTCGTTGGTCAACTTCTTCCTATAGACTAAATTTAATGTACTTGATTTGAGGAAAATTCTTCTCTCAATAGTGAAAATTGGTGTCCGGCAGCGATCGATTGTCACTGAAAAGCTACAATAGGCATTGTTTGGATTCCGCCCTGCTTTTTTACACGATTCAACCGCAATAAAGCTTTGTAAATTCACGTCCAATTGACTGTAACGCGCTTGTATATATAATTCGCATGCCTTTGCGAATGCATTTTGCTGAATAACTGTATTTATCACGACAGGTAGATCGGTAGTTTTTTTATTTTCTATGGACGATGAATTAATGGTGTACTAGGTGATTTATCCCTAATATGCTATGGCAAGCAAATACTAAAGATTATATGGTACCAGCAGTTGTGCATACATTTGCATTTGATTAAGTCATATACATATATATATATATATATATATATATATATATATATATATATATATATATATATATAAAGTCAAAATGGAGCTCTTATTATAATAATACACTATCTCTCTATAATCTATGTAGTAGATGTGTCACACATATTTAGAACTATTTGAATAGACGCGATTACATTAAGATCAGTGTGGGCAAAACGGAATAAAGTACAAACTGATTCAAAATGTTTATGGATTAATATAAACTTAGTAATAATACTAAATTATTACCCAATTTTGAAAGATTATTTCAGTGAATACCATAATTTTGGAACGCCCATTATTTAATCTGTTACATGCCTTCAAATTTAAAAGTACTGTTTTTGCTTTGATAATGATCGTAAGAAGATTAACCATATTGTTAGAATATTGAATATATTTGGCGTTAATTTTGTAGAAATTCATTATTCACAATTAAATGAAACTACGTGATGTAGTATTATTTCTACTTTCTTTAATTTCTTTACCACGACCTAGGTTTCGTTGTATTATATCTTCAGGTGGGATATTAGCAAATATGCTTGAAAAGATCTTTGCTAATATCCCACCTGAAGTTGTAATACAACGAAACCTAGGTCGTGGTAAAGAAATTAAAGAAAGTAGAAATAATACTACATCACGTAGTTTCATTTAATTGTGCATATTGTTAGATATAAGAAAAAAGTGTAATTTATTAGTTGTTAAAAATAAATTATTCCGACCTTTGTTGATTTTGTGGAAGAAAATATAAAATGGTTTAATAACTAGTAACATCATGGATTGGAAAGTACATTTTTTAATTTTTTCTGTTTATACTTTACACAAAGATACAATCATTTTATTGAGTCTACAATTTTTTTACAAACCTTAGTGTCATTTTGTTGAGTAGTTTATTACTTTATGTCGTTTGAAAGTATTTTAGAAAAACTTTGTAAAATAATATTTTTATCTTGTTTTCCCTTAATTAAAAAAATCGTTGAATCGAAAAGCTAAAAAGATTTTGAGACATTTATGTGATTGCTGAAAAAATTCTTGGATTTTGGCAGCGATGACGTTTTCTGAAACTCTTTTTGCAAATCATTAAATGATTGGTTGCAGGCAAGGATATTGTTAAGGTATTAACTGCATATTCTTCCTATGTGAAGTTAGTGCAGAATATTTAATTTATTGTAGTTATATGCCGATACATTTATATATGTAAGTCGATAGCTGAAAAACAGTTATACATCGATAAATTAAATCAGGTGCAGTCAGCAACTCATCCTGCAGCCGATTTAGATTTGAACGATCTATGATATTTTTCTGTTAGTTTAATAATGTGAAGAACAAAAAAAGTTTAGTTTAGCATTACCAGCATTAGAAATTATTAGAAACACTTTGTTTTGAGAAAGAAATTAATAGGTTTGTCGCGTTCAACACTTGTGTCAATAAATTATTCCAAAGAAAAATTTAAGTTTCGGAAGGAAAGACAATATTTTTTCTAGTAGATAGTATTAAATATATTTTGCGCATTTAGGAAATGACGTTGTCGTAATTCCATGAATCGGTGAAAAATGAATTATAATCTATAAATTAACCTTTTACATATTTAGAGTAAACCGTATGTATTAATCTTCCTACACGGAAACCAATATATGTTAGCGATAGACATGCTCGTAGTATTACAGATTTGAATATTTTTTTATAATCATGAAAAATGATTTTTCATCATCAATGTTTGAAGCTCACCTAAAATTGCAACTTGACAAGTTATAAATGAACGACATTTAGAATAAATAGTTCTTAATTTAACAAAAACACGCCTAGCTATGCTTTTTTCGATATGTAGAGATACCACGCGAAATTTGGACTGGAGCTTTTAAGATGAAATAAGGTTATTTAGTGATTCAATACTTATATATTTACCTACATTTACTAATAAAATGAAATTATTGGCAAAATTATCACTAAAATAAAAACTTTTTTAAAATTTAGCATAAAGAAATCGCATCCATTTCTAAAGATTGTGCCAATAAATATGGCAATTTGTAGTCCCATTATTTCCACAGTTTTTATTTTTATATTTTTTAATCTTGAAAACCTTTTAATTATTTGGATATAGTCATTTTGTTCAAGAGTCAGTTTTTTAGAACGTGAAAAAATCAATTTTTTCCGAATCGTATATGATACCAATAAAAATATTACCAGATTGTTAAAAGACTACACACTGTTACTTTGACTTTCTAAAAGAGAAACCTTTTCTTGAAGCACAGAAGAAAAAAGACTATTCCTTTTATCAGTAATATTCTATAGAAAATTCTGTTCTATATAATATTGCTTGAATTATCATGGAAATTTCTTTTTGTTCACAAGAATTTCGCTTTTGACTAAAATAATTATAAATGAACTTTGCGATCGGTTGTCACTGATTACGTTTATCTCAATAAGATCTTGTACTGAATTTCTTTCATGATCATAATGAAATTTAGAAATGACTACACATATTTTTCATAATTTATCTTAGTATTTTTTTTGTTAATATTAATATAGTTTTTTATTAATATAGTTTGGTTTTTACAAAAATTCCATGAAGAATTTAGATTGATGTTTTTTTTTTAACGTTCACTATGTTTGTAATAATATTTGGCGTGATCAAGATGGACATTAGTTATATAAAATTAAAGTCAAGTATATTATAGAATTTTGGCTATATTTTGGTCATGGTTATGCGCAAAGTGTAAGTATGCAATCATCAACCGGAAATACGATTTTAATTATCAATTAAATCCAATTTAATGGAATAAAATTTCTTTTTCTTTATCTGTCTATGAATACTACCATAATATTTTGTCCATTTTTAAAAGACCCCCATGTTTTACATACGCAATGTCTCATTCTGATTTATTTAGAAGTTTTTACATATTTGAGTAATATACGAAGCAGTCTATTTTCATATTTGTATATTGGTGAGGAAATATGGACAAAGATTAACTATTTGAATAGATGTGAAATAACAATCTATGTTTAAGGAAGTAAGTATTATGTTTCACTATGGAGGCAAGGCTCATAAATTCGAGAATTTATTGTAGATTGCTGCCTCGTTAATATCCAAGTTTATCAGAAAGACATACGACTTCGAGATGATGTTCATGAACACGACATTTGGCTGCAGAATTTATTATTCAGAAATAATTTTAAGTGAGAGAAACTGAGAATTTGTTAAGATAAAATTGTAGAAATAGTGATATTGTTGACAATTAAACAAGTATTCAAAGATATGTACCGTTTATTAAAAAGTCTCGGCTTTCAGAAACAATTTACTTTAGTCGGTATTTAATAAATATATTACTTTTTACTTTATAATTGAATGCAGGACTTTATTTTGTTATTTGAATTTGTAATTTATTTTGTTGCATAAAGGATTCATTATGAGGATCATAGATGAGGAAGTTTTTTTTGCTTTATGAGTAATATGTCTTTATAGACATTTTGTCATAATCGTTTGAAATACGAGATAAGTAAGCCAGTTTTTCCATTTAATATATAAAGACTTTTTAGCAAGTATATTCGTATGAGAATGCACAAAGTTTTAAAACATATTAAAGTAGATTATTATATCTTGAATGCATTAAATAATTTACTTGATCTAATAAAATTATTTCTTTCCGTCGTAAACTAAAAACTCAAGCCAGTTCAGATAACGTCAGAAGATGTTTATTGAAATTATTTTTAAATTGTGAATTAAGTAATGAACTAAGTAAGATAGGGCTGTCCATTATTTTTATAGCTTATCCAATAATTAATTTATGGAAGAATATCCTAATGTATTATTACTTACAATGGTTAATTAAGTTAAAATTAAGTTTACAACATTGATAATTAATGTTGTTTGTTTTTACATATATGTAAGTTGCATTTTTTAAAATAATCAAAAGCTGGCAAAATTTACGTCGGAACGCATTATGAAATTTGTTGATTTAATTTATCTGAAATAGTTTTGATTGATATTTGTAATCAACATTGTTTTTTTTTAAATTTTATAAACTTTGCGATAAAGTGAGTCACAAACCGCTTAAAGTGACCAAGTTAACAGCGACAATGTTAAAGCATTTTCAAAGTTTTGTTCAAAGTATTTTCTTAGTCACATAATATGAGGTGTTGATAGAGCTTATTAAGTTCAGTAACTTGATTGTCCATATTTTTTTATTTGTTAATACAAGTTGACTGAAATATTTTGACATATTTTTATTAGCTTCATTTGTATGCAGCTATTTATAATTTTGCAAACTCATACGATTCTGATGACGATGCAATGAGATGACGATATGGTACAAAAGAGAGAGGTAGTCATAGAAAATTTTCATTGGCTAACCGTAAAACTATCAAGTTTGGGCTCGTTTCACTTGTCTCAATGAGTCTGTCGGCTCTATATTATAACCGAGAGAATTCAATGGTGTAGGATGGCGGTGATCATGGAAACTTCTCAATGACGGATAGTAAATCCATCGAGTATGGACTCGCTTAATTTGTCTCAATAGGCCCTTTCCTTATATACTATAACCAGGAAGGTCTGATGATGAAGGCGAAAGAAGGTCTATTAAAAATCAGAGGGGACTGTGTCAAAAGTTTGAAGATGTAGAATAGTCAGTATGGCTACTAGGCGAATAATAATTTTATCGGGTACTTTACTTTGGGAGCATGACACCTCAACCTTTGGCGCTAAGCACCAAACATTAAAGCCTTTTTTATTCCCTATCTCCCGGTATTTTTTCTATTGGCATTTTCTATAATTCTTCTAATCAATATTGTGGACATATGGTAATTTTCACGGTTCGAAGGGTGATATCTAAATAAGCATTTAATATTGAGATATTATTTATTATCTATTTGAGAATGTACAAATAGACAAAGTAAATTACATCACAAACATTGTAGTTGCACAACGAAAATTGGAGTTAAATTCAATTACTATTTCTCACTGCCCACATATTCGTACCTCAATTTTTCCTTACGATTGCACCACCCAATGACGTCACCACAATGTCAATAAGTATTTAAAATATGCTTTGTTTAACCTTTAACGCGTTTGTGTTTACTGCCCGTAACTGTCACGTGTTGTAGCACTGCCATGTGTTTTGTAGCACGACACGTTTTGTGGTTACGTTTAATATCTTATTATTGTCTAAAACTGTTTAAAAATAACTTTACATGTAACTTAGCTAATCTGTTTGTATTCTTGTAAAGATTAGATAAATAATAGGGGTTCCAAAACGTGGTTATACTGATAAACCATGGACAATCCACGGTAAAATATTTCGACTCGTTTGAGAGTTAAAATATGTAATTGAATACTTTATTGAATGGAATATCGTTCAAGTATCTATTCTTAATAGTTTTCAAATTCTTAAATTGTTCGTGATCAATTGTACGTCATGCAGTGTATGTCAAATTGTCAAGTAAAAAAATGGTATGTACTAAATATATCGGTTCGATGCCCCCTTTCGAGTGGTGATTGGTATATGTACGAACATTTCCTGAAGATGTTTTTCCATGTAATTTGTCGGAAAAATGTTCAGGTATATTTAAATAAAGCACATTTTCTTAGTCTAAAATAAATAAAAGCAAAATTTTCAAAGTTTGAGTTCAATATGCAGGATTTTAAATAGAAGGAATTCTTGGTAAAATTGAAAAAAAAATGGACGATTAAAATTTAGAATATGTTTTTAACATAAATAATACATAGTTAGATGAGCTAAATGCTACAATTAGGCAGAATTAGCAATAGATCGTGCAGAAACACAGACCGACGCCCAAAAATACACTACTTATTTTTTATAGATTTGTACTCAGAAACGTACAATTGTTTGCAATGATTGTATCATTTAAGACATATTTTTTGCCCTAATGTAATATTCAGCGACAAAAAATAATACCGATTATAACACATTTCATTATCCAAAAGCAGCGGTCACTAGGTCAAGTGAAGTGTTTTCGTACTGGGAGCCATTTCTTCCACTTGATATGAAACAATTCAAAGAGCTTATATAGTGAAAATTTGTGACCTAATTTAGCCTCGATTTGACCTCCAAACCGATATACAATGAACGTAACACTCTTTAATCGGCCGAGGTACAGCGTTGCAGAACGAAGTCGAGGTCCGACACAATGTCCCTGTCAAAGACTACGACAATGTCCATCACCCGTGACTATTTCCAACGCCGGATATTACTTAACACCACACAATGCAGACTATTCCTTCAGCGTTTCCTTTTCCCGGAGCCACTTAATCTTTTGAGCAGCGGATGCTTGCCAACTTGATTCGTTTGTTATTTTTCTAAACAATTTTGGCGCACCAAATGGACCTTTTATCAACAACCAATGTGCACAATATATATTTACATTACGATTATTGGGTATATATATTTTGGTTGTATTTTTAATTATGTAGATATATGTATATTATGTGTCCTTTTGCGTGTGCGTATCACATTCATATATATTTATGTCACATAGAAATGAAATGGCATGCATTTTTATTTTATTGTACGTTATGGATAATATTATAATTAAGTGAAAAAATAAAGAAACGTCCATATACAGATAAGATTATAATTATTTTATGTGACAACTTTTTGTTAAATATTATTTCCAAAGCGAAGGGTAGGTTGAGAAAAAAAGGCGTCAATGCAAGTTGAGAGAGATCCTTAGTATAAAATATGCAGGGATAACTTTCCGAAATAGGAAATCGAAAATTGTGTAACAATTCTCGAATACACATAATATCATTTAAATTAAACCTTATGAACTTCTAAACTTTCTGCAAAATTATTAAACATCATTATCATACACGTAATTAAATTTCTCTCGATTACTTGTTTCGTTTATCCATTGTGAATGAACAATTAGAATGAACAAGTTGCGTCCAGGAAAAATATAGATTAAGCTATTCTAGTCGCCCTCGTAAGTTTTTGCGTAGGAATATTTGATCAGATATATCAAGTAAGCTGACCCCTTATTAGAGATTCTCTAGACCAAATGAGCAATAATTTTTAGAATACTAGTTGTTCTAGTCAAACTTATAATCGAACTACTTCAGTTAAAATGCAATTAGTATATAATGGTATGAAACGACATTCAATGGGCTATAGTAAACTAAAATCGAATTTGCGAACAGTTCATTCTTGTTTATATTTTGGTAGATTAAAAACATTTTATCTGTTATTGTAAGTTAAAAATATATAACAATAGAACTGAGTTAGTGCTAGAAGTATACCTAACTAAGATTTGAGAATTAAGGTGTCATACGAAGTCGTTTAGCTTTAAGTCAGCCAATAAAGTTGATCAATAATGGTTTAAGGTTAGCCAATAATGGTATTAAGTCAGCAATCAAGGCTGATCAATCCATATGCAATATTTAAAAGATAAAAAACTATTACATTTGATTGTGCTTGCTCAATTGAAAAACTTATGCAAAACAAAAATTATGGGATAAGCGTTGGGAATTTATAAAATGAGTCTAAATGCGGCATTGCGCCCAAACCGAATTAAGCAATGCCAAGGCCATGGATGAGCGGATATTCGTACGTGACCAAAATATATGATACAGTTAGGAATAAATATTATCATCGATTCCAAAACTGGAGAATTTTCAATGTAGCCTTGAAGTAATTTATTACAGTGCGTTGTCAGAGACTTGAGAAGTTTACTGTTTAACCAATCGTCAGTATAAACACGAGTGTCTAAGGCGGGTTCGAATCTCGTTTCTGTCAGAACTATTTAAGCTTCGTACACAATATTGAAATCAAATATGTTAATTCTCACCAGCTAACATAGAACTCGGCGATCAACGTAAACTACGTTTCCGTGGAATTTAGATTCCGTAAAATTGTTTTTCCGGAAATTGATCGGTGTCGTCCACATCTTCCATTTCCAACCAGTTATCTGATCTGGATAAATTGCTGAAGGACCTTTATTTACTTAAGATTGCCATTAATAACATTTATTATTTAACTTTGTGACTAAAAACATTTTTTTTATGGATGTATATAGTAAATTTTGGTTGTAAAATGAAAAATTGGCAATATCACATAAAATTTCATATTTATTTAAATGCTTAAATGATTTCATATTTACTTAAATGGTTTATTTAATTATCTAGCTTTAACCTAACTTGCTTTTGCCATAATATTTACTCGGGTTTATACTTTGTTTATAGACTTTATTTCAGTCTCTAACTGTTATGACAGAGTTTACTTCGGCAAGAGACCACTGCCAATAAAATATCGTGTGACATTTTATATGACTAGTTAACTTTGGATAACGAAGAAAAATTAAAACCTACTGTGCGATTTTTATATTGACATACACTTACCTATTGTGGGATTTTTATATTGACATACACTTACCTATTGTGTTTTTTTTATACAGACATACACTTACCTATTGTGGGATTTTTATATGGACATACACTTACCTATTGTGGGATTTTTATATTGACTTGCACTAACCTATTGTGGGATTTTTACATTGACATACACTTACCTATTGTGGGATTTTTATATTGGCATACGCTTTTTTTATATTGACACACCTATTGTGGGATTTTTATATTGACATACACTTACCTATTGTGGGATTTTTATATTGGCATACGCTTTTTTATATTGACACACCTATTGTGGGATTTTTATATTGACATACACTTACCTATTGTGGGATTTTTATATTGACATACACTTACTTCGAGATCAAACATTGCAATACCATCGCTTTTAGTTTAATGTGTTACTTGCCACTATAGGATGCTTAGAAAATTTGAAGTATTTTTATTTGAACACCTATTTTTCTGTTCGTAATTGTTATTGTATTAATATCAATTATCTTGTTACATGCTTAATAAAATATAATAAAAATTGAACTAAATTTGATACGACATATTTACCACACGAGTTTGACCTTCACTTGTTTGTATACTGTGCTTCTTTTATTCCTTAGTTCTTACATCGCAATAAGTATTTTCCACCAATTTTCATGGTTCGTTGCCTTCCAATATGCAACAAAATTATTAGTTACAGTACTAGACCTTAAGTCTATCTTTACATATAATCAAATGATAGTGAGGGCGTGTCTGTATGCGCATTATGCAAAATCATAAGACGGTTTTTATTAAATTTTGCAATTTTATATCTTCGAGAATTGGTCAAAATTTGCAATTCATTAGTTCTTCTATTCATTAATTCTTATATCGCAATGAGTATTTTCCACCATAATTAACTCTCACGGCTCATTGCCTTCCAGTATGCAACAAAATTATTAGTTACGCTACAAGACCTTACGTCTATATTTACATATAATCAAATGATAGTGAGGGCGTGTCTGTGTGCGCATTATGCAAAATCACTAGACGGTTTTTATGATATCTTGCAGTTTTATATCTTCGAGAATTGGTCGAAATTTGCAATAAACCTACGTAGCAAATTATTAAGCTAATCCATAGAGGAATTTTAATTGACGGATTACTACTTATTTAATAGCGACATCTGTTTCTCTTATAAGTAATCATCCTAATCACATTTTTACCATTCTCCACTAGATGGTAGTATTTGTTTTACTTTCAATAAATAGTTATAATTCAATGGGGTGTTTGACTAACTTTTTTATTTAAATAACCATAATTTCAAAGTACAAACTGACGAGGAGTAAAGATTTCTGACAAATCTTAAAAATTGAACATGTTCTAACGATTTAAACTTAATATAAGGTAAGAATAGTAATACTGAATTATTGTAACATTTTTTGTTATGCTTATTATATTTTATGATAGAAAAATGGAGATATCATCACTCAATCTCTATGATTAAATTTAGAAGTTTATAACTTGCTAACGTTTTTAATCTGTTTTTATAATTTTTCACTAATGTTTTTTTATCAATCTATATTTCACATTTTACTAAAAAAATCAAATTTATAAGTAGTCAACTGTTGTATTATGCTTTTATATATATATATATATATATATATATATATATATATATGTATATATATATGTAACTTAAATATATTCACTGTCTAACACACTATGCGCTTTAGTGGATGAACAACAAAAGAGAAAGTTTCGTAGATCTAGAAACGAGGTAATGTGTAAAGCGCCATCAGAAATTCTAACAACCTATGAAATGTTTAAGTAACGCATTAAACTTGTTTCGTAACAAACGACATGAATATTGAACATATGTTTAATATTTACAGAGATTCATACAAGAAATTGACACCTGCATTTTTATGTCCTGTTTAAAACCGGCTAGTCAATACATCATCGTGAAACAATTTATATGCGCAAGGAGCCTTATATAATTTCTTTTATTTTAAATTCTACTTAAGTCTCCTTCACGATATGATGGGTACATTGGAAAGCTGAAGTATGTATGTGAAGGTTAGGTTTTTAGATATCATGTATTTTCGTCTCTATTGTGTGCGTGTGTATAATGATACGATTGTATTCAACTGATTTCCAGGTGAAGCTACATATATACTCGTAACGAAAAACAAATTTGAAAAGTATAATTGAAAAACAAAATGTAACAGGCATGGCCGAATGTAATTATTTTCTGTTTCGACGGAAATAGTTTTAGGTTATGTTATAGTATTTTATTAATTATTTCGATAACCCCTCCGTTTTAGATTATATAGCGCTATATGACCTTGGCTATTGCCCAAGTGGACGAAGTCATATTTTCTCTGCTCAGAGAGCATATGAATATCTTGAATCTTTTACTAGTTTTTCGTGCATTTATAATAATCAACACGGTACTGCTAGACGTGTCCAATTTCCACTTCCAGCTTCAAATGATTAGGGAGTTATTTGATAGTTAGCAATCGATCATTAATTAATGCGACGTTAATTCGAATTGCCTATATTTTTCTGTTTTCTTAAAATTAATTCTCGTCAGGGTTGGAAAGAATTACATACAACAATGCCCAATATGAAATGGGAACGAAAAAAATAAAGGTAAACTGTGTATTTTTTGGCATAAAATTTTCTTAAATATTGTTTTCTATTTAAAGTACCAATATTAGGGAATGAAGAATTAAAAAAAGGGCCAAGATACTCGATGACATGGAAATTGTGGGAGTATTGTGGGAGTATAGTTGTGGGAGTATATTGGCTTTCTGATCACAGTTCTAACAATTGCTAATTACAATACAATATTAAGGTGATTTATTTATATCAGCCAACTACTCGACAGTCATTTCCGTCACGTTCGCCTTTCTCTTAATCGATAAAACTGATATTGGAGTATTGGAATGGAGGTCCAGATCGAATTCCATTTACGGAGCTAATATTTATTATCGACTTATTACATTTTATCTATTTTTGAAGTTAGCGATTGAGCGATTTTTGGTAGGCGAAAATCTTATGGGTTCGCGTTTATATATATATATATATATATATATATATATATATATATATATATATATATAATCCAAAAAATCAAAATGATGTTTTTTTCGTTTGGTGCTACAATAACTCTAAAATAAATTTCACATACTTCGGATAACAGTAACCCGTGCCGCTTTGCATCGAAACATGTCAGTACTTGAACCCTAAGCGCGCAAGGACTTGCATACTTCAGTGCGTGTCGTTTCTATTTTTTTCATCATTTATCGCATTGTTATCAATAAGTCAACATGTCAGTCGAATTGTGCAATTCTAAAAAGAGCGAAATTTATTTAATTGGTAACGTAAAACATCAAATAACAGGTTAAAAGCTTTACTTCTAATGGACAAGTTCTAGCAGTATTGTTTTATAATGGGAACAACAAGCCCAGATATTCCCCTATTTACAAAACTCCGAGACAACTGGAAACACCTCAATAGTACTAAAATTGAAAATCATCGAGAGAAAATTGAATCGTGGCTGACAGTATGCGAAATCGAGGACCTGCTTTCATTTTACCGCTCTGAACTGTCCAAAAGAATTGTCAGAGATGACTATCGTGAGTTAATAGAGCTCTCAGTTATATTTTTAGCCAGAGATGAAGACAAAAAGTTTAAAATCTAAACCCCAGGTTCTATACCCTAAAAATATTGTTACTTAGCTCTCAATTTAAAATTACTAGCAAAGACAAGAAAGCTCTGTTGGATGTCCGTCTGTTCACCGTTTCATCTTATGTCAAGTCATGAATTCAGTGCGTTCCGGCAGTCAAAGCACTGTACTAAGATTTGTCCTTTTTGAAAACCATGAAAACTTACGAAAAAATCGATAACAATATATCAAAAGCAGTACTGAAAAAGTTTCTTCAGCATTTATGGCATTTGACCAAGGAAGTATCTATCTTGTCGCAATTTGACGATGAGGTGAGCCATGAAAGTAAAGTGAAAATTATATCAAACTTCTCTAAAGATAGTATCTCGTCTCAAGAAAAACGCTACATACCTTCAAAAGAAGAATTAAGTGGACTGTTGTACGAGAAACACAGAAGATTTTATATCAGCCTCAAGCAAGTCTTTGTTCCCTCGTCTGAAAATTGATGACAGTTTTCTCCAGGAAAGTCCTGCTTCATGGTCTAATAATTCTTCTTTCCTCAAAGCAAAAATGAAGCTTTCAACACTGAAAGCAGTAAATGATACTGCTAAAGGTGTGGTAAAACTGATGCAAGACTTTCATGGGTTAATCACAGTTGAAGAGGAACAAAAGCAATTTTTGTTACGTTGTGTACAAGAACACTAACATTTACCCCGATTGCAAAAAGAAAACTTTAAAGGGAAGTGTATAGAAGGTCGTTAATACGTAACAATATAATTTAATACAGTTTTTTTGTAAAATTCTAAGTTGTTTTATTTACCAAACTTGAATTAAGACTAAGTGACATATTTACATACAAATTCTTAATTCATAACTTTGAAGTCAAGTCGGCACGTGATAACATTAATTAATCACAGTAATATTTATTATTTAGGCTTTTGAGGTCAAATAGAATAAAAATAGAGAGTGTGCGTATGATCGACGAATGCGTTCATGTTTATCAAGATATAAATTTTATAATATAAACTTTATCATTCTTTGTAAATATGTGATTAAACATCGAAAATTCAGCACTATAGAAGGTTTTGAATATTAAAATTAAAATATATCTGTTTTTAAAATAAACATTTCTTTTACATGACATTTTATCAAACCACCAGGTATCGCGAAAGGGGCAGTTTAGTTTAGAAACACGAGGGTTCCGTACACATTTAGGCATTTATAAGCATTTAAATGCTGAGAACGTAGCATTTCTATTAAACTATTCGATTTTTCACAAGCTTAATTATATTGCTCACTACATATTTTCCGGGTGTAAAAACATGGTTTTTATGCCCGGAAAATATGTAGTGAGTATCTCTACAGCCTTCTTACAGTCTTTGCTTAGGCGTTTGAAACCTATTTCTAATAATTTTAGGTTGAGTAGTTTTGGAAATAAGAGGAGAGAGGTCGTATTTTTTGGATATTTTTCAGTATATCTCTGAAGAAATACTACGTAAAATTACGTTAAAATTTTTTTGGGGTCTTTTTTTGGCACTTTCAAGCAGTATCCCACATTATATATGAAAATTAAAAAATTGTGTATTTAATTTGTCCACTAAACATTTCCATATAAATATTTTTGAGTGTTGCTGTTGAGGTGTATACGGATTAATATGTTTTATCGCCTTGCCGAATTTTATGTTTCTTTGTCAAGCGGTTTCTGAAGTAAACGTCTGCGAGGAACGGATAAACAAACAAGTGAGTGATCTTAATAAGAAAAAAAAGGCAGTAGAACAAAAAATTGTAGTAGTATTTTTAATTTTTTTTGTGGTTGTTTTATAGCATTTTCAAACAGTACCCCACATTATACATGAAATTTTAAAAAATCTAATATTTAATGTGCCCCCTAAATATTTTCATATAAATATTTTTGAGTGTTGCTGTTGAGGTGTATACGGATTAATATGTTTTAATACTTTGCCGAATTTTAAGTTTCTTTGTCAAGCGGTTTCTGAAATAAACGGCTGCGAGGTACAGACAGACAGACAAGTGAGTGATCTTATAAGGGTTCTATTTCTCCTTTTGAGGAATAGGACCCTTATAACATTTATTGTTGTCTCATTACTATTTACTAACAATCACTATATAAATGGTAATATATGAATTTCAAATTTGTTTGTTTGTTATTTTTTTATCCAAATAATTAAGTTGGGAATCGGAGTGTATGTCCATTTTGAAGTTACCTGATATTTGACATAATGTGTTTTAGTATATGAAAACTCAATGACAATTTTGGAAAATTAGTGGGTTATAAGTTTAAGATTTGCTTTGATTCACATTGCTATATACGCGTATAAAATACAATAGTAGAATATATTCTTGTGACACGCTTTACATGCATAAAATATGCTGCCACGAATGAGACTTTTGATCCCAAAGACCTATAAATTTCAATACAACAGTAACAAAACGACGTCGTTAGCCATTAAGGCAACCCATTTTGCTTTCTCACACCCCCGCATTATTATAAAGCTAGCTACATATAGCTAATATCCGCAAGAAAACAATTTTGCATAATATGTCTACATAAAATTCAATTCCGCGTCGCATACAAACGAGCGAGTTACCTACGGGCAGACCAGACGACGACAGAGGCACAGATGAGTCGGTGAACGCGCGCAGCATAGGACTTCGGCTGTCTTAGCCATAAAATGTACTTCAGTTCCAAAACCTGCCACCGCCGCGCCCCTGTCAACGCTGCGGCTGCCACCGAAATACGGCGCCGCGCATGCCGCGCTCTCATCTCTCTTGCCCATTCACCTCACGCACGCCGCGGAGGTGGCAAGTGTCCGTGAACCCTGCGCTCGTTCATAATTGCTGGCAAGCGACGACGAACGCGGCGATGATTTCATGAACGTAAACAAGCAAAATAAAAACAATGATTGTCTATGGTCCGTACTTTCCCGCGGTTTCTGCCTTCCGCAGCAGTCAGTTGCGGTTTTCAATTGTTCTCTTTTTACAAAAGCCATTTACTATTTATTGACATTTTTATTGTGTTTTTATCAATTACGTCATTGTTTTATGATGTGTAGTCGGGGCGTTTTCTTTTGGATTGTCTTATATAAATTTATATGTATATAAATATTTCAAAACGTACGCACAATATGTTCGTTAATAGAACCGGTTTATTGTATTGATCTTAAGAGCGTTTATGCGTAGATCGACACGTGTTGTGAAAATACTATTAAGCAGACTGTCTAGTGAATGAATACGTCTGCTCTGTTGTATAGTACTCGGTAGTACGCTAAGACCTTGAATTGAAAGGGTAAGTTTTCTCTTGTATGTGATTATGCGTAGATTTGTTTGCATTCACATTATGAGACGGTCTCAATAAAAGCTTTTTGTATCTGGTAGCTTTGTGTGCTCATTTGTTTTGATTCGCTTTAAAATTTAAGCAGCACAGAAATCTGACGAGGATATCGTATGCAGACATTGCCCTTATACTGTAATAATAAAACTACACGTAAGATAAATGTATATTTGGTACCAATGGCATAATACACTTTATAAAGCTTTTGTATGTATTATTATAGTCATTGATTGGTATGCATAACGTATTTTAACTTAATTGTATTTATGAATAAAGTCTTTTGTTATAATTAAGTATTTTCTTTCGATGTGGTCACATCCAAACTCAATCTTGCCTATGCGATTAGCTTTATTGCATGCTAAACTCATTATTTTATATTGGGAGACGTTTTTTGCCAAATAGTTTCCCCAAAGGTTTATACCCTTTACTAGAGACTGCGACCCTTTTGATCAGTTTAATATAGCTGGCATCTTCGATCGTATAATGCTCGTTCCATTTACTTATGTATTGGGTATGTTATGCGATTAAAAATTTATAGCAAAAACTGTGGTTTCTATAAATAAATTATTGATACAATTTTAGACGAACAATATAAGGTCGGAATGATATCAGATTCTAATACAAATTTTGTTATAATTGGGCTGCAGTCATTGAAATATACGTAACTATCAATGACAATTAATCGTTTTTTAATGATAATTGTCTCTTTTATGTAGGCTCTTTCTTTGATTCTATATTTTTCCTTATGGTCAGCGTATAATAATTATCTATATCTATATGGATTCGTTTTTTTAATAATTATGTAAGGGTGCAGAGTCTATTAATAGGTAATGAAGTTCATTGATCGATATGGTACCGTAAGATTTACTACAATGGGCTTTCTATGTTTTTACGTGGTACGGTATGTACGATGAAAAACCTTTTTGACACTGCTAGAACAAATGTACCTACATGATAATAATTATTATATTACATATTTGTATTGTGGTGCTGACATATTATTTATTATTATACCTGGGTACTTTCTTTGACCCTATATTTTTCTTTGCAGTCAGCATATAACTGCTATCTGAATTCTTTTTTATTACTTATATAAGAGTGCAGAGTCTACTGTAACTTCATTGATCGATATAGTACTATAAGGCTTGCTACGATGGGTGATCTATGTTTTTACGGGCTATGGTAGGTATGGTGTTTAACCTTTTTGCCACGGCTAGAATTTATGTATGTATCTATAAACTTACAGTTATTATATTACATATTGGCGTTGTGGTGGTGACATAATTTCTGATTCGATGAAATGCCGATTACTATATCTACTTCATGGGTACTTTCTTTGACGCTCTATTTTCTTTATAGTTAGCATATAACTGTTATCTGGATTCGCTTTTTTATTAATTATGTAATAGTATAAATAATCTATTGTAATTTCATTGGTCAGTACGGTACTATAAGGTTTGCCATAATGGGCAATCTATATTTTTACTGAATACGGTAGGTATGGTGTTTAACCTTTTTGCTCCGGCTAGAACATATGTATGTATCTATAAGCTTGCAGTTATTACATCACATATTGGCTGTGTGGTGGTGACATAATTTCTGATTGGATGAAATGACGTTTACCATATCTACTTCATGGGTACTTTAGTTGACGCTTCTTTTTCTTTATAGTCAGCATATAACTGTTATCTGGATTCGCTTTCTTATTAATTATGTAAGTGTACAAAGAATCTATTATAATTTCATTGGTCAGTACGGTACTATAAGGTTTGTTATAATGAGCAATCTATATTTTTACGGGCTATGGTAGGTATGGTGTTCAACCTTTTTACCCCGGCTAGAATTTATTTATGAATCTATAAGCTTACAGTTATTACACTACAGATTGGCGTTGTGGTGGTGACATAATATCTGTTTGGTTGAAATGACGATTACTATACCTATTTCATGGATACTTTCTTTGACGCTTCTTTTTCTTTATAGTCAGCATATAACTGTTATCTGGACTCGCTTTTTTATTAATTACGTATGAGTAAAAATAATCCATTGTAATTTGATTGGTCAATACGGTACTATAAGGTTTGCTACAATGTGCAATCTATGTTTTTACGGGATACGGTAGGTATGGCGTTCAACCTTTTTGTCCAGGCTAGAACATATGTATATATCTATAAGCTTACATTTATTACATTTCGTATTGGCGTTGTGGTGCTCACATAATTTATGATCGGTTGAAATGACGATTACTATACCTATTTCATGGATACTTTCTTTGACGCTTCTTTTTCTATATAGTCAGCATATAACTGTTATCTGGATTCGCTTTTTTATTAATTATGTAATAGTATAAATAATCCATTGTAATTTGATTGGTCAATACGGTACTATAAGGTTTGCTACAATGTGCAATCTATGTTTTTATGGGATATGGTAGGTATGGTGTTCAACCTTTTTGCCTCTGCTAGAATATATGTATATCTAAGTAAGTATAATATATATATATATATATATATATATATATATATAGTTATTCTATTCCATATTGGCATTGTAGCGCTGACATATTTTCTGACTGGCTGCAATGTGCTTTCAGATTATATTAAGTAACGTAATAGCAGCAGTGCAAACAGTTCAAGTATCATTGTTTACCATTAGAATACAAGAACACTAGATACTCCTTTGACGACCGCATTTTAACCTTCGCATATTTCCTGGGGTTACTGTTGCAATATAAATAGAAGTAATAAGACGCACAACTAGCATATATTAAAAGTATGTTTGCATCAAGACGTTTCCCATTTCATGAAAACAGATCAATTTATTTTCATTAAAAATTAAATACCGTTTTTGCGTAGATCGTTTTGCCTATTTTTCTATGTGTTTAAGAAAAATTGTTTCTTTTTAGAATATCTTAGTCAATTTGTCATACATTAATTGCAGTTATTACTTAATTAAACTGAAAGAGCGATGTTAAATAAAAAAAACAAGAAAACAAATATAAAAGCAAAAAAAATGTTTTAAAAAAGCCTTAATGTGTAAACAGTTTAAATTCATTTAAATAGAGTATATACAGCTTTTACGATAATGGGTATTTTATTATAACGCCCAGTATCGTATTTATAAAGGTGAATTTTATAAAGGTGGTACCTATGGATAATAGGATTGATATATATTTTTTTACTTTCGAGCGATGTAAGAAGAAAAGTATTGTATGCGCCAAAAAAAATTAGAGATTACAATTTTGTTCGGAATTGGCAGATGAGTATAAACAATTCAAAATTGAATATTATTTATATGTGTCTGTATGTCCATCGTACGGTTTAGCGCTTAAATCGTATTTTAGAGATGTTTTTAAATATCTTTGGAGGTTTTATATATTTTTTAAATCTCTTCCACTCATCCTTCTGTAAAGCAAAGTTCAAAAAACTTTATTAACATAATTATTTAGCAATATGGTTACTTCCCTCTTCTTATCGCCACATCTTTTACTTCTGTGACACCCGACTGTGCTGCGGTATGGATATTTATAGTGAAGGAGAATCTGTTCATATCTTGTTGTCAATCCATTAGATTTCTTTTTGTATTGTATTGTTGTTTGTTTTATTTAAGCTTATGGTCTAGGAAACTGTAATACAATTAATCCGGGGAAAAGATTTTCTAGGAGCAATACAATATTATCAAAAATCAACAGTATATTTTAGAGGATATTTTTCTCCATTAATCAACACATCCGTATGGTATAGGTGAAAATGTGTCTAAAATACAAATTTATAATTCCATGGCGTATTTTATTTTCGTGTTGATGTAGTCAAGTAATACCCTTTACCATCTTTTAAAAAGATGACCCTTTTCCCTTTTATTCTAATAATAAGAGCATTTAAAAAAAAGGATTCAAAATTCGATTTTTTTGTTCGGAAATCGGTCAAAAGGTTTTCTTCAAACTCTCCATATTATCAGTTATCTGGTCGCAACTCGTATTTGCGGAAAGCATATGATTAGGGTATCTCCACACAAAATTTAAGTAACAAAAGTCCGGATCAGGTGCGTGGGGTGTGAATGACTGAAATTATTAGTGTTTATGGGGCCAGTAACACAAATTCTTTATAATATAAACGAAGGAATAAAATAATACAATTTCATTGTACCAGAAGAGAAAAAAGTTGCACAGAAAGAAAGCTTGCTCAATGTGAGTAATGAATTTAGCGAATACTATTAACCTGTTTCTGCGGTATTGACTCGCAGAATATAGATGTTCATTTTAATTGCGATAAGCTTACCAATGCACATAAAGCTTTAGAAAAAAGTGAGCTTTTAAACAATAGAATCCTTAGAATATGGTCTTTTCATTCATAGTATTCAGAATGTCGAGTATAAACTCTCAACGGTCCATAAAATTTTCAGGGCGTTAACAAAATTTTTCTCATGCAAATGAAAGCCTTGAATGTATCATTAAGTAGGGACAATATTTAACTATGAGAAGTGGAAGGGCTGATTGTAGGCACCGAGCTTTATAGGGGATCTTCGAAAACACTTAAGCGCACATGTGCTAAGAGGCGGATAGTAACGGGACTTTTGGAGGGGACTTTTGATACAGCCCGAATATTGCAGGGAACGCCAGCCATTATAGTTTAGGCGACTAACATTTTGGGAGGCGATTGGGTGAGTTAGAACTGGGCTTTTTACATATTTTATCATAATTTTGAATCACAAAAACGAGCCAAAAAAGTTCGACTGTTTCATATTTACGCAAGTTACTCAATTCAAAATGCTTTTTACATTCACTATGAGTTACGAATTGTTTAACTTACAAAGTTCTTCATTCATATTCTGTGCATAATTAAGCTAGCTCCTGGCTAGCTGTATGCGAGTACGATATTAAGATGAATGTGAATCTATTTTCATGAATAAAGTATCATGCGTGGTGTCTTCTTTGCGAAAACTCCATTTTATGACAATGACAACGGTTGATTTTCATTTTAATTTCTCTCGAAGTTACTGTTGGTTATTTGTATTTTATATTTCCTGCTATTAAATATAAAAAAAACATGTTTTTATCTATTATAATTTGCCACAAATTATGCAGATGCGCATTTCTGACAGAATTTAATAACAGAAAATATATTGCGCGCTATCTCTCATTTTCGAAAATTTCACTTTATAAAAATTATATCGAATGATCTTGATGTCATTTTCTCTCGAAGTTACTATCGATTTGTGTTTTCTTCTACTAAATATCAAAAGTTATGTTTTTATTTAGTATAATTTAACTCATATTATCTATATTAAACTTCGTGGGTGCAATTAATAAAAAAAAAAACTCGACAAATGTATAAACGAAGTTGCGCGGTAATTTAATAACTCGGCGTAAGATGGCTGTAGAAATAAACTCGTTTGTTTTGACAGTACTTGCAGTGAATCGTGTTTTTATGTTTTAATTTAGTTCAATAAATTGTTTTTAATATAATTATTAAACAGTGTAGTGTTATAATATTATACGAACCTGATAGTACTTATTTAAGATGACTATACTGGAATAAAGGGTAGCAAAATCAAGGATATCAATAAAACAATTCTCAAAAAATTTCACATCAGTCACAATAATCTTAATAACGACTTACCTTGAACTGAGTAAGCCTAACAAAGTGATATGGATTGTTTGATATTTGAAAAAAAACTTACAAACAACAAAAATATTCATGAACATCAATGACATTGTTCAACTTCAATCATCAATATTTAGTTAGCCACAAGATTTACGCTAGGGCTGTTTTCATTTATTTCAATATATTGATTTAATACAACAAAATAAAGTAAGTTTCCTTGTGATGCAACTACTTTGGCTACGGTATTGTATTTCATATTGGCCTGCGCATTTTCCTTCGTACGCATAGTATTCCTCCACCACTCTAAAATTTTTAAATAGGTGCTTTTTTCCTAAGGTAATATAAACAGTTTCCAAATTCATTTAAAGCTTTGAAGCATTTATTCCTTGAAGCAATGACAAGAAAATTTTGAACGTTATTACAGAAATATAACAATATTCTTCGATTCTATCCGTAATAATGTCATATGCGAGACACTCCTAAAATATTATTGCAAATGCGCTTCAAAGAAACAATTATCAAGAAATTCATACATATGATTTTTTACACGAGGATTCTAAACCAGTGTGATAACCTATAGTCCAGTCCAGTGTGATAACCAGTATGATAAGTTAATAAAGACGCAACTTTTAACAATAGGAAAGTACATACGATTATTAGAATAATTGTAAAGACGTAATACGATTTTGTAATACCTTCAGGAATAACTGCTCGAAAACCAGTGTTATGACACTTACTGAAAGATAATAAAAACGCAACTTTTAACAACAGGAAAGTACATACGATTATTGGAATAATCGTAAAGACGTAATACGATTTTGAGATGAAGTCATTGTTGCAACGTAATTCTTTCAGGGAGGATATGTTGGTACATTATTAAAATTTATTGCGATATTTTCTCTCGTGAATTTTCAGTTTATTTATTCCATTAATCAGAATGAACTTTATAATACAAAATTAGTAATAAAATTGAGTGCAAGAAGCAAATTTGATTAATTACTGGACAATGTCAAGCCGCCACGGTATCATCTTTTGACAGCTCTCACAATGGCCAATGAGAGAACAATAGACGCGGATGGAGGGAGGCTTTTATAAATAATGGTGGCATCTGACAATCGATTGATGTATTTTGATTGATAACGAGTACTATCGTCGTGTGTTTTCCTGACAGGGATTATTGATTCTTGCAACATCTTGTCTACTGTTCATTTCGCGCTACTTTCTAGGGAAACCCTCAGCCATTCAAAGAGAAAACCGGAACCTTTACAAGATCGCTTATGAGTCCGTCTGTCTCTCTGTCGAGTCGTTTTTCTCAGAAGCCATTTGAAGAAGAAACTTGATATATGGTAGTGTATCGTTTGAAAGATTTAGTTATAAGAATTCGAAAATATTTTTTCCTAATTTTTTTAAATGGTTTATCTTAAGAGAGATGCAGACAAATTCAAAAAAAGAAATATTTCCCCGTTTCCCCACCTTATATCCGAAACTACGGGACCTAAAATTAAGAAAAACAAAGTTTCTAGAAGCCTACACAAAGGTTATAGGAAAACTATAATAATTATTTTAATGTAGATATAATTTAGTATATTTATATATGTATATAAAAATATATATACACACACACACATATATATATATATATATATATATAAATATATATATATATATATATATATATGTATATATATATATATATATATATATATATATATATATATATATGTAGTTTATATGTATATTAAAATATTTATCGAGGTATTCGCTATAATATAGCCTCCTATTTAATTATATTAGTACTGTTGAATATTAGTTAAGAACTCATTAGGAAGTCAATATTTGTGATAATTTATGTGATAGATAAAGTAAGTTCATTTCAAAAAAGTACGGAACCCTTGTTGCGCAAGGTAGACATTTATTTGATCATTTTTTGTATCTATAGTGTGATTTTGCATTATTTTTCACGTTATTGTCTGTGGAAATAGATAGAAATTATGCCGTTCGATCTTTTCGATAGTTTTAGTCTTCATTTGTAAGTGAGATCGTTTTCAGCACCTTTTAGTGGCAACTGATGTCTACATGCACCTTTCAATAATTATGTGTCTAATAGTAATAGCTTAAATGGTAAACTTATGATGAGATTTCTTTACTAGTTATCGTAATTCGTTCCAGTTCTATTATCTATATTATACACATTTCGAAAAACAATTTTCACTGCGGGCAGCTAAAGTGATACGTTTTATCACTTCGCTACACGATATATAGGTAATTCGGAACGCAAATAAGCCTTGTAACAGTTTTTCTCACATTTACGCATGTACAAATAGAACGGTAGAGAGGGAAACAGACGATTATCTTTACTGCTCCTTTCGAACTTTCCCTCCTCTCACAGCTGCCGTCGCAGTTATTATTGAGGGCGCTTTCAGTAAGCTCACTGTACGCTAGCGAGCTTGTCGTACCTCTATGTATCAGATAAAGTGTTTATCTTTGTGCGGTATTTTAACTTGAGAAATCATTTATGAAATGTATTAATCAGATTACACACCCATTACCACTTTCATTGTATCCATCCGTCCGTCTGTTTGTATATTTTTAGAACAACCCACACGAAACTTATAAAAAATTGAAATATTACATTTTTTTTCTCATTCTATTGATTGGGATAGCATTAGATAAGTTTTTTGAAATTTATTTTAATTAATTTTATTACAATTTGATATACGAATATGCTTCCAAGTAGTTTGTAACGTGTTCCTACAATTTTTGAATCAATGCAAAAATAAAGGAAAAAAATCTTGAAAATAGAGTGAACATAAAATTAATTTAAATTTAATAAGCTTGTTTTATGGAAGAGCTATGTAACCCTATTTTGCATATTTTTGTGCATTCGATGGTAATGTTATTCCAATTTTAAAGAATAATGTTCGAATTTTGCATTGTTCCTTTTCTTATTAATTGTAATTAGATTATTGATTTGGTTTTTCATATATAGAATATTTTATGTTAGGATTTAAAAGTATTTAGAGAAAAAATTACTTGATTCTATCGGTTCTAATGTATTATATGGTTTTGGAAAAATCCTGAATTACTATGTTGTTTTGTGTCTCTGAACAATAATATCTTAATTATTAAACAATAACGACGCATCATACATTTCCAAAATGGGTTCTTTAGAATTCTAGAAAATATAAATCTCTACAAAATACAATGTAGAAATTTTCCAGCACATGCTTGTCACTTTCACGCTCTTCTAGTTTTCACAATTTAACACCATTTAGAGAACACAGAATTTTTATTGGATATCCAAGGGTACGAAATTAATGAAATTACAATTTGTCAACCCTTAATATTACTAGAACTGACAAATTGTTGCGTTGAATTTGAAAGCAGTATAAGACATGCGTAATCTTAATGATTTGAAGGCAATAAATACCAAAGCCTCCTTCATCCCTCTTCCTTTAACCCTCGCATCTATTTAATAATAATTTATTGATATCTAGTATACATTTTTTCTATTTTTGCAGATATATACTCGTTAGAATTATTCCGTTAAACGTGTCTTTGCACACCCACATACTTATTTACGCGCGTGCCATTTCAATATATCTCGACTTATCTATATTTGTCTAGAAATATCGACATAACGATCTTAGGCTCAAATTATACTAAATTTTATGGAGAGATAAGTCAAATTAATTTTATTATTATATTTCGAAGTAAAAAATATAATAACGGTAAAATAAAGTTATCTTTGTCATTTTCGTTTTTATTCGCCACAATGCCAACTGCCGCACGTTTGGATCAAAAAGCTTAATTTACATCGCACTGTAAAAGTTCCGACAAACCGAATTATTGTTTAGCGATATGCTGGCCTTTGTTCATAACATCGTTAAAAAGTTCGGGCCAAGGAAATGTATAAGATTAACTTTTAACAAAGTTACCTGTGCGTTTTACGTGAAGTTTTCGAAATGCCTAGAGTTCGTTGTCCGCCGGTGCTATTTAAATCAGGGATCACATTGATTCGTGTCTTTTATTACTTTTTGCCTGGTAACGAGTTTAATATGACCCAAAGATTTCTCTTTAAGATTAATTTCGCTTATTTAGTTAGAGTTTATGGATGATTTATTTAACGAAATTAAACTAATTACTTATTTATTAATTCAGTTTTTGTATAGAAATATCGGGAGCATCAAATTTTTTCTACATAATATTCTCTTGTATTATGTATAGTTTGGATAATAAGTAAAATGCATTGTAATTTATATTGTTGCAAATGCATTGTAAATGCATGCAAAGTAATTTACATACGTCGAACACAGTGAATCGTTTAGTTTTTGTTTACAGCAATTCTGACTACTTGATTTTCTCTTGATGGACTTATATAATAATACTAACTAATAACATAAGTAAATCTGTTTGTTGGTTTGTCTATTTCTCCTACTTTCACTTTTTACAATTTTTAACCAATATTCGTAAAATTTAGTATGAAAATGAATATAGGATAATTTTTAAATGATTTCAACTTTTATAAGTGAAAATAATTTATTTTTCAAAAACAAAATATAATAGCATTTTCTCATTCATAATTCCATTTAAATGTTTCATTTGGAAAAACAGAATATCCTTGTAAAGAAAAGAACTTGAGAAAATACCGAATTGGTATAATTATTTTTCTTTCTGAAAAACTAAACTCGTATCGCGCACTATTCAAAACAAATGGGGTATCCACTGCGTTGCGTCGTATCGCTATGATAATGCCTCACGACAATCTATATGTGTACATTCCATAACGCTTTACATTAAAACAGTATATGTCAAGAACGGAGTGAGATACGAAAAAATCATTGATTATTATCATCATATTTTGTACTCAGGAAGCCACGGAAGGTGAAGTGTGCTATACAGGTTTCACTTGTTTATACAAATTAACATACATTTAGTTATATCTGAATAAATAAAGTTATACTATTTTTATGATTCCAATTTGAATGGTTTTCGATTTTAAAAAGTTATGCTTAAACAAAAATTTTAGTGTGTTATATCTCTTTTATCAAAAATACAAGAAAAATACGCTTTGTCTGTGATTACACTTTTGGTATTATGATAATTATTTCTTTTGTCATGCTCATCAATTGGTGCCATTAAATAAAATGTGGTAAATAAAAAAAAACATAAATTCCATTTTAATTAAAAAAGAACGGCCCCTTAAAAAATATGTTAAAATATTGCAAAATCTAAATTAATATTAAAAATTATTTAAACTATTTTTGCGAACATTTGTGATGCAAGAAATAAAGATTTTGGAGTAAAACTAAATATGGTGTTCATTAAATAATTTATATCTATAAATTATAAAATAATACTTTGAAAACATTTTATTTAAACAATTTTTCGTTTAATTTATATATTATATGAATGTAGTAATGACCAAGTCAAGAATGTTCTTGTCCACTTGGTCTGTCGATTGGTTTTCTCTCAAGTGAAAAGCAACTTTATATGTAATTTATTTTTTTAATATCATAACATGATTAGTTACCGTTTAAACAAATTTAATGTTTTCTCGTCCATATGTATATTTTTATAGCTCAAGCTTATTCCATTAAAATAAAAGAAATATTTTTATTTATTCCATCAAATGTGAATGTACCTCATACTCATAAACAGTACTTAGTACACTTAGTTATCGCTATATATTGGGTTGGCTAATGAGTTTTTAACCCCGAGTTGCTGTCAAATTTTTTATTAAAAAATTTATATGTAACCCTAAATTTAATTTAAGGTTTACTACTTGTCGCCATCTAGTTGGCAGTGACAATATGCCTTTCTTGTAAATTTCCGGTGAATTTGATTCAAACAACTCTGCGAGGTCGTTTTGGAGTTCTTCTTTAACGTCGAATTTTTTTCACGTAAATAGTTACTTAGAGTCCTGAATAAATGGTAATCAGAGGGGGCAATGTCCGGAGAATATAGTGGTTGAGTGAGTAGAACCCAGCCAAGCTCTTCTAATTTATTACGAGTACGTTCTGCAACATGTGGTCTAGCATTAACATATTAAAAAATAAAGTCAATCGTGTTGACCATTCAATTTCTTAGCTAATCGGTCCAATTGTTCACAGAAAATATCTGCATTAATTGTAGATCCCTCTGGAAGCAACTCCCATTGAATAATAAACTTGACATTCCACCAGCAGCTGAGCATCACCTTTTTGGCACTTATTTCAGGTTTGGACACTGAAACTATTGTTTCCCACACACCCAGACATTGACGTTTGCGTGTATGGTTAACGTATGTAACCCATTTCTCATCGCCAGTTGCTAACTGATTCAGCTAGCCGAAGTTACGTTTCAATGTTAATAACCGTTGACAAGCATCAACCCTGCACTGAAGGTTATTTGATGACAACTCGTGGGGTATCCACACACCGTATTTTGAAACTTTTCCTAATTCATGCAAATGAGTTTTTATGGTGCCATGACTGCAGTGTAGCTCATCTGCAAATTGACGAATCGTCAGTCGAGGATCCTCCTTAATTAGGCGTCGTATTCATTGAACGTCCAATTTAACAGGACGTTGGGTACGGGGTTCGACCTCAAAATAGTAGTCCTCATTTCTGAACTTTCTGAACCAAATCTTTACCGTTGCATAAGACACCGTGGACTCGTCCATCATATAACATATATTATTTGTGGCAGTGTTGCATTCGTAAAGTAATGGAATCCGTATTTGATATCAATTTAAATCCATTATCTTTTACGTAATTGACTTAAACCTTCGGCGCTGACTGTTGTCAACTGGCAGCACTTTAACATATTTAAACCCTAAAGTCAAGCCTTCTAAAAAAATTAAGAATCTTTCTAGAAAAGTCCCAAAGTTGTGGTTACTAGCCAACCTAATATATATATATATATATATATACACATACTAATTATACCTAAAAATTTACAATTCGTCACTGAAAATTCAGAATTAGAAAAGTTGTTAGAGTTTTTTCTCTTACGTATTGCTTTCGATTACAAACTATTACCATAGCAAATTTAATCAAAATCCTATAAATATACAAATTAACATATAGACAAAAAACAGGTTTTCTGGCTTCTATTATATTTTCCATATACAGAATTCATTCTTATTATACATTTTTTTCTTTGCACGAATACTTGTGCCCGAAAATCTTTTCAATATAATGAATTATATAAAATACAAATACTAAGGTTGCAAACGGGTAAGCAAGATTATTTTATAATATGTCTTATCTCACTCGTAAAAGGAAACTTTGGCAGGATGACGAGCAATGACGCTTCAAGATAGCACACGGTTGTGCAATGTTTTGTTTACTTAAAAACTGTCGTCATTTATGTTAGATAATGTAAATTATATACTACTCTTATTTCCAAGAAAAAAAGTATTTTAATTATTAATACATAACAAAAACCTATATTATCATACTGCCTACAAACCTTAAGGACCAAAGTAATCCTGAACATTTAATTCAAGATGTCTACGTATACATGTATCTAACGACAGGGAAAGTCAACTAAATCGCTTAATTTGTACAGTTAATTAAATTTACCGCTTCGCTGTAGCAGAGAGAAATGAAGGGTAATAAACTTTGGCAAAGTTTGAGGAAAGTTATCTTGACAATTCTCTTTGTCTAACAATTTATTAACAATTAAAATTAAAAAGTAAATATATACGTAATACGTACTTATTCCAACTTTCTATTTCATTTATATATATATATATATATATATATATATATATATATATATATATATATATATATATATGCACACACACTTATATGCAAGGATTGTTATTAGTAATTTACCGGAGATCATTTAAGGAATATAGAATCATTTCATATGCAAATCTAGTTATTAAATTATATTTATATAATCGATGTGAATCGATTAAAAAATTATATATCATCTTAAACGTTATTTTAATGATAATAGTTATGGCTGCCGAAATTTACCTTGTGCTGGTAATATAGTGACAAATAAGTATTTTTTAAAATTTTTGCCACTTTCCAGTACACGGACATATTTACTCAGTTCTAACAGTAGTGCGTTATTGGCTATTAAGTTTACTGAAGACAAACCGTGGCTTCGTATATTACATATACGTACTGAAACAATTACGTACATAAAACGATAGGTGATGTTTTTTTATTGAAAAAAAAGAAAATAAAGCGATTAATATTATTAAAAACAAATCTCCATTCAGCAAAGATCCAATCTTTGCTAATAGCCCACCTGAAGATGTTGTAATACAACGAAACCTAGTTCGTGGTAAAAAACTTAAAGAAAGTAGAAATAATACTACATCAAGTAGTTTCATTTAATTGTGAATAATGAATTTCGATAACGCCAAATATATTCAATATTATCAATTAACGGCAAATATATTCAATATTATCAATTAACGGCAAATATATTCAATATTCAACAAATCTCCATAAAAAATAATAATTATTTTTCTTGACTGACTTTCAAGAGTGTTGTGTTCTGACAATCTGGTTCATGCTGGAAACATAATTGGATTTTGACTGGTATACTGTTATGTTTACTAAGCTGATGTGATTTATTCAATAATAACCCAGGGTTTTAAAAATATGAATAAAAATGGATATATCTAAACTTAGCTTTAGGGAGCCTGCATTTGTCATCAAGGACGAAATCTCAGTCGATAAGTGGTTGAATGCATTAAGGATTGTTTATGTGTCTGCTTTTGGTGACGCATTATCTTTATTGGCGAGGATTTCGAATAACGTATGTCCATTGAGGAACGAATCACGTTTCGCAGATTTACATTTTCTAAGCTCGTAACCGTTTTTATGTCCATTAATGATTTATAAGGACTTTATTATTTGTTATCTGGGGAAATAAATGTCAGTAGGCTGTCGACTAAGGATATTTAATTTTTGGCGATAATACTTATGCCAAGATAAATTGCGTCATGGGTCATGTTTAAAAATATTTATATTTTCTGCTTATAAATTGAAAATATTAATCAATTGCTTTTTATTCACGTAAATAAGGAAGTAAAATTAATTCTACCTCGTTAAATAAACTATTTTATCAATTTTCTATTTTTGTCGATTTCGAAGATGATATTTCTAAACTTAAATATGGTCTTAAATATTTTGAAGTCACAGTTTTGTACACTATGCCAATATGATAGATGCGTATTATAATTTCAAAAATCGCGGTCGATAATTTAGTGTGCATTCTTCTTCTTGCGTACTTCGTCTTCATTCTTCTCTTTGCGTTGTCGATAATTTAGTGTGCATTCGTCTTCTTGCGTACTTCGACTTCATTCTTTTCTTTGCGTTGTCGACAATTTAGTGTGCATTCTTCTTCTTGCGTACTTCGAGTTCATCCTCCTCTTTGTGTTGTCAACAATTTAGTGTGCATTCTTCTTCTTGCGTACTTCATTCTTCTTTTTGCGTAGTCGATAATTTAGTTTGCATTCTTGAGTATTTGGACTACGTTATTATCTTTGCCTCATCAACAATTTAGTGCAGATTCTTTTTTCTTGCGCTCTTGCGACTTTTTGTACGAATAAAAGTTTCTAAATAAATTAACGGAATATTGTTAACTTAAAGGAAGAAAAAGTATTACACATTTTTTGTGTCCGCTTAGGAGGATAACATCAAATTGAGTTGTATGTACAGTGAGGTTCTATTAGATTTCAACTACGAGTTGTCTAATGTCGATAATTTTATGTCGACTTTTACTAAAAAAAATCGCTCTACTTCTAGTTGAATCTCATGCAAGAGTCGATATTTCCGACTTATTCATCAACATCGTCAATTTTCCAAATTTTTCCACTCAATACTTTTTCCATATCGCAAGAGGAAACAATGACTTTTCTGATATTTTTTGGAATTTTGTCAAAAAATACGTAAAGAAACAAATTATATCTTTTGAAACACCCGTTTTAATGAGCTTTTATCTGATATCCCAATCCACAGCCATGAAAACAAATCGCTCACCCCCACCCGTTAAAATTTTCCCCCAAAATTAAAATCCAACTTTGGTATGTATTGAGCCAATACTCTACAACTTTCTCCTTTTTTTTGTAGGCCAAATGATCTCCAAACAACTTCCTATAATTATGGTAAATTTCAACTTTCTCCTTTTTTGTAGGCCAAATGATCTCCAAACAAAATTCTTCTCACAGACATATAGCGAGGTATAAACGTCTATATCATCCTTCTTTATGTATGTTTCCGTATTCATTTCAGTTTTTTAGTGTTTTATTGTGATTGGAATAACGGAACACTTACGGGATCATCTAAGTGTTTCTCTTTTGCAAGAAGCTATCTTGGAGGCAATTAGAAACGTTATTTATAAACATTTTATTTCCATTCTGGAAGTTGCTTAGAGGAATGAAAGAAAAGGCAGATTTTTTTTCTTAACTTGTTAATTAAAAACTTGTTATAATGCGAGTTCACAAAAATATAATTGTTTTCTTTATTGTGTTTTTTTAATAATAGTTTTTTTACGTTTCCACACCTCAAATGAACAAGTTATCTCATCTGTCTGTCATATGTACATCAACCCCAACCTTTTTCTCGGAAATCGTTTGACATATGAATATAGTTAGGGGATGAAAAAATGAAGTGATCAATTCCTTTGAAATTTCATATATTATAGCTTTCTCAAAAGAAAAAATTGTAAAGATTCCAACACATTTTCAGAATCTTATATAAAATAGTAAGAGAAATATCGCTGGAAAGGTTAAAAAAAATTGGTTACCGGAAAACTGAAGCCTTTTTCAATTCTTTTTTCTTTTTTATCAAGTTAATGCAACGTTAACGTAACGGGGTTTATACGTATGATTTACAGCCAAACATTGTTCACTCATCACATGCGACTGGCGTACCAGATAACGTATCATGTATATGCAACCTATGGCTTGTATAAGTAAGTTCGACGTGCACATAGTCAAGTTGTATATTTACCACTTCCATTCCTTTTTTAAAGTATTTTAATAATTTATTTATTAAAATACTTTAACAGTTACACTTTATATAATACCTTGTCCAGCATGGAATATTCCCCTCTTCAATCTTATCAGGCGACTTTACATCGAAAGTACACTGTAATAATTTTGGGTCAATATCATATAATTTTCTTCTTTTTTATTTTATTTAAAAATCTTTCACATTTTTTTATGTTGTTTCGCTTATGAAACATAGTTTTGAAACTAGTGTTGTAAAATTAAATTACGGAATGACCCTCTGTAGACAAGACAACTGCTGTTTACCTAATATAATTTGCTTCCTCTTTTAAATGCTTCTCTAACCTCATTGTATCATTGTCCTTATTGCTGAGAGTTGTGATCATAGTGGATAATTTCTGTGAATTATATTTCATTGTCTGATCTTGTTCTGATCTGTTCCCTTTGTCAGTTACGAATAGTTTTTCGAGGGCTTTTACTCCTTTCTTGGTCCCCCAAGTTTTTGAATACCCTTCAGGGATACATGGCAGAGGCTCTGGTGATGATTTTTAAATCCCTTAGAATATAGTCGTTGGTTTGATGTATTGTTAATGGGATTCGAATCATTTTCAAAAGAAAAGCAAGAGAAAGAAAGTAAGTACGTGGAAATTGAGTTTTAATAAAATTACTACCAGTAACTTTAAAATTTTTCCTAAGGAACGTGTTTATACTTCCACGTCGGGAAGCAAATTAATATTTAAGAGAGCTGAAAAGCGAAGTGGATACAAACAAGGAAATAATTGAATAAAAAATCTGTGGCCGCTTTCGATCGCATAGAAAATCTTATTTACTGTTACATTTTTCGATTACTTTATTTTAATAATATGACTGAGAATTAAAGTCCGATAATTAACTTCAGTCTGAATGGGTCACAGCATACATCACAACAATTAAGAGAAGAGATGTAAAATATGGCGAAATTTTACGAATTTTACCCACGGATTACGAAATTATGGCGAAATTTTATCTTTCAATATTTTCTTGCTTTATGCTTCTTGTATACTTCTTACCTAACAGGAGCTAACTAGTAGTCCTCGGTACATACGATTGACGTACGCATCCGTTTGCGCCAGTACCTTTAAATTTAATTCGTTTCTGTAATATTCCACCTGTTTAGAAGTTGAATAGGTGGAATGTTACAGCAAGGTTCTAAATATAGAAGTATTTCAGATATTTTCTTCTTTTTCTTCAACCTGTATTCGTCTATTTTTTTAACGTAGGCTTTTTCCATAGTTATCCATGGATGTCTATATTTAGTGAGCCGTATTCAAGATACTTCCGTTATTCGCTTAATATCATCCCGCCAGCGAGGCGAAGGATGAATTGCACCAAAGATTATGTCTCTTGGGGGCCGATTTAAGAGACGGTTTGTCCATTTTTCATCTGAGCTACTAGCGATATGTCCCACTCGACATGAGCAACAAGTCATGCTGCTCTTTATATGATGGCTGTTACTTTAGTTTGAACTCTATCTTCTTCATTTCGTCTCTCAAAACGATAACAAAGTTTTTACTTTACCGTTAGTATGGACACCTAAAATTATAATAGACGTTTGAGGAGTTTTTCAGAAAACTTCTGCACATCTTATTTTTGTAGAAAAATCGATATGTTAGCATAAATCACATTAAAGCTTGTTACTTAGCTTCACATTTCTCCCAGTACAAACCGAATCGGATGGAAAAAGGAAATCTTTATATCTAGTACCAGAAAAATCACTAGGATACTGAAATCCTTATGTCTAGTGATTTTTCTGGTACAAGAAATCATAAATTTAAATGGATGATTAGTTTAAGTTAATAAAGTTTTAAAAATAAAAATGAGTACCCTCTTTGAAAACCAACATGTACTGAATTACCTTTAAAAAAACGGGGCCGAATATTTAAAAAAAGTAATATCATAAATCAAAAGAAAATTATTTATATTTGGGATGACAAAAGACTGAAAAATATAAATGTTAAAAGGGCTGGGTTTAATAACTTTTCGTAGACATTGCCTTTTGTATTCATTAACGAGCTCATACACACACGCATATATATGTATATATATATATATATATATATATATATATATATATATATATATATATGACAAGTTTTCTATTTTTTAGCCATATGGATACTATTACGAGGTTACACCTTCCAATCGGGTGTTGTTAGTAATTTCATGAACGATTGCATAAAAATACTACATAATGTTAGCTCCATTTTAAAATTTACATTTTCGGCGAGTTTTCCCTGTACATACGTTTTTCTTGATATTGGAAATCTTCTTTAAAAATAATTGGAAACTCAACAGCCATTGGCGTAAAGTCATTTATACTTATACCACTATGCGATATTTCACCGCATATGGCATATTCAACCATTAATACAATTCTGTCACTTTTTCCAGTAGCATATACTTTGCCTTGCTACATATGCATATACTTTGCCTTGCTACATATGTATATATACTTTGCCTTGCTACATATGTATATTTACCGAAATTTATATGTATTTTCTGTAAGTAGCTCATTATAAGTGACCACAAAAGATTATTATTAATTATTAGAATTGTGAGCTATTTCAATTTGAATCCTGCTGCTCAGTCAGCATAACTATATTCTCCAAAGTTCTAATTTCCATATACCAATAAAGTAATGCTATTAAACAATGAAATAAATTATGATGAACGTGGTTGCGACTCAGCTCGAAATGATCGGTATCAAAATGTCGGTGATTGTTGTGTGAAATACACTTAATTAATGACGCTCATCTTCTAAAGGCTGACAGCATTCCAGATAAATTTAAGAATTCGTTTAACGTTGGAAAAAAGATCGCTTAGTGAATAGCCAACTTCACATAGAGCTTCCCGTACGTGCGTAGATTCAAATAGTGCAATAATATATGATTCAAAAGGCAAACAACACGGCAAATGTGGTAATCTGACAAGTTAGCTGGCTGAGGTGTCGAGTTGTTCCGCGACTGGTGTCGTAAATCAAGACGGCGGCGGGCGCTACCGGCCCGGGAGCTATGCGGGGCGCGGCTGTCCGGTCGAGGGACCATTTGTATTGTGGCCTCGAGTCGCTTCGTTGATTTATGATCATTATATACTTTCATCTAAGTATCATCACGCTATTATGTCGTTATAGCTTAGTGGCATAAACACCTGGATCGTGATCGAGAGGGTATAGGTTAAATCCTGCTTAGAACTAAAAAAGCACCGAGCTGTAGTAATTCCTGATTTAAATATAAAATTTAAATATTTAAATATTCTACTAAATTTCAATATTTATCTCCACTTAGAGTTGCGGTAAACGGTAATTCATTTTACAATGCGTGATTCTAGAGCCATAAAAGAGATTCTTTCGAACTAGCAGATATCACAGACAGTCCATGTCTTTAGATGTTGCTTGCAAAAATGTTAAGATTATTCCGAAACATTCAGGCCAGATAAGAGACGTCACCCAATCCGATCATCAATTTGGTTACGGAATAATTGTTGCGGTCGGTGCAAAATTTACTATTTTTACTGTGTAAGAGACTAAATAAATAGGTTAAGGTGAGTATTTTACGACTGTTTATTTGAAATATTGAAATAATATATTTAAAAAAACAATTAAATACAATCCAGATATTGGGCGAATTACAAGGTGCTTTCATTATACCTCTCCTAACCGCGAATACTACTAATGTAAATCAGCCATACTGACAAGGCGATATTATCATTGCAAATTATAATATAATTAGGCTAAAATGCGTGTTGGAACACGCATAAGATTCCATACTTTTTTAAATCTTATGACATTGTTGAAGCCTGTTAACTGAAATAATTTGAATTCAAAGTTCAACTCAACTCCATAGTTAAAAAATTAGAAGTGAGAGGTACTATACGCCACTTTGAGGTTTAATATTCCACAGAGACTTTAAAATGAGAAATTTGAAGTACAACCTCCATTTCATTTTAGAAGATCTTTCTGACAATATTCCCTTTATATGTAAACTATTTCATTTACTTAAATATGTTTAAAACTATGAGGTTGTGGTAACTGTGAACAAACGGACGGATGGTCATGACTTTATAACCGAAGTTGTATATAATTTTACGATCAAACTCAATGAACCTTAAAGGATGGAGCAAACATTTACTTTTATCAGTACTAATAACATAAATGTTGGCTCTACTGAACTAACTTTGAGTTTAATCGAGTTTTATTATAAAATTATATTTTGTTACCGCTTTATATTATCTGGTAAAATAAACTAAAAAAAATAAAGTAAACAATAATTCCATTTTAAACTCTATCACTCTTCAGTTAATAAAGTCCGGATTTAATTTACGACATTCTTTTAACGGTATGGGCAAGGACTGGGAAAATATCTCTTAAATGAAAAAAAAATGTATGAGAAAGCTTCATAATAGTGGCTGAAAGAAATTATTTGGATAGAACTAGCTGAGGTTGTAAGGCTGTTAAAGAATATTATTCGCTTTCTTACGTAATTTATGTTTTTATCGCATCGGTGCAGTATCAAATAGTCAAAGGTGGTTATAATGCTTTCTCTACTCTGCATATGGACTGACCGTGAACTTGTTCTATTTTAGCTTAACGTAGTGAAGTTGAAAGGCTTCTTAAAAATGATCTATTATGCTTATATCGCACTACAAGGAATATATGTATTTTCGTTTCAAACCGAAGATATTTTATTTTATAATCTAAAATAAATTATATATATAATATAATCAAAATATTATAATATATATAATCAAAATTTAGCCTGATAGAAATTTGTATTGCGTTTCAGTTTGAAATTCGAACCTTGCAACGGGTTTATTTGTACACTACACAGTAACAGGTAGTCTATATATAGAATTCTTCATCTATTATTAGTATAGAGAATTATATAGGTTAATATTTTAATTTTTGTAAACAATTATTTAAAAACACCCTCAGAACGTCGGCATACAAAAGCAAATATTTTCATCTTTATAATATTTATTAACGTAAGTAGTAATTACGGAAGATTTCGTTGTTTTTTTATTATTAATAATAATTATTATTATACGCATTTTAATAATGAAGTTATTATTTTTTTATTTTACACTTTTTGAAACCATATTTCGGGGTAAATGATTTAACTCATACACGAGTTACGATTTTACAACTTACAACTTAATCTTCCATTATTTACTTTCCATTATTGAAAAGTGGCCTTTGAAAAAGTGTTGATAATATTAAGAGGTGACGAGATAAAATAAAGGACCATAACCTAATAGGTTCTTTTGTCGTCTAATTTATTCGCCGTGTCTCAAGGGAAAGAAGCTCTAATGATGATCAAATTAGGAGAGTTGACTATAAATACAGTACCCTATCAAACAGAAGATCGAAAGCAATAGAGACAAATAGGCTACAGATTTCACCGTTCTCAATAATGAGGGCTGCCTGAGGAGAAAGACAGAAAGAGGAGATATTCAAAAGTGACGAAATAAATAAGATCCTTTCAACAAACACATTATTTCACATGTATTATATAAATAAAATAAATACACAAACAATACAATTGTAATAAATTTGTATTGGTACAGAATTTTACATACGCAAAAACACGCTATGCGAAACGAATACACGTCACGCGCACACTCGAACGCGGAGCGCAATTCGCGTACAGCGCGGTGTTAACAAGACGCCGCCGCTGATAAAGATCTTATTGAAAACGAAGCGGGACACAGATACATACAAACATTTAATAAAATGAATAAACATTCAATCCCTACACGATAATGTTATTCTCATTACAGTGCGACTACGTAAACGTAGCGTTATTCGATACACGTATCTTCATTTACAGTAAGAGGCGCGTCGAGAGCCGACGAATATTATATTAGGGACAATAAAATTTACATAGCGGCACATGAATATAAATCAGTCGGGACCTTAGGCCGGTGCTTAGGTATTCGAGGATGGCATATCAATATATTGATAAAATTCAGCGAACTATATGGTCGGTGAATGACCCTAAGGATGCGGGCCGGCCGGCTATTGCGGGATACGCCCAGCGAGATATCGAAATTGTCCCGATGCAGTTCCGCTTTCATGGCGGTCGTAAAGAAATCAAAACGACGACAAGGATGATTTTAAATTTTTACGAGGTTTGAGGCGAGCGCTTTATTTACTTAGGAGACTATTATAATATATTTTATGGAGGTATTCCTTACAGTTACATGCGTACATACAAGTAGTGAGGGATATGTTTGTGTGGAATGAGAGCGAGGGTCGGTGTTTATGTCGAACTCCTGCTCTGGAATGTTTACTTTTTTTTTCAGAGATGTTTGTATGAAGCTTGTAAGGTATTTATCGATTGATGTTGCCTCAAGGTTTGTTGGAAGATGTATTGTTGATAAGTTAATAATCGTTCTATAAATATATTTAAGTCAATAACGGCCAAGTATATAACTTATATAATATAAGTTATTCTTTGTACATAAGCTATGCAAACGGCTTTAATCAATATTTTTTTTCACACATAGTCGTTCGAAAAAAAATATTCAGCACCAGTTATCTTCAACTTAGCATAGCTTGATACTTACGTCGTGAACAGGCGGTGGTCAATGAGATGAGGTAGATTAGTATTTCGTTTCAGACGAAACCTAATATCGCGTCACGGTCGACAGCTTCATTATAGTTTACTTGGTACACTAGGTATCATTAGAATTATTTCCATTTCCGTGATTTTACATCACAGACAATTTTGTCGAAGTTGAATATATAATATGTAGGTATACATTCGGAAAGGTGTACGATTGTTCAATACTTGCTTTAGCTCGCGACTTCGTTCGCGTCGTTAACGGGATAGTTATTTTGACGTGATAACGTCTCAATCCGCGGGCTAGCATGTTAAAAAAGTTTACGAAATTTCATTTTCTTTCATCGGCTGGTTCTTGGAAATAACAAATTACACATGTACTATTATTATATAGTTTACGACCAAAACTAAATTTTACAATTATGCTAACTTCCATTCTAATGCTAACTGTGGACCTGAACTAATGCTAAAACAATGCCAAAAGATGGTATAAAAAAGTTGTGTTTCATCGAAATCAAGATGTGTGTATGTGCGTGCGTGCATGCGTCTGTGTGCATGTGTATACGTGTGAGTATGTGTATGTGAGCGCACATGTTTGTGTGTGTATATAATGGTATAGTACCCATAATGCATATACGTTCAAACTAAATGGCGTTGTCATTCATTCTTGTTCAATGGGCAGTGTTTTTGGGGGTTGTTATAATCCCTATTGGCGGCAAGCGCGTGAGGGGGGAATGACTTTTTTAGGCTACGTGACACTAAAACACATGGGAATTCACGTCGATGTTCTGTAAAGAGTGAAGGCTTTCAATGATTTATGACATCCTGGTATTATTTAGTATTTGAATTATTGATGGAATACTAACGAATATAAATAAAGTTTGAGAATAAGTATGAGGTTCGGACATTTAGAAAAAGAAATTCTTTAACCATTTATATATTTTGTATTCCTTTCATTAGACGTTATTTCAATACTCGCGCTCAATACCCGCGACTGCACTGACAACACAGTTAAGCACATTTTTTTTCATATTTTCTTTTTTATTTCTTATTTAGTCATTTGCAGGTTTTCCTGTGTACTTTATTCATAGTTTTACTCGTTAGGGGAGTAAAAATACATATTTTATGGATTTCTTATTTTGGACAACTTGCATAAAGCCGCATGCGAGGAAAGCATTCCGATCTCAAATAAGTTGCAACCATTCTAAAAGTTTATGCCTTAGATTAATTTATTGTAAGATCAAAAGTATATTTTCACCGGGAACCATAAACACTTGAAATCGAATGATACATCTATCGGGATCATTGGGATACGCGGAATATCCATTATAAAATTACACTGCAAAGATTTGGTTTTTGGGACACTTGACCTTTCCTTTTAAAAATACCCCACACTTAAAACAATGATTTTTTTTCATATAAGCTATATTTAAAAATTAATACCGACTTCAACTTACTGTCCCGTATTGTCCAGTAATTTTTTTATTAAATATAAACCTTTTTCTCTAACTATTGTAATTTCAGTAAAGTTTAAAGTCTTTTTAAATAAGGAAATAGGATAAAATGTAATCTACGTTAGTACGTAGGTCGTTATACATCCACTAGTAAAAGCTTTTAAAATCGATTGAATAGTTTTCGAAATTACCTCGAATTAACAAACTCACAAACTTTATTTATTTATTAAACTAGTGTAGATATAAGTTATACAGAATAATTAGAGAGTCGTATAAGCTAAGTAGAATCATTACATCTGCGAACAAATGAAAAATTTAATATTTTTTACTACTTTATTACGTTTTAAACGATTTTATCGAATAATACAAATATGTATGAAGCGAGCTGAATTGTTTGAAAATTGATTGAAAAATAAGCCAGTTGTAGGCTTCTAAATTTGAAGATACGGATAGAGTTGGATATATCCTTGTCTCTTTTCCTCTCGTATAATATAATATCCAATATTAAAAATGACCTCACAACACAGTATTGCCGTCCTTTTCTAAAGGTTAAATGTAAACTTTTATAGCTCGGTCAATTTTTAAGATTATTAAAACATCTTTTCACTCTTCATCAGCTTGTACCTTGAAATTATGATTAATGAAATAAAAAAAATTTAGTCAAATACCTAATTGTATTACTGATGATTGTAATTATGATATTTGCGTTTATATATCCATGTGTGTGTTTCTGGATTTATGTCTCTGCACGGATTGTCAACTTTTGGTTCTCTTTTCTTTATTTCGAAGTTTATACTATGGAGAAGATTCGTAGCTATGTTTGACCAAATTTGGTTCAATGGTTTTAAAGAACTTTGTTTTTTTTTCAATATTTCCCAGCAACATGTATTTGTTATATTCGATTAGGTTAGGTTTGGTAAGATGTTTTGAAGTTGATTACGTTGCTGTGACTTCCAGAACTGTGAGAGTCTGCTGATAATTAAGAAAAGAGTAATTGGATTTCCGGAACAGTAATAGTAGTTCTTTCGACTATAAACCCTTACAGCATATTAAGAGAAATATTAAGATAAAGCCCAGATTCAAAATTAAGAGGAATACTATTTATCCGTGTTGGAATATTCTTTTAGGTTTTGCTGAAAGATACTTTGAGGAACGAAGCCCAGATTCAGAAAAGCCCAGCTTAGAATTAAGAGGAATACTATTTTATTCATATTAGAATATTCTTTTACTTTTTGATGAATGATATTTTGAGGTTGTATAGCATAACCTTTAGAAGTTGCTCTTAATTAATGAACATTTTTAATTAAAGTGAGAATGAATTTGGTTAATTTTAAATATTTTATTTTTGCTTCTCATTCCAAAACAAGAATGAACTTCCAACAATTTAAATCCACGATTTAATATATTCTATGTTTATTTTTTTACACGTATAACTATTCACAATCTGACATACGGGAACCAGTTGCTAACAACTATTCTCTTTAATACATTTCAATAACAATATATAGATCATCCACTGTTCATTGATGTATAATTTGTCGATTCTTATCTATAAAAATAATATAGGTACTTCCTTTCAAAGTCACTCGACGTTGGCAATATCATTAATGTCAGATTAAATCTTAACTCTTACTTCTTTCCGTTTCTTTTATCTTTTCCTGTTCGAGATATAAGTGACGTTCATGATTTTTTTCGTTTTGTATAGAAAAAAATTAGGGCAGTAACCTCCATCACGTGATACATTGGACTGAATGGATTTGATGACGTAATATTTTGTGCTGGTAGAAAGTCTCATAAAATCAAACTTAATAAATTTTCTGCTTGCGCCTATTAATATAATCATACTAAAATACGTAAAAACTCATAAAAGGTTGTAAAGCAATGGTGACGTGCGTTCGAATCGCACTCAGAACAGAGTGTAATTTTTAGTTTAAAAGGTGTTATTTAAATATAAGTTTGTAATCTGTCTACTGCTAAATCATTCCAGTTCCTTTTCTCTAACTGTTTGAAATTCAACTTTATAGAATAACAGGTGTTTGCAAGTATATTTGTAAAACAGACGTCTTCTTGGCGCAATGCCCAACGCAAAATTTGGTTCACCGTTAGTATACACCGTTATATAAAGGCCAGCCATAATTTTTCGAAGCGAAAGAGCAACTCTAAAGTTTATAAGTATGGCACAGAATTAAGTCATGAAGACTATTTATATTTATAGCAACAAATTCAAGCCACATTTTCTTAGGATCATTATCTTCTTGATTGTACTTTTTATTTGTGGCATCACTCATATTTGTCACAAACTATAATATTTTGTGAGAAATTTCTTTTGAATTTTTTATGAAAGAAGTATTTAGTGGCAAGTAAATGAGATACTTGCATTCTAAAATCTTTAAATAGACTATGCGAGGACAAAAATTATACACATTGTCGATAACCCACAGACACCCATAACATATTCCAAGGAGTTAACGTAATTTGAGTAGATATTACTATATGACACGTAATTTTCAAAATTTCGTAAACCTTCACATTTCTTAATTTCGGACACAACACCGCCAAAATGGTTTCGAAATTCGAACGGTCCGAGTTAAAATACAAACATACACATACAGAGACACAAAGCTAGACGCAGCACAGCCAAACACACACACACACGCACTCGCGCACGCACACGCGCGCTCGCACACGCTTACGCACACACTCACACATATAGCTATAAATTTTTATTCAGTTTCTTTCTAATACTCAATAATGGAGAGAAATAAAGTTTAATACTGGATGGTTTTAGATGATGAACCATCTAGTTTTAAACTTTATTTAATAATTATTTAATTAATAATGCATTTTAATAACCAAAATTTTCCGAAATTAACGAATTAAACAATTTTTGATGAATATATAAAGCGATTTCAATTTATAATCATAATCAAAATTTTATAAATATAAATGAAATTTTTTTTCTATATTAGTATCTATTATTTCTTCAATACAATTTCTAAACCTTTCTTTGTCTTACAAAGTTTCTTAGGGTTAAAAAATGTTACTGAAATTATTGTGAAGTCTGAAATAAAAACTATACATTTTGTTTATATTTATCTATATTCCACTTTTGTTTTATATCCTAGAGGAAAATCTTCCCCTTCCTCGTTTCCCCAAGAGCTATTTCCACTCGACGTAGGTCACCCATGTAGCGATCCGCTACGCTACGTATGGGTTTTATTTGTACGTACGTTAGCTACATATTACTTACTGACTCTCTTAATAAATCAAACGAATGCCACTCCATTAGGAATTCTCGTCCCGGATTTAGATAGAGATCGAAACATACGCAGGCACTGTCGGCTCATCTTGGAGATGTCACAGTCAGGCGGTTAGAGCAGACGGCGGCATTTGCTACTCGATAAAACGACTCGTAGACGAGCCGTTTAACGTGGGCCTCTACGATGTAAGGTTGCAACAGCACGAGCTTGCGGAAATATTCTACCATTGGTGGCGTCGAGACGTGAAGTGGTCCAGTTGGTAATTTGAATGTGACATATTTTAATATCCCATAGGCACAGGTGTTTTTTAATAATTTTTTTTTCATAAATGTTATGACATATTAAGAAAACAAAAACTTTCATGGTTTCGTACCTTAATATGAGAAAAAAAACCGACCGCTTATGGGATAATTTTGTAATCCGTCTGGCTGTTTGTCCGCAATTTTCTTTTTTCTTAGGAAGGCTAGATGTATCTAGTTTAAATTAATGACGAACACTTATGTCTATGGTCCCATATGTCTGCAAAAACATGTTTCTAACTCAATGCAATAAAAATATATGGCCATTTATACATGACGTATTTTGAAAAGAATCATTGACTCTCTAATAAAAATTTATAGGTATGTATTTCTCGTTAGTATCCTGAAATGAGGTAAAGTATCCTGAAATGTGGCAAGAAGGAATCTCTCTTGGGATAAGTAAAAAAAAAATCTAAAATATATTAATTTCTAATTTTATGTGAAACTATCATGAAACAGAATTAATTTTTTTTTGTATATTTGTGATGTACTAAATTTACTAAGCTTTACGGTAATTTGCATTTGACCGTATTTTGTTTTAATTTTAATTTTATTCACAGCAGCATGCAGTTACTTCTAAGAATAGACGAAACGAATTAGCATTGTTTGGTAATAGTTCCCTTTTGGTAATCAAACAGTACATACCTCATAACCGTTTCGGATATTATATTAAACCACCTCAGTGAAAATCGCATGTGTTGAAATATTTTAAAGTTTCTTGAGAAGAAACATATAGGTGTTGGTACTCAGACTATGCAAGTACAATACATATATATATATATATATATATATATATATATATATATATATATATACTACGTACTATGTAGTATATATTACGTATTATTCGCAAATTTGATACAATTTTTAATTTCCGTGTCGTTGTCCATTCTTTATTTCTAATCTGTGGCTTGCTTGTAATGTATATAAGTAACTCTTTACCTTATATATATTTTTTTCAAATGTATCTCATGCTACAGGAGCGCAGGTCTCGCGAGTGAGTGCGCTATCTCACCGCTGGGGCCAGGAAGTGAACTCGGCACAATTTGTCACCGCATCTATCCAAGTCAAGCCTTCAACCTTTTCGCGGATTAGTGCTCGCAACTTGCAACTTGAAATATGAAAGCCATTCCAGTTGCTACAATGTCCACATTCTTGGCGGTTATTTATTGCAAATTGTTTAAACTTTTGCGTTTCAGCTCGGGTGCTCCGGTGACTCAGGCCCGTGTCACTGGAGGCTCGATGCGCCCTATGATTTGTGAGTTGTTGTGACAGGCTAGGACCCAATGTACTTGTTTTGTTTTATTGCTACCCGTAATTTACTTTTGCCATTGTTAATCATTTTTTTGCTCTTTTCGAAAAAAATATTCTAAATTTCTTGAGTAAAACTTAATTTCAGTGCAACAAAGTTTTTAAGCCTACGTTCCAGTGAACGCATTATTTACTTTAAATGTAATTACAGAAATATATAATAGTTAGCTGAAAACGTTTAATAATGATATCGACAAAGTATTTCACGTAATATACTTTAACTTTTCTCAAGGAGTGTTTGATACGATCGCAGTAATTGAATACAAGAAGTATACTAGAAAAATCCATAAACAAAAAACGAAAATAGGATAAAAGTCCGTATCCTCAATAGATATTATAGCAAGATCTTTTTACAAGTTCGATCATCTAGCTGTAGTAGATTTAGTATAGACAAAAATAAGTCGTTAGTTGAAATTAGGATTAATATTTTATAATGAAATTATGATACTTACGTTTCTAAGTATCTCGTTTCTTTAATTGAATATTAAAGAAGGAAATAAAGAAGTATTGACTGAAGAAATTGATCGCGGTGTCATTTCGACGCATACACAATAAACAGCAGAGTGTTTGCAATCAAAGGGTACGTCAAGCGTAACGAATCTCAATTAATGACTGCCTCATAAATAATAATTTACCGCTGCGCTGATTCTAGATGTCGGTAATGTTTAAATCGACAATATATTTGCGATATCACCGGCTGTCAGATACGATGCAAGTCGTACTGCGATGCGATTAATTAAATTTTTTCTTTTTTTCTTACTAAGTTATTTATTAACTTCGCTTCTCGGAAGTGTACGCTGTACTAAAATAAAATAAAAATGAATATTCATAATTGTATGCAACATGTATGTAAATACAAAGCTGTCTATTGTATTGCGGTAATATCAATAAACTTGTAACCTCTTTTTGAGGATTATATATATATATATATATATATATATATATATATATATATATATATATGTATATATATATATATATATATATATATATATATATATATACACATATGACGGTAAATTACAATAGCGTCCTGTTATCGATATTTTTAAGTTACAGTTCGTGATTTATGGTCGTCCTAATACATTTAGTTTAATAGTATATTTGATCGGAATATGTGGTCTCTTACAATAATTCTGGCTACCCGTTTACCTATTCACAAACCGTTTGGAATTGTCATATAGTTCCTTAACATGTTCTACTAATATATGTAAACCTGTATGTGTGTGTTCAGCACTAACAAAGGACGTATAATAATACAAACTAAGTATATTTCATAAGTAAAACATTATAACTTGTGCTAAAAATTATAACTAGTGCTAAAAGTTATAATTATGCTGTGAAAATTTTGAACTTTATTTTGTTGAAACCACAAGTTTCGATGGTGATTTTTTTAGAAACGGACAAAGAGATATGTTCTTATTTATGTCCTGTACATTTTCGAAAATTTATTTTTTTTATTTAGTTGTAATGTACATATCTTTACAATTTAACAAAATATATTTCAAACTCTTCTTATAAATTCTTCAAAATTTATTTTGATTTATTTTTCGATTTTGTAATAGAAAATGGACCACCTTAGAGAATCTGTAATAACAATATACAAGTACCTAATTTGAGTGCAGCTATAATGATTTAAAGGTATAACTCAAAAATGAACTTTGATTACCTGCAATTATATCGTTGTCGTCCTAAAAATGTATATAAATTTATGTCTAATGTAAGTTATGCAATGGTACAAATTTCATGTCAATTGAATAAGTCGTTTTTATGCTATATCATAAAAAAACAAACTAAAAAACGTTTTCCATTCCAAACATTAGTTGAGTAAATAAAAAATCGTTTATATTTATATATATATATATATATATATATATATATATATATATACATATATACGATTTTTTGTTTACTTAACATTAGCACGTTAATACATTGTCGTTACCAGTACGGGTCAGTACGCTAATATCGTTACAAGTACAGGTTAGTGCGCTAGTGTCGTTACCTGTATGGGTTGGTGTGGTAGTATCATTACTAGTATGGGTTAGCGCGTTACTGTCGTTACTTGTACGGGTTAGTGAGGTAGTATCATTATCGATATGTGTTAGTGTGGTAGTATCGTTACCAGTATGGGTTAATGCGTTAGTGTCGTTACCTGTACAGGTCAATGTGTTAATATGTTGTCGATATTAGGAATCTACTTTGTGTAACTGAATATATTGTCAACATAAACATGAATAAAGTCGCTTGAAGAAGAAAAAATTTCAATCAAATTTAAGGTTTTTTTCAATTGCACAGGTATATAACCTGTGCATCGTATCTGACAAGTGGCGTAGTACCTTCAAATTTACCTGCTGCACGGAAAGCGTTAATCTGAAAATGACTTGTGGGAAGTAAAATATTTTTTAAATACAAACTATGACTGAAGGATTTATATTGTCGCCTTGCATACAATAAAATTAAAAAAATTTAATTCTTGTCTTCTATAAAATATCAAACCATTTATGTGCCTTATAACAAAAAAAATACTCCAGCCAGCATATCGATTTAAGCTGTTCTGTTAAACACGTTTTTATAAATTTACATCGTCACAACATTTAATATCATGACATGACCACATTATTGGCTATAAGGACGTTTGAGACCTACCTCTAGCACTCAGAAACAAGTGCGAAGAGACGAGGCAATTTACAATTTTGCAACGGCCAAAGATCGCAACAAAATTACGCACTAACCCACAGCGCTTCCATTTGTGAAGTGATTGTGTATAAATTGTCAATGTTGAAACACGTTCAGCGGCTGACTGTTGCAGACATCAAATTCCAGTCCACTGTTCCAACACGCGCCACCGCTCCGCAGGTGACGCAAGAAAGCTTTAATAAAAACATTATGTTTCTTCCAGCGAACAGCGCATTTGGACGCACATGCAACACTGCACTTACTATTTACTTGCGGCATCGCTCCACTGACTTTAGTGGTGATGCCACACTTAAAGATGCACGCAATGCGTTCAACGAAATATTACTGCACTGTAATGTATGCGGTTGCAAGAAATGTAATATTACATTCAGGAAAATTTTAATCTTTAAGTTTAAAATTTCCGTCTTTCCGAATAACAATTAACTTTAAAATAAAAGCGCAAAGATAATAGGTTTCTTTTATAAGTATTTATTATAATAGGTCTGTTATAATAAAGAAAAAGTTTGTGTCAGGGGAAGCACGACAGGGATGAAATTTATTACGTTTCACGCACGTTGTACAAAATATATATACTTTCAAGGGTTGTATCACAAGACAATAAATGTAATAACGGAATCGTGAGAAGTAAAATAATCAAGTCGAACGATGAAGCTATAATTTAAGATATGTTAAATGTAACTATACCAAGTCACACGAGCGATGTATTTTGGGAAGCGCTGAGACTGATTGAGAACGTAACTATAACAAGAAAGAGGCGGGAACAACTGAAGCCACAACGACAAACATATACTGGAATACATGATAATCAGAGGCTATCAGGATATACGATAATTAGGAGCTAATAAGGCAAGTTCTGTAACATTTTCGAGTCACGGTTGTGAGATGATATCGCTGAAACCGGCTTAATGTTAGTATAATATAATATTAGTAAATATGATATCATACACTTTCATTATTTGTGATTTAAACATTTCCAATTGCAGACTTAGATGGAAACAATTGTTTTTGATCACAAATAAAAAGTTAAAAAAACCGATATTCGGTTTTCCGATCCGATCCGATATCACAACTATTGTTTTTAGTAAAATGGTGATCAATAATTTTTTTAATAGATTTAAAAGGGGTTCTTAACCTGACCTTTTTTCATATATATATTATAATCAGAACCTTCCTATGTTGAATATTTATATGGTTATAACCCGAAAGAAACACTATGATCAAGACTCCGGAGATATCCTAAGCATTCTTCAACAGATAAAAGTATAAGGCCTCTTGGAGAAAAGTAGTACAGAGTTTGAACTCATTGGAGATTTTTTATAAATAATTTATTTATAGATATATGATAGTCGTCAGGATGTGAACTAAACATCTGAAAGGATGTGAACTAAACTACCGTCTGAAAGTGTAACAAAATACTTCAGCTCATTTCACTTGTCCTTACGAGTCCATTGGTCGCAAAGAATGCCAAGGGTATAACGATGGACCCGGAAGATGGTGACGGGAACCCCTCAATGGTGAGAAATAGACTCATCATCATCAAGATGTTACTTAGATACTTGTCAAGTACCGACGCCGCTCTATCTCATTTACATATACAGAAGCATCAACGCTCCACATTCAATTTGGCACCATCTCCTACAATCTCAACAATATTTTACAATTTAGTCATGTTTGATGTTTGGAAATTATATTTCACTGCAGAAGTTCGAATTGACACTTTATTTGTATATTTAATATTTACAATTATTTTATTATTATACTTTTATTATTTTATACTTTTCAGTGCGTTTCTTGAAGTTGGTTAAATTTTTTGAAGTTGGTTAAATTTTTTGTTAAGAATTTTTACTTAATACTAATTCTCAACTCGACACTTTTCAGTTCTAATGAAATAGGAAATATGTAGAAATAACTCTATCCATCCCGTTCAATTTCATAGCCCCTTAAGTGTTTAACTTAAACCACAAGTGTGTCAAGTCATTTTACAAATTACTTAGTATAATTCAACTGTAATATAATGGTACATCCGACGTGTGATGAAACGGTGATTGCTTTGTGGTGTACAGTCCAGTGGTGCTCGTGTTCCAGATGGTCAGGTTACACCTAAACATCGGCAACACACGAACAATGCTTGCGATCATAATGCAATATATTCATCATATTATTAATATAATTATTAAGTTATATAAAGATGAAATGAATACAATATAATCTACTTTATCGGTTATTAAATGTGATGGTCGTTTCAATTCGAAAATCGTTCTAAGATATATATGTGTATATATATATATAATCCAATATTTTTGAACTTATTTTCATGACATTTTGTGATTCGTGAAAATAAGCAATCACATTATTTTCACGTATTTTCAATACGTGAAAATAATGTGATTGCGCTACGGTTAATTAAAAATTTATTTTGTAGAAGCAATGTAACTTTAAATATGGATTGATATGTACACGTCATATGTAATCATATTAAATTTTCGTAGTAAAGTTTGCAAGGGAAAGTCGCATCAAAATATTCGAAAGGATAATAGCGTCTGGTCTCGCTATCAGCTCAAAGACATAAATTTTGCTTATAGTCATAGCTCGAGAGTTACTCTGTATATTTTTTCTTAAAATCTGAAATACGAAGTCTCGAAATAAAATCGGCCATGTGCGTATCAGAACGCGCATAATAACATATCAGGGTTTCTTAGTTATCTATATCCTTTGAAATCGTTGGTGTAATTTAATTAAAAATAATACTTTATTTCAAAGTTTTAATTAAATGCATTTGAGCTTCCGGCCTTTTTTCGTATTTTTCTAACCCATTGTTGAAAATTAGAGGAAGATGGGGTGCATCGCACGTCATTTTGAGCATCCAGTATTATGCAAGTGAGATTTAAAAATGAAAAATGGCAAATGTAAACGCCATTTTATTTTAGAAGAAATAATGATATTTTTCTAATGATATTTTTCTCCATGGAGTCCGCCAAAAAATTGATTTGCCCCACTTTACATGTACGGTACCGCCCTATTGAGATTTTATTTAATATTTTTCTACATATTAATTCCGATTTTCATCTGAAGCATCTGTTTGCTAAATTTCTTGCACAAACTTCTAACTTTCTAGAAACTGTGAGGGTGAGACATATAGATGGGCGGATATATGGATAAAATTATGTATTAAAATAAGGAATCTTTATTTCACTTTGTGTTTACTAAATTACCCGAAAAATAATATCCAATTTGTCATTTAACGTAAAATGTAGCAATATTAATAAACATGTTTAAAAATATTTAGCATTTACAAACGAACCATTGTTAAATTCCTTCCTGGCGCTGCGGGCGTTAACCGCTTAGCACTTACAGCATTACAACCGAACAAAATCGTTTGACTTTTAAATATCACACGAAACAACGCCTTAATTGACCACGCTCACGATTCGCCCTACTGCCTCCGCGGCCCTCTGGCATTTGTGAGCCTCAATGTGGAAATTAGGATCGTATTGCGGCATGTAGTCGTCCGAATATGGCCGTCTGAGGTGCAGCCACGCCTTGGGCGAGAATGCACCTCAACGGTCCGGAACTGTTCTATTTAGAAATATTTGTTGTTAAATAGACTGCTAAAAAGATGTAGGTACTAAAGGTTTTGCTAATAGCGTGCAGTTGTTTTATAGCATGTATTCTCCCTAATAGCAGTAGAATATACAACACGGCGGCGTTATTATTAATTTAACTATTTCTAATTGTTTGCTCAATTCTTCATTATAGTAAGAAGATCATTTTGTGTCAATAACGTCAGTAGTTTGAAGCTTTTGTTGTATTGTGGTAGAAACTGGTATGATGACAGGATTCATTTTGGTTATTTCTTTGTTAGGTTTACGGGAATATTATGACTACTAAACGTAAATAGCTGATAATAGGTTTCAAGACTCCAAGAAACTTATTTTTATTCGTTAAGAATAGATTAATTAGATTCATTAAGACACAGGCTTTGCACTAATATCATGGCTTGATCAGAGTCTTACGGCGTTTGATTGTGTGGTGTACTGCGGAACCCCGGGTTTTATTTCCGGACGCTCGTCAAGCCGGGTTGGAGTCAGTTTTGTAAAAGAGTAGTTAAAATGTTACAGACCCATGACAGGTAGCAGCGCCGCTACTACGAGAACCTACGCACTGTGATCGCCAATCTGCCTGCCCAGTTTGGCGATTGTAGGCATTTATCCACAATGATACGCACTTTCATAGCTGCCTATGTCCAGCAGTGGACGGAAACAGGTTGTTGATGAAAAATATGTGCAATAAAAAAATGGGGCGTGAAGATTTACACATTATAAGTAAACCTTCTTTATTTAAATGATATTTAGTGTGTATGATTTGTTTTAAACTAATTAACGTTCTATGTGGAATAAAGTATTAAATTATATGTTATGTAAACTTTACTCAAATAGTTTTAAAAATATCCTTTACAATGTTTGAAATGAAATTATTTTTATTTAATTATAACTTAATGAACTGTGACATGTACGAGCACAGCCTTTAGTTCACGTTTCAACATGCATTTCAAAGAATACTGTAGATAGTATTATAAAAATAATTCGTAGATCACCCTAAGGTGACCTATTGGTACCACTGGGACAAAGTCTCAACTTTTCATCTTTTAATACAACAGAAGTTTCACTTTGAAAATAACCAACAGAGTATAGAAAATTATTGGGTACGAAAAATTAGTTTTCATTTAAACAAAATCCTTTTATTTAACAATCGATATAAAAAAGAAAGTTTTGAAAAATATATTCCTATTTATTTATTTATTATTATTATTTATTTATATTAAGCTTTGAATAATAGATGCTAAACAAAGAAAACCAAAACGGTCATTGAAAACACATGCACGGAAGAAATATCTTCTAGACCTACTCAATAATCTTATTTCACTTGATCTCATTTAGGTTTCAGAGATTATTGTTTACCTTCAACTTTGTATATTTGTATATAAAAGAGCCATAGTTTAAATATGTCTGCCTTGTATCTAATTGCTTCAGTATACAAAGTATTTGTGCGAATACATTTTAGTCAAGTAGCTACAATATTGGTTTAATATTCTTAGATGCATCGCTTCTAAGAATATAACCGCTATTGTCGTTATTATCTGTTTATGAATACTTGTCTAGTCCAGTTTATCAGGCTGGAAAGGATATCGTCTTGAGTTAGTAAAATGAAAATTTATTAAGGTGGAAATCTATTGCTGGTCTTAAACGGGACGAGAGTAAACGGTAAAGTAAATTAAACTTTTGAAGGTTATCGCTATTCATAAGTATATAGTCTAGTAGCTAAGTACCCGGCGTTCCTCGGTCTTTTCATTATTATAGCCTTTTGGAATATGTGATGCAGCAGTCGTATTACAAGCAACACAGTATTTTATTTAAAAAAAAAATAAAAATACAACAAAATACACTCGCTGATGCACATAATTGGCGATCCAAAAAAATATAACAAAGCTGAAAGATGTAAAAATCCAATAACAAAGTAACTTTATATTCAAGCGACTAAATAAATAAAATGTAACGGTAAATATAAAATCGACAGTATAGTCGATTTGGATTATTTTAAACCCATTCGATTAGATAGAAAAAAATGTGTCAAATTTTATTGATTATATCCGTTCGGAAGTAGTTCTAAACAATTCATAATCTTTTAAAATTTTCAACTATTTCCTGTTGCATCCTTTTTGCAGGGTTGGAGAGGAAGAGAATAGGCCCAACCCTTTTTCATTCATTTTTGAAATCTTGATATTATCCCGAGTAATTTGATGTACGTTTTGGCATATTTCATATATTAATTTATGGCATATTTATAATATTTAAGTTTTTTTTGAAGGGCGTTATCAACACCGCAGTGACGATTTCTGGGTCTGAAGAATTGAAACGTTTTTCATAAGTTTTTTTTTCTCGAAGGCGGAAAGTAATGTGGAAAATTCGAGGGAAATAAATTGAAAATTGTACGATTTCATTTCTAATAGACACACTCTTTTCTAATGGACACAGACTTCATTTCTAATAGACACAGACTTTATATTAATTTCGGATAGTATACATTGGACTTTATATTAATTTCGGATAGTATACATTGGATTTTATATTAATTTCGGATAGTATACATTGGACTTTATATTAATTTCGGATATATAAGAGCACACAATGAGGTATATTTTTTGCGTCGTTCTCTAAAAGAGAACCCCGTTTCACGCCGAATAAAAGGTTATACGTCAAAAAGTGATATTTTAAAATATTAAACATTAAGTTGTTATACAACAAAAGCGAAAGTCGTTTATCTATTATTTGTTGTATAGTAACAATAGCTTTTGTTAATTATATTTAACAAATATTACTTTGTTTGGCAGTGAAACGATAACTGTACCGAAATATAATATTTAGCGGTGCGGCATAGAAACACAATAATAGAAATAATACCTAAAATGCTTTCAATACGAAAAGTTGATTACAATCGATTGTTGCAGAAAAATCAAATCCATTATGTTGTATGAGATAAAATAAGCAATAAAAGTTATTGATAAGTTTGATTATATGAGATTACCTCAATAAAAAGCACTATTTATGAAATTACGTACATCTATTTATTAATTGATATTTTTTCACAATTAAATGACACTATGATGTAGTATTATTTCTACTTTCTTTAAGTTCTTTACCACGACCTAGGTTTCGTTGTATTACAACATCTTCAGGTGGGCTAAATTTCACAATCTGACGTTACTTATCCACCTGAAGATGTTGTAATACAACGAAACCTAGGTCGTGGTAAAGAACTTAAAGAAAGTAGAAATAATACTACATCAGGTAGTTTCATTTAATTGTGAATAATGAATTTCTACAAAATTAACCCCAAATATATAATATTTGATATTTTTTCGTTTTACTTATTAAGCCAAACATGCCAAAACTTATTATTGCTTGTCGAAAGTATTTAATTGTTTGTTATTTCATATCGTGTGACAATAAATATAAAATTAATCTATAAAACGGACAAATTGTAATATAAATTACGTTAAACGATTATGGTTATAATAAAATCAGTCGTTTATTATTGAGAACGAATAAATGGTAAGTACTTATGAATAGGCGATATTACTACCCCGCGTGATGATAACAGCTAGACAGTTTTTTTGCATAGAAACGACTCTAAACTGATTTTTCACGTTAAGAACTAATAATGAAGAAAATTTAAAAAAATCTTCATATGGTTTTCAAGAAAATTAAATTTTGAACTTTTTTATTTTTAAAAATACTAAATTTTGAGATCAGAAAATAAATAAAAGAAGAACAGATGGATACATTTACATAAAAATTGGGCAAATACTAATTTTTATTCAGACCGATCCATTTCTGCAGGCGACCGGATACTACACACATGCACACGGTTGTTCAAATGAAAGCACATGCGTATTTTAAAACATTACTTTGGAACGCATAATGACTGGCAAACTGTTTCAATTTTGAGATTTTATTTTTCCAATTATAATTTTGAGATTTTTCGTATTCTATATTTCCATGTCAAATTTCGTTCTGGAAAATTTTCTATGAGTTTTAATGATGATGCAATTAGTAAAATAGTCTCAAAATTGATCATTTCAATTAGACATAATAGTTGTAGGAAAGACCTGTCATGTATAAATAAAATTCACACTAGAAGGGTTCCACATACACGTCCGTAAATATTAAAGGGTATACCCTTTTTTATTAAAGTATTTGCACCAAGTAAGTTCAATACTTAATTTATCTTTCATAGGCATAAAAATATCGCGAATTTTCCAAAAAAAATCAGATTTAAAATCATCCCTCTTATTTTCGCGTAAACTTGAGTTAAACGACTACCAGCATTATTTTTCATTACACATATACCTACATTGACATGGTATTGATTTTTGCAATTTCGAAAATTCAGCAGTATTGTTAAAACTAAATTATATACCATTCTGGAAGAAATAGTTTGGAAAACTTAACTTTACTCTTAATATTTCATCATAGATTTTTTGGGTTTTTTTCTATTAACGTATATAAAGATATTATATTTATATATAATTTAAATTTTCGACGTCAAACTATTTCTGAAAAAAAATAGCCGTTACAGATGAACGAACGGACATTTGACTGATCTTATAAGGATCTCATTTTTCCTTTTAAAAAGACAGAAACAGAACGATCATATGGACATACTTCTCTTACGAGTATTTCGTTGAGTTTCGTTTCACATTCTATTGAAATGTTATTTGTACACTGTAGATTAACATTTAATATTACCTCAGTATACCTTCTATTATATACTTCTTGGATGTAATTGTCGTGTGACAGGTGTTCCACTTTTGTACGGCATATACTATCACCTTTACCTTTAGTTAGCAGGTGATAGTATATGCCGTACAAAAATGAAACATCTGTCACACGACGATTACATCCAAGAAGTATATAAAGAAGTATATAATACGTAATTCAGTCGATGGGGTGCATAGTCTGTATTATTCGGGAGGATCAACGTAAATGTATTCCTAATACTATGTGGGTGGACTTACCGTAGATAGATGCAGTCATTGCACACAGCGTAACTTTACCTCAGACGACACGCCAGAACGGTATTCAATTTGTCGCATAGTGGAGTCAGATCACTGCAGAGTTCCGGACCACTGCAGAGTGGCGTATAGTTCTTGCGCAAGTTGTGGACTTTGTAATTAAATTATCATAGTAATCTAAATGTAAAATCAGAGCTTCGAAGCAGTTGGAGGTTGTTATCTGGAGATAGGGTTTTGTTTATCAAATTTAAATTTCTGTTATTTTTCTATCATTGTTACTGTTCTATTGGTTTATTTATGACATCAAAGAGCTAATGGGCAAAACGGTAAATCAAAAGGGCACCAAATAATATAAGATCGTCTCGCTAAATGAATGTTTTTTTCTGATTTGATTTGAAAATAAATACACACATACCGTTCTAATTCCCATTAAAGAAAACAATTTTAATAACCTAATGATTTGATCTTCAAAAAAATATGCCCCCAGTTTTTCTCAGTAGTTCTTTACGTTTACCGGTAATTGTGTGGAAAAATCCCCCATTTTACGGATTATCTTTTGCTTTTGGGTTCATAACACAATTTTCGGCTTTCACTGCCTATTAGAAATACTAATACCAATATTTTGTTCTCCACCATCGAAACTTGTCTATTCGATGTTGCTTTCGTATAAGTTTCTCTTAAAGTGTAGGTTTTTCAGTATTGAATAAAGCTTTTTAATGTCTAGATGTCTGTATTTTACTCATACTAATTCCTGAAATAACTGCATCGAGTCATTGATCATTATTTTGCCTGCTTTTGGCATAATTTACAAAAAAATTATATTATATTCGATTATATTGCCGTTAATATTAAGAGAATAATGATAGTTTCGTATTTCCTAACCTGGGGGCCTTAATTTTAAAATGAACAATATTTTTTAATACTTCAAGTCTAAGTGGCTAGTTCTAAGGCCTTTTATTTTGATCTAATGAATTCTTGAGAAGTGAATTAACGTAATCTGATGAAGTAATGATTAAAGAAGTGAATTAACGTAACCCGATGAACTAAAGAATTAATGTAATGCTACTAAAATAAGAATAACGTTTTAATGTGAACTTTTAAACATTTTTTCCTTCTTTTTCAATTTACATGTTCTTTAATGTGTTACGTATCCTAATAGTATGACAAGTTATGTATTTGAATGCCAATTTCGTACGACTTTATTTACTCAGGGTGTCGGACGGATTATGAAAGCCTGCTAACCTTGCTCTTTCTCAGACGTAATATTGAAAATTTGCAGTAGTGTTAGGTTTTGAAACTAACTGAATGTTGGCAAAATATTTTTTATTATAGAATTTTTAGTACCTACTCTCTTTGTTGTTTTTAAAGAAGTGTAATAGAAGAACAATTTCAGAACTTCACATATGCTGATTTTATAAAGAAGAAAGTTATATGTGTTTTTATAGGGTTTGCACAAATACAGCTTATCCGACTGACATGACTTCGTATAATTTATTAATGTTTATAATATATTTTTAAGACAGACGGGTAATGGGAATTTATGATTTAAGCAAAGGAAGGCATGTTTTGTTTCCTTTTTAGAGTTAAATTTTTAAATGTTATGTGCTTGTTTCTTTTTGAGTCCGACTTTTAAATTTTATGTGCTTGTCCCATTTCTGAGTTAAACTTTTAAATTGGATGTGCTTGTTCCATTTTTAAGTCAGACTTTTAAATTTAATTTAAACTTTTAAATATGATGTGCTTGTTCCATATTTGAGTCAGACTTTTAAATTTTATATGCTTGTTCCGTTTTTGAGTCAGACTTTTAGATTTTATATGCTTGTTCCATTTTTGAGTCAGACTTTTAAATTTTATGTGTTTGTTCCATTTTCGATTTAAACTTTTTAATGTTATGTGGTTCCTTCATTTTTAAATTAAACTTTTAAACCATTATGAATTTTAATGGTAATTTAAAAAAACTTATTTAAGATCATATTATGGATAAAAGGAAAATCTACGAAAAACATTCAAGGAAAAACATTCTTCTTAATTATAAACATGTTGTTATTCATGACCTTTCATTTCCTGCAAAATTGGAAGTATTTTTGAGTTAAACAACTAAACCCTAATTAGCTATATCAAAATAATATTTGAAAGAATTATAGATGACAATAAAATCTACAAAAAAGTTCATGATGTTTATGGCTAATTATTATCGATTGTTTATTATATATAAAATAATATAAATAATATTATTTTATAATATTATATTATATATAAATAATAAATAAACTATAGGGAATACCATGAAATTTTAATATACATAAAAGCGATTAACAGAGTCATAGGCAAATCTGGAATAAGCAGATACTTTGGTTATAATTTCAATGTTTACAAGACAATCTGCAACAAAAAGTTAAAAAATTCAGGTGTCCGTTACGAGTATGTCTAACTTTCATTTTTGCTTGCTTACTAAAACTGTCTATTTAACCATTATTGTACGTTATTTCCTCACAAAGTGTAGTAAACCACAACACCTACACAATGCCAAATAGGATTTACCTGGCGACCTAACATCCGTTAAGTCGTAAGAGTTTCGCTTTCGAGAGACACGACTTGGAAAGCGTCTTTCTGTTAGTGATGGAGCATGCTTTTTATAAAATTTGCCTCGTGTTCAACTCTAAAAATTTTTATTGTTCCATCTTTTATTACTGTTCCATCTGATGATAAATTTGAATTTTAACCTATATTCTGAGTTTTTATGAGCATCTTGCAACTGACCAGCGGTAATATTTTGTTATAAATTTGGTATCACGTTCAGTTTTTATAATTTTTTTAGCATTTATATTTACTGCTTTGCTTGTAAATTATAACGTAATTATATACAATCTGTCTTTTAATCTGTGATATATATTATCTATGTGCATCATAATACTATTGAAATTTCTTCAAGTGTGAAAGAAAGACAAACAAACATATAAATAGACAACGTTTCACTTTAAGTATATATGTGTGATGAGTCTCTGATTTTTTAAAATTTTTAAAGTATTTAAAATTATCTAATCTTATGACAAATTTATAAAGTAGTGCCCAGGAAGTGTATATTTTATTGTAGTGATTTAGCTGCTGTCATTATCGCCTTTTAACTTTTTATTTTTGTGCTATTAGTAAGTTTAACAATTTCATTAAAACCGCTATAAAGCTAATCACTCAAGTGAAAAATTTAATATTAAAAACCACAATTGTGTTTATTAATATCGCGATAAGTTAGAATTTATTATTGAAAATGTTAATAACAAAGTGACAAAAAAATGTAACAAACGTAATGATTCGTTTATTAGATAGAAAGTTGCGAAAATATAAATGTTTTTCATTATTCTTTGTAAGTAATAGAGATAATAGATCTGGATATAATCCTAATTAAAGAAAAAGTAATTTTTAGTATCTTACAGACTCATTTTTCATAGCGGCCTTCAAAATCACATTAACATGATTATATTTTTTTATATTATAAGTATATTGTACGATTGCTCTTTATCTGGGCTACTGAAATGATACAGCGATCTATGTACACTATATTTATAGTTTTCTTGCTGAAACTATTTTTCACGTAAATTTTCATATTAAATGCGTTACTACTGTTCAATTCACTGGAAAATGATGAGGTGAAGACAAAAGTATCATATGTCAATAGTGTTGGAGGCTACAATGTTCGTAATGAAAAAAAACACCATCTTGTTCAGATAATTATGGCTACAGATTTAGATTTTATTTCAATATATATATATATATATATATATATATATATATATATAACTATTTCAAAAATGGCAAAAGTGTTGTTTTTTAATAAGTATTTTTCATTATTATGACCGTTTCTCAGAATCAATGTCGCATCTAAGGTGGTACCAAAGAGAGAATACTAAGATTATCATATCGTATTTATCTTTATATTACGAAGTGTTGTGATTAAACAAAGAGGGCTTATAAGTTCTTCACATAATATTTTGCAAGGAGATACTTTGTTTATGGATCTCAATTAAAAACAAATTCATATATTTTTCTAGGAATGTAAAGTGGGAATGAAATTTGTTTTCCTTTACACTGGCTATACCACGGGGATATTGTTGAGCAGAAATTCTGAAATTATGGAAAAGTATTTTTCTAAAAATTATTTAAGGTTTCATTAGCTATTTATTATTGATTGTAAAATTGTAACCTTCAACGTTTTGCCACCAAAGCCTTGAAAATGCTGAAGAAAATTTAGATAGTAACATTTGATTAGAACTAGCTATTAAAATTATTTATATTAAATTTCATCAAAAATTTCAATATATGTATATGTAAATAATTATAGAATCCAACTTTATGTGTGTTCCAACATGTATTTGACTTGCATATTGAATGTTTCTTCAGACTATTAATTTTATATAAATAAGATCATGGTAATAAAATAATTTTTGACTATGTACAATTTTAGGATCAGGCTTAATAATTTAATTAAGAAGATTGTGATGAAATGAAATAAAAGTATCTTGCACATGTCAATAGTTCACATAATATATTTGTTCTCGTACTATTTTTGTCCAAACCGTGACGTCTCTGTTATCATTGTGGAGTTGGGGTAATATAATAGTAGCGATAAGACTTTAGTGAAAAATATCAACACGGAACAAATTAAAGTACCTGGTGGACCTGCACCTGCCGCTTACCATATATTTATTAATATTTTAGTTGAAAGATAGAAACTTCGCCACTTTGAAGTCTATTACTATCAGTTATGCCAGTCATTGTGTAACTGTGCAGCTACCTTCTCGTTACATCGGCCCAAGCGAATGTTATGTAATAAGTTAAAACCACGTAGCGTGAAAAGTTTGAGCAGCAACGTAATAGTTTAAGACATGTATTGCTTACGAAACGCGTGAACAATATTGTATTTAGATTGTCATTGGTAGAGATAAAGTAATTATTTGTAATGTTTTTTCAAACGTTGAGAAAAAGCGATGCAAATAAAACAATGCAAAAATTTGTAAAACGACAAAATTAAAAAAATTGTATTGTAAAATTAATGATTACATGATTAGCAAAAAAAGTAAAAAGTAGAAAAATGTATTGAGAACATTTATGTGGAATCGCTACACAGCAATATAATGACGTTTAAACATATCACGAATTTTCCGATAAGAATTATTTTTTAATTTACGGGTAGAAGTTGAACTCTATTGGACATAACATTTATATGAATATTACAGTAAATTAGTAAAGTGGTAAAAGATAACAAAATTATTTATTAATGAAGCGAAATAAATTCTGCGTTCGATTTCGTAAATGAAGTGCACTTCCATTTTCATTCAATAATCCGAGTGCATAACAAGATGCTAAGTTGATTTTGATGTATTTATGTGTTCATATTTTTTTTCAAAACACAATTATCTTAGTCAAGAATTTGACGGCAAACACGGGAAAATTATACGTGCCCTTCAAAGAAATTATGCTTTGCGCATTTGCCTGTCGTCGTTCAGTTACTAAAATTTTGTATTATTGAAGCACTTTCCTTGGTTATTGTCAATAATTAAAGTTTTTCTGACTTCGTGAATAATAGTTGTCAGGGAATGAAAGAAATTCAAAGAGATTTTCAGCTTTTCCTATTTTTTAAAATTAATATTTAGTTTAAAATAAATAACAATTTGAACGTTTATAAATATCGCATACTATTTAAATTTGTAATAATAAACTTAAAAAAATAATTAAACCAACAACCATCTCCAATAGATGTGTAATTTCAAACGTTTTTCAAGGATTTTTTTACTTAGTTTTTAAATTTTTTGTTGTTACGTAATTCTTACTTAGATATGTGTATTCGTATTTGAAAAGTTTAACAACAAAAAAGTGAATATTGTAAAAAAATGGCAATGATTTGTTGGAAAAATATTTGTGCAAAAAAATTATAAGTTTTTAAAAAAAATTATCGTCGGAAAATAGTAATAAAATAGTTTTTGGTAAAGTGTAATTGTGTAATTGGTACGTAAAAGGAATTTGATGACATTAAAAAGATCTTAGCTGCGCATCAGTGGATGTCAAGCAGACTTCCTGATCTATCATCAAGATGAAGTTAGAGTCCACTTTACCAACAGTTACATCAAGGGCTTGGTTAAATAAGTTGGGGTGCACGAAATCTTTTACGGTACCATGGACGAGAAATATTTTGCGATATAATTTTACCTCTACATTCTGGATATTCCAAAATTAAATTGAATTGCTGGTTATATTATTGTGCAACAACATAAACTAATAATTGTCAAGTGACTCCAAGCTTTTGTTTTAAACGCGATTGAACTGGACAACAAATTGTTCAGTTAGGTTTGGAAACACGCCAATCCAACAGTGCCAGAATTCAATTCAAGTTTTGAATACCGTAAGCTGACTTTCGATGTTTTTATGTCAATACGTGAGTAGCACTTATCGTACATTCGTGTAGGTTTTTTCACTTCATTATTACCAAAAAAAATATAACTATGGTATAATTCAGAGATGTGTGATTGATTTGTTTCAATATGTTCATGATTTTTTCCAGTTTATTGTTATAAGAAGTCAGTTACAAGTTTAAATAGCGTAACATTGTGCTAGATTTACTGAAATCATGGAAGCAGCATTAACGGAGTATCATATAATCTGGTTCTTGGTTCTGACGTTCCTGTCTTGTTTCCTTCATTAAAATGGAAGATTTTACATATATCCGAATTACTCGTAATATAATTATCGTTTACCCGTTTCGAATCGTTTACCTCAATGTTTAACATGATCCCATTTAATGAAGTTTTTTTGTATATTTATGTATGTTTATTTTAATAACAATCAGTGTGTATTACTTTCATATGTACAAGCATTTTTTATTAAATCGTAATTTTTTTCTTTTATGTTTCGCACTTTCTTTAATTAAGTTTTTGCTTTATTTGTAAAAGTATTTCTCCAGCTTTTCATTTAAAAAGGAAAAAAAACTATATACTTGTGGAAATAATACAGTGTCTATGCATTACACTCCGCAGCGTCAGTAGTGTGGTCAGTAATAAAATTAATGAAATCTTCTACAATCATTAAAGAAACAAAATAAATTTGCTGTTCGAATGTTAAATACAAAATTTGAGAGAAAAAAATCAAAAACATGAATTGATTTGAAATAATTTCGGAAAATCTGGAAAAATGGTTGCATCTATTTTCAAACCGTCGCCATTTTTAAAACGCGAAAAGAATTGAAATTGTATATACACACACACATACATATATATATATATATATATATATATATATATATATATAAATAATTATTCAAATTACTATACGCACACCTTACTCACGATGCTCCAATAAACTAAGCAAAATTATTTTCAAAACACATGGAATTTTGAAGAGCCCTAAAATTAATTTGACACATTTCAAAGATGAAGATCATGTACGATAATAAAATATTATCAAATATTTTATTTTCTAGTCATATAATCCGACTATAAACGGCGTTCCTCAAATAAGTACCAGAGAATTGTAAAAAAACTTACTGTTTTTGAGGCAGGACTTTAACCGCGAAGTACAATAGGGTATTTGACAATATTTTTTTTTTATTTCATAAATTATAATTTCTAGGTGAGGAATAAAAAAGTTACTTATCTTAAAACTTGACTAGGTTATAAAGATTTAAACTCAATATTTAAGGACAGTAATACCGAATTGTGACGTAATTTTTAATAATGCTAAAATAACACGCTTGTTTTGTAAAAAAAATGTTATAATATGCTTATGATTGATTTTTAATTAACCTATATTTTGATGATATTTTATTAAAGGTGACAAATTTACAAGTAGTCAACCACCATACTTGACAGTTTCTAGTTTACAGTACCCTTTTTCGATTTCGACTTAACATTTTCTCGTAAGCCTCTTATAATATCTCAGTATTTTTTTTATCGCAAGGGATTATCGTACTCGCTTCTAAAGAAAATTTATAATAAATTTATTCCACATTATCGTTAGTAATAAAGAAAACCTAAAACGTAACAACCTGTAGGCTCGTATTCCGCTGAACGATAGCTAGCGAATTAGTCAGTCCGGCACGGGACGGCGGTCTGGGCGCAAATTGCATAATAGGAGAAGCGTGTTTGCGCTTTTAATAAAGTAAGAGGTGCTCAGCAGGCGGAGAAAGAGCCCTTTCACTGTGCCCGCAATGCCGACTTCACCGCCGTAAATACTCTGCCGCTTGCTATTCCCAGCTTTCGTCGGAATTACTGAACCCTCTAACGCCCGAAACCGCAAACCTTTGCTCAGTATGAATAAGGTAATTTTATTACTCTAACTTTCCTGACTACAGTATTGCAGAAATTTAATTAGGAAACTAATATACGATGGAATACTGCCAAAATAAAAGATTTGAAAAATAATAGACGGTTGGTTTCAATATTAAAGAACTGAAAATTAATTTAAGTTGGTTGGAAATATGAAAAACATTTTTGAAAATGTTTTTAATATTTAAAAATTTTTTAGGAGTGAATTAAGATATATAGCTATAATCCAATTTCAAAATTTTGTTTACATTTTCAAGAAAACATTTTTCCGGAAAACTTACTGCCATCTAATTTCAAAATTCTTTCAGTGTTCACTATCATTGCCTTAAGTTTGCATTTTACAGACTTTGCGAAAACGAATTTACATAAATGTTTTCTTTAACTCGAAAGAAAATTAATATCAAAATTAAAATAACAATGTTTTTTCTTTTTATCTTTAATTTATGTCTAAGCTACAGTTATGAGTTACTGTGGTGTCCTGAAAAGGGTTAATAGTTTTTATGCGAAGAATAATCGCGGTCTCTTATCCTGTACTAACTCTTGAGCGGTGAGGTACTTAGTCGATGCAATGCGAATTAAACAGGTACGTTCGTTCCGTTTGTTGTCACACTTTGTCTTTATAAACACCGTATGTTGTCGGAGAAGGACTAACTGTGTCTATTACTTGCAGGTAATTTTATAACTCTGAAACGAAATATTATATATACCTGTATCTTCGTAATTTTTTCTCGAAATAATGCAACTTTATATGTCATACGGGATTATTATATATCATTTCTGCTGTACTTGATCTTCTATTACTTTAATTCATCTTAAAAACATTTTTAATGCACATACAAAATACTATATCCAAAAGATATACTTTCGTAATTCGTTTTTATAATTTTCTTTAAAAAATTATTACTTCTGTCTATCGGATTATTTTTAAATATTTACTTAATGTGATACTCGACGGAATAGTTCGGCGTTATGAGTTGTAAGTTTAATTTTTGTATTTATTAGCCTACCTTCTTATAAAAATTACACCGAGTTTGATCAAGTAATCAGCATATTTTATATTATTTTTCAAACAGTACTTAGAGAATATTATTGTCATGTTATACTGCCAGTAACTGATCACTGAATCTGAATATTATAATGAAAATCAAGATATAGTTCAAATTTTAGAATGTATATTGTGTATTTCGATAAGCTACCATAATTTATAAGGTTCTTACGTTCATTATTACAACAAAACCTTAAGGGTCTGTACTGCTATAAAAATGTCGTTTAAAAGATTATTTATTTAGATTACGATATGTTATGCATGGGAATTTGGATCAGCTTTCTGTCATTCAGGTTTTCCAATTGTGACGTAAATTTGTAAGAATACAATTTTCCCTATGTTGAGTATACAGAAGAACGTTTTCTTTACTTGAAATTTATATTACCGTTGGGACAGACGGGTTTGACGATATATCATGGTTCAAAATTGAGAGCAGTTTATTACTGGAAATTATCAGTACATGCCTAATTTAGTCCTTTTTTGGTATTTAGTTCACTTTAATCTCGCAGTGGCATTTTCTGTTTTATCACTTTTTTGTTTTCTTTATTTATTTAAACTTTGATTATTATGGAACCACAGTTTCTGATATTGCTTAGCTTTTCAGCATCGCAGTTTAGGCTTTGCAATTTAAAATCAAATTAGTACTTCTACCCGAGACCCAAGGCTTGAGGCCCATTAAAATGAATAGACACATAGAGAATGGTAGACCAACATTCCAAAATAGAATACAATATCCTGTTTTTTATTGTTTTTATATAGCCTCGTAATTTATTTATTGCTTTTTTTGTATTTACTTTTTGTATATAACTAGTTGACCCAGCGTACTTCGTATCTCATCGGAATCAATAAATGTTGGGTTGACTTATTAGCTGAATTAAATTTAGTATTTTACTAAAATAAAATGTAATAATACTCAAAATGAATTAAGTTCAGTAAATGTACAAAAATCAAAATGAAAAGTATTTTAATTTCATTGAAATAACTATAATTCATGTGGCAGCAACGCATTTGTTTGCTTTATTGAAGCATTGATACACTACTTTCTGTTAAACTATTTTATAGATGAGTTGCACTCGGATTGATTCCCTTCATTGAAGCACCTTTTGATGTACGACATTTTTCGTTTTGTTGTCAGGCGCTAGAACGAATAAAGCGGATGGTTTGCCGATACATGAACATGCTATAAAAAATGATCAAGAGAGAAACATTCATTTTCTAGATTCAGGCCACAAACACTGAATGAATAACCTTGTGATTTTTTTACATAATGAAGCAATTATCGATGAGCGTACAATCACAAATGTGAACATAATAACCTCACAAAGTGAACATCTTCGAAGTCACAACGTTTCACAATGTGCACTTCATCAAACGTAACTATTTGAAATTATTTTTGGCTAATGAATTTCAGAAAAAAATCGTTTGAAGAGAATTAATTTAATCGACCTCAAATGCAATAACTTCTCGAAGGCGAGACGAAAAAAAAATATTCATCGAAATCAGTCAATCCGTTCTCATATAGCATCAAAAAAGGCATTATATACAAAATGTATGGGAAAATGAATTTTCTTCATAGTTTCTTCTAAAGATCTTGAAAATCGATCCAGCCATTGTTGATTTATAAATAGTGTAACCCGACTTTGTTACACACACACACACACACATATATATATATATATATATATATATATATATATATATATATATATACCATTGGGTACAATTTTCAAAGATTCTAAATTTATTGACGAAATTATTTCTGTATATTATAGCGGAAAATAAACAAATTTATTTATTTACTTATATAAAAATATACTATTATAGAAAAAAGTTATTTCAAGTGTACTAAATTTCAAAAATAAACCCGTATTTACGGATGTATTTTAGAAATGATAAATAAGTATACAATTTTAAGAGCATTACATGATAATTCTTCGATGTAGGTGATGATTACGTACAGGTGATGGTTACGTACATACGTATTAGGTGATGGTTACGTGCATACAAATTTTACGAGATAGGTTTAAATATTGATATATTTAAAGTATAAGGCTAGGTAAAACTTTGTAGTAATTGCTACGTAGGTTATAGTCAGGTCAACTCTCCTTAATAAATTTAAATATTAGATGCACTATTTTTCGAATCTTTACTTTTGTATTTTTATTTTTTTTAACTATTATTTTATTTTATTTAACTATTATTATATTTGATTTCCAAATTATGAATATTCTGAATTTTAACAAATAGTTGAATATCGAAACCTATACACCATAATCAAATTATATGGTGCTCCATTACTGCTGATTACGTGATCTAAGTAAAACATGAACTGATTACGTGATCTGAGTTTCACAATTTATATGGCTTATTTCCTAATATCGTAAATATTTATGAGCCCATTTCCAGCCAAAATATATTATCCTCCACCAAATTATTTCCTAGTTATAAAGCATAAAATAAACACTTTTATACAATAACGTAGTTATGTCTATGCACGCTATAAAGTAATCCGAATTGAGAAATCTCTTCGAGTTTAGAAAAAAAAGTATCTTAATTTTAATTAACAATTTATTTTAGTTTGTTTTTTTGTGAAAACATAAAACAAGAATCAAAGAATCATAGAATCAAATGATTGGCAGTTAAACAAAACATATGTGTACCTCAATCAATGTGTTCAGTACCAAGATTAATGTAGAAGTTGTATAAAATAAAAAAGGTAATAAAGCCAGTACTGCGTCGAGTCATAAAGCTACCTAATTTTAATATTCTTTGACTAATCATGAGATAGACTGTTTATGTATATGATAGCTGAGATGGCAAAACATAAAACGAGAATAAAAGAATCAAATGATTGGCAGTTAAAAAAAACATATGTGTACCTCAATCAATGTGTTCAGTACCAAGATTAATTTAGAATGTAAGTGTGAGAGTTAAAGGATGATAGGTGACGGTAAGCAAACAATTCGCAATGAAGGGTGTCTGTCACTCGTTATTGATCAAAGATTATCAGCATTGAATTACATGATGCAATCTTTTTGTTATAAAAATTCACCAAGTGGCGACATGTGTTTGCCAGGGCATATGGTGTATGTATATTGAAATGTATTAAAGAAGCCTAATAACCAAACATCTTAACATATCTGTAATAAATGCAATTAACATTTCATTAGTTCTAAACTACACACACACACACATATATATATATATATATATATATATATATATATATATATATATATATGATTTACAGTTATAAGGCTTTTAAGCTACATTTATCTGCTTCTGATGTGTAATAGCTACAATACATCTTTAATGCTTTTGTTTTGAGTAAGCTCTTAGTATATTTATAGAATGTCGTCCTTTATTATAATATAAATATGAAAACATATTCAGGTATATATTTAAAGGGGTATAAAAAAAATTTTAAAAAATGAAAAAAAATATATATATATATATATATATATATATATATATATATATATATATATATATATATATAGTAAACTTTCATGCATTAGAAATTTTAAAGAATTTTATTATATTCTAAATCTTACTATTCGAATTATTAATTCTTCTCAATGAACAAAAAGACCTCGTCAGTAATTATTATGTGCATCTGAAGATGCAAATACTATTTTAAATATTACTCGTAAATATTATTCTCGTAGACGTCATTAAATTTTTTTTTCAGTTTTGTAATTAGTCGTAAATAATCACGTTAATAACTAGAAGCTCACAGGCACTCATAAAGATAATTTGTAGAGCTATTTACAAAATAAATTTAAGAGGTGCCATATCACTTAGAGTACTCGTAAGTCGTCAAACTCAGTCATCAAATTTTCAATACAATGCAATCTCTGTAATATTTTCACAAAATAGAAAACATTTTTCTTAATACATAAATTTTCCTCTGATATATGATTAAACAGTTCAATATTGTAAAAATACAGAATTTTGATAATATTTAGTTGCAATTGATGATATCGCAAAAAAGGTCGACAAAAAAAGCAAAAAGTTATCGGATATAAAAAAAGTTGATAAAAATTCTGTTTTCAGCCATCTAAATTTATAAATCATCAAATCGTACAAAATTTAGACGTCCATAATTCGGTGGTAACTCGTGACTAATGATGTCATATTTTTTCGCTAATTTCTAACGTTTCTCGGTTTCTTTTTTGCTACAGTTGACTAAAATTAATTATTTTTAGGATAATAAGAACAATTAATTTTAACTTTAATGGCCTTACAATTCAATAGTTAAAGTTAAAGCTTCAAATAAATAAATAAGTTAAGTTCTATGTATTTAAAAACTAACAAATAAAGAGTATCTCACAGAAGTATAAATTTATAATTTTTCGTAAATATTTATATATATATATATATATTTGTTTTTTTTTTTTTTAAATAACCGTAATTTTTTATAACACTAGTTTTTAAGTTACTATTTTTTTGAAAGGATTGAAATTGTTATAGTTGGCTATATAAAGTAATAATTATAGTTAAAAAAAACTTTTAAGGATACGTAGTATCGTTATTAAACTATTTACAAATATTAATTTTCCGTGACGTCAATATACTGCCTACTATATCTTTCACAGCAGTAACACTTGATGCATATTTAAATGAATGTTATTTCTCATTATGTATATATATATATATTTATATATATATATATATATATATATATATATATATATATATATATATATATGTATATATATCGCATAGTATATCTTTCACAGATTTAAAGAGAGTACTACTCAGTTATCACACATTTCCATTTAATTTCGTTATATTTACTACTATTATGGATACTTTTAACTTTAAAGAAACTTTAATCTTTAACAACACTTAAAGTTTCTTTAAAGTATCCCTCTATCGAAAAAGGATTCATGACATACATACAAAGACCTATTTAATGATACCTTACACGATGGGATACACGAATAAAAGAAAATATCACCCTCACCTTTCATATGGTGGAGATATCTCAAAAAAAAATGTTTGTTTTAATTTTTTGTATATTAGTGCTAAATAACAGTTTAATAGCATGAACAGTCTACGAGTAAAACGACTGTAACGTACAGACCGACATACAGACAGGTGGATATGGCGAAATTAAGAGGGTTCTTAATTTGGTTACGTAACTATAAAACGCCTAATTACTTGAAACCTCCTCCTAGCTAGTAGTTAAATTTTAATGCCAAATGTTAAATTTATAACAATGCGCTGATAAAGAAAGAATGGAATGTAACAACTTTTTTATTCAATATGCTAAAGACTGTTATAAAAATTTATTATATTTTTTTATATTTGTTGCTTTGAAAGAATAGCAATCAACGACGATTTACAGCAGTTGTAGAACATGGTGTCAATTTTAGAATTGCATGTCTTAATAATGTAATTTAAAATTTATACCCATGTCTAACCGTACGATAATAACAATTTATAACGTTTCGAAGAATGTTGTTATAATTTTCACTATATCGTTGGTACGTTTGTCTCGTACCAACGTCGACTGCAATCAATTATATTAAATGGAGATCGAGCAATCCGCTAAATTGAGATGTCAAAATTTGGAAGAAAGGAAAGTTTTTTTCCTTTCAAAAAACTTCCTCATAAACCTAAATTTGTAAATAAATCTTTACTTATGGATTTAATCCTTTATTAAAATTTACTTTCTGCTATTCGAATCAGAGGTTAAACCTAAAATAATGGTAAAAGATGCGGTTGATGATTCTGCCACAAGTTTCAAGATCATATTATAATAATGTCTTTAAGGAATTATGTGTGTTGATTTATTGAATTCGTATTTATACGTAATAATAAATTGCTGTTTATTCGTTTCTCTTTTAATAAACCTTCCAGTCTTTTAAGAAACCTTCCAGTCTTTTAAGAAACCTTCCAGTCGTTTAAGGAACCTTTCATACTTGATTCCTTTTTTAGACATTAATTTTTTACTTCATTTCACGAAAAATCTCTCGTCCTTCTATTGTCGATTTCCTTTATTTATATGTAACGAAATAAACAAATGTTTTATCAAGTCTTACTAATATGTTTATATTTTCGTGAAAAGTTTAGAAAAAGAAAATATTAAATTCCGCTATATAACTTCCTGTGGTAATCAACTTAAAATGTATCAATAGCAAGGATTAAATCGATACATAGCGACTCGTAGCACTATCGTCAAAAGAAGGGGACTCCAATGAAAAACCTACAACCGCGTATTGCTTTGAAAAAAGTGCAGAAACTCTTAGCGACCGCTCGCTCGAAGGGAAAGCTATTATCAATGTCTTTGAAACCTCGCAGATGGCTATGCCATTAACTTGCTTCCAATCACTTAAAGCCGCCTGCGAACTAGAACCTTTCAAGAGGAAAACTTATAAGTATTCGCTGACAAAGGGAAAAAATATAGCGACAATTTTGTCACTAACTACTCTAGAAACTATTGTAGTCTTTATTGGAAACCGTTTTATTAGTAATCCTTTATTGCTGTAATGATATATGATAATAGTATTAAAAGTTAATACCTATAGCTCTTTCGTTTAAACATTTCGAAATTTTTACTTGCTGTTTACATTCCCTGTTAGAATCTTGCGGTGCTTTACATTGAGTCAAAGTTTAATGGAATAATAAAAAGACACTTTGCTAATTCTAAATAAATAATTAATTAATGGCAAGAAACGTTGATAAACAGCTATACTTCCCTATCCTGTTCCCTTCTGATGCTTGTTTCAGTTATTTTCAAAATATTTTCAGATAGACTCTTCTCACTATTTCGAGGGTTATTTACGTGATCATCTTCTAGACTTTTTTTTCAGTTATGGTTCCTTATATTATTATTTTTTGGATTTTTTTCTGCTTCTTTTTTCTATTTTTGTTTTTTTTTTACTTTTATGATTCGTTATGCTTTAATTTTTGGACTTCTTTCTTCTTCTTCTTTTACGATTCCTTACATTATCAACTTTTGAATTCTTTTTCTTTCTTCTTTTACGATTTCTTACAATATCATCTTTTGGATTCTTTTCTGTTTAACTTTTATTATTCCTTACGTTATTAATTTTTGTACTCCTTTATTCTTCTAGTTTTTGGTTCATATTTTATTTATTTATTCATGTTTTCTATGTAATAAAATAATACTTTTTTTATATATTAATTACGCGAAGGTAACGTTCGTTTATATCAACGTACGTGTAATTTTTTTGAATTTTTTTGACTGTGTGTGTGATGTAATAAGTTTAACAGAAGTATTCAATAAAATTTTAACACTCACTGCCATTGAATATTTATGCAAAAGATCACTTGAAAAGAGTTACACATGAGTGCGTTGAAAAAATATTATTTAAAAAATCGGACGTGCCTTTAAAGATGGTGACTGTCTGTTTTAAATTTTGACAAAAATAATCATTATTTAAGGCTTTTTCGGTGAAATTCTATACGGCGCAATTTGTGATGCAGTAACGGACTCCTTGTATAATTATTTGCATTCAGTCTTTATTTCAATTTGTTTTAAATGACCTATCTAAATATATTTAAAAGTTTACGTGAATCAATTCGTGGCCACAACCGGTTAGATATTTTTGTAAGTACATTCTTAATGACACGGACGTATAAATTACAATTCTCTTTATTAACAATATCCTGTCCAGATATTTCGGAAGGAAAAAATAGGACAACAATTATAAGGTGTTGTTATCCTTGTATAATTTATTATTTATTTGTAAGTTTTAAATATTTGTTAGCAAAAAGGATTTTAATTGAGTTCCTGAAATCAAAATGTTTATCGAAATATAAAATAAAAAAATCGGCGAGAGATCAATCTCCATGTTTTAAGAATTTCTTAACGAGAATTCAGTCGGAAGCTTGTACTACTTATGAAAAAAAATATCTCATGGTTGTATTTATACATTTTCTCATGTTATCAAGCTAAATCTAACGACAACCCATATTATAAATTGATTAAACCCTTGGGAACCTATGAAGGAGTAAAGATATATGTAAATAAATTCAGAGAAAAAAATATAACTGCTTTTATTTACATATAATCGGGTAAAAAGGGAGTATGTACAAGCGTTGATTTCAAGACGGATGTGTGACAAAATGCTCAACTTCATCGCTAGCGCCACAGTACTTTATGCAACGTACATCAATGTTGATGTATCTCCAAAAGTATAAAAGATATGTATGTAGATGCTGTCTTAGAAGCTACTCGACTTATTCTAACTAATGGATCACATGTATAATCTTAAATTCTTTGATTCCATAAGCTATGCTATCAAGGTAAATTAAGAGAAAAGTGGATAATGAGTCTTGACGTCAAGAAGGTCGGGCGATGAAGTGCACAACTTCAATGCTTGCGATAAAGCGCGGTGTTCAACACACATAATTTATTATGTAGGTATAGTTCAAAATATAAATAATATGTGTAGATGCTAATTTTAGAAAACACTCGATTTATTCTAATGAAATCTTCACACATGTATAGCTTTGATTCATTAACTTTATTCATAAACTATACGATCAAGATAAATTAAAAGAAAGGTGTATTGTTTAGCACGCGTATTTAATTATGTGTTGTCCAAAGAATAAATGCTTATGTTGATACTATTCTTGAAAACTATTGGAACGACCTTATTAAGATCTTCACAGATAAATAGTTTAATTATCTGAGTAAATCAGTGGGCTGTGTTATTAAAATATATTAAAAAAACGGTGAACAAATAACTTAATATCGAGAAAGGTTGGCGACAGAGTGCACAACTTCAATATTGGCGATAAAGGCCTTTGTTGAACGTAGATCTTGTTTCAACGTAAAATTCTACGTATCTATTACCTCACACGGATAACAGCATTTTATTCTCATTTAACGTTTATATAGAAGTATTAATAAATTAAATATTTTGTATAAACATTTAAATTTCTACGTAGTATTGTTAACATTACTCTTTATTAATCCAGCATGTAGTCTAATTTGCGCGTAGTGAACGCTTTTATTTTTGGAATACCATAATTTATAAATAATAACGCCTTATAAGTAATGCAGGGATCAAACTTAGACCATATTCCCGGTGGTCGCGAGCAAAGTCGGGTCACAACAATTCGCCAAAAGATATATTACTATAAATTTGTAAAAATGGTGGTAAAATCTAATATGGGAATTTGGAAATAATTAAAGTTAGGAGTATGCAAATTTGTATTTAAATTCTTAGATGAAAATACCTGTATTAGCGTTTTTGAAAAATCGCTAAAAATAAATGATTATTTTTTAAATTAAAAAAATATTTAAAAACAATTTGAAACGACTTCAAATCATCACCGCACAAGAAGCGCACTGAAAATTACAAAATAATGAAAATAAGTGTACTCAACCGGAACTTTTGCGGTACGATATCGTTTACGAATTTAAATAAATTTAAAAAACACTGCTATCACTAAAGGTTTTTGAATCGGTGCCAAGTTAACGCTTTTATCCTCTCTCAAGAGAAAGTATTAGCATAAATCCATACAAACATATACACAAACATACACACACACACACAAGCACGCACGCACGCACGCACGCTCGCACGCTTGCACACAAGCACGCACGCATACACGCACGCACGCTACAAACGCACGCACGGACGCACACGCACACATACACGTACACGCATGCTTGTACACACGCATTCGCACGCGCGCACACACACACACACACACACACAGACACACACATACCGACACAGGACTGAGGAGTTCAAAACTAGAGTCTCCGCTTGAGACCTAAAATTCTATTTTCAAATCAGCAGATCCTTAAGTATCACAGTTTAGGCAGGCAGTACCATTGCAGCATTAGGACTCCGGAGTTGCTGTTCAATTTTAGGGAATTATATGCTATATCTTCAATTTTTATGATCAGATTCTTATCAAATTTCCATAGAACTATACCGAGAGCATGTCCTTCTAAATAAAGAGAAACAATCTAAATTGGGTGAGAAATACTGGAGATGTGAGGTAACATGCATAAAAAGAAATACAGTTTAATTGAGAACCTCCTGCTTTTACGAAGTCGGTCAAAAAGTTACTAACGCAAAGTGCAGTTAAGAACCCTTTTTGAACGGGCTAAGTCGGGATGGAGTGCTAGTTAAAAATAAGATTATTATCTTAAATGGAAGACTAATTAAATGGTAGCAATGAATACTGACAAACGAATATTAATGTTCCAATTTATGGTAGTTTCAGTAATTCAATGAGCTATAAAAGTTAAAAAAATGTAATTAATTATTAACTATAAACTTGACTATCGACAAAATAACATGGCTTTATTACCTCTCCAACCAATTTTTAAATGGATACCATTCGGAATTTCCCGGTAGCTGCACGTGGAAGCTAGCCTGCGTCGCCGGTAAACAAGTAGCTGACGTCTCGTCGCGTACAGGCGGCGCGGCGCGCGCAAGCGTGCTACAACAATACAGGCGTACCGCACCGCGATCAGCTGACGGGTCGGCGGGTCCTCGACCCCACGAGAGGCGGCCGGGCCGCTATTCCCGTCGCCGCGCGCGCTTTGTGCTGTCAATGCGACGAATGTGCATCGGTGCATTTGCTCTGTGAGGTGGCGGCTTGCGCCCGCTTTCGTAGAGATGTTTTATATGGATATTTCTGGGTGGAAAGTCGTAATATTTATAATATCTATACATATATTGTACAACTCATGTAAATTTTGATCTTTTAGGTTCTCTCGCTTTCAATGTCATATGGGGTCGTCTTACAATAAAATGTTCTTACTTCAATAAAATATTTTTTTTTAATTCTTGCGTATTTTGAATTTTCTATTTTTCCGTTCTATATTTAATTTTGGTACGCCCACTTATTGTATAAAATTTTAATTCGATTGAAAGCGGTGATAATGTCCCTGCTGTAATGCATTTTTTTCTAATTAATTCAAAATATTTTGAAAATGTTCTGTCTAATATCAATGTGTTCTCGCCCCAATAGTATTGTTCTTTCTGCAACTGACTTTAATTTTCTAGAAATTTGACCCCCTTCCAGATGATAGTTATTTAAAATATTGCACACGTAACAAAAAACGACGCCAAAATGCGAATAAAAAATATAAAATTAATAAAGTAAAAATAAATTAATAGTTTAAGAAACTAAAAAAAAACACGCTTTTATAAATACATATAAAAACTTTAGTGTAAACTATGTTTGTTATTAAGTTTAAGAGCATTGGGCGCTTTTCCCAAAAAATAAATGATTTTAGTTCTCAAATTAATTTTAAGTGAATGAAAATGATCCTTACCATTTCAGTTAGACTTCAAGATGCTTAAGATTTCAGTTTGATTTTAGTTCTAAAATAAATTTTAATGAATCAAAATGATGCGTAATATTTCAGTTTGATTATAGATCTAAAATTAATTTCAAGTTAATGAAAATAATGCTTAACATTTAAATTAGATTTCAAAATGCTTAACATTCCAGTTTGATTTTAGTTCTCAAATTAATTTTAAGTGAATGAAAATGATGCGTAATATTTCAGTTTGATTTTAGATCTAAAATTAATTTCAAGTTAATGAAAATAATGCTTAACATTTAAATTAGATTTCAAAATGCTTAACATTCCAGTTTGATTTTAGTTCTCAAATTAATTTTAAGTGAATGAAAATGATGGTTAACGTTTCAGTTAGATTTCAAGATGCTTAACATTTCAGTTTAATTTTAGGTCTCAGATTAATTTTAAATGACTGAAAATGATGCTTAACAGTTCAGTTTGTTTTTAGGTCTCAAATTAATTTTAAGTGAATGAAAATGATACTTAACAGTTCAGTTTGTTTTTAGGTCTCAAATTAATTTTAAGTGAATGAAAATGATGCTTAACAGTTCAGTTTGTTTTTAGGTCTCAAATTAATTTTAAGTGAATGAAAATGATGCTTAACAGTTCAGTTTGTTTTTAGGTCTCAACTTAATTTTAAGTGAATGAAAATGATGCTTAACAGTTCAGTTTGTTTTTAGGTCTCAAATTAATTTTAAGCGAATGAAAATGATGCTTAACATTTTAGTTAGATTTCAAGATGCTTAATATATCAATTTGATTTTAGTTCTCAAATTAATTTTAAGTGAATGAAAATTATGCTTAACATTTCAGTTAGATTTCAAGAACTGGGTAGGCAGAGAAAACAAGTTCGATGTTTTTAGTGCTATTTTTTAAAAGCTAGTTTTTTTACTTTTTTAAAACAATTAATGTTTGAAAAAATTGTATTACTTATTTCCTACTGCGATATGTTCTTGCTCTGGTAGAGTTATTTTTTTATAAATCATACGAATTTTTGCATTTCTCATTTTTCCGCTATATATTTTAATTCGACTTGGCAGCGGTAATAATGCCTCTGTTTTTTTGTAATTACGGCATTAAAGTTTCCATATATTTCCCACTTCGATACCAGAATTTTCCAAGTACTTTGTTATCGTCAACATACACAATCACCTCAAATCGAGTTAGTTGAATAGTGTGATGCTTCAATTCAGAGTATGGATTCGAACCAAAAAAACACTTGATCAATTATATCAAAATAACCCAAAGTGCAATTAAATGTGCATCGAATGATGCTATGAAGCCGCACGCTGCATGAAGTGTGCAAGTGGCATTGAAAATGATCACGAGTTTGGTCCATGCTTTTGAGTTGGGTTTTGCATCTTAATAAACACGGGTAACAAGAAGGTCATTAAATGAGATCGACATTCATAAATATTATCGTTTAACGTCAATAACTTAAAAAAAGGTATTAAAATGAACATAGCGTGTTTTAGCTATGTACACGCTATGCTTTTTTCATACGTACATATTAAGTTTTAAAATTTAATTTTTTTAAAATTATTATACTTAACAAATTTTTCCATTACTGGTTGACGTAATATTTACGTTTTTGCAAATAAAATAAGAACACTAAATTTAAAAATGTTACGGCTATTAAAACGAAAGACAGATAATTATCCGTTTATTTTTTGAATCGCGTCAATACGTTGTGAAAAAATCCTTTAGAAAACAAACGTATTTAATGTACTAAACGTAAATTAGAAATATGTACTAAATCCTACGAAGGAAAAGAGATATTAATAAAAATAATTGTTTAATGGCATTCGAAATAGTAGGCAGGCGTTACGCTAAGTACGCCGTAAATATTCATAAACGCTTTTTTTAAAAATGTTATCTACTGAAAATGGTGGAAAATGAGAATAGTAGATTAAAATTACCAACTAAATTATTTAACTATAATTCACTCGTCACACGATGGACGAGTTAGTAATAAAGCTCCGTCTGTGTTCTTGACAACAGATGTTAAGTTATAGGCAATACCCGCTTTGAGTACCGATTCATTAACTCAAAGGAATTGGTTCTTTTGTAAGAAATCGCAGAGAAAAAAAGGAATAAGCAAGATCACTAACCTGGCTTTATATTGTTTATACACAGGGTGGAAGAGAATTCATTAAAGCTTTATGGGACCTGAGCTTATTATTTAATAAAAGCTGGATACAACCTGGACTTTTAATTTATATTTTACCTACTTCGTTTATATTCTTATGGGGACTTTATTTTTACTTCTGGGCTACGTAGGTAGCGAAGTAATGTTTGTAATTATTCAAAAATTTATAATCGAATTTTTAATTTTTTTACGGTGTACTTTATATAGAAAAATAGGCCATGTGTATGTCGAAATGCGCATAAAGTAACATCTCATAAACGTTTTCATCTACTGAATTTGTTAAAACAAGGTAATTGAAATTTCAATTATCTGAAGCCTTCATTTGATTTTGGAAAATTTATTCAATAAGGTATCACTGAATGCAGTTAGCGAGGAAAATATACCTTCATTTTACATGTTTGAGGTAAAAATATTGTTTAGTATTTTTCTACAATTATTTCTAAAACTGAAGAAATTATGAATCTGTGATATATCAACGGACGTGATAAAATTATGCTAGTTCCTTGTGTTTTTATGGAACTCTAGAAAAGTTGATTTGATTTTCTTAAAAACCTCTAATTTCCCACAATTTTTCATCTTATTACCACTTTAATAAGCTCAACAATACAACTCCTTTTCCAATTCGAAAAGTGAAATTGACGCGGTTCGGTTATTATGGAAAACATATAAATTGTTGTACTTGGTTCTGTGTTCACATAATACATCAAAATAGTTGTTAGTCACGGTATATTTTTAGTGGGTGAAATAATCTTTGGTCATAAATAAATACTTTTAGGTAATAAGGATTCATTAAAAACTGTAATATTTCTCTACCATAAAAAAGTAGTAATAAATATACAGCGACATATAATTTCAAGTTTGTGTCTTTTTAAGTAATAAAACAAATCATAAAAATTACACTTTTTCCATTATCATTTTAGTTGTTATAAAATATATCTGACATTTGACAGTTAGCTATGTAATAAAAATATTTTCGAAATAAATTTAGCCTTAATTCTTTATTGCAAATATGTTTTCAATTTTAATTACACATTTGTTCCAAAAACTATTTTTTTAATGTATTCAAATATTATTTTGGATGGAAAGGATTTTTTTTTTGTATTTAAAAAAAATGTTCTCTATTAGTTCGTTGAATTTAATAAAATTTCAGTACATGAAGCGCCTTATTATTTTAGGGTGATATTGTTACGATTTGTATAAAGAAAATAAATACATTTTACACAAAGTTGAAGAATCTAAATGAATTTCTAAATCAACTAGTTTATAGTTGATTTTTTGTAGAATACAGAGCTTTATTAAATTTAAATTCAGAATTGGTAAGTTTTCATGCATTATAGTTCGTTGAATTTAATAAAATTTCAGCATATGTAGCGCGTTATAATTTAGGGTGATATTGTTACGATTTGTATAAAGAAAATAAATATATTTTACACAAAGTTGAAGTATGTAAATGAATTTCTAAATCAAATAGTTTATAGTCGATTTTTTGTAGAATATAGAGCTTTATTAAATTTAAATTCAGAATTGGTGAGTTTTCAGGCATTATAGTTCGTTGAATTTAATAAAATTTCAGCACATGAAGCGCCTTATTATTTTAGGGTGATATTTTTACGATTTGTATAAAGAAAATAAATATATTTTACTCAAAGTTGAAATATGTAAATGAATTGCTAAATCAAACAGTTTATAATAGATTTTTTGTAGAATACAGAGCTTTATTAAATTTAAATTCAGAATTGGTGAGTTTTCATGCATTATAATTCGTTGAATTTAATAAAATTTCAGCACATGGAGCGCCTTATATTTTAGGATGATATTGTTACGATTTGTGTAAAGAGAATAAATAAATTTTACATAAAGTACTAAATACTAAGCCTTATTAAATTTAAATACAGATTTAGTGAGTTTCCATGCATTATTTAAAAAAAAGTACTTTTTATATCAAATGGGGTATTTACGAGTATTTTCGATCATGCGAGGTAATAGAAATATTGTAGACCGAAAATTAACGAAGATTGGTTTATACTTTTCCTAACTCAATTAACTTCAAGTTTTTCGGAGTGACGAAATCGGCATATCGTGTAGAAAATGTACTTTTATATTTTTATGATGTAAGTTTGCTGAATACATTGCAATAAAATTATGCAATCTTAATAAAGTAATGTGTCGTCTCAAGATATCTTCTCTCTGTGGTGAAATGTGTTATGTAAGCTATCTGTTCATGTAACGAATCTCTCAATAAGGATAAAAGGAGACTGGTTAAGGATATTGATGCGTCAGCAAACAATATTATATTGTTCGAGCAGATTCTGCCTATCGTAAATGTACGTAGTAACGTACTGTTGACCTCCATAAACAGACTCTACGACTAAGTATTTCCTTCATTGCCCACATGACCTTAATCATAAAGAAAATGAGTTAGATTTCAGCATCGAAATATTATTCCGTCTCAACCGCCTGTATACGGAGAGGAATCTTATCGAAGACGCACATAAAAGAGAAAATCTCAGCTCGACTTAATGAGATGGGCGTCGAAGAAATTACGCCGGCTGCCTCGGCGACGGAAGATACGAACTTCGTCCCATTCCCTCATTGTTGCCGGGAATGCCGGGTATATTCTCCCGGGTGCAAACAAATAAACCTGTAAGTAATTTGTTTACGGAGATTTATGCTATCCATCCGTCTACATCGGTTTCTATTGGCGTGTCTATGTAGGTCACGGTATTTGCGTGAAGCGCCGCAGCAGCACTCGTGAAAAATGATTTTCATCCGAATAGGCGGTAAAGTTAATGGGCGGTGTCTGCGCTTTCATATGATCTCAATTTTGTGTATATGCATAATTTTCTGTATAGGCTGTTGATTGAAGATTGTTTATGTAATTTACTGCATTCGTTATGTTGCTCTTGATTAATTTATGGGGAGTGTTGTTAATTAAATATGCCTAAAGTAATTTTTCCCATAAAAAATAAAATTATTGAAAAAGGAATTACAGGAATTATCCTTATCTTTGTACTCATAAAAAAATTTGTATCACTTTCTCCATAAAATTGTTTTTAAATGTACAATGTAATAGCAATTAGTCTTGGCTGGACCATCTATTTCACAGCTAAGAAGATCCACTTGTTCATATTAAGTGTTCCGAAGATAGAGACAGAGATGTACCCTATTTTTTTCTGGAAATGATGTTCCTGGAATGTCTATGAAAATCGGCAATACATATATTGGCATAAATTTGATATGAGATAATATTCCAATAAATCTGATATAAGAACTAAGTAAACTCCCTTTACTTAGGCAACAGACTTATTGTTTAACAGAAAAGCTAAAAATGATGATTCGTTCTTTCAATTCATTCTTTAAAAATAGACAAGAGTGCACAAAGTTCTATTTGTACCAATTTAGTATACGTCGATAAATGCAATAGTGAAAATTTCATAAAGTCCTGAATAAGCTCAAATGCAAAAAAAATTGCTGACATTTTCGTCATAATCACGAAAATTAAAACCTTGCACAAGATCGTTACGATGTTCAGGGGAAAAGGTGATCGTGGCGATTGTACAAATTGTACTTTTCCTTTTGACATTGTGAGCAAATAAGATATTTGACTATTTTCCTTTATTTCATAAATAATAATTTTAAGATGAGATGATGAGTGAAAAATATTTTGAGAAATCTTAAACATTTCCCAAGTTATAATGCTTTAAATTTAACGATTAGAAAAGAACGGAAATACTGAATTGAGATGTCATTTTTAGTAGTGTTCATTATATTCTCCGAGAGCGAAAGAGGCAGGAAGATATTCTTACTCTATCCCTTCAATTAAATTTGTAAAATCTATAACTCGCTTATTTTTTAAACATTTCTTATTAATTGGTTTTTATTTTTTTATATTTTCGTTATAATTTACAAAATCAACAAATTTGGGAGTAGTTAACAATTAAATTGTTTATCAGTTATTTTAATATACCTGTCAAAAGTAATTACCCTGAGTTTTTGCGTATATAAATATACAAAAAAACTTGGGGTATATTTCGCTTTTGGAATTATTGCTTTACAGTTTAAATTGTTGATATTTAATAATTTAAATTATCAATAATTTGCGGACTAGATCTAATGATTAATCATCTATTTATATCAATTTATTACTCATAATTGGATCGCGCCTGCAAATTTTGCTCGTGTTAGTCAAACTTGTTTTTTGTTTTTAAATTTTTTTGTGCAGTCGGTTTTTTAATTACTACTGTATTTTAATTACGAATTGTTTTTATTTCAAATTTTTATAGATAAATCAATTTGAGAAATAGATACTCTATATCTTTTTATGATTTATCTATAAGGAACAAGCGCCGTAATTCAGTGTCTTCGCCACTGCTTGATCGCACTCGCGGTCTACTCTACCATATTGGATTCAAGTGACGTCATATGAGTGGTACTCTTCAATCTAAGAAGAATTCAACGACACCTCATACTTGAAAATCTATCACGCCTTTCCAACTACAGAAGGGAAGTGATAATCCAGACGTACATACATACACTCGAAAAATATTAAACACCTTTTCGTTTTGCGTAGTCAAATAACAGGAAAAACGTAGTATCGTCGCAGGATAATTTAAACACTGCGCACGTTTTAAATATTGACTGTTCCACTTTAAAAATCTGGGCCAACCTTCGGCGAGCTTAATCAGGAGCCACTTGAAAAAGTTTACTGAAAATAAGCTTGAGTGGAGAAAACTCAGTACGGAGGGCCGCGTCGCTTGTAACAGAGAATAGTTTAAGATTTTGTACATGATACAAACGATTTATTGTACAACTAACTTTTGCGCGCCGCTTCGCCGGTGCTGGTAAAGCGATGGGATTAGTTACTGTCTCCATAAAATTATCACAACACGTCTATGTAAATAACATTAAAATTTTACCTTATTTTGAAAACGTATGCAGTTTCCGAACCCTGGAGAACGTGAACAATAATATAATATGTACGTCGTACACTCTATTAACATATTTTCCTATATTTTTATTATTTAATTTAAAACACTTGAAACTCGGTGTTATAGGTTTTTTGCCATTTTCTACAGGTTTTCAGAAATAACTTAAATTTGAATTGAAATCATGAACTATGTATATAGCACGTTTCATGAAAAATCAAATAACCTCTTTGTGACATTAGTATTCTACGCGAGCGAAGCTGTTGTCTGTTTGTACTATATGAACTATTCTCATGTTAAATTTAATGGCGTTCATATAGATGGATAACTACATGGATTACGCATATACACATAACTAAATGAATTACCCGTACAGCTTATATACTATATGCATGTAAAATTTGGTAGATATTCTTTATTTGGTTGTAGACTTATTAGGTAACAAACAAATCGACAAGTGAATCAATATTCGGCCTTAGAAAGGTATTTGTAGAGATTATAGTTATGTAACTATATAAACTATATACATGTAAAATTTGGTAGAGAATAATTATTTGGTTGTAGAATTATTAGGTAACAAACAAATCGACAAGTGAATCAATATTCGGGCTTAGAAAGGTATTTGTAGAGATTATAGTTATGTAACTATATAAACTATATGCATGTAAAATTTGGTAGAGAATAATTATTTGGTTGTAGAATTATTAGGTAACAAACAAATCGACAAGTGAATCAATATTCGGGCTTAGAAAGGTATTTGTAGAGATTATAGTTATGTAACTATATAAACTATATGCATGTCAAATTTGGTAGAGAATAATTATTTGGTTGTAGAATTATTAGGTAACAAACAAATCGACAAGTGAATCAATATTCGGGCTTAGAAAGGTATTTGTAGAGATTATAGTTATGTAACTATATAAACTATATGCATGTAAAATTTGGTAGAGAATAATTATTTGGTTGTAGAATTATTAGGTAACAAACAAATCGACAAGTGAATCAATATTCGGGCTTAGAAAGGTATTTGTAGAGATTATAGTTATGTAACTATATAAACTATATGCATGTAAAATTTGGTAGAGAATAATTATTTGGTTGTAGAATTATTAGGTAACAAACAAATCGACAAGTGAATCAATATTCGGGCTTAGAAAGGTATTTGTAGAGATTATAGTTATGTAACTATATAAACTATATGCATGTAAAATTTGGTAGAGAATAATTATTTGGTTGTAGAATTATTAGGTAACAAACAAATCGACAAGTGAATCAATATTCGGGCTTAGAAAGGTATTTGTAGAGATTATAGTTATGTAACTATATAAACTATATGCATGTCAAATTTGGTAGAGAATAATTATTTGGTTGTAGAATTATTAGGTAACAAACAAATCGACAAGTGAATCAATATTCGGGCTTAGAAAGGTATTTGTAGAGATTATAGTTATGTAACTATATAAACTATATGCATGTCAAATTTGGTAGAGAATAATTATTTGGTTGTAGAATTATTAGGTAACAAACAAATCGACAAGTGAATCAATATTCGGGCTTAGAAAGGTATTTGTAGAGATTATAGTTATGTAACTATATAAACTATATGCATGTAAAATTTGGTAGAGAATAATTATTTGGTTGTAGAATTATTAGGTAACAAACAAATCGACAAGTGAATCAATATTCGGGCTTAGAAAGGTATTTGTAGAGATTATAGTTATGTAACTATATAAACTATATGCATGTCAAATTTGGTAGAGAATAATTATTTGGTTGTAGAATTATTAGGTAACAAACAAATCGACAAGTGAATCAATATTCGGGCTTAGAAAGGTATTTGTAGAGATTATAGTTATGTAACTATATAAACTATATGCATGTAAAATTTGGTAGAGAATAATTATTTGGTTGTAGAATTATTAGGTAACAAACAAATCTACAAGTGAATCAATATTCGGGCTTAGAAAGGTATTTGTAGAGATTATAGTTATGTAACTATATAAACTATATGCATGTAAAATTTGGTAGAGAATAATTATTTGGTTGTAGAATTATTAGGTAACAAACAAATCGACAAGTGAATCAATATTCGGTCTTAGAAAGGTATTTGTAGAGATTATAGTTATGTAACTATATAAACTATATGCATGTAAAATTTGGTAGAGAATAATTATTTGGTTGTAGAATTATTAGGTAACAAACAAATCTACAAGTGAATCAATATTCGGGCTTAGAAAGGTATTTGTAGAGATTATAGTTATGTAACTATATAAACTATATGCATGTAAAATTTGATAGAGAATAATTATTTGGTTGTAGAGTTATTAGGTAACAAACAAATCGACAAGTGAATCAATATTCGGGCTTAGAAAGGTATTTGTAGAAATTATAGTTATGTAACTATATAAACTATATGCCCTTAATATTTGGTACAGATTAATTATTTGGTTGTAGAGTTATTAGGTAACAAACAAAGCGACAAGTGAAGCAATATTCGGACTTAAAATATTAATAGGGATTATGTAAACGATCACATACTTCTTCTATATTTCAATGTCGTGTAAATACGTGTACGCTTTTACTTGAAAAAAATGTAAATAAATAAAATTGCTGCTGTCTTGAATAATCATAAGCATAATACTGTCGAGAAATATGTGAAACATAAATATTAGTGTGAAACATAAATAAATGAAACTACGTGATGTAGTATTATTTCTACTTTCTTTAATTTCTTTACCACGACCCAGGTTTCGTTGTATTACAACATCTTTAGGTGGCCTATCAGCAAAGATTAACCTTTGTTGATAAGATTGATCTTAGCTCATATGCCACCTGAAGATGTTGTAATACAACGAAACCTGGGTTGGGGTAAAGAAATTAAAGAACGTAGAAATAATACTACATCACGTAGTTTCATTTAATTTTGAAAAATGAATTTCTACAAAATTAACGCCAAATATATTCAATATGTGAAACATAAATATTAGAAATATGTGAAACATAAACATAGATAAAACTTATCACTTTTAGATCACTAAGTATTTATCATCTAAGCATATAGGGTTTTACCTAACATCAATATACAAAATTCCCAGTTTATATCATATGTAAGCAAGGGAAAACTTTTCATGGCGTGTGTACATAGGTTCGCAGTATATTGAGTTATGTAACGCTCATAATATTAAATATTTTAATACATGTTTACGTCAATTTGCTAGCGCTATCAAAATATGTACTCCTACAGATATTTTATTCAAATAAAAATGTTATTTTCCATTTATCCAGAAAAGACGTTTCGTTTGGAAAATCTTTCGTAGAATTTTTTTCGACATAAGCATTTCTCGGAGAAGCTAGTTCATAATACACTTTTTCAAATTGTTTCCTGGAATTTTAACTATTAACATAATTTCTGAATTTTTCTGGAACATCTTTACATTTATTCAGAATGTTACTTTCACACGTTAGGAACTCATATATAATGAGATTGGTGATATTTTTTATCTCAAACTGTAAAAGGTTTGTTTGTATCTTTTCGCAATTAACGGCAGTTCACGATATTTGATTTTTTAAATAGTTATTGAAAGCGCTGTTGTAATTATTATTCGTGGGTTTAAAAACAAGATCGGTTTTTGGGGGATCCATAATGCACTCACAATTTTAGTTATATTCTGTACTCCTCGTAATTTATTTCAACCATTATATATGTTTATTATCCACGACTTTTTAGCTTACTTAACGCATTCCTAATACATAAACATTTTCTCACTGCTCTGCGAGCATAAATAAGCTCCGATCACTCAATCAATGTGGATGATATTTTTGTTATATCAAATGTGTCCAATCGAGATAGATTTGGATCGCGTACCTGCGTAAACAGAATGAATTTATTTGAATATATGCTACCAGCCCAGACCAATCAACCGATGAGACGCTCGATCATTCATCCTTTTGCGATCCAATCTCATACCCGCATACAAAGACGATGTTCACATACGCACATCGTACTGCGCTCAGCTACTGAGCGCGTCTGTGCACGGCCCATCGCGTCGATAGAATGTGTAAATAATACATAATAACACATTACACAAATTGATATATCGAGGTTGGAGGCGGGCGCCGCCCTGTGCTACCGGTTTTGACGGGCGGTGGCGCCTGTGTGTAGAGCGTTCCATACATTTCTAAGTCTGTCCATGACGGTCGTTCGTTTCTATTTTTATTTTTACTTTTGTCATAATAATTTATGGTAAATAAGTACTTGTTACTAACAGTGTGGTCACCCTTAAATGTATTTCATTGTTAAATGGAATATTTGTTAAAATATATATTTATTGTAATTCAGCGGTGTTAAAAAATAGGGAATCATAAGGTTTATTTTATTTGGATTTATATTTTATTTTAAAACGGCAAAAATTGCAATAATTAAAAACAATGCACTAAATTCCTTTATTTTATAAAATAACTAAATTTAATACTCTCTGATAATGGTTTCAAAATATTCATTAACCTAATGAGACCGAGTGTCCTAATTGTTCTTCGCCACAATGGATAAACTTTCATTTTAAATCAGCGTAACGGAGATGGGAAAGTTCTAAATCTCTACAATTATGCTAATCCGCCGAGACATTCGATACCACGTTATAATATATTTATTTTTTAATGGATTAACGTGACATTTGGGTTATAAGTTAAACGTGCTAGTCCATACATAGATGTTGTAAAATATGAAAAGAATATAATAATTTAAAGTCATTTGGCTGACAATGAAAATTGAAAAGAAAATGTATTCTAACGATACTTTACCTTAATACCTTTCAAGTAGTTATTATGTAAAAGGCGTTGTCGTTGAAATTCGATGAATTTTTGATATATTATTCGAACTATAAGTATCTAACTTATTTTAATATTAAAAAATTATTAGTTTTGGCAAAAATCGCTCTTAAAAGTTGTACAACTAACATTACGAGAAAAGTACTTATTTACCACATTTTTAATTTTATTTAAAACAAAATAAGATCATTTTCAATAAAAAATTTTAAAACGATTTTTGGATCTTACATTACTACAATTACTTTAAATGACAAAGTGTGTTATGTCTAAAAATATCTTATATTACATTAGATATTGTAAAATAACGTCTAAAAATAAATAATACAACAAATCTTCATAGTATAGATAAATTTTAATTACACTTCTGTCAATTATTTTAGATTTAGTAACGATTTTATCGATTCATATCATTAACAATGTCATAAATTAATTTTGAAATTGTGTATTGTTAAGTTGTTGCACATATGGTATATTTAACACAGCTACCACTCTTAAAGTTTCTATGCAAACCAGAATCTGCTTAAGCTAATTTTGGAACTATTAAGGATACGTGATAATATAATACCTGCTAACTACGAAAAGAACCCGTACCACGAGGTTTTCGTATACATTCAGACACACATAAACGTCTGTACCAGACGTTTGCATAATGCTTCTATTAAATTTTTATAACTATAATTTTTTTTCACTATGCAAATATATAGTCTAATATATTTTTCTGAGGGGTAGAAACATTGTAAATTTCTCAAAAATTATAAGATTCAGAATCATTACAAGTTCTAAGAAAAAATTGTTTCGGAATCTTTATGAGATGCTAATTCAATTCAGTTCCACAGGTGAAATGAAATTTTAAAAAAAATGCACTTTCGGAAATCTCTCCTAAAATATTTTTGTGTATTAACTATTGTGGTATGTGCGGGCTGATATGCTTTAGTACTGTGTAAAATTATGTTATTAAATTTTTATATGAAACGATTTCCGAGTTCTTCTGGTTTTGGGTAATTCTTACGTACACATACGTACGTACAAACGTATGCATAGACTCTGATATGATTCGTGCTTATCCGCTAACATTTCCTTTGAAAAAACTCTTTTCCCTCATTTTCATTGATCTCCTCCTAGCTACTAACGCAATATTTTCATTATTTTACATAAAAAAATGACTAGATTATATAAGTAAAATTATTTTTTTTAAATAATGATTGTTATATGACTTTAATACTTCAAATTATTATCTAATACGTTTAGTATTTTGGCAAACTGCCCTTATGTATGGACAAAAGTCACGTGTGAGAACTTACACTTTAAAAAAAACTTTTGCATTTCAGTAAGCGCTTAAAACCATAGTTTAACAAATAATAATATACTTTTAATATAATAAACATTAAAGGATGAAGCAATTTTTCACCATCGGTATTTGTAAATGTTTTTTTCAGTCCGTTGGACAGTCTGGTTTTTCACAATTAAATGAAACTACGTTCTTCCTATTAGCAAAGAATTCGATTCTTTGCTAATATCCCACCTGAAGATGTTGTAATACAATGAAACCTAGGTCGTGGTAAAGAAATTAAAGAAAGTAGAAATAATACTACATCACGTAGTTTCATTTAATTGTGAATAATGAATTTCTACAAAATTAACGTCAAATATATTCAATAGTCTGGTTTTTCTTGGGTGGTGTCATCAACGTAAAAGAAAATATTATGAGAGCGTTCGTGAACGTCCTGTAGGAGGATTTTAATCGATCCTTCAAATTCCCACTTTTCTTTCATATATTTTGATGCGGATGTTTTTCATGATACAATTTTCATTAAAATGTCTACACAGTGATTTTTCTTTATTGCTACCGCAATTGCTTGGCATGACATTTGTTTTTCAATAAAATATATACCATTATTAAACTTAGTTTTCATTATAATTATGGTCACATTTATATAAAAATATAAAAAATTGATATACCTTCATTATTGTTGAATAATTACATTAGTCTCATATTAAGTTAATTTGTTGATTTGTAATCTCCCAAAAGATAGTATGCAGTATTCGAAAGAATTCTGCAATACAAACTCATAACCTCTTTTAATATATTAAAAGTGAATTGTTGTTCATTTGTTAGCATATTGTGGTTTTTTTCGCACTTCAACGGTCCAACAGAATATTTAATTTATACCATAAACAGAGATTGCGTTGAACCATATTACATACAAATTCAATGAAATTTTGTGTACACATAATATAGTAGATTGAAAATACGCCATATATAACTACGCAATCATTTACAGAGTCATAACAATCTGAGAACATAAACGCTAAAAAATTATATCCGCGTACGAGAAAACTGATTGCGTCACCAAAACTGTGAGAAAAGTTCATTATTTATGAGAAAAGCGACGATATATACATATTGTCAATAGATATACATACTGTAACACATATACATATTGTCAATAGTTCACATAAGTAGCGTTTAAACAATAAATCAAAGTATAACTTCTGAATATCATGTTAATGGATATTTTTTGTGAAGACTTATGAATATTCATGTATATAAATTTTAATATTGGCAAATTAATATATTTAGTTAAAATATCCTTCAACGCTACATATTATCACTTATAATTTATGAGTTATAAAGGCAATCATTTATCCTTGCGCATATTTACGCGGTACCCACTTATTTCGACCAGGCGTGAAATTTAGGCATATCGAACTTTTACGCGTGTTCACTATATACTATCACTTACAATTTATGAGTTAAAAAGGTAATCATTTATCCTTGCGCATATTTATGCGGTACCTACGTATTTCGATCGGGCGTGAAATTCAAGCATATGGAACTTTTACGCGTATGCGCTATATACTATCACTTATAATTTATGAGTTATAAAGGTAATCATTTATCCTTGCGCATATTTATGCGGTACCTACGTATTTCGGTCGGGCGTGAAATTCAAGCATATGGAACTTTTACGCGTATGCGCTATATACTATCACTTATAATTTATGAGTTATAAAGGTAATCATTTATCCTTGCGCATATTTATGCGGTACCTACGTATTTCGGTCGGGCGTGAAATTCAAGCATATGGAACTTTTACGCGTATGCGCTATATACTATCACTTATAATTTATGAGTTATAAAGGTAATCATTTATCCTTGCGCATATTTATGCAGTACCTACGTATTTCGATCGGGCGTGAAATTCAAGCATATCGAACGTTTATGCGTATGCATGAGATGAAAAGAGAGGAGAAGGGGTAGGCTTAAATATGATATAAAATAAAATTTTGAGGAACTGTCCTTTTCTTTATATGCGCGCTTAATATGAAGACTGTGTTTGTATATTTACGCTGCAATTTACATAATGCACTTATTTGCATGAGACGAATTAAAGTTGTGCTATTAAAAGTTATTAAGATCTAATTCTGGGGCGCGGATTATAATCAGCTGATAATTATCAGTATTGATTTTGTGACGACAGAATTTGTATAGTATTAAACGTCGGATACGTTTTTGATAGATTCAATTTAAATCTATTCATCCGACAACGGATCAGCGATTATGAAATGCAAAAACCGCTCTGTGAGAATGGCTGACACATAAGATCATTTATCTTTTCATATTTGAAGAGAAACCTTTCATAATAGGCATTCATGACATATCTGTAAACGCTCATCAAATGTACTCTCATATAATGTATACAACGTATTGCCGATAATTGCTTATATTCTCATGCTAGAACTGGTAGATAATCTAGCAATATTTATTTCTGTCAGCCGATCACGGTTATCCGGAAGTGTACAGTTTTTTCGACAAGTTACTTCTGGTCGACCTAATCATACACTTTTGACAAGTTGCTCAAATACAGGTTAAATTCAAATAATTTCTATGCATCTGCTGTCAGTGACTCGGTATTTAAGGCGTTAGTCATTACACAGTCACGTCAGAAATTATGCTGATTAGATAAAAAAATTAGGTTGCCAGTATATATTCATTCTGTTAGGATGAAATAAATATTTTGTGATTCGTAAACATCAATAACATTTCCGTGCTCATTTCTTACAAATTGTTACTTTAGTCTTTCTTACGATTATTACAAAAACTCACCTACATATCATTTAAAAAATTTTCGAGACAAATGTAATTTTAGACAATTTTTTTAAATTTCAGATCATTTATACGTATCATAGATACGTTTTGTGACCGTAGACAACTATATTATAATTTTAAATAGGATTTCGAGTCTTTAGTTGATACTGTAAATTACAATGGCGTCATAAATAAAAATCAATAAATGTGCAATACAGCGGAAAAAAACAACACCAATGGAATGAGGCCTTTTTTGGACTAAAGAAAAATTCCTATTGGCAAAGGTCTTTTCGAATAAAGTCTTTCTTAACTTGTAGAAAATTCCCATGGAGAAAGCCTTTTAGATCAAAGCCTATTTTAAACGCAAAGATTCTTTGCTAATATCCCACCTAAAGATGTTGTAATACAACGAAACCTAGGTCGTGGTAAAGAAATTAAAGAAAGTAGAAATAATACATCACGTAGTTTCATTTAATTGTGAATAATGAATTTCTACAAAATTAACGCCAAATATATTCAATATCCTATATTAAACTACAGAAAAATCCCATTAACAAAGACTTTTTGGAATAAAGTCTCTTTTAAATTGTAAATAAGGAAAAAGGGCTATATATAAGGTCTCTTGGAATAAGACATTATTTAAACTACAGAAATTCCCATAGACAATACTGCTTCTAAATCTTATTTTTAAAAACTTAGTATATATAGAAGGGATACCAAAAGATAAATTTTTAGTCATCGGATTAATATTATTTTTATGACACTGAAATATGACTCAGGTTACACGAAACGCTTATTTTTAATGCAAAATGTCAAAATTACATTTTTAAAATATGTAGTCGACAGGGTGAATAATTAAAACCGAATAACAGTTAGTTCAGAATTGATTATCGATTTTTATTGATTGAAAAGAAATGATATGGAATCATAATTATTCAGTTCTGCAAAAACTGAATTGCGAAGCTCATAAATAATACTTAGAACTAAATAAACACTTAAGTTTTATAGATTTTGAATAAATTATATGTAGATTCAGATTGTGCAATTAAGATGTATAGCAATAAAATTTGAACAGTTGCAGTTTTACAGAAGACGAATTAATAAAGAATTGCGGGATGGTTTAAACTAAATCTTTGTTTAATTAATACGTTCGATTAGAAGAAGTTTAATATGCGAATAAGACGGGTCAATTAATTTAGTAGACAAAAAACGATTTAACATTTTTTTTTCACTTGAATGGTAATTAAAATATACTGGTTTAGTTTCTCATACATCTAAACAATTTTTTTGTTACAAAAAGCGAATTAATTGTTTCTCACATTTTCAAGGTATTCCGTATTAATGACGCGCAGCGATATTACAGAATAAAAAATACATATTTCTTAATTTTGGCGTTGAGAAATAACTGTCGTTTTATATTATTTTTTGTTGAATTCACTATAAATTTTAAAAAATACTTGTGACTCAAATTATGTGCGCTTTGTATTTTTTTCATTCGTAATATAAGAATTTCCCGATATAATTTAGATGTAATAATAAACAACTTCCAACACTTGTCAAAAAATAAATAATTCATCGAAAAGTTTGATATTCAAAATAAAAAATTCAAAAAAAAAATTTTGAATAGGAACATTTTTATTCCTTTTTATTAAATCAAATAAACTTTCAAAGAAAACGTTTCAAGTACAAACTTAAAAATAATATTGCAGTGTTCACAAAACAGTGTTTTTAGTTCTTATAACTATAATATATTAAAATTCTACATAATCAAGTAACGGCAAGGATGATTACTTTCTATGGCTTCCCCATAATATCATGAGATAAATTAAAAATAGGTAAACTAATTTCAAATTATTGTTAAACAGTCCAACAAACCCGATTGCCAAGTGTATTGCCACTCCAGTCCCGGCTTGGCGTATAGGGATGGTTCGCGCTAAGCAGCGACATCGATCAAGCATGAATCCAGACCCGGATATCCGCATGCTACCCCAGGAACGCACCCTCAAACTTATTACAGGACTTGGCCGAAACTTATTTCGGCACGACCTCGCCTCCGATTTATTATTGTAATACAGATTGTTTTGTGTTATCCTCAGGAGTTTGTTATTAACATTTTCATCATTATTTATTGTTCAGCGTTGCTTGTGAGGGTCCTTTACTCTAGTAATAACAACATATTTAAGGCAGTATATTTTACCGTTATTAGTGAATAATATTATTCTTTGACTCAAAAGGAATACCTCGCATTAATCCCTGAGGTATAATATATTTCGTTTATATACTGTTCTGGTTTCTGCCTATGAGGTATAATGTTACTGATTTCTGGCTATTTCTGTATTAGTATGGTTGACTTGTTAAATTGATTTTTAGGTTTCTAATTTCAGATATGAGCATATATATATATATATATATATATATATATATATATATATATATATATATGTGTGTGTTTGTGTGTGTGTGGATGTGTTTATACATACACATACAAAATTTCTTTAAAAAATATTAGACGAAATTAATATGTAACATTCTTTGATTTAGGCCTTTATTATTAAGAAATAATTTATTTTTCTGAAATGTAAAAAGACATTTTTTATCTTAAAAGTTTTCTGAATTGACATTTTATTGACTTTTGAGTTATAAAGCGTTAGTGAAAGTTTTCTAAACTCAATTAATGAAGCCAATTTCCATTATCTCTTCTGAATACTATTTCTTGCCTTATAAAATTTTGCTAGAATTTCGAATAGCGTTCAAATCTGGCGCAGATTCGGCAAATATAGCTGGCGATGGTCGATTTCTAGCCGTAGCTCTTCCAACTATAAGCTTGTGTATTATAACAATAGTGAAGTAGTCGAGTTGTTGTATAGCAGGAATTTTTTTTTATAGTCCGGTCTCGGTTGTTTACTTGCTAACTTCTCCATCATCATTTGTTATACAAATCTTTTGAATCTACCATGCCAGGTTGAATGAAGCTGTAATGGCTAATACCGAAACGTACCGTCATCTTGAACTTTTTGTTTATCTCCTATTTCGATTATTGCTTTATTTGGATGCCTTGATCTAACTATAGCAATGAACATTTATCGTTATAGTACAGAAGTGACTTTTCATCATAGGTAATAATTGAATTAAGAATTCCTTTTTATTTCACTTTGACCGAACAATGCAGGTTTTGAAACGCATTTCTGGCTGGTGATCATTTAGCTCTTGAGGTATTTACTTTTATTGATTGTCAGTTTTCTTAGCTTTATTCAGAAAAATCCGCATCTAATAAGGTTATAATTTTTTTATATATACCTTAGTTTCTAGACATTCATAGAACTGGCTCTTAAGCTCAAGATTTGCAGAATGAAAGCTACTGAACTAGTAATACACTATGCGTTCGTTTGTGGTGTTTAAATCTAACACCTCATCGAAAAATTATGTCTTCTGTACTGTTTTATTTCCATGAATGGAACGTACCGTGGCATAGTCAATGGTAATAGTATAGTCATTTAACATTTTAGTCATTGCTAGAGATTTTTTTAATATGTGACCATTAGACTTAAGAGCGCAATTTAAAATCTTGCAAAAGTTTTAAGTCACGCAAAGTCCTCATTTCAAGAGTAACAGATTCCTTAAATGATATTACATATACCACTACAAAAATATTTTTTGTTCTAACAATACTGACGGCTATAAATTATAGATATAAAACGATAAATGTCAAAGAAACAAGCTCCGTTAATTAATATGAAATTTTTACAATATCTCTTCTCCGAATTAATTTTAACGACTTTATCTTTGTTCGATGACATCGAATCTGGAATTTATATGAGAAGATTTTATATCAAAATCAAAAATGTATTATATAGATTTTATAACACATTTTTAATGTCTGTTTTCAGTTCTAAATATGCATATCGTAGACGCAACCGCTCGTAACCGTTGCAGAGAGTGAAATGGATTTATATAATTATTTTTTAGGAATTTGACTGATCTCAGTACTTTTGTTTGTAATAAACCTTGCGCTAAATAGTACTTAAAATTTATATTGTTCATAAGATATATTTGATATTTATACATAGCTCTATATAGGTGATGTTAAAATGGTGTAGCAAGTTGGGCACAATGAGTTCCTGGTTACAAAATTAGAAAACTGTAATCAAAAAAGTTATTCCGTATCTTATCCCGTTCCCAAGATAAGGGGCAGAGAACTCAAGACGGGTGTCGCACAGCATCATGAAAGCAACAGGCAACCTTTTAAAAATTAGAATATTAAGCGATATAATCATTGTAAAGCAGGCGAAATTTATTATATTGGAAAGTCAGACTTTTCTTTAAGATTTTCTTTTTTAAGGACTTCGTATAAATGGAACATTGAAAAAAAAGTTATGGGCCTGTACTTTGAACAAGACAACATTTTAAATTATTTTTTTTTAATTCTTCCATGGAAATGGCAACTTCATTGGTGAAGGTTCATAGACCGATAGAAATAATTCTTCAAAAAGGACTAACCCAATCTTTTAATAACAACAAGAAAAATTATAAAGTTATTTCTCAGAGCGATTCAATCTCGATATATACGTTTCGTTTCCATCCCTTCAGACGTTGTCCACAAATAATTGAACGCTGGCATCTCTGACGAATTAAGTGGTCGTGTCTATCAATTTGAAAGCATAATTATTCAAATTGCTTTAATATTAACATAATTCATATTGTTTCTGCTGGAGAGAACGTCTTTATGTATTGATGGGTTTAGTAATTCATGTCTCGGCATAATTGTATACCTTTTATGTTATTTTTAATCAACATCATAAGAAATATGGTGAACGAGATTTAAGTATAAGTATTGTAAACGTCCTAATTATTTTTATGAGGAAAAGCCATAGGAGTAAATAAGATGTGTTGATATGGTAACATATTACAAGGAGTTTGAAAGTTCGTTACTAATTGATTTTTTATGCTGTATGCTTTGATAAACATCTGCACACTGCTTATTCGTAATTCTAGTTTTCGTATTTATAAACTTTGGAACGTAACACAAAATATAAAATACTTTCTGTTCTAAATAGAGGAGAAATAAGTGACACAAACATTTTTTTCTTATAATCAAGTTAGAAAAGAGGTTTCGCTAATATATCTTGCTCTATAATTCTACCACTTCAAGTATATTTCACATAGACAGACAGTAGAGCAGAAGTTTCATATTATGTTCTCCTAACATTACTGACTAAACTAATAAAGCAATATCTTCTCGAAATTAAGAGCTGTCCTACAATCATGTTGCACCTTAATTCAATGATAAGGGATGCAAGGCTACAGATAAACAGGAACATGATGGGTATGTTACAATAATAAGAACAAATTTAGAACATGATGGGTATGTTACAATAATAAGAACAAATTTAGAACATGATGGGTATGTTACAATAATAAGAACAAATTACAATAGTAGCAGAGATTGCGGGAAAAAGCCGCCAAGTTATTCATATATTAGACTAATTTAAAATTTATCTCTCTTATTCGAGTAGTAAACGGATGTAGGATTCGAGACTTTTTACAGCTTATTAAAACAACTATCTAAATGAAATATTTTCAAGAAATACTGTTCATTAGTGTATCAGGTGACAATGAAAATCTTTAGGACTATTTACTTAGCTTTGAAGCATTAAACAATTATGCCACTATTTTAAGACACAAATTTAGTTGTTATTATTTGCTTCCGGAACTTTCAATTGTTTCATGACATTCGGGGTAATTTGAAAAATATGTGTTGGTAACCAAAGGGTTTAACGTAAGAAAATTTCCATGCAAGGATCACGTAAAGAAGTATTTGTGTTAAATAGATGTACCATAATACAGTTATGCTTCAAAAATTCTGTTATATAGATATATCACCCAAGGGCACAAATATTAGATGGAGGGCAGTAAAAGGCTATATTTGATATTGTAACAATTGATGAAAACTCTATAATCTGTCGTGAATATGAAATAAAATGATAATGTGAAGAATGGATATCTGTTTTTCTTTTACGTTCAACTAACTTCACGACAAAAGTAAAGAAATAATGAAGTGCTTGGAAAAAACGTTGTCATATCTCTCTAGAACATTTTTAATATCAGTAAATCCGAAAAATGTTTATGTACTGGAACCATCTTCCAGGATAATATTTCAGCCTACTCTGTAAGACAAAGAAATACTCTTTAAATACTTCTAATGTTGCATCCCAGATAAAGCCCTGTCTAATTTTGTATTTATTCCTTATAATTAAATGTAACTTTTATGGTACTTATGATATGAGCCCAGATCAGGTTTCCCAAATGGGCGTGGAGGAAACACTTAATGACAAGTAGAATCGTTGCTTTACTCAATGGTCCTAAAAATGTTTTAATTGTAGCTGGCGTTACCACTTCGAAAAATAAGTGAAAAGTAATAAAGTTTAATATATATCATTGTATGTAAATATTATTTATAATAATCACGATTATTATTTCACAGTTATAACTATCTATAATGCTTGGTTAATAAATAACAGTAGCTTGCAGTATTCTTCATTGCTCAAATAACTTTTTAAGTGAGTACTCATTTTATACTATTATATGAAAGTAAAGAGTTTGAACGCTCGTGCTAATTTCTGGAACGACATGTCCGAATTCAAAAATTCTTTTTGCATTGGAAAGCCCATACTTTAAGGAGGCATACAATATATATTATGAGTGTAATATCATTACCCTACGATTAGTAGGAACAGAGCAGTAATAAGAAATGTAACAAAAGTCGGAGAACATTGCTTGAACGGCGCAACGGCGATAAATCCCCAATCTCGTCGACCGTTTAGCAAAAGGAGTGGAGGTTATATTTCTATGTATTATATTTTTATGTATCCTTATATTCTATGTATTATATTTCTATGTATTATATTTTTATGTATGTAAGTAAACGTACGTATGTATGTAAGTTCCTAACTTCGACCCAATGAAACGCAGTAAGACTCAGTTACTTTTATTTTAGACATAAATAGGATGGGTATTCTAAAATTTGCAGTATATACGTAAACTAAAATTAAATTCACCTAAATATATTGAATGGACATATTTCCATATTTTATATTTTTATGTATTCTTATGTACGTATGTATGAAAGTAACTTTGTAATTTCCTAACTTCGACTCAACGAGACTCAGTAAGACTTAGTTACTTTTATTTTAGACATAAATATAATACCTTTATTAGGATGGGTATTCTAAAATTTGCAGTATATACGTAAAGTAAAATTAAATTCACCTAAATATATTGAATGGACATATTTATATACATTTACATTAGCGTGCCATGACTGGCTGGAGGGAGACAACCTTGTCACAATAGATTTTTTTACTGCAATCAATAATCATTATTTAGTAAATAGCAATAAAAAAAAACAAACAATTAAGTACTCCATTTAAGTAATTAGGAACTTAAAAATGTTTCAATTAAGCAGATACCGCAGTACAAACAACTAATAAACATAAAATAGTTTTTTTTCCTCATTTGGCCTCTAATTGAAAACGAGTCTAAAAATACCTAAAATGGAACCTGTTTCTTTTAAATGGACTAAAATAGCCTTTTATTATTCGTGATAAATAAACGAGGTTACAAAAAAAAGTTTCGAAGAATCGTTTCATAGGAAATGTATAAATCTCCAAGCCAGACGCACAAAAAATGCCTTGATCAATATTCATTTTGTGCTGTTCAACTGTAGTTTTCCGTCAAAGTTCGTTTAACGCAAAGTAGGCGCAAATTGATATCGATGACGGTCTCTTCGTAGTGTATTATGAATTATTATAGGTAGCGAAGATTTTTTTTATTTCTCTTGTATTTTATGCCTTTGTTCGCTTTATATTGAGCGAAAAACTTTATTTTGATGATGACAATGTTGTGAGACTCGTTATTAAAGTTTTTGTAACGCTCATTTCTTTTGCGAACGTAAAGGTTTAATAAAACTTTTATTAAATAATATATATATTTATATATATATATATATATATATATATATATATATATATATACGTGTATATATATATATATATATATATATATATATATATATAACGCTTTCACTACCCAATATATATGGGTGTCATTTAAAGAATTCTGGTGGTATCTACGTACTTTTAAATTTGTACAATGCTTTACAGGACTGAAATATATTTATACACTTTTGTGCTCTTCAATCACGATACTATCTTGAAGTTTTGAAGACAGTCTTGAAAATATCTTAGAAAACATTTTTTTTGTATATTTTATGAACCTGGTTTTTAAAGGATGTATAATTTTAATTGTAGTATACGATTTTAGTATTAAAATAAAATTAGAATACTATTCTATATGTTATTATTCTAGGATGTCTGTCACTTCTTAGTATTATACTTATAGTTGGTTTATCGATATACTCTTTACGAATAATGTCCAGAAGCCATACAATTATCAGCAGGGATAGAAAAAATCGGAGCATACCATCAATATTGTTACAAATAACGATATTTTTTGGTGAAAATAATTATCAATCATTTTATCTATTCCGTGACAATGATGATCAAACATTTTATGTATTTAGTGACAATACTGATCAAACACTCCATATATTTCGTGACAAAGATTTCAAGTATTTTGTGGCTATGATGATTGAACATTTTATAATGCGAAATTTTGTTTTTCATCTCCTTCCTTTTGTGCTTCCACGGAGAAATCGGGATTTTAGCATATATGAAACTCATTACTATAATTAGCAGAAATATTGAACTGTTTACTGTTACGCGTCTTTTAATGAAAACTGCATGTTTGATAATTATCCTTACATTATCCTTGTAACAACAGTCGTCCTAAAATCGTACAAGTTTCAACCAGTGCTAATGGGAACTATTGGAAGCATTATTTAATTAACTAATAAGACGTGACGGTTAAATTTTTGTACACAATTTTTGTGCACAGATTTAATTTTTTTTTGCATCGTATTGATTCAAATGGAATTTTTAAAATATATCTGTAACTTTTTAAAAATAGTTCATGGATTTGAAAATTTATCAAGTTATTTGTTTAGAAAACTTAACTGCAACATAGGAAATTATGTCTAGTTTATTTTTGTAAAAATAGTTTATTGCAAGACGACGAATAGTTTATTACGAAAAATAGTTTATTGCGACGTAACAAGTGTATCATGGCAAATATATATATATATATATATACATATATATATATATATATATATATATATATATATATATATCGATTATTATATTTGATTATATATCGATTATCGATATCGAATGATATTCAATCATTTTTCGTAAATAAAAAAAATAATTTATTTTCTAAACTATCGGCGTGTCTCATAATTTTCTTTTTTTTTACTGATTGAATCGTTTATGTATAAAAACAGAAATTCTAAAAAGCAAATTCGATTGTTATAAAGTTCATTCGTCAATATCACCATTACAAATTTACTGGACTTGAAAAATAAATAATTTTTATTACACTTTCAATAAACTTTAAATACAATTGAACTGGGAGAGGGTCGATGAGATTTAAACTAGTTACGTACGTATATCTGTTTATTCTTTATTTTCAAGTTTAATTTCCGCTGGCCTCCGGCGGATCAACAAACTTCCGTGAACTGCTCTTATTTATAAAATTGTTATTTTTACAATTTACTTTAATTTGATTAACGAAATTAACATAAAAAAGCAATAGCGAGGTTTTGGTGGAAAAAATATGTAAATTAGGGGTAGGAGGCTGTGCCGGTCTGCTCACGCCGCAACTTTTCCTTGATGAAATTTTACTTTTCACACTGCGTTTAATAATGTTGCGATGAGACTTTATGCGAATCGTATATTTCAATTTGCATAGGAATTTTGCTCAAAAGTTTTTGGCGTTTGTCTGTTTTTTCGTATTGGCATTTGTAAATCTACTCGAATACGTTTTACAAATGAAAGAAAATTCGATAAAATAATTTTGGATTCAAGAGTACACACTGTTCTTAAGAGGTGACCCTTTCTCATTTTACAAAGGCTTCATTATCGTGCGGATGGTGATTGTTATACTTTAAGGCGGTGATTGTTGAAGGGCGATGATATTTAGTGTTGTGACTATTATAAGGACTAATTTTGGCCAGTTTATCTGCAACTATATTTTACTACAAAATTATTGTAACTACAGTTGAGTAGTTACAATAATTTTGTTGTAACTAGATTATTTATTTTTCATGTAACAAAATTCATACTAAGATGGACGCTATGACTATACTTAGAAGTAAGATAAAAATTTATCACCTCTGTGCCTATTTTTTCGTACTACAATTTGGATTTAGCTAGTCAGAAAGATTAGCATAGAGCATTGGATCGTTTGATAAATAGCACTGCAGACGAAGATTCTGAAAATCGAATAAATAGAAAAAAATATATTAATATCGATATATTAAATAGAACAAAAAAATTACTAATATTGACGGTCTTAAGTTCCATATGTCCTTTATTATGAAGATTATTTTAATGCCACTTTTTAGTGTTAATGAATTAAACCCAAAAATACTACTAACGTTATGACAGATCAAGTAAGTTCTGTTATATAATTAAACCAGGCCAAAGAAGCACAAGGTTGATAACGTCGGCTAGATAAATAAAAAATAAAAACTTCAGAATTTCATAATTCCATTAATATAAGCGGAGTTAATGCGTCTGTTCTAAATAAGAATCACTATATTTTTAGTCAGTAAAAACGAGTAAACTCGTAAATACATTATTACTTGCGATATCCAAATAAAATTGATAAAAATAACAGCTTAAAACATAATAATTTCAATCATGACGATTTCATATTGTTTTATATGACTTCAGTAAGGTGGCGATATATAAATATCCAATTCATGAAAATTACGATAAAATAAAATGTGACGTACAGACTTTAAAGAAATTGGAATTAATGTATCTTTTTTTAATGTGCGCTCAATTCAACTTTTATATCAATTAAATCCGATCTTTACTGAAATACTTCAATGTACTACCACTTTAATGTTTCTTTACTTAATACTTTAGAGATCTGGCAATAGGTTCGGGTACGTTTGGTGAAATGATAAGGGAACGAGATAAGAGCGGCCGGTTGCTACATGATGAGAGTCGAAATAAACTTACTTAATACTTTAGAGATCTGGCAATAGGTTCGGGTACGTTTGGTGAAATGATAAGGGAACGAGATAAGAGTGGCCGCTTGCTACATGATGAGAGTTGAAATAAACTTACTTAATACTTTAGAGATCTGGCAATAGGTTCGGGTACGTTTGGTGAAATGATAAGGGAATGAAATAAGAGAGGCCGATTGCTACATGATGAGAGTTGAAATAAAGTTTATTATTAACTCGTTGATTCCAAAGTAGATGACAACTGTTTACGTACGTAGTTTTGAGGTAGACGTATGTATACACTCACAGAGTGGCTACTTCTGAATCTTTAAAGAGACTTACCTACTGCCAGCGGAGGTCCCGTGACCTTGAAGCTTCTATATTTACCGAATGTTATATTATATACGATCTATAGGTTGCTGAATGATGAGATTTGAAGTCAACTTAATTATTCAATCGTTGATTCAAAATTGATTACAATTATTTACGTACGTAGTTATTACGTAGATGTTGATTAAAAGAGAATTTATTTTTGAATCTTAAAACAGACAGGCTTACTGCAAGCGAAGGTCCTGTTATTTATACTGACCTTCATGCTTCTAGAATTTCTGAATATTAAGACTAGATTCATGTTATTTTCGTGAATCTTCTATTAAGTAGTAAAACATTATGGCAGTTGAGCGCGAGTTGAAGTAAACAAGGTGGCATATTTCGAATATTTCTTCAAGGTTCTTTCAATGTGATTAAAAAGGAATGGAGACATATAACATAAAATATATCGTAGTTACACTTGCATATACACGAATATAGCTGAAATGCTACGAAGATAATTACGTGAATAGTTAAATACGTAAATGTTCACTTAAGTAAAATCTAATATCTTATAAAAGATTGCTTTACTTCATCTGTTGCAATAATTGCATTACTTAATTGAATGTGCTAACTGCACTTCGTAATTTATATTTGGAGACTTTGTTTGCAAACGTTTTAGTTCATCAACTAAATTATTAAATTTAAAAGATTTGTTCTGAACAAACCTTAAACCAAATAAAAACTATTTGTCTAATGAATATCTTGTTCATTTTCAACTAATTTACGTATTTATTTAACAACGTAAAATAGAAGACAAGACATCGTGAACTAATTGCAAGTTCAACGTAGATACTTCTCACGGTTGAGTAAATATATATGAGCGCCAAATGCATATAAACCATGATAACTACGGATTATAGTTGCCAAATATAGTAGTCATTGGAACAGAAAAAATAAAACATGTCCTTTAGCAAACGGAAATCTTAAGCCTATAATCTGTTTATCGATAATGCCATCTGAAGAGTTGAATCGACCAGTATATCAGGTTAGATGGCGTCGACTAGTTAAGTTCGTGAGTCACATGAACTATCAATATTTATATTATTTCCGGTGAGTAAATGAGAATTTATAATTAAAAGGCATTAAACGGGAGATATTTTAAAAAGCAACTGGTTATTAATTAAATCGACATGTATTAAGGGTGCGTACGCTAGAAACGGTCGGCGAGCTATGCGGCAGTTGCGTGCAGCTTCCCTCCTTATCTGTCTCTTTTATCTTAACTCATTCGCAATCGGTGCAGTCATCTCGCGTTACGGAGATTAATGTCCGTTATAATGATTAATGTCCGTTATAATGCTGTGTGTAAAACTTGTCTTTATCTATGCATGTGAATATATCGCAACGCAAGTGGTGTTGCTCTGGTTTTTATAATATTTTTAATATACTTTATAACTAGTTGTTCGCCGTAGCTACATCGCGTAATTTTTATATTTATGTAGAGGTATTTTTCCAGTAGTAAACTTTGTATATCAAAACTAACTTTGACTGGAATAAAAATAATTTACGCTTTAGATTAAATTGAATTGACGTTTCACTCCTCTCTGTCAGTCACATCCGGTTCTGACATTCACGACGCTTCTCTCCTCTCCGACAAATGTAAGTATATTCACATTCACACACACAGATGAGTGCTACAATATCTAGCAATAGTAGTATTGTGAAAATTTATTTATGTTCGGTAACGATGTTGTACCGCAAAACTTCCAACTGAGTATTCGTATTTTTATTATTTTATATTTTTCAGGACGCTTCTTAGTTGGTAGTTATTTAAAGCGGGTTCAATTTTTTTTTTGAAGAATGTTTTGTTTCCATTTTTAGTGCCTATGATATCTTATGTTATATAGAATTTAACGAACTGACAATGACTTCAGTATCAATAATATTTCATTTATGAAATCGAAACAGAGGTTTAAAATATTTGATGAACCTAAATATATCCATATCCATATATTTATATATATAAATATATATATATATATATATATATGTATATATATATATATATATATATATATATATATATATATGTCTATATATTCATTTGCATATGTAAACACACACATACCTATATTTACTCCTTTTGGCTTCACCGTAATCAGTCGATATATACCTTTGCATACTATATATCCGCTTAATAATATTGTAGTTGCTGTATGCCTTTGTATTTACCTGTATTTACTTACTTGTCTACCTACCTACATACTAATGTTAGATCCATTCATGAATTACTTTATTACTGTATGTACTTATCTACCTATCTATTCTATTATTTTATTGCTAACGTTAACACAAGTGAAACGAGTCCTTACTTGGTGAATTTACTCCTCCCACTTCCTGGCTCTATCTAGGTTTTGCTAAATGGTTTATTTATGCCACCCTTAGTCATATCAAAGCTTTAGAGACTTTATTACAAGATTATCATTAAACCTATATCATTTATATACGACAACGCTAACTGTGCTGTAATTTGTTGAGGACACATCAATTCCATGGCCAATGTACATCATCAATTCCCATGATCAAATTCTAACCAGTTGTTTGTGATAATATATTCGGACCGTTTAAATAAAAAATATTCATTCAAACTGGTTTATTAATGCCTGAAATATGAGTTAATATACCTAAACGGCCTGTTTTTTTACCACTGCAACATCAGACTGAGGAATTGTGATCCGGAGTTAAATGAGAGAGTATCTGACTGAGACCCACAATATTCATTTAATAATAGCAAATCCTAAAGTTTCATGATTTAAGCGGGCAGTAACCTTGTAGCATAAGAAAAGAGTTTAATGACAAAGTCACTGCTTGAGACGCAAAATACTAATTTAAAATATCTGATCCTCAAGTTTCACGGAATTTAATCAAAGAGTTTCTGCTTGACACTCACAATATTAATTTGAAACAGCTGATCCTGAACTCTCACTTTAAGCAGGCAGTACCCCAGCAGAGTAAATTCCAAGAAGTTGAAACTCGGAGTTCAAATGTAGAGACTCTGATCGAGAATCAAAATACTAATTTCAAAACAACAGATCCTCAAATCCCACTATTTAAGCATGCAGTATCCTTGTAGCAGCAGGACTGATGATTTGCAACCTGGAATTTGCAACCCGAAGTTTAGTGGCTGAGTCTGTGCTTGAGAGCCAAACTATTAATTTAAAAATAAAAGATCCTCAAGTCTCAGCGTTGAGCCAGGCAGTACTTTCGCAGCATCAGGACTGAGGATTTGGGATCCAGAGTTCGAGGACAGAGTCTCTGCTTGAGACCCACAATACTATTTTAGAAACAGCAGATGCTCAAGTTTCACAGTTTAGGCGAGCAGTACCCCTGCAGCATCAGGGCTGAGGACTTGGAACCAGCAGTTAAATGACAGAGTTTCTGTTTTAGATCCACAATATTAATTTAAAAAATAGCAAATCGTCAAATTTCACGGTTTAGCATCTAGATTTACAGATCAAAGATTGAAATTATATTATTTCTAACGGTATACACTTATCTACTTATTTACTCTATTACTTTCTTGCCACGGCTCACCATTGCGCCCCGATTTTGTTAAAGAGCAAATTTATATGAGCCTTAGTCTGTTTTATTAGTTTTATAATATTCACATACCTAAACCGTCGAAACTCAATTACGGCATCTAGTGTGCTCAATATTGATGAATTCTATGACATATCTTCAATTATCATAGTCAGATTCTAACCAAATAGGTTAGAATCTGACTATGATAATTATATATCCCGTACAGGGAGTATACTCTTCCAAATAAAAAAATAATAGTCCAAATTGGTTGATAAATGCCAGAGATATGAGGCATAACAAACTTAAGAAAATACAGTCGAATTGAGACTTTTTTTGAAGTCAGTTAACGCTTGAATAACGTTCGCATTTTAAAAGTAACCTTGACCAGAATAAAAATAATTTACACTTCAGTTTGAATGACGGTTACATCTCAAAGATAAGTGTGGCCGGAATAAAAATAATTTACACTTCAGTTTGAATGACGGTTACATCTCAAAGATAAGTGTGGCCGGAATAAAAATAATTTACACTTCAGTTTGAATGACGGTTACATCTCAAAGATAAGTGTGGCCGGAATAAAAATAATTTACACTTCAGTTTGAATGACGGTTACATCTCAAAGATAAGTGTGGCCGGAATAAAAATAATTTACACTTCAGTTTGAATGACGGTTACATCTCAAAGATAAGTGTGGCCGGAATAAAAATAATTTACACTTCAGTTTGAATGACGGTTACATCTCAAAGATAAGTGTGGCCGGAATAAAAATAATTTACACCTTATGCTGAAAAAAATTTGACTTATGCTGAAAAAAATTTGAATAATGTTTGCATTTTAAAGGTATATTTAACTAACGACAATAATTTACACATATTGAATATATTTGGCGTTAATTTTGTAGAATCATCAATTAAATGAAAATGTCAATTAAATGAAACAACGTGATGTAGTATTATTTCTACTTTCTTTAAGTTCTTTACCACGACCTAGCAAAGATCTTTGCTAATTGCCCACCTAAAGATGTTGTAATACAACGAAACCTAGGTCGTCGTAAAGAACTTAAAGAAGGTAGAAATAATACTACATCACTAGTTTCATTGAATTGTGAATAATTTACACCTTAAATAAATTTTGATCTCAAAGTGTCCTTGACTGGAACAGAAATAATTTACCCTAAGCTTGAATAACGTTTGCATCTCAAAAGTTACTTTGAACGGAATAATAGTAAAGATAATATTATTCCGTTCAAAACTTGAACTGTACGAAGTTGTGTTCTTAGGTCCGTGCGCCGTGTTCTTACTGCGAGAGTGTCTATAATTGATTTTCGAATACCTTAGTGAACAAATGGTAGTCTAAATTTTAATCTGAGTCTTTAATATTAACTTAATAAGATATATTATCCGTCAGTCTGTCAGTTTCAGTATATTCGGTTGTGTGTTTTATTGTTTATATTCGCGTCACTTAAACACCGCTGAGCAATCTTTTGGAGATTTTACTTAGACAATAATTTAAATGTGGTAAAAAGCAAAAATACCTTCAAATGCCAAACAATACTTGAGACGTAAAGAAATAAGAGACGCCAAAGTGTGGACAGGACTACTACCGTTACATCATATTATCGTAACACTTAGTGAGTACCTAGATACTTTAGGAAATAAAAAACTAGGAACAAATAAATTAAATTTGTCACGTACAGAGAATTACAAATTAATAATTTTCGAGTTTTTCACATTTATTTATATTATGGATACATTTTCGTGCTAAATTTCAAAATTGTAAATCAGCAGTAAGTATAGTTATGTTTTAAATATATATATATATATATATATATATATATATATATATATATATATACATATATATATATATATATATATATATATACATATATATATATATATATATATATATATATATATATATATGGTGTCGTAGCATGCACTTTTTATTTAATTTAGTAATTAACAGACTTTGTGCTTGATACTATTAAATTGTCACCAAAAAGTATCAGCCCTCTAACCATTACTACATAACTAATCGCTGACTACGAGATAACTACTCTCACTAAACACCGAATAAACAAAGTAATCAACATAGTCGCGAACAAGAAGCCTGTATTTTATTCATTTAATAGTTAAACCAATTATTTGTGCCTTTTTACCGAAGTACGATCCTTGCTATTATCAAGGGTAAGTCAGTAACTCAGAAATAATTATATTTATACTGTAATATTCATTGCATTACATTAATAAAACAAGTATTTCATATTAAAGTCAAAATACCTAACAAAATATCTAATTATCGTTAAATTTATGCTCGTAATCTTAGCAGGGAGCTATGTTAGTCTTCCATTACCGACTATCAAGAATGATATTTATACGTTACGGCTGTGTAATCACCGATCGTAACACGTACTCGTAATAAGTATTTAGTTACACAAACTTATAAAATTTTCATAGTGCAATAAGGGCAACATAGTACCATTGCAGCAATGTTTTAAGTACAGAATGTATAAGTAACAGGATATTACGCTAATCTTAGCACAGTTTAATTTTCATAAGGCAATAATGTAAATTAACGATAATGGACGGGGCAGCTGCAATAAAATGCTTTTTAAAATTCTATTATTTTTATTCCACCTTCTATTAGTTCTCGTCATTGATTTGTTTTCATATTACTTGCAAAATGTTGAACATATTTATGAGTATACCGGATATTTGCTGTTATTATAGACATCCTGTTTAGCAGGTGGAATTTAAAATGTATCAAATGAATCAAAGATAAGCAAGCACTTTTCACTAGACATTAAAATTGCGTATCGAATTCCAGTAATTGAATTCATAATATACTCGTATCGCCATACGAGTAGTTTGCTGCTGTTAATGTATTCTTATAAGTTGTTAAAAGATATATTTAGCTTTGGAGCATATTTTAATATACGCGACATAGTTACAATTTAAAACCATGTTTCTATTATAGTATGGAAACCATATAATTGATTTCTGGTGAAATAAATTTGCATGGTTTTCTAGAAAAAGTTTTGCGGTCAGCAAAAGAAGCGACGTTTGAAATGTCCTTCCGGAGGAGGATGCCCCATGTCTCATGGACCGAAAACAGAATCAACGTTTCAACTTTGAAAGTGCTTGGAATCAAAACAAGATTGTCCATAATCTGTTTCCGGAGAGTTCTCGAATACATCGTGCGGAAATTTTCCGACGGTTGCCGACGACGAAAGATACACTCAACACCCTCTACCTTGAATAGAAAGCGATACATTATTATCTTGATAAGAAGAAAAACCAATAATACCCGTATTAATACAGTGTTTTCCATAATTTCTTTTATATGTAGGTTCTGTTTGTGATAATGAGATTTTTAAAAGTAATTATTATTGCGAAAAGGTTAAAAAAAAATTTGTTTATTGAATTATAAATTAGTCCTCTTTAAAGCGTAAATGAAAGAAAAATTGCAGTTTATTTTCATCTTACATTTTCGAAAAAATCTAAAAAATTGTGTTATATTAATTAGCCAACATAAATATTCCACATAATTACGGATCATTTTCCTTATGCTATATTCTTAGTTATGTATCGTTTGTAGTTATATAGTACGCATTTTTCCACGATTTTTGAATAAGTTAAAAGTAAAATCCAAATTTAGTTTACTTAAGATTTCAGAATAAACCTGTACACAGGCTATAATTGCATAATTTCATTTAGGTTTTACGTACGATATGGGAGAAAATTTATTTTCAAGAAAATTTTCAATGCCTTTTTCGAACGAATAAATTATTAGATAGCTTTTACGTGCTACTAGGTCAACACTAAATTTGTAAGTTGGGGTCTAAGCTTTTAGTGATCATATTCCGTTTAAAACGTTTGCGTAATATGTGAAAAAACTGTATTATTCGCAATTAATTTTATTATTATGTAGCACATCTAGTTGACGTTCTGTCAGTGCTTACGACCACACGATACAAGGGAAAACTTATAATTTAAAAAAAAAAAAAAATTATATATATATATATATATATATATATATATATATATATATATATATATATATATATATATGTAATGACATTGATGCAAAATAGATATTAGTAGCGAATTAGGAAAAATGCGAGATTATTATTTTAAAAATTATAAATAATTATAATAATATTATAATTCAATTATACACAAATAAAATATTAAACATGCATATGTATAATGATGTGCATAGTAAGCCTAAAAAAGTAGTTCACTCAATATCTAAAAAAAGTGCGCATGGGGAGCTTATAAAGGAAATTTACCCGGCCGATGCCAAAGGGAGCCGAGTATACCCAATTCAGAGTCGCTGACCCGAGCGTGATGACCCAGTTTCATTCACTGTCCAGAAAAAGTGCATATAAAGAAGTTTTCACTTAAATAATAAATAACGAAGGAAATCATTTTAGCAGTTTTTGTGATCACATTGAATAGATAATTCTAAGATTTTTTTTTGAATTAAGGAACGTCTAGATGTCAAATAGATTTTCAAAAGTATTCTCAACTTGCAGAGATACCCTTGTTAAATTTTTACCATAGTACACATTTAGATATCTTAACACATTGCTAACTGAACACTTGTGCAAGGTAAAGTTTTCCGAATTAATGATTTTGAGAAAACACATTTTCTAATATGTCAATCTCTAATCTAATTTCTCTAAATATCTCTGCGCGTATCTTTATCACACTTTACATATTTAGCTGACATTCATATCTGCTATGGCACACTTACTAATTTAGTATACTTTACCATTTTGTAATTTTACGGAACTTTGGGTAAGATTTAACTTGATTTTCTCAAAACTTTAGCTCGGTGAATGAGAGAGTTTTGTAAGTAGGACTTTGCAAGTATTAATGATTGACAAAAAAGCGGTAAAACGGAATACATAAATATATAAATGTAACTTTAATTTCGTTTTAGCAGCTGCTCTTTTGAAAGTAGATTTTCTCTCCTTAATAGAACGTCTGTTCTCATATATGGCTGCCACAATAACATTTACATAAAACAACGAAAGGGCATCGCAGAAATGCAGTTAATACCCGGCAGTTAGTACTCAGCGATTGTAACCGTTTCCGATTGTTCCCAGGCCAGCTGCAAGTGTAGAAGCTTGGCTTTCGAAGCATGGCATGACTTTCTACGTGGAATCCGGATTAGTCGAAACGATTCCAAACAGTACAGTAAGTAAATGTTAATCTTCTCCGTTGTCAATTTTATAATCACCTACTTGATTGAGACGAGTATAAGGATATAATTTAAAAGGAAGAGAGTATTCAATAAACCTTTGTAATCGATATTTTTCAAATATCTTACCGAAGTTATCACTACTTCATCAATTGTTGTGTATAAAAGTATCTAATACTAAAATTTACGCGTAATTCATACAGGCAGTGTCTATTCAAAAATCTCAGACGAATTCTGTTTTAAAAATAAAAATTGACACAAAAGTGGGGTAAAAGCAAATACGTCATTAAAAATTAAAAGTTCATTCAGAAATCGAATATAAAATACTATTTTAAAAAACACATGTCATTTTCAACATATTATCTGGTTTTATACCTCTGAATAAAATGAATTATGAAAATTCATTTTAGGTGGGCGTTGCCTGTGAGGACTTAGAGAATTGTGTTAAAGAAGATACGTACCCAATCGAGTGGGGTGTCATTAAAAAGGTCTTTTGAATTAAAATCTCTCTATCCAAAAATAAAAAATACTATTTTAAAAAAACCAATTATCTTTGTTTCGTTTAATACATCTGAATAAAATGAATTATGAATATTATTTTTTAAGTAGCCGTTGCCTATAAGGACTTATAGAATTGTTTTAAAAACAAGAGAAGATGTGCACTTAATTGAGTGGGGTGTCATTAGAAAGGTTTTTTAAATTGAAATAGAACATATAAAACTCTTTTAACAATATAAATTGACATTGTTTGATATTATACTCCTTAATAAACTTATCTTATGAAAATTTGCATATTTAAGATGTTATTTGACTTTCGACTTGCAAAAAGATATTCATGATTCTCTTAAAAATAAAAAAGGTACTCATCCGAGTGAGATGTCATTAGGGAGATGTTTTGAAATAAATTTGCCTTCCTTTAGATTTTTTATTTTAAATCTGTAATTTTCAAACTCATTTAAAAAATTTAAAAGATCTTGAACGTGGAAAAAGTAGAAAATTAATTGTACGTTATCTTAAAGTTATTTGAAGTATGTTGCGTTAATAAATATGTTTCGTGAAATGATAACCAAATTTTCATTTTGCGTTTTGTTTTTCAAGTAAATACCCGAGACAAATTTTTAATCTTATGATATATTTCTTTTTATTGCCTTTGATTGTCTTTAATAATCTCAAAGGCACGTAGTTTCAATAATCCATATTTCATCGTTTACATAACAAACATAAGGTAAAGGAAATTATACTTTTCTTCTCGTAAATACGTTACAGTTGCTATTTCCGCTGTTTTCCAAATCGTAACTCAAATTGCCTTCGGCAATTTACATGGGAAGGATGTTATCGTCGTATCCGCTTATCGTTCCTCGGAAAACAATGCCGGGAAACGTTTCCTGTTTTCCGTATTTTATCAGATTCTATATGTATATTTTGCGCTATATTCAAGTTTATCTCTAAGTGCCTATATACGTACTTTTATATTTCAGTAATTTCACAATTTATATATTTATGTTATATGGTAGTATCGGTTTTAGGGTTTTATAGAACCAAAACACTAAGGAATTCCGTAGAATTTGGTTTAAAATAAAGACCTTTATAATTTCATCATACACATCCGCCCTTTTATTAATTGTTGCAATTTTGAATCTTCCCATGTATGATTTTGCAAATAGATGCATGATTTTGCAAATTTTTACTTTTATTTTTCCTTTTTGGATTTGATAGTACCTTAGGGTATTTTGGTGCCCTGATTATGAATATCTACTTAGATTTTCATCATCACCTTCAGTTTTTTTGGAAAAGCCCTATGTATGAATTCGCAAAAAAAGCCAACTTTACAAAGTAAAAAATTTAAAAGCGAATGACCTAAACATCCAACCCAATTAGCAAATGATCTAAAAATCCAACTTTTTTCCAAAAATACGGGCATGTCTCTTAGTAAACTATTTTATATTTAACTAAATATTTATGAGAACTTATTCATTGTGTCTATTACAATCATTCAGTGTGTTTTGGTTCAAGAAGAAGCAACTAAAATAAAATGTCAGTTCTTAACTAGGTATAAGCATTTTTCTCATAATCTGCGCCCCAAAATGTATCAAAATCAATAATCAAATCTAAAAGGTGAAAACCATTGTAGACCTGTCTTTTTAATGTGCCTTTTTAAATGGGTAATTATTGAACCGAAAGATATGTGCCATTGAAATATTGGGCGGATTGGGCTTTTGAATTAATTTTCTTAGACTATTTTTTATTTTAAAACCTAATTATAAGAAAAATTAAGCTTTCAAATTGTTTATAACGTGTCCTGAATTGTAATTTTCAAACTGATGCAAATCAAACCTTAAAAGTAGTCTTCCCTGCGCATTCATATACAATGATTACTGTTATACCATATTCATAATTACGCTCGAAGAAATGACTATGGAATGCTTTAATTTGAATTATTTGACACATCCTTATATGTCAAATTAAAATCTTCAATTTTAATATATCTAATGTTAGAAAAAATGTCAATTAATACTCAGGAAAAGAGCACGTACCAATGCGTTAAGCATATTGTTACACACGTCATGAAATGCGGATATTAACAATATTCAAACAATAAATATTAAACCTGAATATTAATACAAACAATATTCAAATAAAAAACCATTAATATTGAAGATAAATGCAAACATCTAAGCGGATAATAACAATATTAAAACAACGACAAATTAAGATTGAATATAAATACAAACATCTTTATATTGTAAAGTTTATATTTATATTCAGTCTTAATATTTCTTTGTTTAATATAGTTACTATCCGTTTTTTTAAATTAATTTTATCGCACTTTACGATAATAGAAAATGTAAATTTATCCTACTTTTTCGCGAAACGCCTGACGTGAGTTACATAAACACATACATACATTTATTTTAGAAGGTCAAAAATACAGCAAATATATAACTTTGAAAGCGTTCACATTTATTTCGTAATCTAAATTATTTATTGACAGGAAAGAAAATGTAAACATTTAAAATATACAATTTCACGTGCGCTTCTTTGTTGTACAATTCGAAGTTGCGGGTAATTCTTTTAATTGTCCTCAAGCCAAATTGTGTTTGTTTGCAACAACTGTGTTAGTAAGATTAAATGTTATTAGTAAATTACGTAGAAAAGGTGAAAGTGTCGACATATTAAATTCTATAACAGATGCGTGCGTTCTGTTGTCCAAACCTACACCCGACCGTCGAACGTTTCGGCTCGCAATTTCTTACATTAAACCAGCCGAAGTCGTAACAATCTAGAATTAAGTACTCGCACAAATGAGCAGCAAAAATGTTTATTTAACCCTTTCAGGACCATAAAGGAATGATAAGTGAAATAAAGCTATTCTACATTAAACTTACTTTATTCGAGTTCTGCTAAACACAAAATGACATTATTAGGATAACTCTTTAAGTAGGCTTTGTATTACTTGGGACACATATCTCATACTGGCATATCTACAATTATAAATCACATATTATTATTAGCGCATTTATATATTATTAATTTTACTTAATATGATATTATAGTCGATAAATTCGCTTATAAACGTATGTAAAAGTAAGTAATATAAATGATCAATTGTCTTTTTAAACGTCAACCTATTCTACGTTAAAGTTGATTTATTAGAACTCTGCTAAACAGATTACTAGGATAACTCTTTAAGTAGGCTTTTATTACCTGGGACACATATTTCCTACTTCATAGTAGGAACACATAGTTCCTACCGGCACATCTAGAATTATAATTCATATATAATTATTTGCGCATTTATATATTATTAATTTTACTTAATATGACATCATAGTCGATAAATTCGCTTATAAACGTGTATAAAAGTAAGTAATATAAATTATCAATTGTCTTTTTAAACGTCAACCTATTCTACGTTAAAGTTGATTTATTAGAACTCTGCTAAACACATTACTAGAATAACTCTTTAAGTAGGCTTTGTATTACCTGGGTCACATATTTCCTACCGGCACATCTGTAATTATAATTCATGTATAATTATTTGCGCATTTATATATTATTAATTTTACTTAATATGACATCATAGTCGATAAATTCATTTACAAACGTATGTAAAAGTAAGTATAGTATCAATTGTCTTTTTAAACGTCAACTGAATTTTATCTCCATTAAGTAAAACTAATTCTACTGCATGCAAACAAATATTATTATTATATGAAAAACAGAGTAAATTAAAAATTAGCTTATCTTAAAACGAGGTTATCATACCACAAGAACAGAATAAAAATAATGATATGCGAGAAGAAAATATTTATTACAGAATAAAGACAATGATCTACGAACGAAATATTTACTATACGAAAAGAAAACATTTAGTAAATTAAAAATATTAATAGCCCAACATATATTTTACCGTCATTATTTGTTTTGAATAGCGATGTTCTTATTGGGTTGCCATTAAAAAAATTAAATTGGCGGTGAATAAGTGCTATATTAGGTATTTGGTGAAATAAATTATTTTAAATGTTTGCTTATGGATACAAAGTAAAAGTGGTAACACATTGGTCGTTAGAGGGTTAGCTGTCTGAATTAGAGCTCAACATATAGTTTCAGGTTTGGCTCACGCTTACGAAGTTTACCGTCGTCCTTATATTAGGAAGGATATTTACGACGGAATGAAATTAAAGAGACCGCAGCGCACAGCCGTCAGAAATACTGAGAGTGCCCCAGCGAATCGAAGAATATTACGTGTTATTTTTAGAAAAGAAAAACCAAAATATATGATGCTACTTTTTAGGAAATTTTTTTAGCCGTAACTTCGTGATGTAGTTGTAAACATTTTGACGCATATCAAGAAGTTAAAGTTTCGACTGTGGATATCAAGAAGTTAAGGTTTCAACTGTGCGATATATAGTTTCAACTGTGCTATTAATAAATTTAATCAATAGTTAGATTCGGATTACAGTTAGTATCGGAGTATTATCAAATCGCAGCATAATGACATACATTATATTAAAATATATTTTATTAAAATTGGAATGTATGAAGGAAAGCAAATGAAGTAAAACTTTGATGTCATATAAAAAGTCATTTCTTTTCTGGAAGCGTAATATAACAAACAATATATACAAGTCGAAATAAGGAGCCATTAAATACTAAATGATCCAACCGAGTTGAATTATCAGTACAGGTATGTTGTGATAAATTTTGGGGAATTCACGTGAAAATACTTCTTCGGTTTATTTATGTTTTACCAGATTATGTTTATAGTGATGACCGCGTAAACAAAAAAATATAATACTTTTCTAAAGTTTTCGCGTATAAAGAAATTATCTATTTGTGAAGCACGCTCAAACTTAATGTGTCTATTATTCACCGTTAAGATGATTCTTTGACCATCTTCCGTCTTCATCATCAGATTCTGATTCGATCATCAGTACCTGATCACTCTGAAAAACCAGTTAGATGTAAAATGAACCCAACGTTGATGCGTTTACTATTTTATTAATGAGATGTAAATGAGATAAGAAAATAATTACCTTATTTAAGGGGATTTCAGACGACTTTTGAATAGAAACACTAAGAGAATACTATAAATTTACATCTCATTGATTCCGTAATTTCGCGGCGTATACCATAAATGATTCTTCATAGAATGCAGTTCGGTGGCGAGAAAGAATGTTTGCTTGTCTTTAGGAAATAGCTCAATATGGGGTGTATACGGGACCACGCTAAATGCTATATTACATTAATAATTATGATGAATAGATCAACTCAAAGAAATTCGAGTTGAAGGAAACCCGGAAGCGATAGGGCAAAAATATTTAGTTCAATTTGCGAGTTATTCTGAGCACATTCATTAATGCAACCGTATCTGTATCAAAAGAATAAATTCATTGAATTGAAATATCTTTTACGACATTTTGATAGTACATGTTACTTTTCGCTCAGTATTCAGCCTGAATGATCTTTCAATAGACTTTTGTATAGAATGAACAACAAGAAATTTTATGAATAACAGTTAATAAAGGCGATTGGCTTTAGATATTGATTGGTTTAGGTTATTATTACTGTATTTTATTTTCAAAGATAGCCGACAACACACTCTACATTTTTCATTACACTCGTAATGAAATTTTAACAGAGAAATAAAAAAGGTTGGGCTAAAATATTGTGGATCGCTTAACCGTTGTTCAACCTGCGGGGTCGTTTTGTACGGTTTATCATCTTAGTGAATAATTTATCTTTAAAATAAGTGCATATACTTATGTAAACCTGTTTTATACGGTTTTTCTGCATACGTTTATTATTTCAGCTAGTATGATTAAATTCTGGCTAAATCTCTGTAAAATATACTTTCATTCCTCATTCTAATTCGAATATTTACTTTTAACGTTTTGACTTTTTTGAAGGTATTATTTTCATTATTTCAACAACAATGTATATTTTTAGTCCAAATTTCAAATCTGTTTTAGATGGGTTAAAAATTAGAAGGCTAAAACCCACAGATGGATGGAGAATGGACGATGAGAGTTTCTCTTTAATCTTTTATTTCAAAAAATCTAATAATTTTTTTCTCATCGATAACCTCACAAAAAACGCAATGGCACTAATGAATAAATGAGCTAACTTTTAATCAGCTACCATCCATATACAGAAAATATTAGCTACTCATAAATTAATTTTTGCAAAATAGTAGAAAGGCAAGTTTTTGCCAACGGGATTCATCATTTATTATCAGAGAAATTCTCTAAAAGAATTACTTTCGAGAAATTGTGGATTACTGAAACTACAGTTGCACCGAAAATATATATTTCTTTATTTCATCAATTTCTCCAGCATTGTAAGGACATTTTTAACCTACGTTATAAATCATGGTGTTGTATGCGGATAATATTTTGATTTTGAAAAAATAAATAATAATATTAATAAGATCATTTATAGTATTTAAAAATAAAAAAAAACTATAAAATCACTATGAACTATCACTTAACTCTTTATTGTTTAATGATTGATTCAGCATCGACATGAATATCAAAAAGCTAGTCTATTATGATTTCAATTGGCCATCTAATAATAAACTGTTTTAGTGACCGTAACCAAGATGCAACTAAAAATTCAAATCTCAAGCAAAGTAAAAGTCAAAAAAAGCAAAATAAAAAAACATCAATACAGGCCTGGTTGTATATAAAATTTCTTTGTACATTGTTGTGAGCACGGAGGCAAGAGGAAGTGTTGAGGGATAATGGCCTGGGGCTAGAAATGCTCGCTAAGATCGCCCCAAATTCCGTAGGAATGCGACAGCATCCACTCTGAGAAATTAGGTTACAGCCCCTATCAAAATTTCTTTGCCGAGTTGATTGAGGTCAAATAGTAATACCGAGAATCGGAAACATTACAGTGTATGTAACATAAAAGCGTGCCTTTAAATCGAAGATGACAGATAATCCAACATTAACAAAAACTTCACAACACATGTTTTAATGCAATTTATTTTTTTTTATATTTGGTAACGCTGATGCAATAGAATTTGCGTATTTTGTTTGCTTTCTTCGATCGTCTCTAATTTCAGATTGAGTACCAACATTAATGTACCAAGTTTTAGAATAGAGGAATAATCGATTTTCCATTTGTTTTATACAAAAATTTGTATCACTGCTATCGTTAAATAATATTCTTTGTTATCGCTTTAAAGGATCTAGATCCAATGACTAATCAAAATTTTAGTTAGCAGTCTTACATAAATAACGTCGATGGTCGATTTTTCTGGAGAATAAACTTTTGAAACGTCTTCAACGGATCATTCTCTTTAAAACTAAAGTCCACTTCTACAATTTTTTTTCCTATTTCTGGCTTCAGATAAGTGTAGTATTTGTATCTTACTAAACAATTAGTTAACAAATTAGTAAGCGTTTAAAATGTGTGTACTATTAATATGTAGTCGCAGAAAATAGGACTATATTTTAAGCCATGGATCAAACGATTTTTTTAATTTTTTGTCTTAGTATATTAAATATTTTTTTTTCAATCATAAAATTTTTTTAAAGGACGATTGGGATGTACATATTTTTTAAAAATAAAATGTACTGTTTTTATTTCGTTTAGAATGATAAAATTGGAGACATTTTTCAAGCTACAGAAAAAGAAAAATGATCTATCAGAAACTGAGTTATTTTTTATATTTATATAATAATAATGAATTTTATAATCCTAAAATGGAAAATATTACGGTTTATGTACAAAAATACATAAAAATATGTGCAGGTATTTTATATAAAGTTTCCATAATATTTCTAGTTCTACTTAAGCAAGTAAAATCGAAAACATTGTAAATAATTTATCGCTACATCAATTTGAGTAACCTGCAAGTTGCGTGGAAACATTTTCACAACTTGGGTTTATCTGATTAATTAACGCATATGGAGCGAAACGTATACATCATTCGCGTTTACAAAGTTTGAGTGAAAATTTTAGTGATGTGTGTTGTGAATGGTTTAGTAAATATTGCAACGTACAATCGACCTTAATCGATATCAAAATTGACGTAAATGAAATACTTCCGTCGGATCGTCATTAGCACATCACATACAAACGATGAAGTATCGATCATTATTTTAGCTTGGCGTTCTATTTTATGACTAATTATTGCTTTGACTAAACCTTTTTATTGTTTTTTTTTCATGATTTTGATTGTTTATTTCATGATGTTAACACATCCTTTGTTCAAATTTTTTCATTATTTCATTTTATTGCTTGCCAATTTATAAAGAGCTTAGTAGTGCGACTTTTCTCAAGTTAAACAAATAATAGAATTCCCCTATCATAAAAAATATACCCTTTATTTATGTACATTACTGATCCTGATAAAATATCGATCCAGAGATCGGGATCGGCATTTATAATTTCCTAAATCCCGAGATTGATAAGAAATCGGTGAAATTCTATATAGCGTTGAACTCAGGTGTTACAAGAATAAAAATGCCACTGATGAAAAACGTAAGTCTCTTAAAAGTTTCATTTCTATCGTCAATCAGACAAATGAAAAACATTATATTTTTTCATGAAAAGTCAGATTATTTCTTATAATAATAATATGTTATTTTCATAAGCTCTTGGAAGATGAAACAAAACGCAGATTGTGTTCTGTTGTATCCTCCATACAAAGACGTAACGTTAGTACGTTACGTCTGTGTATGGAGAATACAACGGAAGGAAGATACAACATGCAGCAAAGTCGCAGGTCCGAAAGGTTTTTCAAAAAAACCACGTACAATTCGTACAAAACTAAAGAGATACTCATTTTAGAAATTACAAAACGAATACCAATATTAGTTATAGTTCATTTTGAATTCTTTTAGACAATATTTATACATAAAAAGTGATCCGTATATATTATTTTTTTGTAATAATTTCTAAAAAGTTATTTCGCACTTCGTTAGATTTTCATTATTTTTTTTATTTCCTATTAACAATTTTTGAGATATTAAAAATATAATATATGCGCTATTCTGAAGGCAACTTCTTTATTTTTGGGTTATGATCGCAATTTGTATTTTATTTTTTTTTTTTTTTTCCTGGCCGTTAGTCACAGACTTGTTTGCTTTTTTATTTTCCAAAAAATATCTGCTATTTTTAACTATTACGTAATACGTTCCATTACCTATTTACGTAATACGTTCCATTTTCGCCAATCTCCTATTGCTATCCGATGTACACTGATGTGTCCGAACGGAGGCTAAATGACTATTTTAAGCTTATTTTTCTTATTTCAATAGTAATAAATTAAACCAAGTCTCAATATTTTAAAAATAACATAAAATATTCATGGAATCTTAGACAATTTTACAAATATTTACAGCGTAATTGTGATATGTGATTCTATTTTGATCATTAGAAGTAGCTTTAGTTTTTTGTTGCTAATATATTTGTTAGCTTTTAAAATCTTATAATACTGTAAACAGAATATATGCATTGTTAAGAAAAAAAACATTTATACGCCAATTAATTCTCTTAAAATTGTATCAATTCTCAAAAAATTAACACAATGCAAACAAACAATACAAAACAGGAAGGCTTAATCGAATTTCAAACCTTGAAATGTAAATGACTGCGTAAGCTTTCTCAATTCTCATCTACGTAAAGCGAGGACCGACAAAGCTTTTAATTATATAACAACAATACTGAAATAATATGTAAATGAAACGTCAAATAAGTTTCGCCGGAATGAATTGTTCGCATTGCGCCAAGCGAATTGCTTTCACCGTGCGCCTACGGGGAAATAACATTTCGGAGTATGTCATTAATGACATGGCGGAAAACATTAATTCCGAACTAGGTAACTAGGAATAGGATAGCGTTAAGCGATACCTATACATACACGTCTACACCTACAATTGACGTTTACCTACATTTTCGAGTCACGCTAAAAGGATCAATTTAAAACGTCACAAATACTTGCTTTCTTTTTACGTGTGTATAAAATAGTGCCAGTTACTTTTACATATGTATATTTTAGAATCTTAATACGTGCAGCTTTTTAATTGTTAATGACGCCACTGTTTTCACTATAGAATAAAAAGCCTTTTTATATACATCAACCTGTTGTTTGCACAAAATGAAACTTTTGCATTATGAGCAATGCAGCCACCTGCACCAGTGAGTCCTCCGCCCCGTTGAATAATTAGTCCATGCATTTTTAGAGCTAGAGCGAGAATAAGGTCAAAAACAGCACAACGCAGTGAGTGTAGGTGTAGCTATACTGAAGATAGTTGCTTGCTGAAAATAAGGACAAAGCTAAGTCTTGAATGTACTGTTCTTTGACGTGGAAGCCCTTTTATGAAAAAGTTGTTTTCTTATCATTTGCACGAGATTTTGCTTCTTGTACAGATAAACAATTATTTATCTCACAGAATATTACTGTTAGAATGTTCAACCATAAGGCTGGAATAAATGTTACATAAATATAGAAATTAGTTTCTTTTTTTTAAGGTACAGACACTATACACTGATACACAAAGTACAAACACTACACACTGGTACACTTTTTTTTAAGGCAAAAAGTGGAAACATTTATTTCAGAACATTGTCATATATTTATTGAAAATGACATTAGCTTCTGTCTGTGCGTTCGCTTTTCTGTGATGGACTGCAGTGGTCTGTTGTAATAAGTGTGCGTGCGAGCGTGGGTGCGTGCGTTTACAAAAACTTAATATTCATCATATCTTCAATTCAGATTTGCAGTTTTACCTATTCATACCCCAGAATCACATTCTAAAAAACTGTGTGTCTCCCATATTTGCTTATTGAGAACCCTAATTTCTTGGAATTAGGGTTAACCACATAACGTTTTTCATTTTTAATCTGTCCTTATAAAATATTAAGATAAAGATGATGAATTTTGATATAAAATTCTAGTTTGTTCAAGATAGTCATGATGTGGAAAAAGATATTTATGTATTTACATACATTTTTCTCTCAAGGGTAAAGACAATTTTACAATCAAAACATTTAGACTCGATAAAAAAATTGTCGGTAAGTACTCTAAAAAGACAATATGCCTTTGACATTTCCATAATATACGACAAGATATGTGACATATTTTAATAGTAGCATTGTAAAAAAAATTTAAATTAATTAAGACAATATTTATCATATTTCGATAGTTTTTTAAGGTTCTGTAGCCAAATAGCAAAAAACGAACTCTTATAATTTCATCCTGTACGCTGTCCCTCTGTCTGTCCGAATTTTACAGCCATTTTTCTCGAAGACTATTGGCACTATATAGATGAAATTTGGTTGGTAGGTATATTCTATGAAATGCTATGTAATATAATTGCGGAATTATGAAAAAAATCTAACTGAGGGATGAAAAAAATCCAGTGTATTTAGGCGTGTGGTGTATCGTTAGATAGGTCTACAAATAATGTAGAGATTCCAAAATAACTTTGTTATTTAAGTCCATAGTTGGTGAAACATGCGCCTTTAAATCTTAAAAAGTATGTCCCCTTCCTAACTTTTCAACTAACATTTATTTTCTAAACACCTTATAAAGAATTGTCGGAAATTATAATGTTTCGTTACATATGTCATAACATTTTCGTTTAGCGTAAAAATTCATATAACGAAATAATTTTGCTTCTTTTCTGGTCATTCGAAAAATAGTTTTGATATAACTGAGCTAATTTTCGAAACATTCTGCCTTGAAGATGGAAAGTGTATATTCAGAAAATTAAGAAAGAAAGAAAAAATTGGCCGAAAGGAAAAAATATTATTAATAATTTTCGACCTTGTTATTATTTCTAAAAAAGTTGAATTTGAAATTTAATTATTAAAAAAACATGTTTTTTTGCTTAAATAAAAAACCTCCCAGTCACTAACGTTTAAAATACGTTAATGTTTATTGTTTACTTTGTAATAATCTCGCTTCAAACTATTCTCACTCATTGTTATAAGAGAAACCTGATTTCCACGTTTGCATGAAACCGACGATCAATCATCGGTTTCATTAAACTAAATAGCTAATTATTTGAGTTCATAACATAGTCTACGCATGACTACTGTTCCGATGAATGCAGTCATGACCGCGTTGCATCCTTCAATTGCATTAATTTCATCGTAATTCGTAAGTGCACCTGTTCCATTGCAATCGATACATTGGAATGTGAAGGTAGAAAATGCATTCACGCAATTGTGCATTTTAGCATTATTTGCAATTAACGTGTTGGTATTTGGAACAAGATGCAATTTAATTGTTTGAAACATATGCAGATTTTTAAACCGATATTGTAATTAGAGCCAATAAAGTATTTTAGATGTAACTTTTAATATATTTCGTGATTTCAGTTCAATTAATTTTTGTCTCTAATTATTAGGTAAGAAAACCTATTAAGCATGAATACAACTCGTACTAGAAGAGTTCCGTGCACATTTGGACACTTAAAATATTGTGTATATTTTAAAAGAGTGACATCCAGGAATATCGTTATAGTATTCCGATATCCTTTTGGTAGGCTTCTAAAAATTCTGTATTTTTTCATAATTTTAGGCTGAGTAGTTTTGGAAATATTTTTTTAAATTTTTTATTACACTCCTTAAGACGTTCTACACTACACATCGAAATGAAAATATTTGTTCGTGTACTCAACTTGCCTCGCTCTTCCCCAATTTCCATATAAACATTTTTGAGGGTTAATTTTTGGGATGAATGTGAGTTAATATGTTTTGTTACTATGTCAAATTTGACGTTTCTATGTCAAACAGCTGCGGACAGACAGACAAGTACGTAAGTGATCTTATAGTCGTTTTACTTTTGAGTCTTTAGTTTATAGCCGTTTTCACTAAAAAGGGAAATATTAGAATATTGTGAATTAAAAATACTGACAGAAAAACTTTATTCCATTGTTTTTCTTTTTTAATAGCTTAGTTTTAGTAATAAGCTTTACTATGACTGGGACCATCTACGAAAACAGAAACTAGCTGGACTTATATTACTGACGGTCTGCTTTTCACTGACGGGTTGAGTAACTGACAGTGGATTGGGAAATTCTATGCTGGTTCTCCATGCTACGGTTTCATTTCCCAACATACATACCTACACTACTGTGATAAAATGTATTTTACTTCAAAAATTCAGTAAACATTTAATAAAGGTCTAGTTATGACTGGCGATAGGTATGATTGTAAACCCATATTTAAATAAACTGTTAATTTATTTTCATTAAATATATAGAAAAAGGTACTAAGTATTTATACCATAAAACGGAAAATAGATTAATGAATATTTGCCCCTTTCCATTGTATTAATTTGTATGTGTAAGTGTTGATAAATGAGAATGTTTGCATTAAAATAAAACCATCGATAATTTTAGACTTTGTTTACATAGTATATGATAAATATTTTATAAACTGGAACACTGTTGAATAACTCTGCAAAAGAAAATCGTTGCATGCTCACGTGAAACAATATGAAAAATTTTCTTTTTACTTAATATAAATGTTACGTAATGCCAACTAAATAGCCTAATAATGAATTACGATTGCCCAAAGCAAATTTTTCCTGATTTGCAACAAAAAAAATCTCGTCAAACAATTTCACCTTCTTTTTTCTATTAAATGTCGAGGAAAAAGTCCATTGCGACTATTGAAAAGCATGAATATATATGAATTGGACGAGATTTTATTTATTGTTAAATTACGCAATTTGTTTAAATAGGAAAGCTTTCTTTCTTTGTTTGGTTTTCAGATTTCAGAACAAAACTAATTCAATCAAGCCATCATGGTCGCATAGTTTATAATACTCATATAAACATAGGATTTATAATATGTTTTTAAAGCATATAGGTTAAGAGAAATAACGATTTAACTGAAATGTGAAGGTCGCATTTTTCGTTAAACTTGTAACCATCATGGTTTAAAACTACGTTAAAATAATGTATGAAGATATTGTACAAATATGAAAATCTGCGGAAAAGTTCAACAGTGTAGATTGCCGATTATTGCAGATTAGTTCTTTTAACTCGTTTTCTGTTTGTAAATTGTACCATAAGAGGGCTTACCCCTTAAATACATTAAACCGCTATATTTATTTTAATATCAGGTTTTAAGAAATATGACATCAATTCAGAAAAATATGAGAATCGTACACGATAATTATATATATTTTTAATGATTATAGAAAATTTGTCTTAAGTGTTTTTACATAATTAGATAGGGTCGTACAATAAACTAATTTTCACTAAGAATAAATCGGATGGGTTGTAGTTTCTGATGATTAATCATGATATGGTTATATAAAAAAAATATATATATTTATTAACTAAGTAGATAATTTTTATTTTTAGAAAATAAATTCCTCAAAATTACGAATTCAGTCACGTGACAATGAACACCAATCAGAAAGCGTATTGTTGTTGGCATTTTCGTATACAGATCAGGTTATTCGATTAATTTTTTGTTTTTAATATTTTTTGTCAATATGATAAAGATATCCCCAATTAGACCTTAAAAGACAAGTACAACTCGCAATGGAATTAGCTTTTAACAAGCAAACGGATATAATTTGCCCAAAATTAACACCGTTATGCCCGGTAGATTTTTCGCATCAAACAGTAACTTCTGTTCATCAGAATTTGTATGTATACACAAGTTTGAAATATGTATTATACGCTGAAATAGCATTATTTCAGTTTCGTTACCAGTGACAGTTTGTTTTTACATACGCATTGCAAGGTACTTTATATTGTTTTTTACGTTAAATTTGCAAAATATAAACAACTTAACCTCAACTTATACATTATTATTTTATCACTAAACTTATAAAAATAGTGACAACAAAATTCATCAGCATTGCTTTAGACTTTGTGTATGAGTCATATTAATTTGTTCTTTTAATATCAACTGTATTAGCCCAGAGCAACATTTTAATGTTTATCTATAGAAAATACAATCATAAGTCATTATTTACGAGAGGTCCTCTAACGTAATGATTTTGTAGTGAAAACACAATTTATCAAATAGGTATTTAAATTGAAAATAAATATTTGTATCAAAACTATCTTCACAAAAATATATTATTAAGTCTGTAAATAAACAACGAACTATTGCAAGTTTTAGCTACTTTTTCCGTATTTCTGTATTGTTTGGAACATATTTAAATTATATATTTGGCCTTTTAATAGTTTAATAGAAATAATAGAAATAGCTTTTAATAGAAATAGCTTTTACACTGGGGCATTAAAATTACACAGTAATTTTAACACGGCGAATTCATTTTTAATTAAACAAAAGAAGCAACGGTCACACACAGACACGATTGTTTTGATTTGTTTCATAAGTAGTGATGTTATTCGAGACGTAATGACAGCTTAAGCGTTTTCGAAGGAAATTTAAATTGGTTTTTTCAAACGGTACATACTGTAAATGTTTGATTTTTAGAAAAATATATTTTTTTAGGTTAAATAGTAATATTAAAGTAAAGTGTTAACCACCTTCCCAAATTTAGTCAATTAACCTATCCATTACTCGGCTCAACCACGGATTAAATAACTAAGCGGTTGAGAAAACCATTAATAAATTTACCATAAATAATTACTACAAAAAAGTGCAGTCGTAGTCCTTTTTCTTCCGGAAAAATTCGGAAGATTTTAAAAATCTGTTATCGAGAATGTCTATATCTCTATGTCTATGTCTCTTTTTAAACTGCCTTTTTCTTTTCTTAATTGTGTTATACTTATCACTACGTAATATGGAACTCTCTATTTGTCTATCTGAACGTGATAATCTCAAAAACTACTGCATGGATTTTCATGCGGATTTCACTAGTAGATATAAAGTTTGAGGAAGGTTTGGCTGTATAATTTATGAAGCTTTTGCGTAATTTGACCGAATTATGATTATAAATGTCAAGTAAATTGGAAAAAAATATGATATCTAAGAGCTTCACTGATATGTACTGCGTAAATTGTTAGAATATCGGAGGTCACATGTTTGTTTTGTATGAAAGTATTAACTGTCATTTTTTTAGCGGCTAATATTTGGGATGATTATGAAAAAAACACAGGGCTAGACTTTAAGCGTTGTTGGAATTGATCTCAGCGTTCAATGTTTTTCACACGGCCAATTGTTTGTTGTCCTGTCACGTGTGACATAAAAATATAATATGTTTGTTTTTGCACCTCATCCGGCAGAAGTAATAAATGTTGCACGTAAAGAAATATTTCAGGTTTGTCTATGAATATACGTGTTTTGATTGTTAATTCCTTTAGAATAATTATTTTATCATTTGTATTACAATACACTTAACTAAAATGTATAGTTTACGTAGAGTAATTATTAGATCGTATAAAAAAATCAGACAAAATTCAACATCAGTCGTATTTTGATCTAACCTACAGGCTCTACGCAACATTCCGATAGACACACATATTACTTCATTATGCCAGACAAATGATCCGAACATAGATACTTAATGATACGTCAAAGGTATAGGTTTTTGTATAAATTGGCCAATCTATGGCGATAAATACAGATTAAGTCGGAAAAATCCATACGTCTGAGAATTTTCTTCCCCATTGCCTACCCGTGCGAAGTCGGCCCGGATTATCTCTATTACTAATAACACAATGAAGAAAAAATCTCCATATTAAATAAAATTAAAAAAAAAACATGAATTGGAAATATCTAATCATTTAGATTACAACAAAGTTTATAAATATTAGACTGTTTAATATTTACCAATTTATGTTGGAGGATTGGTACATATTTTTTTTGAGACTAATATCAATTGCTGAATAAGGTTTGTTGTGGTAAGTTTTAAATTACTAATAAGTGTAATCTTAACGCACCAACACATAAAATAATTTAGTCTTTTATAAACCGGGTAATAAAAGACAAATTATCATCTGTGAAACGTTCGTAGAGTAAAACAAATATCCAAAAATATGATGAATAATCAAGGAGGACTGTTATACGTAATTCAAAGATTTTAATAGAAAAACATTTTTTGGAAAATTTTATCATTACCATAAATATGACATTACCTAATAACAAGTTGAAGACAAATATTCAACCATAAAACTGTTGATGTTTATATATATGGATGTTTTATTGACCAACTTATGTCATTAACTTTTTATATAGCTCTATATGCAATAACAACAAATTTAGCATAAACAATTCAAAGTTATATTTATGATAAAGAAAATTTAAGTGGAAATTACTATAAATAGGTATATCCAAATTGCATTGTATTTTCTATACGTTTACCCGGAAGCGAAATGTTTACTTTGCATTAAGGAACTTCTGTTGAGTGCTCTGAAACGCAGCTTTAGCAAATACTTGCGTCATAAAATAGGACCTCAGATATAATTGCCTAACAAACTTAATAACAACACGGTTGGCCACGGCATCATCGTTAACTCGCTACAGTTAACTTAACAACTTGTTAATAAGTTCAGATTAGATAAGCGGACTCGTTATAACTTTATCTTCGACATTGTTCTCGTTCGTTCGCTTTATTACGGGAGAATGGGGCTGCAACAGAAAATAAATTACTTCTCGCATAGTAGGTATATTTTAAAATGTTTACATACTTACGCGCTATTTCGGAACAGCGTAGAGCGAGATATGTTTCGACAAAAGGTTTTTGAAGTAAAACTTCTTTACGCACGCTGGACTTGGGGAGTAAGCTGGTGATTGCGTGACGAGAGCGTTACGAAAAGTGTGATCGGGCGAGGCGAACGGAAGTTGAGAGGGAGATATAAGTTAGTGAAGACAGAAAGAGAGAGAGTTACGTTTCGTATATTACTGTAGGGACAAGATAGAGAGGTGCGAGTACACATTTTCTTTCTCTCTTTTTCTTATAGCCAGTTATGTTTCGTATATCTAAGACACATTGCAAGTCTATTGTCTGTATCACACTGTAGGAGCAAGAGAGAGCAGTGCGCGCGCACATTTTCTTTCTCTCATCCTCTCATAGCCAGTGTATATATATATATATATATATATATATATATATATGCGAGGTTGCTAGCGATGTGCTAATGTTTATAATTAAACATTTTATAATTAGCAGTTCGACGAAAATATTAACACAATACATTTTTAATTTCACTATCTTACAGCTTTTTGCGTAGCTGAGATATTAAAATTATTCCTAATAGAATTTAATTAGTTAAATTCTAATACGCTAATAGAATCGAAGTTAGGTATGTTAGTGAACTATTCAATGTAGTTTCCATTTCTGAAATAAGGCTACTCTCTATGACGGTGTAAAAATATTTAAAGAAAAGCAAGACTAAGACAAAAGTATAGAGTATGTTTTTCATGATCTATGCCATAAATTAGATTAATAATTTATCACGGACATTATGTGTACATTATAGAAAAATAGTATACAAAATGCACCATTTATAATTAAGACACAATTTCTAAAAAAGAGGTCATCTTTAAATGTTAAAAAAGAAAACGTTAGTAGAATAAAAAAGTTTTTTCGATAAAGTAGAAACACAAATATAGAGATTTTTCCATTGAGATAAGTTCGTAACTGAATTAAAAATTAAGTTTTATTCCATGGTCTTTTACCCAACTGATTGCCATATGATGTTAATAAGCACATACAGAATTAATAATTGACAATTTGTATCGCTGTCAGAGGTAATCAGTATTAACAAACATTACTTCGGTAAGTCAATATAAAAGTACAGGGAAAATGTTACAAAAATATCTTCCGGAAAGCGTGTTTGTTTTTCGTTGATTTCGTTTGAAATGATATGCCTTGTGTACTTTTCGTTTACCTAATTGCGCGTGCGTAATATTCATATAAGCCAATAAATATATACCCCACAGAACGCTCTTAATAAATAACATCCATTTCATTATTAACTTAGTTACACTCGAATGAGTGTTCATTTATTAGATACAGCGAGGCAATTGAACGGAGAGCAATTGAGGAAGTTGCCCGCGACGAACCCGTCATTGCTCGAGTTTCGTGCGACGAATCTAGAAATTGATGGAATTTGCCGCTACGCCGTTTCGCCTGAGGCGCCGCCCGCCCTAGCTATGTCGAGAGGTTTTTATTGACAAAATTTTGAATTGAGGTGCATTTTGTAATCGGTTGGCTGAATATTAATATCGATATAAGGAATAGAAATTGGGCTCGATATATAATTTTTTTGTTGTTAATTATATATAGGAATCTTTATTTCAATTCATTCAATATTGCATAATTTTATTAAAATTATCATTCGAGCATATTCAACATCATAAATGACATATTTTTATTATATAGACTAATTGTGCATTTCATTCGTTGGACCGCGTAATGTAAGATGTCATATGAAAAAACACGTTGAAACAAACGTTCCTTGGCCCAAGCGATATGATTATTTACCTAATATTTATTTAAAATAAACTGTAAAAAAGAATAATTGTTTATAGTTTCTTGATTCACGTGTGTGATCTATAACTTTTAAACTAAAATAGTTTATAAAATTGGTTTGTTGAATTTTTCGCTAAAGTGACACTAGATATCTGTCTCTTATTGGATTAGAAGATACTAGAGAGCTCATTGTATTTAAATTCTGTACACCATTAGCCACATGGACTTATAAGTCTCTTTCATCTTCCATCTATTTTTTCTTTTGAAAATTGAAAATTAATGGAATTTAGTAAATTTTAAATGTAGTAATTTACTCTCAGTGAAACTAATCATTGACTTGGCATCGTTATAATAATACGAGTACATTATTGTTTCGAAGTTCTAGTTACTTTAAAAATAACAGGCGAAATGATAGTCATCAATATCATCAAGCTCCCGTTCATATTTTAGAAAATTATATTCTATTATATTATATCATAGAAAATATGATTGTATTATATTCTTGGAAAATATATCATATATAAAAAATATAAATATATCATAGAGCTAAAGTTAAGGTAATAATGTTTTTTTATTTTTCTTAATAAACTCCTTTGCAAAAAATCGGGCACTTAGGATTTTTGCTATTATTTCAAGTAAAAGTGTAAGGAAATTAGATTTTATGCAACAAAATGAAATAAATATTGTTTACAAAGAGTAAAAAAGTTCTGGCTTGTAAATTAGATTTTTATAATTTGTTTTCTTTGTATTGATTTCAAATTAATCGTTTAAGTAAAATAAAGAGGGGGGGGGGGGCGAGGGACATCAACTGGCAATATCCTTTATTTAATAAAAGTTACAAAAGAAAAAACATTTTATTTTTTTCGAAGTGACTACTGTAATTATACGCATGACATGCCCTAAAAAATGCTTTTAATGATTTCTTAGGGAATTTCCCCCCAATCCGGACGTAATAAATGTTTTTAGCTCTCGGATGTTCCGCGAGGCTGGATGTACAGCTCTAACACGTCGTTTTAGAATGTTTCACAGATTCTCAAAAGGACTGAGGTCAGGACTTCGTGCTGGCCAACTAGACTAGTGATTGCTGATTGCTGAACGCAGTCAGACTAGTGATTGCTGAACGCAGTCAGGAAAGCGTCTGCTTTTCCCGCTCGATGTTTTCAAGATTTACCATCCATGAAAACAGTAGCAACCTCTTTAACGAATAGTCCTGTTTTCCATGTATCGTTAGGCATTCAGAGAGGCATTTTCAACAAAAACTAACACTTTACGATCTTCATAAATTATGCTTGCACAAAATATAAAAGAGCTTCCGCCGTAAGCGTAATCTCTTCGAAACTTACATTTGCTTAATACTTTCCAGGTCTTTTGAGCTCTTTGCGACTTTATTCCTTACCAAATAAAGGAATTCTAGCTTCAGCCGAAAATAAAACCCTACTCCACTCCACATCCGTCTATGTTGCACAATTTTGGGCAAACCTCGGCTATGCAATAGGGTGACCGTGGAGTAATTTAGGACCCCTAACCGATCTTCGGCTGTGGATGGCAATTCCTAGAAGTCTCCTCCTGACAATACATAGGCTAACACTTCCATCTCTCATTTCGTCGAGATTATGTTTGATGTTTGTGTAGGTAGACTTCCGATTTCGTAAAGCTTGGCTGACAATACATCGATTGTCCCTGAGCTCAGTGCATCGCTTTCTTCTCGGTCTGCTCTTATTTTTAATGAGTGCTCTCCTGAAATATTTTTCAGGTTCTCTGAACAATATAATGACCTACGCCAAGCAGTTGCGAAACGTAACATTGAGTAAGTATTTTTCAAGAAGAGTCACTATATTATCAGCGTTTGTCTGCTGTATTACCTTATAAAAACGAAAAACAAAATTTAAACAATTTATCAGCAATTTCGATATATCAATTACTTAAACCGTTATTTTCAAATAAAAAATTCAAAATCTAAACACAAAACGCTAAGAAATATTTTAACCCCAGTAGTCATTTTTCCTAATTTAGAACATTTTATCTCACTACCAGTACTCTTTAATACACAGAAAAATCCGATTATTCGAATGCATATAAAATCGCTTTTTTTAAGATTTTCATAGCTGTAAAGAAACATTTTAAATGCCTATTTTTTGCAAAGGAGTATAGGGAATAATTAAATTTCATTGTAGTTTTAATATTTTTTAGGATTCAATTATAATTATTTTGTTTTTTTAAGGATCTCTGTTCTACGAATCTGACAATCAGTGTTAAGTTTAATGTAGTTGTGTTAGTTTTAAAAATATACCTTCACATCTTATATATTCGTCCAGGAGCCTATTTTTATTTCTTCAGCCGCTAACAAAGAGGAATCTAAAACGCAACGTTAACTAAACGGCCGCTCTTAAATTGCCATTAAAATTCATTGCTTCAAGATAATAACATAAACTAAGTTTTCATAGCTGCAACACGTGGATATCGTCTGGACGGGCACATGTGTGCTCAAATTTTAACGGGAGGCTATATAAACGGTTCGCACCGCCTCTAATTATGGCTTGTATCTACTTTTTGAAAGGGTCCCATGTTTCCCAATTCGCAGGAGGAAAATGAGTTGGGTTTAGAAACTGAAATAAGATCGATTTATTTTCACTTTACCCAAAATTACGTTTACGTCAGAAATTAAGAATTTATTATTTCTTTAGCTCTTCCAGTAGCCGTAGTTTGCTCTTACATTTATTTATTTAAATGTAAATTTATCAACAGAACGCAAGTTAATAAATTTATAACGTTATTTTTTTAACATTCGATTATGAAAGGAGACCAGTAAAGGGGGTTCATACGTGTTGGGCCCAGTTGATATAAGAATAAAAATGACATTCCTAAATAGAGTAAATTAAAAATAAGCCCTTAAAAGTTTTAGGCAGACATTATTTACATTCCATCTGAATTGAGTCAGTAGTTTTACATGGTGCGTGTTCAAACAATTACTTTCATTTTATGCCCCTAAATCATAATTTTCATAAATATCTTCAATATACAAGCAGGCAAAAATCCACCGTTTTATTATATATATATATATATATATATATATATATATATATATATATATATATATATATATATATATATAGTTATAGATTTAAGACACATAAATATCTGCATGTAATGCAGAAAAATTGCTAAGTTTATCATCCTATACGAAATACCTAGTGTAATCTTGAGCCGCTGAAATAAAATAAGGCGATAGATGTCACAGGTCAGGAGTTTGAATCAGAAATACATATTAAATTATTACAGAGTGGTTTTCGGTAATAATTGGTTTGATTTGTAATACTAAAATGATTACTGCTATGTTAAATTGAAATGAAACTTCATTTTTTTGTTAATACAGATCTTTGATTTTACGTTAAACCATGATTCTTTTGTTTCAATGATAAAAACAATTGAATTATGTGCAAAAAGGTTGATTTGCTGTTGGTGTTAAATTGTAAGTTACCCAAATTAGTACTAGAATAGTGATGGGGCATCGTCAAAGACGACGGTCCGATTGATTCACTCGTCTTTTTAGCTGCTAATGAAAATAGGATCGTATAGAAAAAAAACAACTAGTTATAGGCAACGTAAACACTATATCTGACTGAGACCCACCTGAAATTAGAATGCAAAACGAGTGGTCTGATGGAAATATGAAGATTTTAATAAAATTAAACATTGTCAACATAAAAAGTTGACAACAAAATCTAATGTTTTAAGTTGGTCCTTAATTAAAATTACGAAAAAAGGCAAAAGATAAATAGAAATTTAGTTCAAATATTATTCCACAAAAATTGAAGCGCATGTACATAAGCACGTAGATATACATATATATATATATATATATATATATATATATATATATATATAAACTGTGATGTTGCTATCAAAATACTTCTATCTTCTGGATCTATGAAAGTAAGAAGCAGTCAGGTGTGAGTTAATAATAATAGCATAAAAAAATCATAGAAATTAATTGTATATAAGTACTGCTAATAATTTTCAGTTAATTTAAACCCCTTACGTATCTTTCTGCTTTTATTCACATTTTTCTTATTAGTGCTTGAAGAGATGGTCGATTTTTACAGCGTTTTTGAAACTTTTTCAATATATTTTTTGATATTTAAATTAACAATCTATTTTCAAGTTTGTCATTTCACTGGTTTTTATTTGATGGACAACATGATGGAATTGAAAACAAGGAATGATTTTGAAGAAAATACCACAGCTCGAAAACCGTTCTACATAAACTTAAATATTTACACAATTGGAATTTACGTATTTATGTTGATGTGATATTATTATAGTTTCGTTTTTACAATTTTAGTACGGAATAGTAAAAAAATATTTTTCCAAGAGTTTATTTCAGCCCTAGAATTAAATAGTTCCAGTGATGTTGGGAACACATTGAAGGAATTTATATAATCCCAACTTTTTTGACTTTAAGTTATTTAGGGTGTATAGGAAATGCAACCCATAAATGACATTCTATTGTGGGTGCCGAAATTATGATTAAATGAAGCGACTGAATTAAATGAAGTCAGTGATCGTCCCAGTGACATTAAAATAATCAGGTTATATTATATATTAATACTAAAGATAACGTTATTTTTCTGCCGACTACTTTCATCTTCAAAAGAAGTTCTTTCAATAAGGAAATTTTACATGTTTACTAAATTAGATCATTACTTGAGTTAGAAATAGGCCAAGGTTAGATCCCTAGTCTACTAGCGTAAGCCAAGGATCTAACCTTCATAAATTTCTGTTGATTTAAAGATTAGTGCCTTTATTGTAATTATCAATACCAGTTTATCGCCGTGTTTTTACCTTTTTATGATCTAAAACCCTTTTTGACAATAATTGTACCTATCAGTTGATTCGGGATGATATTGATTCTATTCCATATCGGAGTCAAAAGAATCAAATTATTATTCTGTTATTAGGCGTTTTAGAGAATTTATAGATATTAAGGTTTACAGACATTTTCCAACGTCCTTGTTTTTCATCTGGTTGCTTTACACGTGTAATCATCTAGCCTTCTTGTGAGGATACTTATATTCTGAGGTTATTTTTGGATTCTCGCCAACACGACTACACCTTGGCAAGAATCCAAACAAAATCCTTAACGTTTTGTGTCTCAATATGTCGTTGTTGACCCTATCCATTTTAACTAGTTTTATCATAAGGATGTGAGAGACGACAGTTACTTGTTTGTGAGAGACTCTTTGTTTGTAGAGCGAAAGACCCATGATAAAAATGTATTTCGTAAAATTTCTTCGGTGTCGAGATTGGTGACGCTTTATATTGCTGTCAAAAAATGTATATCGTCCATGTTGTTGTCAAAAAATCACTGCTCTGTTAAATCCTTTAAGCGGGAATATATATTCTTCGGTATCTTGCTATCATAAGCATCCTGGAATCTCTCAATATGGTGATTAGTATTGTACGGACTTTGACATCTTTTCAGCTTTTTGGAGTATTTATATGTTTCAGGATCTATTACAGTGTGTCTATTATTTTATTACAATAATCTTTATTATATGAACTACTTTTTTGTAACATAATTCAATACTTATAATGTGGAACAACCTTTCTCAAAGTTTCAATTTTTAAAGTAAGTAAGCGACTTTTTTAAGTAACAAATAGTTCTAGAAAGTAATGTCAAGAAAGATACATAATTTTCATATATTATTAACACTCTCTGTAAAACTGTAAGTCTAAGGAAGTCCATGGAAGAACAGGATTTGAAGTCGTCCATAACAACGAAGAATTCTAGGCGGGGTCCTTTGTATATGAAATTTATTACATATACTTAAGAATGGTTATTGTGTTATATTTTTTCAGCACATATTGGGCATGGGTAATTTGGAGATCATGGGTTTTTGGCGACTTATCAAAAAAATTCAGCTATACCAGCCTGGAAAATGCATAAATATTTTAGAAATTACCTTGATTAGTTAACCTGGTGACAATAATTTAGATACAGAAGTTGATAGGTTAAATAGTATAAAAATATTTAGGTACTGCTAAAATAGTTCAACTGCCGGTGTAAATGAATGGGTGCTATGGAGACTTGAGAAATCTTCACTCGATATGAGTTTCCTTGAATATTTCGGTTAAATGTTATCGTTAATAAAATAATTATCGAAGTCATAAAAAATAGGAGAAGAAAATAACCTTCAACGGCTCCACAATTCATGTAGTCATCTTGTTATAAAGTCAGTTAATGATTATGATACAAATCAATTTCATCGAAGAGATTTTAAGTTACAAAAAAATGTGGCAAAACGGAAAGGCTTCTAAGTACAAAAGATTGTTCTACTTAGATAGCCTTGAGAGGCAATCGTTAAAAAAGTAGCGACTAAAAGCAAACGTACTTATCAAAATATAATAAGTAGATGTGCCAACTCAGCCCCGGAGGCTGCGCCGGGTCGAGCGTTCCGGCGCCGGCCGGCGTCGCGCCGCCGCCGTCGGCCATTGATCGCGATGCCAACGCCCCTGCTCAGACAGACAATGCAAAAACTCTATGGTATACCCAAGCTTTGCTCTCTTGTTAACGCCGAGTGACGATTTTATATAAAGTTGAGTTAACTTTATATTTTTGATCGCTACGTGTTGATTAGACATTAGTTATTTTACGCTAGACGAAATTGTGTAACCTTTTTACTTTGTTTACGTTATGTAACTCTGAACATAAAATAATATTAGGAGTATCACCCTAGTGCATTTTTAAAAAATGTGATTAACTATAGAATTTAACAACATGGTTTACGCCAAATTGGCGTATTCCGTTGGCAAAGTGTTAGGTTTTTTTTAATCTAATAAGCAGGACCTATTGGACTTTCAATAAGAAAAACAAGTTGTAATTTCCTGTACGTTAATTTTCATTCGTTTCACCTTATCTATCATAATTTCGGCAACTTTTCCAGTTTTACTACGAAACACGTTATGATATAATTTTCCCTCATAATTTAAAGAATACATAATATATGATATTTTAAGAAATACATAAGGAGCAGAGATATATCCGTATCCATAGTATCTATGGATATTAACAGTGTTCTAAGTAATTGATTATAGTCATAATATTCTTTGTGAGGATATTCATATTCTGAGGTTATTTTTGGATTTTCGCCAACACGAGTACATCTTGGCAAGAATCCAAATAAAATACTTAACGTTTTATGTCTCAAGATGTAATTTTTTTACCACAAGGATAGTTGGCTACAATACTTTGTTTGTAAGACGAGAGTTTCTCATAATAAAGTTGTATTTCGTAAAATTTCTCAATAAATTTATCAATGCTTCTGCCTAACTATAGATAGTTATGCTTATGTCAAAGTTGAACAAAAAATCCAGAAAGTGTTACTTCCTTAATTTTCTTTAAATCCATATTTCATTTATAGCTGAATGTATACATATAAGTTGAATGCATGTATATAAACACATGTACCTTTGCCTTTTCGTATTCACATATAAATAAATATACATTTGCAGTATTTAAACTACGTGTCTGCATATTTCGCGTCCTTATTTCTTGCCCTATCTCTTTAAAAGGTTTCGCCCACGTCAGTTGGTTAAAGTAATTCTAATCATTGTCCTTATGACGGGAAGTTGATTATTTAAAGTAATAATGTGACCATGTGCAATTTCTACATTGTCGAGCAGCGCTGCATACAAAAGTGTTTGAATAAAATATTTTGAGAATGTGTTTAATATTATCGTGTGCATAAGTCTAAAACGCAGTAGTTTTACTTACGTATAAGGAGTTCTGGCAACTGACTCCTTAAAATCAAAGAACACTTTGTGCACTAGAAAAATGTCGAGATTATTCCAAAATTGCTCTTGACTGAAAATGTATTTAATATAAAGGTAATTATGAAATTTTTTATTGCTTTCCCGCAATCTTTAATTATTTCTGGATTTCAGAAAGTTTTTTTTCCTTCGACTTTTTAATCGTATAATTTATCGAATCGTGAAGAAGGGAAATATATTTTTAAATATTTTCTACCACAAAAGGAAAACAACGGCATTCTTATTAAGTCACTAACGTCCGTCGGTCCCTATATTACAGCCTTTTTTCTCAGAATCCGTTTGACGCAGAAACTTGTAACTGATAAAGCGTATTAATTTGCATATATCTTAACACTTAATACTAAACAAGTTTATACAGAAATTTTACAGAGTCGAAAGTAGTACTCAATTTTTTTAAATGTTGTATATTGTGTGGGACATTTTTTGTAAAAGCAAATTACAAGTATTCCAAAAATAGTATTTCCGAACTTAATATAAGGTGAGGTTTTTACATATGATCTCTCACCTTAAACGTAAAAACTTAGCTTACAGATAAACCAGATATATATACATATATATATATATATATATATATATATATATATATACATATATAAAATAAATTTGCTGCATCTTATTATTTATTTTGATATAAATAACTGTTATCAAGGCTTTCAGTGGTAAATGCGTCATACTACGTATACAGTCACTTATCTCGTATGAGTGATTACTTACTAGTCAGTTTTACTAGTTATCATAACTCGTGGTATTTAACGAGAATTTTATCTAAAAAAGGCATGCAAAACATTATATTAATATATTATTCTATATTAATGATATCGTCATACACATGTGGTTCGCGTTTATAACATTATTTGTTTTATAATTGGCGAAAACATTATCTTCAGGTGGGCTATGAGTAAAGATTAAGATTAATCTTTACTAATAGCCCGCCTGAAGATGTTGTAATACAACGAAACCTAGGTCGTGGTAAAGAACTTAAAGAAAGTAGAAATAACACTACATCACGTAGTTTCATTTAATTCTGAATAAGGAATTTCTACAAAATTAACGCCAAATATATTCAAAATCCTTGTCATAAATTTGAAAACAAGACAATTAAATTTTCAAGTACCTTCGGTATTAAAAATATGAAATTCGTATATCTGTAGCAGTTTATTTGGCTTGAATTTAGGCATTCTAACATTAATTTTAGGGAGTTCAAATCAACTCCTATTAATTTGGTTATATTTTATCGAAACAAAACTGATACTTTGAGTAAATATACTCTGTGATAAAGGATTATGTTTAGTATATTTAAATATTTTGTGAATTGAATAAAAAATGGTAAAACAGTATTTACAAAATCCTTGTCATAAATTTGAAAACGAGACAATGAAATTTTCAAGTACCTTCGGTATTAAAAATATGAAATTCGTATATCTCTAGCAGTTTATTTCGCTTGAATTTAGGCATTCTAACATTAATTTGGGGGAGTTAAAATTAACTCGTATTAATTTGGTTATATTTTATTGAAACAAAACTGATGCTTTGAGTAAATATTCTCTGCTCCCAAGGATTAGCTTTATATGTTTAAAAATTTTTGAATTGCATACAAAATGGCAAAATGGTACTTAATAAATTTTTGTCATAAATTTGAGAAAAAAAAAATCGAAATTTTCTTCGTTATTAAACAATGTGAAATTCGCATATCTCTAACGGGTCATTTCGTTTAAATTGAGTCTTTCTAAAATTAATTTGGGCAAATTCAACTTAACTCGCATCGATTAAATAACATTTCTAGGTACTTAATAACATCACCTTAGTTACTTAATAATATTATAATTTATATCTTGCAGGTCAAACAACCGTGAATCGTTTCGGAATCTAAGGTGAGCTTTTATTATAATAAATAAAATAATATTGAGATAACAAAGTTGATATTACATCCCTATATTAAAGGGAAAAAAGCAATCCCATACGATATTTTACTATTTACTCAATATATTTTTGCACAAACAAAATCATTACAACTTTGCGTCGCACATCAGTAAATCGATATAAAAATAAATAATTATAGTTTATTTACAAATAATGTATCTAATAATTAATTGTTGATAATGAAAAGTCAATAAATATGTGATAAATATGATTTTAAATAGAAAAAATTGACTTTTATCAACCTTATTTATGCTAATATTCATTTAAGGTACCATTGAAGCTGACCTAGTTTTGAGACATCGAAATAATTGTTTCAATAGTAGCTTAGTGTTTATAACGCTAACCATAACAATTAAATTACTATAGGATTATGTTCTGGTGATAGACGAAGAGTTGGACCTGACATAAATTTCTCTGCAGAATAGCAAGCAGCACCACTTTTGAAACTTTAAACGGATTTGTAGCGCTGACATCAAAGTATTTAATGTTATAGAATTATATTTAATCTTCCTAGCAACCTATCTTCACGTAAATTTCCTAGAGATTATATGCGAGAAATTTAATTTTATCGAGCCTTCGGATTGCCGTGTGATAAATAGCTTATGTAACGGCTGGTGTGATACTAATAGCATAAATACGAGTATATATTATAGCTATGACGACAGTCTGACTTACTTTTAGAGAAACAATATAGCAAATGGCAAATTTTGGCAAAAATGCTTTAACAAACTTCGAACATAATCGTGTCAGTTACTCTTCATGCTGTTTATTCTACTCTGTGAGCGAATTTAATGACACTTTGAATGATTCACGATTTTTTAACTTGCCGATGTCGCGCATTGGCGCTGAAGGCCGTCCAATGAGCTCCGAATACGACAAAAGCATTTTGAAGAACGGTATCGAAGCTTAAGTGGCCTGTCTGGGCTATCGACTGCTGAGTCAATAAGGTTAATTACCATTGATGAATGATGCATTACGGATAGAAGTGACTCTTATTAAAGTTTAATTAGAAAAAAATCCCATTTAAAGTCCCATCTGGTATAAACGTGACTTCGCTTCTAACTAATTCACCAAACTGTGTCCTTTTTTATGGTTCAATCGTGGCATACTATTTAATTAGTTCGACTGAAGCGTGCATTTAAAGAAAAGGTTAGTTCAAACAACTCAATTAAATTATGAGGAAATAAATTCCTGGAATGAACCGTTAATTTGATTAATAATCATATTTAATTATGTCACTGCGATCGTTGAACTTCTCATGGTTTATTCTTTTTAAATTTTATTTACGAATGTTAAGAGTCAGGTACAGATTAAAGACAAATAAACAGATTTATTTATATCTTTAACGATCGATTCGTTATCAACTGTCCAAACACAGGAACTTACGTGGTTAACGTGTCACTTAATCGTAAAAAAACTATTAAACGGATTGACATGCTACTTTAAAGACGGAAAGTGTTTATTATTCTACATAAACCACTATTGATATAAACGTTTTTATTCATGTGCCTATATGAGTAAAAAACTGAATACTTTTTTATTGTGCCAATTTTTGCATTTGCGACGTCAGATCTTCATGGATAAAATTATTTGAAGTTACTGATTAAAAAAATTTAATTAAAAATGTTGTTACGCAAGGGCTTTTAGATATCTTAATAAATTTTATCTAATGAATAATTCCTTAAGCTAGAAGTTATCAGTAGTTAACCCGCAAAATACACAAACTCTAACAATTTATCCGACAAATTGTCTTGTATCCGTGGACAATTTACCGCGAAGAAACTACGAAGGAATATAAGAAGCTTTGTAAAAAATATCTATCATGCTTATTTTGGGAGTAGTATACAAATCAGCACAAGTCATGGATTTAGTTCAGTCCGTGGAAGCATTGCTTTTGTGCTCAAGGAGAAGAAAAAGTTTTTAATTGGACACTCTTATTATCCGGATGGTACCAAGAAATCATTATGTTGACTGTTAGTTTTGCTGATGTAATATAAAGGCTTAGATATTCAGAGATTCATCATAAGGGCTTTGAATATATAATAAACACAGGCGGAAAGGAAACTTTGTTTTCTTTTAGAAACGTATTTAACATTTTTCATGGCAATAACAAAAGTAACGATTACATTCGATATGTGGAAAAAATTCTGGAAAATTTTAAAATAAAATTTAAATATAATAATAGTTTGAAAATTCACTTTCTGAAATCGCACTTGAATTATTTTGGAAAATTCTTGGAGATTTAAGTGAGAAATAGGGGAAGAAATCTCACCAAGTAATGGGACGGTGATATCACTGCCAGTGGGATGTTAACATAATTGTGGACTGTTGTTTTAAAAAGAAGTTTCAAAGAGGTTTGAAAGAACTGATTTAATGATTTGTAATACATTTAATTAGTTAACTAGGTTACTATAATTAATTTGATTAGTTAACTAGGTTTAAATACCAATTCGTACAAATTAGTTACATAGATTTCTTTTTACTTCAATAATATTAGCGTTTTAAGAAAGAAATATTATTTCCAATGTTAAGCACTTTGAAACTGTGATAAAAAATTAAAACCATATCAGAATTTAACACCCAAAAATTAGCTATAATAGATACTTTTCATATTTTTAAAAGGTAAATTTTGCAGATCTATATTTTTATTTCCCTACAGATGACGACAATAGATCAATTTTCCTCGGCAACGGAATTGCAGAAATAGATATTTCCGGAAAAGTCTTTCTAGTCAATATCTAGTTTTTTTGCCCATTTGATGGATGTACCAGTATTACATCAACGATATTAATATTAAATTATTTCATTAATTAGCATAACCTTTCGGAAAATCACGGAAGTATGATGTAATTGATATAATGCAAGTGAAACGTGCGAGTTTCATTAATAGTACCATGTTATATGACGTTTAATGAATTTCAGAAGTTTAATGAATTTCGAACAAAAGTTTTTTAAAATGATTTGATTATTTTATAACAATAATTTTTTTATGAAATTGCTTAAACGTTAATTGTAAAATATGAAAAGAACTTAAGATTCTTAGCTTAAGAAAATCGTACGTTTGGTCGAATCTTCTTATTTTGTTAAGTTTTCACCATATCCGTAAAATGAAATTAAACATACGTGTACATAAATAGTTTTCCAATCAATTGAACGAATGTTTCTCTTAAAAGATCGCGCCTTCAGTATGAAAGTAATGCAACTTATAAATTATAACTTTTACGTAACAGCATTTAAAGTTTCAATATTTTACTTCGAATGTTCTGCAAATAATTGGTGAGGAAGGTAGTTAGTGTCAGAGATCAATATTTATACTCACATGTTTATTACAATTTTATAATCTACAAATTATAGAATATGTTTTCTTGATTTTTTTTAAATCCTATTAACTTAGTTTCCCATTTTTTAATTGAGTCGTTTCATTTTGGAGATGCGAGATATTTGTCGTTGTATCATATTTAGATTGTAAATGCATAATGGCTATTTTATTCATCATTAGTTTCAGAAAAGAAAAGCGTGCATAATTTAGTTCTTGAAGCTTTCATGACTTTTTAATTGAGTTAAAGTAATTGTATTTGTTTTGATATTATTTTCATTGTTTATTTTTATTCGAATTATATAATATTCGAACTTACAACTAACTTTTAAACTAATTGAGCTTAGTTTAAATGTTAATTGTAATTTATTAATTAGAAAAAACTTTCCAATATTACCTGATTATTTTGATACATAATCATTTCATTATTGTGGTGTCATCTCTAAAGGCTTACCAATAATAAATCGAACTTATTTTGTCAACATTACTGTAAGTTTTGTCGTGGCCAAGGTATTAATAAAGCGTTATGTAATTAATTCAAGGGTTACAAATAAATGTGACATTCCAATTAGAGCATACATCGTCAATTTTTGTGAATATACCTTTTCGTAATACGTGAAAAACTGCTTATAAATTTATGTTCAGTTTTGAAATATATTAACTTGTCTTTCTGAATTTTTGAGAGAAATAATAGAATGATAAAAAGCTACCAGAATGCTTATAATATTGGAGGCAAATTTCAAGGATCCTATTAGAGTAGTTTTCAGTATTTTATGAATTTACTCATTATTGGGTTTCATTGTACTTACCATTACTCCAAAAACAATGCAATAAAACTGAATGTGTTAGATACCATGGGGTTTTATTAGAAATGTTTTGCAAGTATACGATTTTTTTAGAACGTACATAAAGTACGGTACTGACAAAATTTTTGCCTGATTGGTTACATCTTTCAGTAAGATTTTTACACAATTATTCGTGAAGTTCTTTTTGAGAAAATAGGTATAACTTGTCTTGCAAAAATAAGGCAATGAAATAAGCTTAATAATCCATACAAATTTCATGAAAAATTTACTGAATTCTGTTTTAGCACAATAAATTAACATGCATATCTTTTCGATTACTTCAGTTAATACAAAGTGATTCCATCTTGCCGAAGTGAAGCACACTTTGTGCAAGAAATTTAAATTTTATATTGAAACGCATCCCCTAGTAATAATAGGTGAACAAGAAGTGAAACAAACAAAATAATCGCGTTCACTAGAATTACTTAGTGTATTAACAAAAATCAGCCGCATTATTCTGAGTATATGTACATGTCGGCGACTCTTCTCAGCAATAAACATGACTATTAAGAACCACGTTCTCATCTCACGATAAATTGGCAGCATCAACCGTTTGCAATTGAGGCAATCTCGCCCTCTTCCTAGTGGCGCGGTGCGCGCTCAATTGGCGTGATTGCTGGCAACGAGTCGTGCAATGCGTTGGAGCTAATTGAATTCATCGCGGCCGCGTGGCTCGATTGCGGCAATTTGTCATAGGGAATAGTTTTGTAATGACAACGGCACCGATGGGAAACGCCGCATCGAGTTTTGTAGTCGCTATTTTGTAATGACGTGAACTCTCGAACGGCGATGGGTGCGGGTTGAAATTCCACGTTGAGTGGAAAAATATTTTTCATTTTATAATAACGCTATTTCCGCATTTATTTTCAACAAGTTCTCTCGGTTCAGTTTTGAACAAAATTAATTGATCTGACAGAATTAATTAGATGCCTATTCGAATTTGGAATTTAGTTGCTAACACTTTACTTGACGAAACAATTTTAATGGCATTTAGTCAGTAGAAAGCTGAATTTTGTTTTGTTTAGTAATATTGACTAAATTAATAATCGCATACTATTTGCCGTTGAGTGAGCTTGAAATTATTGATTTGACAGAATTAAATAGATGCCTATTCGAATTTGGAATTTAGTTGATAATACTTAACGAAACAATTTTAACGGCATTTAGTCAGCAGAAAGCTGAATTTTGTTTTGTTTAGTAATATTAACTAAATCCACAATCGCATACTATTTGTCGTTGAGTGAGCTTGAAATGGTTGATTTGACAGAATTAAATAGATGCCTATTCGAATTTGGAATTTAGTTGATAACACTTAACGAAACAATTTTAACGGCATTTAGTCAGCAGAAAGCTGAATTTTGTTTTGTTTAGTAATATTAACTAAATTCATAATCGCATACTATTTGCCGTTGAGTGAGCTTGAAGTGGTTGATTTGACAGAATTAAATAGATAGCCTATTCGAATTACTAATTTAGTTGAAAACATTTTACTTAACGAAACAATTTTAACGGCATTTAGTCAGCATAAAGCTGACTTTTGTTCTGTTTAATAATATTGACTAAATTCATATTGGGTTACTATTTGTCGTTGAAGTTGGAATTTACTTGACAACACATTACTTGATAACAATTGTAATACCATTCAGAATCAACGTAAAGGTGTTTATTTGTTGTTATGTTTAGTAATTTTAAATCGATTCCCATTTACAAGCTAAGAGCTTGTTGCTTGTTGTCAAGTAATTTCTAACTTCAAGCTAAGAGCTGTTGCAGTTAGAATTTTCTTGACAACATATTACAATTTAAATGCCGCTTAGAATCAGCATAAAACTGTTTATTTGTTGTTACGTTTACTAGTTCCTATTCGCTTCCTATTTGCCGTTGAAGTTGCAATTTACTCGATAATACATTACTTGACCAAATAATTGTAATTTCACTCAGATTCAGCATAAAGCTGTTTGTTTGTTATGTTTAATAGTATTAATTCGGTTTCTGTTCGCATACTCTTTACGGTTGAAGTTGGGATTTACTTGAAAACACATTACTTACTTACAATTTTAATGCCATATAGAATCAGTGCAAAATTGTTTGTTTGCTCTTATGTTTAGTAATATTAAATCGTTTCCTATTACTATACTATTTGCCGATGAAGTTGCAATTTACTTGAGAATACATTACTTGACCAAATAATTGTAATTTCACTCAGATTCAGCATAAAGCTGTTTGTTTGTTATATTTAATAGTATTAATTCGGTTTCTGTTCGCATACTCTTTACGGTTGAAGTTGGGATTTACGTGAAAACACATTACTTACTTACAATTTTAATGCCATTTAGAATCAGTGCAAAATTGTTTGTTTGCTCTTATGTTTAGTAATATTAAATCGTTTCCTATTCCTATACTATTTGCCGATGAAGTTGCAATTTAGTCGATAATACATTCATTGACCAAATAATTGTAATTTCACTCAGATTCAGCATAAAGCTGTTTGTTTGTTATGTTTAATAGTATTAATTCGGTTTCTGTTCGCATACTCTTTACGGTTGAAGTTGGGATTTACGTGAAAACACATTACTTACTTACAATTTTAATGCCATTTAGAATCAGTGCAAAATTGTTTGTTTGCTCTTATGTTTAGTAATATTAAATCGTTTCCTATTCCTATACTATTTGCCGATGAAGTTGCAATTTACTCGATAATACATTCATTGACCAAATAATTGTAATTTCACTCAGATTCAGCATAAAGCTGTTTGTTTGTTATGTTTAATAGTATTAATTCGGTTTCTGTTCGCATACTCTTTACGGTTGAAGTTGGGATTTACGTGAAAACACATTACTTACTTACAATTTTAATGCCATATAGAATCAGTGCAAAATTGTTTGTTTGCTCTTATGTTTAGTAATATTAAATCGTTTCATATTCCTATATTTGCCGATGAAGTTGCAATTTACTATATAATACATTACTTGACCAAATAATTGTAATTTCACTCAAACTCAGCATAAAGCTGTTTGTTTGTTTGTTATTTTTAATAGTATTAATTCTATTTCTATTCGCATACTCTTTACTGTTGAAGTTGGGATTTACTTGAAAACACATTACTTACTTACAATTTTAATGCCATATAGAATCAGTGCAAAATTGTTTGTTTGCTCTTATGTTTAGTAATATTAAATCGTTTCCTATTCCTATACTATTTGCCGATGAAGTTGCAATTTACTATATAATACATTACTTGACCAAATAATTGTAATTTCACTCAAACTCAGCATAAAGCTGTTTGTTTGTTTGTTATTTTTAATAGTATTAATTCTATTTCTATTCGCATACTCTTTACTGTTGAAGTTGGGATTTACTTGAAAACACATTATTTACTTACAATTTTAATTCCATATAGAATCAATGCAAAATTGTTTGTTTGCTCTTATGTTTAGTAATATTAAATCGTTTCCTATTTCTATACTATTTGCCGCTGAAGTTGCAATTTACTTGAGAATACATTATTTTACAAAATTATTGTATTTTCATTCAGAGTCAGCGAACAGCTGTTTGTTTATTGTTCTGTTTATAAATTCGATTGATATTTACATAGTCTTTACTGTTGAAGTTGGAATTTACTTGACAACACATTACTTACTTACAATTTTGATGCCTTTTTGAATATATTTGGTATTAATTTTGTAGAAATTTATTATTGATAATTAAATGAAACTACGTGATGTAGTATTATTTCTACTTTCTTTAAGTTATTTACCACGACCTAGGTATCTAGGACTTGACAACAATTTCTTCTGTAGTTTGGAGACTGATTAAAATTGTAGATTGATAAAATTAAAAGGATTTCTTAAATAATTTTCCTATGGATGCTAAGTATAAATAATTTTCCTATTTAATCATGATATACCTATTAGTCAAAACAATTTCCAAAAAATTGCCATATTCCAACTTCAATGGCTAGTAGCATCTGCTACTAGCCATGGAAGTTGGAATAAGGCAATTTTTTGGAAATTGTTTTGACTAATAGGTATATCATGATTAAATAGGAAAATTATTTATACTTAGCATTAGGTTTGGCGCAGTGACTTCGCTCTTTTCTTATCCTTTAATATAGGTATTATGAGAATTTGAACAGGCGTCGCTTCAATGCAATTATTTATTTTTTTAATATTAACATTCGAAATGTTATGCGTTGTCATGCGATTCGTTAACATTTTGTTACGATTACGTTCGATTTGAATTTAAAAAAATTTGTCAAAACGAGTTTAAGCACTAAGAGGGTTCTTTATATATTTAGGTATTTATAAAAAATTAAGAGAGTATATTATTTCTATTATATGATATTCTATTATATTCTATTTCTATTATATGCTGTGATAGACGTACTGACAGATAGATATATAAGTGATATTATAAGGGTGCAGTTTATCAGTTTGAGGTACGAAATCTTAAAAAATGTCCAAATATTTTTCGGGATACTTACTAAATAGGATTCCGTAGAGTAGGTCTTAAAGTAGTTGATATAACTCAATCAAATTAATTTGATTTAAGCATTCTATACAAATGTTAATATTTTAATTTCTTAACATTTTTCAAACTCTTCTTTTAAAAATTAGTGGGAGGGGGATTGACACTTTTCACATCAGCACACGAAAGCTTAATATTTTGCAAAAGAAGCTTAAGAACGAACAACAGTACATAGAACCTTACTTTAAAGAACCTATCCAATGAAATTATACGTGAAAAATAATTTTTCACATTCTATAGGATATAGTACATATTCTGTAGGTGTGAAAAATAGAAATTGCTGCTATTTTATGTGCATCAGAAGTACATTAAAAAACATTTTCTTTTAAGTTTTTACCATATATTAAACGAGACCCTCACATGAAGTATCTTCTTGCAAAATTTAATAATGAATCATGGACGTTAGCTGATACTATTATAGCGAGCTTACAAATCAATAGCTTCATGAGATCCAGGGAGACTTCAGTACAGCTAAAAACGGCTGGAACGGAAAACTCAATTTCCTCACGATACCGAGCTCTAAATATAAATATTCTTGATTGATATATTTAAGACATCTGGAAATCAATGAACTTGATGGATTTGTTGAATTTTCATATAAAAGTTAATAGGAGACAAAGGACAGGAAAAACTGTGCTGTGAAACTCGGCCTGCCCAAAATATAGGAATTTTCACGCAAAACGTAATTTTTTATTCGTTTTATCTAATTGGTACCGTATTTATAACTAGCATTAGGTTTAGTGTAAGCTTATACTAGCAATTTTGCTTTTATTTTAGAATTCGCTATGAGCTTATTAGGGATTGTATTATTAACAACCTTTAAACTTAGCATAATAAAGACATTTAGTTAGATTAAACTATTTTCAGAGTATGTTAAAAAAGGCAAGTTTAATTGAACCGACATATTTTTTATAGACGGTTGTTAAATTTATTTGAACGGTATACGGCCTTGAATGGCTTCACGGCGATATTCTCAATCTACAGAGGCACCTTTATTGTACACTTATTACGTTGTAATGAGTTCTAAGGGAATGCCCACGTAGTAATAAATGTTATATATATATATATATATATATATATATATATATACATTATATACATATAAACAATCTCTCCAATCAATTAAAACACTATACATCGGAGACTCTGTATTTGAGAATTATTTAACTATCTAATAACGATATTTCAAAATTAACTCTTAGACTTTTCTGCTTATTCACTACTTTTATTTAAATTTTAATATTTAATACATTGAAAAAAAGTTATTATTAAATAATTTAAAATTAATACTTAATTAAAAATACTTGAAGTATCTAATAAGTAGCATATATAAATAACTTATTAATACACGTATCTACTCAATAATTATTTGAAAATTATTTTTGTTTCTTTAACGACTGTACCTAAAAACGACTGAAGAGTTGTGTTTAAAATATAGCCAAGGTCTATAATGGAAATTATAGACTCGAGATAGAGACAGTTGGATTAATTATAAATGTGATATATCTGTACTTTCTTATTCTCCCACTGTGCACTCTATAGTTATTATTCTCATTTAAATAGGTTTAATTACTGCAAATATGTAGACCTGACGAAATCTTGTCAATGCGTGTCGTTTTCGACATTATTAATAATACAAAAATGAATTGGACGCAAAATGAAACCATAAAATTTAAAGAACGTAAGTAACTAGTCTGTTGTGAAATTGGTATAGCAAACCGCCATCTAATCAATAAATTGTTTTTATATATCATTTTGTTTTCGAGATATACTATTTCAAATCTTAATGCAAGGGTTAAACGCCATGCAGTGCACGCACACCGGGTGCCGCGGGGCATCGTGAAAACGATGACGCAATGTGACGTACCCCTTATACGGTTTCGAATATTGAGCGAAATAAGTGTTATTTAACAGAAGAAAAAAATCGATAATATTGATTATGCACGCTTTCATTGATTTGTTTATTTTCATAGAGGCACTGTTTATGAAAATAAAACGTTTAAATGTAATTATTTTACATATTTTCTATTTTCACACATTTTCTAGTATATATTTTTAAATAGGTAATTTAAAACAATAAAAAAAATAAATTTCGTATTTTTTAGTTTTATGAAAATAAAACGTTTAAATTTAATCGTTTAAATGATTTAAAAAAAGTTTTTTATTAAATGAAGTATTTCTCTTTAACAAAGGTTCAAATAAAAAATATTATAGATTATTTTCATCTTATATTTTGGAATATATAAATGAGAAAAACAGAGTGTTTGCAGCTCTTGTTCTTAAATCTGCACAAAGACAACGACCGTGTGCGACGTTCTTTGTAATCAATTTTATTTTAGACTCGACTACTATATCTAACTCGCTTTACGTGAACGGTTGCTTTGACCAAAATCGTAAGTAGGGTAGTTTGGATAAAACGTAAGTAGGGAAATTTGGAGGGAAAATGTGGTAGTATGTGCTACTATTTACTCCATTAACAAGGTTTGAAATATATCGAACATCATAAACATGTGTTTCTTATACATAGTGTTATGTACTCACCTGTTCGGAAGAAAAGTTAAAAATCAATAAAAACGTATATGTGACTTTTCTAGATGATACTGGATAAAATTAAGTCAGATTGATTTTTTCATTGCTTTGAAATGCTTAAGTTTATATAGGTTTTGTTCGACACTGTGACCTTGAGAAATAGAAGTAAAAATAATTTTCCTTTGTGTTTTTACTTAAAACAAATAAGAGAACCAACGAATACATTTATATGTAAGCACAAGTAATACATTTAAAAATACATTTATATGTATATAGCGCATTTGAATGTAAGCACATTGATAAAATCTTTTAAATTTATTTGATATATACTTAATATAACATGCGTTTTACGTCTGTCTCACACAACAATAGGCTCTATAGTTATCCCGATTTATCAGAGTAATATTATTAGAACAATGTTGTATAAACCTCTCTAAAAATGTAAAAAGTTGTTTTGAACGTCCATCTTAATAAAGTCGAAATTGGTATTGATTGAGACCCTAATGGTCTGCTAAAATATTTCATTAATAGAACGGATAAAATATTTCATTAATAGAATGGACTGCTAAGATTAAATGCTAGAATTTTATCAATGTCAACATATCAGAATTTTGTCAATGTCGGTCTTTAGAAAAGAAAACAAAGCTTACGTTTATAATATCGGTAAGTAAGGTCAGTGATTAAGGTTAATTAGAGATTTTAACATAAGTTATTTCAAGTTAAAACCTCCAATTAACAGATTTTTTCTTTGCAGATATCACGAACACGCTCTTCATAACTTCAGGTAGCGTTAATTCTGATGGCCTTAAAGTCGATACCGTAATCGGATTAACATTTCATTACTTCTTCCGCTCCATAAATCGTTATAATGACTGAATACGCGAACCAGATTACGCCAGTCCTTTCAATGTAGGTGACAAAAATATCAGCTTAATAAAAATAAAAGCTTAAGTTCGAAAGCGCAGGATGTTGATTAATTTGATTTTATGTTTCCGTAACCGGCGCTTGTTCGGGTTACTTTTCGATAAGTGCATATTAATAAGACATGTTCGCCTTTCATTTTAATTCATAAACTTGTTTTGTTGACACATATATCACGTATGATATGATTAAGATATGAATCAATGAAGGAAGTAAAATTGCCCTTAATCTTGACTTAATTTGATCAGTCCACTTTTTAATACAATTGTTTTAAGTACCGATAATAATTTATTAATTATCTTTTTAAAAATCTTGACTATCGTGAGATACAAATGAATTAGCACTATTACACTTGAATCTTGGCAATTAAACAAACTATTCGTAAATCCGCAAATGAAATGACTCGTTATAGAAAAGCCATTTGTAAGACGGTTTTTAAAATTATGGCTTATATTTCTGACGTAGTAATAAGCTATTCCGATTTATCTCAACAATAGGTACATTCTAAAACTTCTTCACTTGCTTTTCAGAATTTGGTAATTTAGAAATAAAAAAATTAAAATATGCATTTAAATCTTGGTAATTAAATAAACTATTCCTAAATCTATGAATGAAATGACTCGTTATCGAAAGACCATTTGTAAAACGGTTTTTTAAAAGAGAGACTTAGATTTCAGACGTAGTAATAAACTATTACTTGTACAATTGACCTCAACAATCGGTACGTCCTAAAACTTCTTTACTTTCTTTTCATTTCAGTTCTTTTTTGTTTCGTTTCAACCCACATAACTTTTTAATTAATATATCAACTGATAATTAAAAAAAATTTCATTTTAACTTTAATATTCTGAATATTTTTCATGCTAGTCAGCATGCTTTCCTTTTGGTATCTGAATACATTTTATTAATTTTTTGAGATGTGACCTTTATAATTGTATACATAGATATTATTTTATTTGTATATTTTTAAAAGATAATTCTTTGCTTAAAGACACAGAACCTATTATCTGTTTCTTCTATGTCTTTAAACCATTTCGTCATAACTTTCTATGCTCCCTTGATGAAGTAAAGGATTTCAATTCTACCAGAACAGTCTGCCTTCAGGGCGCTTTTGGACGGTCGCATTTCTTCTATATTGGGTACCAATTCAGAACATTTTTAGAAATATGGACGGTTGTCTGTTGAGCGTATCGCCAATTTAGGTGTGATATTTTATTTATGTTTTATGTTCGGTCGGAACTTCTTTGCATTTTTTCTTACAAAGCCTAGTTATGTTGGAAATGTTCTTGAGCTAAACTATTCGGAAGGTAAGATAAGAAGTAATATAAGCGAACTTTCAACTTGTTTACATGTCTAATTGTCGATGTTTCATAAAATATTTTATTTATATAACATACTTCTGTGGGCTAGCGAAGAAAATTGAGGAATGAACTAAACATTTCAAGATTTTTTTACATTTTTTAGAATAAGATACAACTACCTTCGTCAAAAATGTTCACATAAACTTTTCGAAAACCCTGCCTTAAATATTTGTATCAGTATTATTTCTAGAGATAATGGCGTTCAAATTTAAAAGCGTCTAATATTTGTAAACCGTAAATAACTTCATATCATATTAATTTTACTGAAAAGAATTTATTTGCATTTCAAGCAAGAACGTGAAGAAAGGAAAATCATAGTTTTTTCCGGTTTTATCCCTTAAAAAATACTTATACGAAAACAAAATTGTTGGTTCCGCATTAAAAAAGTAGAAGATTCAAACTTTGCAGTGTTTTTTATTTCATTTTTATGCTATAATATTTGAGAGAAATCTCTACTTGAAAAAAAAGATTTAAATAGTTTAGGTGATCTCTTAGTTTTGTTCGCCAGTGTAGTTAATGAGTTTGTTCCCCAAAATTTTCATCCCGAAAATTCTTTCAGAAGTTTTTATCACATTAATTACGTTCTTACCTCTCTCGTGAAATACGTACATAGTATTAATATTTTTAATTTTAGAACAAAAAAGTTCGTGAATGTTTTTAGTACATTCTCTCAAACACTGATGTATCGACCGATTAAAATGCCTTCTTCTATATGAATATAAATTTCAACGCGATGATTATCGTAACGATTAAATAAACGTTTGTTGAATGATAATGAAATATTTTAATTTCTATTTTTAACAATACGCACTCCGTTCATCTTCTCACAGAAGCAGAGCATTGAGATTTACAATCATCAAGTTAAATTGCAGTAAAATTGCGCTCCGCTAATGAACTTTTAATGTCACCGGGTATCGTATTTATTTATCAATCGTAATGGAGATCATTCAACCTGCCGCTTAATGACATTTTTTATACCATTTATATGAGTTCTCGTTAGAATTGTGTTTCAGATGAGAGGCGTCTCATGGTGTACGTAGCGTAGCTGTCAGTGTGTTGCTACATCTGTCAACGTCTACAAATGAAATTGTGAAGTAGCTAAGCCAGAATTTATAATGATAATTTTTTGTGTCGAGTGGGTTCTCATTTCATTAACAAGACAAAAAAACAGTAACGAACTGGAATGAATTCAACTCGGAATAGTTAAATTATACAAATGCCGGAAGTTAAGTTTGTTTAAAACTTAGTACCTTTGATATGGTTCAAACTTGATACAATAAGTGCGAAATTTTTTTAATAAACTTTATTTTTTAAGACTTTGAATAAAAAATAGGTACTCAGTTGAATTATAAATTTTTGATTTTAAAAATTGGCATAAAGTTCAGTAAAATTGCCTGTTTTTGCGTGGTCATTACAATTCAATTTTTTTGACAATATTGTTAGCCTGTCAAAACTTCGATACTTGGAGATACGGCCAGTTAAATTCATGAAAATAGTTTTTCAAAACATTTCAGTAACTGCAAAGGAATAAAATATTTTAAATTATTATCGTTAATCTTGTAGAGAAAATAATTTTACAGTTTTTAAAACTTTCCTCTCTAGGAAGAATTGTTCAAATAGCATTTTTTTTAATAAATTAATTTCAAATTTATAAATGTATCCGATTAGATATGGCTCTGTTACAAAAAGTTCATTAAAATTATGGAGAATTAAACGCTGTACAACATTTTTGAAAACATATTTAGTATACGAAAGATAGTTATTGAGATATTCAAATAAAACCCTTTTTGGTATTTTTAGCTGGCTTTTTTTAAAAATTATCAGGATTATATGTTATTAGCTATTAATCGTGCTCTAAAATTGATAACATTATATTTTGAAGTAGGTACGATAAAGAGTTAACAGGATTTTTGGAGAAACTAAATAGATATTTGGATCAACTTTTTTTTGACACTGGTATAGTATCTCATAAATAAAAAAAAGATTTTAAGCTAAAAATATAGAAAATTTAGTATAAAACAGAACGAAAACTTCATATTTTAGCTCTGATGCCTAATGAGATATTTGGCAAAAAATTTTTTTGCAGCCTCTGAGGCGCCGTTTTTGGTAAACTATTTAATAAAATAACGGTTAAGGTAAATATTATAGGAAATACAGTAATATACAAATTTTGCTGTTCACCATTTTCATATTTGGTAAGCAATTTAAAAAATTATTAAGAAAAAACGATTATAATAATTAACGCTCTATAATTGTTAAACACTAGGTTGTATGACAACAACTCCCTGGACGAAATTATGAAAATGTAATGCCCTACAATTTTTTTTATTCATTTTTGTCATAGTATTAATGATTTACGAGATATTAAAAAAAGTTTACGTAAAAATGGTAGATGTATCATAAAATCTCAGGTCATGCCAACTTTACAATAACCTAAGACATATTCTTAACAATATTGATAAAAAAATTAATTAAAGTAGCCATACATTACCGACCTATATTTTAGGACAGTTTTACTGTACTGATAGTTTTAGGAAGTAGTGGCCCAACGGTTGTTATGCACAAAAAGTTGAATTTTTGTTTTGGAGGATAGTTTGGAGGGGGTGAGAGAGGAAGGTAATATTTGTTTTCAAGTTAATATTGAATTTCAAGTTATAATTTAATAAAATGTGAGTCCATAAAGTAAGTAACTCCTTTTTTAAAGTATTTTTTCAAACCGTTATTTAAAAAACATCGGAAATATTGGTGACGAGTACAATATTGTCTAAAAATGGTCAGTAAAGCATTATCTGAGACAGTCCTTTTCTTACAAACAGTTTAATTATTTAAATATAGATTATACCTAAGGCATTACTGAAAGCGAAAAAATAATAATAAATTTTACCTTTTTTGTATCAAAATGTATAAAAAATAAGATAATCAATCTCATTAATTTAATATCTTTACTATTTATCGAATTATTATAATGTTAATACAATTAATAGGAATGTTGTAGACAATGGTAAGGGATACTAATCACACAACTTCTATTAGCATTTAACCGATGTTTTTTTTTATATATGTTCTCGTCTATCATTCTAACAGATGCACTGATCCACAATTAAATGAAATCAATCTTTGCTAACAGCCCATCTGAAGATGTTGTAATACAACGAAACCTAGGTCGTGGTAAAGAACTTAAAGAAAGTAATTGTGAATAATGAATTTCTAAAAAATTAACGCCAAATATATTCAATAGATGCACTGATTATAATATTTTAGAAATATTTTATTTCCGGTACCATCGTTTCATAGATAGGGACATCAATATTAATAGTCGGTCCAGCGGAGGCTACGCAAACAATTGGGCTGTTGTCTTTATACTTCTAGATAAGGTAGTTGAAACGACAACAAAGTATCAACTTGGCTCATGTTGCAAAACCGAATTAACGTTCAAGTCATACAACCCGTTGTCATTCGACGCAAATATGGCCAGCGGATACGCAACAATCAAAAGCTTACATGGAGTTCGCTTAGGGCAAGCGTCATCCAACCAAATATAGAATTTGTATCGCATAATGCATTCACGTTACTCATTATTAAATCCCTCTGCATGTCCAGCTTTGTGGTGGACTAATATGAAGTAGCCACATCAGGAGAAGTAGTCAACATGACGGCATCTAATGCAATAATATCGAGGTCAAATCTTTTGCCGTCTCCGCTATGAAAACTTTTATGTTATCTATAAAGCCAATATAAAGCAAACGTAACAGTTTTCGATATGACATTTTTCATCATATAATTTTTTTTCTTTTTAACATTCTATTTAAAAAAGGAATAGACGTACTATTCCTTTTTTATATAGAAAATGAAAATGAACCCCTTGAATATTATTGTTAATTGCCTAAATATGTTAATACATTTAACTATTAAACCGATGACATAAAGAATGAAAATGGTAACGTCAAATCAAAATATCGATATATTTCATTGACTTCGTTATGTAGTAATTTGCAAAAAAGACTATAACCTAAAAATTTTATGTTATCAGAGATTATAGAAATATGTTAAGGTGTAAAAATTTTAGATATCAATTGGAATATTTGCTGCCGAAAGTGACTAAGTGATGTGCATGACTCTATTTGATGCGAGATACTCGTATAAAGCGGCCAATTATAAATATTTAGGGTAATTTTAGAGTACCATGCCTCAAAAGGAAGGATAATTATAGAAATATGTTAAGGTGTAAAAATCTTAAATACCAATTGGAATATTTACTGCCGAACATGACTAAGTAATGTACATGAGTCTATTTGATGCGAGATATAAAGCGATCAATTATAAATATTTAGGGTAATTTTAGAGTCCCATACCTCAAAAGGAAGGAATTGAAACCCTTAAGATCACTACCGTTTCTTTCCGTCTATCCATCTGTCAAAGTCGTTTTCTTAAAAGTCGTTTGACGTCAAAAAATTTAATATAACGATATATCATATCAACCCTTATATATTTCAACGTTAACACTCAAAGAATGCATAAGCGTAACAATAATTCCAGAGGGCGGAGTATTTTGTAATTTCATACATTGTATCGGGTATCAGATGAAAGACAAAAGTTATGAGAATTTCAAAGCTATTTTTGTACAATTTTATGTGAGGTAGTTCTTAGCTACTTGAAAATGTCTGGACATCGTGTTATGTACGACGTTCAATGTTCCGGATATTGTCGAAAATGTCCGGGAAAAGCATATTCATCCCTCCTCCAAATTACTGAAACTGCTGCAATCAAAATTATAAAAAAAGAAAACAGTTTTACATTACTTAAAGTTTACTGAAAAACTATAGCAATATTCTTGAGAAATTCTCATAACTTTTGAGAAGTTCATGATATTTTAAGTTGAAAAGTAACATTATTATTTGTATATAATTTAATAAAAATACTATATACTCTCAAATGTTCATAAGTCCCTGAGTATGTACGGAAACCTCGTAGTGCGAGTTCCATTCGGGCATAAAAAGTTTTATTTAACTGCGTTAATTTATTCTCTAGATTCTACTAAATAATCAATGCAATTTATATATATATATATATATATATATATATATATATATATATATATATATATATCTGTGTGTGTTAAATAATTTTATTCAAACACATTCTTAAAATGGTGAAGGGTTGGGTTGCGGGAGTGAAGAAAAAAGGTGAGTACAATGAAAATGTGTGGGAATTTGTCAATGTTCCAGAACATTGTAGAAATTTCTTCAAATTTCTAGAACTCTCTAAAAAAACCTGAACTTTCATATTGGAAGTCGCACATTTTCGAGGTCGACTACTTTCAACTCCCGTATCTTCCACACCCTTATAGTTATCGACGCGCAACCGCCATAATGGAGGGTTGAGGCTACTACAATGCACAATTGTCATTCGTCGACGATATATAGTTTGGCTGCAGAGTATCAATTTTATATAATAGATTATAGGTCATCATACCCAACGGCATACATTAGAACAGTTATCTGATAACGTATACAATATCTTCACAAAAGTTTGAAGGAAACGTTTGAACAAAAATTTTCATTGTTATTGTATGCATGAAAGTCAGGTCAGTTACATTTTCATTCAATGATTATTCTTAGTTGAAGTTTATGTATAAATCGATTATGTATGCTCACCATCATGATTGCCATAATAAAATATATTTCAAGAATTTAAACCATTAGTCTAAAAAGGCAAAAATTCGAAAAAAAATTCTATGGTCGAATAAAAGCCACCAATCAAAAGACTAGGAGTATCATCTCAAAGAATTTTCATTCATGCCTTTGTAGAATGTAAGTCGAAATAAATCTAAACGAAAACTGTTTTTTATTAAATATCTTTAAATAAAAGAGAGAAATATCACATTAAAATGCTGCAAAATAATTTAGATAATAAATATAAAGGAAAACATTAATCAGTACATAATTTCCTTTCCATTCCTCTTCATTATGAAAAGCCTAATTACAAAGAAAAGTAACGAACATTGTCTTCGCCCTGCGGGAAAATTTGGTCGAAAGTACTTTTGCACCGCTCGGGAAAATGGGGACGGAAGTAAAAATACTAAATGTTGGGCTTTAATTATAAATCTTATAATAAATGCAAAATAGGCAACCTTTAGACCTTTTTGTTGCCTGGCACAAATCCCAGAGGACTCAAGTTTTCAATTAAGGCTTAGGTTACTTGCTGAATATATTTCAAATGGGTTTAAATCCTTAACTATTAGCGATAATTAACCTTTTGTCGGTATTTATGTATTTGCTGGCTCTTTGTAATACCTCAAGCTAAATGTTGATTCTGAATCTGCTTAAAGAATATTTTCCAAAATTTTACTATTTTTCGATTACGAATTTTTTTTATGTTTGGCTAATACTTTAGTTTCTAAACAATTGTTGAAAATAAATATTATGATTCGATCTACAAAGCCAGGGTGTTTATATAGGGAACGTGACAAAATTGATTCACTAAATGCTCAAAAACACTAACCAATTTTCCTTCTTATTATATTAAAGTGAGTCTTATGTGATAAGGCGGTACATTTTCGACACGCATATGTGGCCTATTTTATCTCACTATCAATAAAATAAAGATAGGCGATATAACACGAGTTTAATATAATAGAAAGTAGTAATAGTAGAATTAATTATATAATAGAAACAAGTTTTAAGTAGAAAGTAGAATTAATATAATAGAAACAAGTTTTAAGTTACAAGTAAATAAGAAACAATGCTGATACACAAAAAGTGACGTATGTGTATTGTCTACTACACTACAAAAGGAGGTGCACACGTAAAGTGACGTATGTGTATTGTCTACTACACTACAAAAGGAGGTGCATACGTAAAGTGACGTATGTGTATTGTCTACTACACTACAAAAGGAGGTGCACACGTAAAGTGACGTATGTGTATTGTCTACTACACTACAAAAGGAGGTGCACACGTAAAGTGACGTATGTGTATTGTTTACTACACTACAAAAGGAGGGTTTCTTTAGTGGAATGGAGGTGGGAATTTGATTGGTTTTGTTGTCTGTTTGTCCATCAAATTTTGTAATCGATATTTAACTCACTTCCCGATGGATTAGAACTTGGGGCATATAGTTGTTTTAGGCGGCAATATATAATGATCATGATGATGCAGTCAAGATCTCATGATGGGGTTTGAAATTTGGCGAATGATCTCCCTAACGGTGAATAGTTGAATTTTAGCTTGTTTTACTTATATTTATAAATTATCCGAATATCTTACTTTTCAGGACATTTAAAATAAAAGCTTTTAAAAAAATCTGTTCGACCTGTTTTTTTATATATAATTAATAAAATCAATGTCCATTTAAATCAAAACCATCTGCCACTTATTGTCCAGTTTTATGCAGAGAAAAAATTATTTCCAGTAGAATTCTTTAGGTTCTTGGTCAATAATAAGGTACGTTCAACCTCAGTGTGTTTTGCGTTATTACATTTTTTATCGCGTATGTAATTGCATAACGAGTGAAACAATTTGTAGTTGGAGGATAAGAAGTCCGAAAAGTAAGATGGCTAACAAGATGCTCCTGTAAAAAGAAGAACTTTAGCCAATAATTAGTACTATCAAAACTCAGATTCATGCATGGAGCTATGCCAAATCGGCTCTCTTCTGAAGTTGAAAGAGTTTGCGCATATTGTAGCCAAACAAAATGTTTCCGCTTCTTTCCCACATTACGAAGTTGTTTTTTTTATTGCAACGTGAAAGCGTTGGGGTTGCTCGGCATATAATATGGAAACTATTTCAAAAAGGATTTTTATTGACGTGAATTGGGGGTTTGGATGGGAGTTAAAACGTCCCGATGGTACTTCGCGTCTTGCCATTCGGCCAACTCCGTATCTTGTCGGCTCTTTCCAATTTAATTCGGTCAGCTTCGCGTCTTGTCGGCTCTTTCTGACTTAATTCGGCCAACTTCGCGTCTTGTTGGCCTTTTCCCACTAAACTTTCCTGTCGTAGTGTAGTAGATTCCACACATACGTCACTTTACGTGTGCTTTAGTGTATCAGCATTTTTTTTATTTACTAACGCTTACAACTTTGCTTGTTTATATCGGTGTATTGCATTAAACAATTTTAAAACGTTAAAAGCGTTTATAGATTTAAAATATGAGTTAAAGTGATAGTGAAAGTAATAGTGAAATTTCAATATAAGAATTGGACAAAATTTAAATGTTCCACATCTGCCAGGCGCCTCATGACGGCTCGATTTTGTTTTTAATTTAACATACGAACGTTACGTTTGTGTATTTTTTTCTTTTGTAGCTCGTACTGTTTAATTCGTCGTGTTCCACCATTTTTTTCCTATTATATTAATTTTATGTTATATCTATCTATCTTTATTTTAATGGTAATGAAATAAGGTAGGCCACATTTGCGTGTCGAAAACGTGCCGCCTTATCACATAGGACTCACACTTTAATATAATGAGAATGAAAAATGGTTAGTGTTTTTGAGCATTTATTGAATCAATTGTCACGTTCCCTATATAATCCCTAGCTTGGTAGATCTAATCATAATATTTATTTTCAACAATTGTTTAGAAACTAAAGTTGTAGCCAAACATGAAAAATTTTCGTAATCGGAAAATAGTAAAATTTTGGGAAATATTCTTTTAACAGATTCTGAATCAAAATTTAGCCTAAGTAATACCTTAAAGAGATAGAAAATACATAAATGCAGACAAAAGGTTAATTATCGCTAATAGTTAAGGATTTAAACCCTTTTGAAATATATTCAGCAAGTAACCTACCTAAGCCTTAATTGAAAACTTGAGTCCTGTGGGATTTGTGCCAGGCAACAAAAAGGTCTAAAGGTTGCCTATTTTACATTTATTATAAGATTCATAATTAAAGCCCAACATTAGTATTTTTACTTCCGTCCCCATCTTCCCGAGCGGTGCAAAAGTACTTTCGACCAAATTTTCCCGCAGGGTGAAGACAATGTTCGTTACTTTTCTTTGTAATTAGGCTTTTCATAATGAAGAGGAATGAAAAGGAAATTATGTACTGATTAACGTTTTCCTTTATATTTATTATCTAAATTATTTTGCAGCATTTTAATGTGATATTTCTCTCTTTTAAATAAAGATATTCAATAAAAACTGTTTTCGTTTAGATTAATTTCGACTTATATTCTACAAGGCATGAATAAAAATTCTTTAAGACGATGTTTCTTACCTTTTTATTGGTGACTTTTAGTCGATCATAGAATTTTTTTTTCGAATTTTCGCTCTTTTAGGCTAATGGTTTAAATTCTCGAAATATAGTTTATTATGGCAAGCATGATAGTTTCTAATATAAAAATTGAAGTATGGCAATTTATGCTTAAACACCAACTAAGAATAATCATTAAATGAAAATGTAACTGATATGATTTTCATGACAACAATGAAAATGAAAATTTTTGTTCAAACGTTTCATTCAAACTTCTGCGAAAATATTGTATATGTTATCAGATAACTGTTCCAATGTATGCCATTGGGTATAGTGTCCGGTCATCTATTATATAAAGGTGGTCGTGCGTGTGTCTATATTCCACTCTGCAGCCAAAACTACATATTACCACCTAATGGCAATTGTGTGTAGCCTCAACCCTCCCATCGTGCGTTATGGTGGTTGCACGTCGATAACTATTCGGGTGTAGAAGAGGTTGAAAGTAGTCGACCTCGAAAATGTGTGACTTCCAATATGAAAGTTCCGTTTTTTTTCTAGAAAGTTCTAAAAATTTGAAGAAATTTCTACAATGTTCTGAAACATTGTCGAATTCCCACACATTTTGATCGTACTCACCTTCTTTCTTCACTCCCGCAACCCATCCCTTCACCATTTTAAGAATGTGTTTGAATAAAATTATTTAATACACACAGATATATGTATATATATATATATATATATATATATATATATATATATATATATATATATATATATAATAGAGAGAGAGAGAGAGAGATGAATATATGTACGACCTAAAAAAACGCAGCGAAGTGGGTATTTGCTGTAATGTTTGGTTATCATCTTGCACCTTTGAATTATTTCGAAACTAAACTCTTTACCCAATCTTAATTACCCATTCAATTTTCATTTAATATTTTTGTGCGTCTTATAGTTCCACTAATGGATAAAAAAGTGCATTGAATTTTAAAACATGTTTTGTAAGCTCAATGCTGCAGAAGACCCAATAACCATGATTCCCTAGAATGCGTATACGAGTTGTATACAAGTTGGGATAAGTGTTTCGTTTTGCCAGTTTCAGCATAGGACCCTAAAGTAATGAAAAATGTTAAAAAAATAGTATGAATTATGTTATATTGCTATTTTTTATAAAGCTAAAACAATAAATTATTATTTATTGAGATAAAAAAGAGTTATCATTCTCGAATACAGAAATAAACATAAAAAGAAAAATACTCTCAACGTGCATGTGTTTTGTAATACCGTTTTAAAACTTGTAAATACGACCTATCGGTTCAAGAAGATGTACTCCTTAAAACGTACAATATGTTATATTCGGAGATAAGTATATCAGTGCCTTCATCTTTCGCTCGACGTAAATCATTTAAGGATAATAAAGGCTCGTCGCTCTCCCCTGCGGTTCGATATTGCGTCGCCCGCCCAGACTCCGTCTGGACCGACCTACTTGATGTCTCGCGCAACGTACGTCGTTCGTATCAAATAAGTCCCTAACTTTGGTGTATGCGCTCTTTTATATATATAAAAGTAAATTTATATTTTACATTGAAATCGAAAAGTATGTCTTATACCTTTTTATCTAGACATCATATTTATTGATGAGGTGTGAAATTACTCGTCTCAATCAAAAATGTTTTTGATCATATTTATAGAGGTACGATAGGATTTGTTTCATTTCAAAATTTCAAGTAATAAAATCAAAAAGTTTATTTCATTTAAAAGTTTATAAATGAAAAAAAAATATTAATTCAATAGTTTTTAACAACCTATGTAATCGATGTGACACGAATCTATAATAGTAGTCATGCTTCTCCAATGCGCTGCATGTGCATTCTTTATTAGAAGTAATTCTTTTACATTAGAAGTAATACTTCTTCTTCTTTATTAGAAGTAATTCTCATAATCAGCACTCTGAGCACGGTTTGGCGATTGCATAACTTCTTGCACCAGTGGCCCTGTTGCTCATAACTGGTCTGTAGTAATTAGCTACGCGATTACAAACGTTGCTTTTACCTCCCTCAACGAGCAGCCGGGAATCAAACCAGGGTCCCCATGACGTGCGCTTAAGGCCGTACGCCTTGTGATAGATCCAACCCACCATATGACATAAATTAATAAATTTAAAGTCAGCTATTGTCAATATTTATAAAAAAAATAACCTGATCTATATATTTATGACCTATTCCTATGACTAGAAAATATATCTAGATATTTGTCGGATCATTAATATTGATCCATAATCTAGTTTCATATTTTTCAACTTTGAAACTAACACATAATTCATGACACAAATCATAAACCTTTAATGTTATGACAACTGTATGTAAAGTAGTCACATATATAGAGTACAATACAATAGGAAATACTTTACCAAGTATCATTATAAAATCATTTTAAAATCCGTACATTTTACACGTATACAGAACCTATACCTTGACAGAACATTTGTAGTTATTGGCTTGGTCTAGATTCTCGAACCATTTTCTCGTTAAGTTTACCATGAATACCTTGTATTATTGAAAATAAATTGAGTCTACTTCGGACAAGGAGAAGTATTTAAAACGACAATAATTGCCAGTAATTATTCTTTGGCTTAAGTTTATAAATTTTCTTTCCAGGACCGATGACTCCGCAACGTAACTAGCGGAAGTGACATATTACTACGTTGTGACTACGTAGTCATATTTTACTTCTGAATGTTGTGTCTACGCTGTCTACATTGGTCAATATAGTTTAACTTTTTTTGTTACATAATTTCTGTTGTCGTATTTGAAATCTATTGAGTATTTAGTGTCTGGAATTATCCCTTTTCAGTGTCAAACAGTAATCGGCCAACATGTTTGGAATCCATTTGCTTTGGTATATCTCTTCTATGGCTGAAATATCCTGAAGGAAACCTTCATCATGCTCATCACTGACTGCCTTGGATTTTCAGGAAAAAGTCCAAATGGGAATTCTAAAAATGAATTTTGGGTGACATTTTACATCCTAATACTTTATAGATCATTAAAAGGTAAACTGATCAAATCTTTGTAGTTTTCAGCTTTATTATTTCCAAGAAAAATTTTGACCACATTTTTTAAACATGTCCAAGTGGGTTTTTCGAGTGAATTCTAATTTTTTTCAAAGAGGGTCTTTAATTTGTGGTTAACAAATACAGGGAGTATTTGTTATTATTTTTTAACTTTAGAACCATTGATTTTAAAGAACTTTACTTTCAAATATAAAAATCCTTCACCAACTTTGTTCATTGCTTTGATTAAATTTTTATAAGGCCTAGTTTTATGTATAGGGGTGGCAGAAATGCATATTTTGGTTTTACCAAAGGTGGAAAAGAACCATTATTTTCCACAGGAGTAAGTGAGCCACGGTTTGACCATTTTTTTGATATAATGATTTTTTGTAGCTCGACTGTCCTACTCACAAAAGAAGCAGTAAGATTTTGTTTAATCATGTTGTAGACCTAATAAAATAACAATCACCTTCAAATTTCCGCATATTTTCCAAGGATGCATAAAAAATTTCATTTTCTCTTTCATGTCAGTAGCATGAGTTATTGGGACATACAGTATTTTGTTTTCATTGTGCAAAAGAACAGCTTTTAGAATTATTTAATTTTGTAAACAGTCACCGATCTGCATTGGCATAATACTAACGTATTCCTAAATTCATCACGTAACTAATGTCATTACAGTAAATAAGGTTACCTTCTTAAGAGAAATAACTTCTGAAGTCACAATCACGATTGCGAAAATAGCAAATTCTGGCTTCTGAATGAAGTAAATTTCATTCTTTCAGTGTAGATGATAAAACTTCAGTTTGTTTTTTAGATAAACTCTAATTGAGCACCAAATGTTTAGATCACCTTGTGTTATTAAATGGGGTATAGAAGAAGTGCTATGTTAGGTTTATCTTCGATGTTCTCTTGAGTAGAAGGTAAGCTCAGCGGCGCATTGGATTTATCTGATCATACACTTTCTGGAGGTTTTGGTACAGGCATATCTTCGCTGTGAGAAATTAGTCTCCTTGCAGATGGTAAGTTTGGATACTTGGTTGCTTATTTCCCTTTACTACTAAAACCTTTAATTGCAGTCGGGCAAAAATCGCAGTCTAATATATGATATCTTAGTTTGGGTCATATTATTGAAATGGCAATGTTCATGTGGTGTATTCTGTTAGCCCATCCAATAAAAGGAGTAACACAGGATTCACAAAATATATGAGGAACTCAATATTTATATTGGTGTCACACTGGAAATAACACTTCTTGACCAAGTCTGTGAAATTTCTCCGTTGACTAGTGAATGTAAGTTTTCCACACAGGCAACAAAAATGATCAGGATTATTTACAAGAAGTTCTCGGCATTCTAATCGATGTAGATTGCTCAAATGAAAACAAAAAAATATTATTATTTTAAAGATAACTTAATTTCAAAACAATGTCTTCAGTGGTTTCCTCTAATAACGTGGATTATGGGACATTATTACAAAAAAAAAACTGAGAATGAACAAACAAAAAGTTTTGTTTCTTTTTAATGAAGGTAGGTAGTTTGGCATAAATCACTAAGCTTAGACTTAAATTTAATATATCCTATTCCCGCCATTCCACACGGGTTGTCTCAGAGACCTTCCTGGGACTTTTCCCATTCCCCCTTATACAAAAGAGGGGATATTTGAAGGTCCTTTAATAATGTCCCGTATTTACGATCGCAGCGCTTCCACCCAACTAAGTTAAAGACTGTCCCTTCCTAAGGAGTCATTTAATATATCCGTTTTTTCAAAGACGCATTTGGCAAATGCTTTACTTATGCTGTTTAATTATTTGATCCAAAACGGAAAATTATTTTCAAAATCACCAGTATGTTGAATTTTATTTCAAGTGGATGCTCTAGAGGCTCCATTGAGATGAGGGTACAGAACCTTTTATTTTTCTCCACGTATGTTGCATCATTGAAAAGTTGAGTAAAGATATAATTTTAAGTAAGAAACTATCAATACGGTGCATAAGTGATTACAAAATAAGTCTAAAAATGGTTTTTTTGAAACAAATGTTCTTACAGGATCTATCTTTATAACCTTAGTACTTAGAAACCTGGAATTCGTGATCGGTAATAAAAATATCCTAACTCCTCGAGCGCACATGTTGCTTATAATTAACAGCTCGTCTAGCTCGGGGTAAGTTATTTTCAACTGTAATAGACTGTAAGTTATGAATAGTATAAACATAAGTATGATAATTTTCTTTTATATCACTTTAAATATTATATTAGATTTATTGTATCAAGGTATATAATGTAAACCTCGAAACCAAGTAAAATAATCTCGACTCGCATTTGACCGATTTTCTATTCCCCCCTAAACTTCATTGATCTTAATCAATGATGTTCATTCGCATTCCTAAAAAGCAAAATCGGATTTATTTTCGAAAATTTCAAATTACTTAATACCCCGTTACGCCCACGTGACGGCTCGATGCGCGATATTCCACAAAACAAAAAGATTACAACGAAGTTGAGCAAAAGATTTGCGAGGCTTAGGAAACTTTGAACCCCTCCTGCTTACAACTTTAGTCATTTATTATTTTTTTTTACCGGAAAATATGAAATCTGGAGCAAATTTAACTGAGTTTTGGCGGTTTTATCGACAGTTTTACTTACGAAGAATCTTTAAGAGGCAGGGGGAATAAAGTGCATTAATCTTGTCGGCGTCATCGTTGGTAATTTATAGTTTGAGGGGAAAAATGTCAAGTTGTTTATTCAATTTTATACTCGAATTGTTTTAATAAAAAGTCGGTTGTAAATGAATGGGAAAAGAGTGCAATGATACCCATGCACATCCCATTGGGGCTTTGTCGAGCAAAAAAGTGACCTGATTGCATTTTCTTTTAATCGTTTTTTAATATTATAATTTTTTTAACTTAATTTTTCAATGTTGTTCTTATCTATTTCGTTATTCATTTGTATGTTTCCGCTATCTGTACATATGATAAAACTATAAATTTTGCATATTTGCACATTGAAAATATTTAGGAAAAATATAAATGGGATAAAGGATAAGTGATAGAAGTTTTGTCTATCTGTGTATTGATTTGTGCAAGTTTCACGTAGTATTACTAACACAATTTACATGATTTTTTTCCGAATAACACAGGGATCAATTTGAAGTAAAGTTTAGTTCTTATTTCAATGCAATAATTTTACTCAATCAAAAGATTATTCGGTGTTCTACTGAAATATATTAATTTATATTTCAGTAGAACACCGATGAAATACGTAGCTACTCGAATTACATAGCTACTCGAACACCGAAAATGCGTAGCTACTCGAAACACCGATGAAATGCGTAGCTACTCAAATTTTTGTTTTACGGAATGGCTATTCGATACGTTGTAATTACACATATGTTCAGTATACGTATGTACATCTGTTTCATAGATGGCGCTACGTGTATTTTAAATGACGCAATTAAGTTTTCCACCCGGACATACATTGTGAAATGTGGATGGCCGGAGATGAAGCGTGGAAGTATATTTATAAAAACGGCATTATTAGCTTTTATAAATAATATTACTTTGCTTTAGCTGTAACCGTTATTAGCATATATATATGTATATATATATATATATATATATATATATATATATATGTGTGTGTGTGTGTGTGTGTGAGGTGTGTGTGTGTATCGCCAAAGTTTCATTTTAATTATATGCCAAACCCTAAGAAATGGTATGATTAAAATTTCCATATGAAAACTATTATGATGCAAAGGAAGCTAAACATAAAATATGAAAACGAACTAAGACCTATATAAGGTAGGGAGAACACGAATCAGATGACGTTATAACGTTTTAAATTTGAATATTTTTATAAATCAAATTCAAATGAACACGCATTCCAAATGTGTTTAGATGAAAAATATTGGAGAAATGAAGTAATATGTATCAAATGTTTGTAAAGAATTATACCATTTGGCTGAAAATACCCTTTCTACATTTTATGGATTATAATACTGAATATTTTGAAATATATACAAAAAATATATTCAAAATAGTTTTAGTCACGTACGTCTTAAATTTGTTTACTTTGTGGAATGCTGTGTCGTTTTGCGTTATCGATTCGAAAAACTAACATTCAAAAGTTCTTAAAATAGAAAGTCTGGAGCTTATTCGCTCGACCAGACATGAAAATATTTGCGCAGACGTCTGGTCGAATGACGACATATTTGTTCGATTCCATTCCATTCCAAACGGCAGTCTCTGTCCCTTCAACACATTTGAAATATCTCAAAATTAATATTGAAATTCATCTATAAAATTTTGCTGTTATAATTTTCTTAAAAAAACTATATTCAAAATTATAACATAGAATATCATTTGTCCTTGTTTTGAATAAACTCCTTAATGGAAGCGAAACTATATTCAAAATTATAACATAGAATATCATTTGATCCTTGTTTTGAGTAAACCCCTTAATGGCAGCGAATTAAAAGGAAGGAAAAGTAGTTGTAATGATTTTCATTTATTCGCGAGAAATTTCAGGGGCATGTAAAATGTATTATTAAGACAGTTCTTTACTAAAAATGATTATTTATGTATTAAAAAGTTTGTTAATGATTCTTCAACTGATATATAATTTCTCACTAATAGTGATTTAAATATTTAATTACCACAATATTAACGTTACAGATCTTCCAATATTCCCAATATGAAGGTTACAGATCTACCAAAACTCTCAATATGTAGGTTACAGGTCTCCTAATGATCCAGATATGTCGGTTATATTTCTGCCAATATTTTGAAATCTTATATATATGTATATATAGGCGTGTATATATATATATATGTATATATATATATATATATATATATATATATATATATATATATATAGGCGTTGATATGCTATAAAAGCTCTGGTATAAATAGATTTTTCGGAGGTATGTGTTAACATATTAATACGTAAAATGCTGGAATATTATATTATAATCAATATTGTGAATGCTTTCTGAGCGACGGTATATTTCATAACCGTGATGACCAAATGCTTTGTTTTTTCATCAGCCAAAATATATTTTTAAAAAAAAAATGACGCAGACCCCAATAATAAATTGTATTTTCCGTAAAATGTAGAAGAATTGATAATTACATAAGGACTAATAGCAATATATGCGGTTAATTATAAGTTTTTAATACTAGATTAAAACTAACTTCTAAACATAATTGTTTTTGTGTCTATAGTTGTCATACATTTTAAATTGAAGTTTGTGTGTGAATGTGTTCCTTACCAAACTCGTGTTTGAAATCGAATTACGCGATACTAAAAGATAATCCTGCTAAATTAAAATTGTATTACTTGAATTAATTATGATACAAGAGCGAATGCGACAAACACTAAACATTTTAATGTAATCAGTTGAGTTTAAAGTCGAGTAAAAGCCACTTAAATTCCCTTTTTGTACTCATAGCATATACATCAACCGTCGTATAGTGTGATTTAAATAACTTGTAGCGTTAAATATGACGTTTATAACAGGGCTGTTTGCACTTACGTTTCTTTTGCACTTGATGTGTGTGTTATAAGTAAAGTGACTGATATAGTAGAATTAATTAATAATAATAAATGTTATTTAGTCGTTTGAGAAATTATATTTAACCTAATCTATGTAACTTATTTAAATAGTTTTGTGACATCCGTTGTTTAAAATAATCTATATTTATGTTTGCCATAAACATTTTTTGGTTTATTGTTATAAAATTTACTAAAATTCAAAAAAGACTTTCTCCTTTCTTTATCGCCATGAAAGGCTCTACAAATAAACATTATTTTAACCGCCTACGTTTAAGCTATACTTACTGAAATATCAGAAGCGAAACGGAAATGTATTCCTCTCGAATATCAACTAGCAAAGCGGCATTGGCGATGAGCGGCGCAACGTTAATTTACATAGCGCGAGTGAAAAGCAAAACTTGCCTCGGAAACAAAGTTACGCTGTTTCAAATTAACTGACAATCTGCTCGGAAAACCTGTCGCATACAAACTACTCGGGCTGAAATTTACTAGCCACATCAGATTGAACTGGTGAATGTCAGCTGTTAATTTAAAATTGGCACGTACGAAATATTGTTTGTAAATCATTGATGTTGGAAATTCTTTTGGAATTACTATTTGGAAATTACTATTCAGGACAATATCTATTAATAAACATATAATACTAAGATAATCAAAATATTTTTAAGTATTAAAGACAATAAAATAAATTAAAATCAATAAACTCTAAAGGTGAAAATAAGTGTGTTTATTTGTTTATGTCGCTTTCAAATCTCCGTCAAACTTTGCATACATGTAGCATTTAGAAAATGGGTATATAATAGAATACATCCATCCCGGAATAGAATTGGTTGAAACAAAATTACCCCATTAGTAATAAGAGTATGCACAGTTACGTTCACGCTCTTGTTACTATAGGGGAATTTTTTTTAAATAATTCTATTCCGGGATATAAGTATCTTATATTATATACTCATTTTCGATACGCTACATGAATGTGACTGGATTATATGGACTAATCAACCAATTAAGTTGTGACTTTCAAAATTATTATACGTGGTGTACATTCGTGTTTTATTTTAATTTAATATACATTTGATCAAATTTAAATCATTCCCCACACTTATAGCGGTTAACTTTAATGTAATGTTATGTTTATTTTTTAAGATTTCAAAATTTAATAGATATAAAACAAGGCTTTCATAAAACTGTATGTACGCCTATTTGTCTCTCCATAGGTGACTTTAACATTAAAACACTTAATACTAAAGTCATTTTTCACAAGTTTTAATATTAAAACACTTACAGTTAAAGTGAGAAACAAATAGTTAAGACAAAAGATTATTTTGTTAAAACGAGAAACGATGACAAAAATAATACAATTTTGTATATTTATTGAGTTTTAAAATTAAAACTGAAAAGCTACATTTTATTTCCCTTTTATTTTCAGAAAATAGAAACTAACAATTTTTGAAACATTTCAAAACTTAAAAAAATTATGAAATTAAAAAAAAATATAGGATATTCTCAGGTGAGCCTTTAAACCCTAGAGAGCATATCCTCAAGTGGTAAGTATGGGGATGCCTCCGCTGAATCTCACAATGGATTATAGAACGAAAATAAAATATCTGCCGTGACCCAATAGGCAAAAGTTCAGGTTCTCTAGGCGATCGAAATCTTCTTCTATGATTAACAGTACACCAACCGACCAATCAAAAGAAAGTTTATGTTTCGTGCAATTCTGCATTGTTTTCTGACAAGCTGATGATTTCGTTTTATTATAACGCACATACCTTACACCATACCATACCTTAACTCTCCGTTTACAAAATCAACTTGAGTTAGTTATATTTGTAACATTTAATTTAACTCTCCGTTTACAAAATCAACTTGAGTTAGTTATATTTGTAACATTTAATTTAACTCTCCGTTTACAAAATCAACTTGAGTTAGTTATGTTTTTAACATTTAATTTAATTAATCGTACACTTATAAAACGTATTCTCTATAAAAATTGTCTTTAGTACATTCGGCCCTACGTACCCTATGTGTATAGTCTTGACGCAATAGAGAGATAGGTTATAAGTATATACTATCCACATGAAACGTATAATGTACCTATATAGTACATACATGTATCTATACGAAACGTATAAGGTGCCTATACGATATAATGTACCTAAACTCAACATTTTTCTCCATATTTTCGTTATAAAGCATAGACCTTAACTCCCCGTTTATAAACTCAACTTGAGTTAATTCTATTTTTAACATTTAATATAATTAATAGCGCACTTAAAAAAAGTATTATATATAAAAATTGTCTTTTGTGGATTCTGCCCTACGTACCTATTGTACATGGTCCTGAAGCAATAGAGAGATAGATTATAGGTATAAACTATAAATACGAAACGTATAATGTACCTATACAGTACATATATGTATCCATACGAAACGTATAATGTATCTATACAATATAATGTATCTAAAGTGATGATTTATTTTCATTATAAAGCATAGACCTTAAATCTCCGTTTATAAACTCAACTTGAGTTTGTTCTATTTTTAACATTTAATATAATGAATCATGCACTTATAAAAAGTATTATCTATAAAAATTGTCTTTTGTATATTCTGCCCTACGTAAATGGTCTTCACGCAATGGAGAAATAGGTTATAGGTATAAACTATCCATACGAAACGTATAATACACCTATACAATACATAAATATATCTATACGAAAAGTATAAGGTAGATATATGATATAATGTACCTAAAATGATCATTTATTTTCGTTGTAGAACATAGACCTTAACTCTCAGTTTATAAACTCAACTTCAGTTAGTTCTATTTTTAACAGTATAATTAATCGCGCACTTATAAAAAGTATTCTCTATAAAAATTGCCTTCGGTATGTTCCGCTCTACGTACCTATGTACATGGTCTTGTCGCAATAGAGAAATAGATTATACGTATAAAGTATCTAAGCGAGACGTATAATATACCTATACGATACATTATATGTATCCGATACATATACTTATCTCGCTAGGAGATACGTGTACCAAATCAGCAACTCACTCTCGATACATCGCCGTCGGATAAATGGTTTCAGTAAATCTTCTAATTCGTCGCCCGTATACGAAACGCCCGCACCTTGAGACTGCGAACCGCTTAATGTGCTTAATGTACCTGTACTTGCAGATATATTTTACGACTCTACCGTAATAAAGCAACTAACTCCTTAATGAGTTTCTTTTAGTTCATGGTAATGCACTTGTTCGTAGTTACTCGTATAAATACCATTCGATTTGATGAATAAAACGTAATAAATATAATGATATAAAGATAAGTCAATATCATTTACTGTTTCATACCACTCATAATTAATTCCCATGATATGAATGTCTATACACGAATGATGTTTTCCCAAATATTACTGCGGCAGTATCTGATACTGCAATGTCTCTTTTCCTTGACCTCAATTATCCTATGTGTTACTCTGTAATGCATTCTATTCGTTTGTAAAATTTAATTAAGTGGATATTTTTTAAAAAGTTATTAAGTAACAAACAAACAGAACACTCATATTTACAATACTAGTTGGAATTTATTACTTTTGCATATTTTCTAAAAAATTACAAAAAAGCTAATCATAATGAACCATCAAGTTTTATGCTGTACATTTCTGAAATCAAAATGTCAATCAAACCGCACTTTAAATATTATTGGAGAACTTATATTTTGTGTAGGTACAAAATAAATTAATTTTCAATATATTTAATAAGAATATATTGCTCTTATGCAAATATTTAGTAACGAAAGATTTTGTCAGATACAATATTTTGTTGTTTTATACTATAATATAACACACGTGTACAAGCATATAAGAACAACAACTAATAGGACACAAAAGTAGTAACAATAACAAATAATATAAAAATATAGAGCAATTCTAATAAATATAATTTTAACTAGTGATTTTTTATACGAAGATACTTAAAAAGTAGTCGCAGTTCAAAATAAATTGCACTTAAATATTCACTTGAGATCATCACAGTTAAACTGAAAACTTATTCGGAGAGCGCCAGCTATGTGTTCGTCTTCCTAATAAACCATTTCGATCTTTCGAACTCATAATTGATCAAAAACATCGTAAATATAGGGTACGATATAAATTGTCTACTACCAAGCAATAGACTATCGAAGAGTTCGTAATGCTGTAATGGCCAGTTCTACTTTCTATATTGTAACATTTTTGTAGTGGTCACACCATGTAATCTAAAAAGATTATAACTTCACTTTTTTGTATTCTGGTAGCCCATGATGAACTAAATCTCAATTATGGTACCAAACATTACCATTTTTTTTTCATCTAGTATTTCCTTCACTATTGTATGTTGGGTTAGCTAGAAAAGATTCAAATTTGACGTGTTCTTATAACAATATATTAAAATATAAATGTTATAAAGAAATCAAACTATATTTACACCATCTTTAAGTATGGTTTTCTATCATCTCATATGCAGTCCAATATACCTTTAGCGTCAAAAAATTGATACGATATTTTTGAAGATTTTCCTTAGTATCGGTTTACTTATAGACTGTAAATAATCGTTAAAAGCTCTGAGCAACTGATAACTTAATTGTGCAATGTTGAGTGAATAAGGTGGACGTACTAGCAAAAGTCAACTCAAATCCTTAAATTTTTTACTGGAATATTCTGCGATATTCTATGGTTTAGTATTATCATATAGAAAAAAATCGGTCCTGCTGATTAATTAGCTATTCGATCTCCGGAAGTAACTACTAATGAGTAACATCCTTTGTTTTAAACCAATAGCTTAATATTTGCTTGCACGTGTTCATTTCAGATTTCCATAATGAATTTCCTTTCCTCATCCTTCATTAGGAGCCAGTGGCATTCGCATGTTCGATTAACGTATGTAACCCACTTATCCTTATAAGTTAAAAATTCCTTATAAGTTACTAATTGATTCGGTCGAGTTAAATTACATTTTAATGTCACTCGTTGTTAACAAACTTTAAGTCATAAACTGGAAGAGACCGTACGTGATGTCGATTTAAATCCATTTTATATGATCTTACGCATTCGAAGGCTAGGAACTTATTGTCATTAACCAAGCACATCTCTATCTATTTATACCTTATAGCAAATTATTCTAGTACTTTCGACAAATTCGTGGGTAAATATTTATTAGCCCGCACTGTTTATTAAAACAGTACTACGAAAAAGCGAAGGTGTGAGAAGGAAGGGTGATTAATATTTATCGTTTAGTTCGTCACCTATTGAGGATTCTGCAAATGCAAGAAATCTGTTAAATATAATGGCACAAATGCGAGAAATCTGTTAAATATAATGGCAGTAATAATGGCACAAATTGAGAAGTTTTCTGTGGTGCAACAGCGACCGGATGTGTGAGCAGCTGAATATTTCGGGAAAGTAGGAAATTGGGATAAATTTCAGATCCAGATTTTGGCATTGCATAAAGACGACTACGCAAATCCGTTGAGAGTTATTAGGTACGAAGGACAAGCAACTTTTCAAAAAAATATTAAACAACAAAAATATAAATTATATAAGTAAAATATATTTTCTAAACCAAACATAAAAGGGAAATATTCATAATATCTCCTGCTCAAAGTGGGCTATTAGCACATAGTGGGCTAATTGCTAATAATAACGTGTTTCCTGTACTAAAATCAGGGGATTTTATGCCTTTTACTTAAATATTTTCGTTTATCTGTTTATGAAACAACAAAAATATAAATTATATAAGTAAAATATATTTTCTAAGCCAAACATAAAAGCCAGAACATAAAAAGGAAATATTCATAATATCTCCTGCTCAAAGGATTATCTTTTGGACATCTTCAATCTTCTGTCAGCGTTTAGTATCGTGTGAACTTTAAATAATTGAATTCGCTTTTAGCTTCTTTGCATTAAAGATTAATATCATAATTTAACTGAAGAAGTACATCTGAAATCCATATTCTTATTTATGTGTTTTTTAACTTATTTTCTGCGTTTCTGACATACGAAAACTTCCGAGTTAAGATAGGTAATTAAAAAAAAAATACATTTTAAAGTCAAACAATATTTCCAATTAATATCTCATTACATCTGTGGATCTATCTTGCTTGCATCTCACTTTTATTAAGGAAACCATTTTGATAATCATATAGAGGTACATTTTAAGTATATTTTAATTTATTCACATAATAATGGATTTTCTCAAATACTTTTCACTTCGCAGGCAAGTATATACTTTTCACAAATACTAATGTGCTCGTAGACAGCGGTCGTAGACGTTATCGACGATCAGACAGCGGCGGCGCCGGATTATGACGGATGTACTCGAGGTCTCATATCAACATTCCGTCATCCGGAAATTAATATCCTCCTTCGGCTGCTTTATACGGCATCTCGCGCACGAGGCTCCGCGTCTGAGTGCTTCTTCTGCAGCCGAACGCTATTTGAAAAGCCTTAATCGCGATCGCGTGCGGTGCGTTAAAGTTTATAGGTGGGGTGTAAGCACCTCGTGTTTCCTGTACTAAAATCAGGGAATTTTATGCCTTTTACTTAAATATTTTCGTTAAAGATAACGAAAAGCTGTATACCGATTCAGTAGATTTAAAAACGTATTTACGTACAGTATTATGTATAGCATTTTTTTTCAAGTTCCATATCGATAAAGGGAAAAGAAAACTGTAATGCTGTGACATTTGTCTTTATGTCGAATTTTTATATTTGTTCATTTATTGTTATTACACGATTTATATAAGATAAATGATTCCTTTCAGATACAAAAAAATTAATGAATTAAAAACCGAAACACAAATACCTTGCATAAAACTACACAAAAATATTGAAGCCCGTCTCTTTTATTTTTAAAACGACCAAATCCAAACATAATTTGTTTCGAGTTTTAAAGCGTACTAAGAAAATCAGGATTGAAACATATAGGACATATGTTTTGCTATTTTGCGTACAATTTAAATCTATTGCATATCCTACATTAATTCTTCTTTCTCCTAGCTATGGTCCCATATCTCATTTGGGATCAACCCTCCTCATACATTTTCGCCACAACAGTTTATCGTGTGTTGTCATTGAGTTCAAGTCCATAATTTTAAGATAAAGATCTATAGTGCTCTTCCAGGTGGCAACGGGTCGACCTCGGCCTCTGTTTCCTTCTTTCATTTTTAAATATATTTGGCGTTAATTTTGTAGAAATTCATTATTCACAGTTAAATGAAACCACGTGATTTTGTATTATTTCTACTTTCTTTAAGTTCTTTACCACGACCTAGGTTTCGTTGTATTACAACATCTTCAGGTAGGTTATTAGCAAATAGCCCACCTGAAGATGTTGGTTTCATTTAACTGTGAATAATGAATTTCTACAATATTAGTAATTTCATGTTCTATTTTTATCACTGCTTTGGTTATATGACCTTCGTTGCTCCTCATAACGTGCCCGTAGCGATTTCTCTCAGTTTTCTTAAATTTTTGCGACTTAAAGCGTTCCTCTAATGTACTTGTTTTTCATTCCGTCTAATCTTATAACGTCCCCGGCCCTACGCAACATTTTTTTTCGGTGACGTGCATCTTTTGTTCGCCCACCTTTCGCATCGGCCAGCATTCCTACATTAATTATAATTACAAAATAGCACAATACTACAAAACTAGTATAATAAAGGAACTCAGTTATAAAACTGTTCTTTTACGAACACAATAACATAACAAATAGTCATATAACGTATAAGTATCCTACAACATTTTTCATAAATAGCACATCGAGTGAATCCTAATGTTATGAATCCAATTGAATCAATTTAGAAATCTCTATAAGAAATGGATTAAAAAATCAAATCATATCAACAATCCTTTTGTTACAAGAAATGAAAAATAAAAATTAAGTCTAACCATTAAAAAGATTAAATTATGTTATTTCGCACAATTTAGTAAATAGTGTGTGCGTGTGCGGGTGCGTGTGGGTGCGCGCGCGGGTGTGTGGATGTGCGTGTGTGTGGGTGCTTTTGTGTGTGCGTAAGTGCGTGCATGCGCGCGTGCGAGCGTGCGGGTAGGCGTGCGTGCGTGCGTGCGTCGTGCGCGCACACGCACGCGTGCGCGAGTGCGTGCGCGTGTGCGTATGTATGTACTTGGTTGGCATTACATCCATGCGCATGTAGTAGGAAAATAAGTTACTCTCTGACGTGGACTGAGGTATACTTAAACGGTTTACGTATTTTCGTTTTTTGTTAAGTGTTTTTTTTATGAAAACAATTGCTTAAAGAAATCACAAAAAATAAATTGTACTCCTTATGAGATCTACATTAACTAAAAATTATCAGCATCAATTGCGCGCGCATCACGTACAATCGGTACCAGTCTTCACATATGTTTCGACGCATCTTTGTCGGAACACTAATTGCGCTAGGTAGTTATAGTTATATTTAGGTGTTTTTTTTATTTTGTCTACATCAATAAAAACGAGTCCCTCATAATTATCTTTTCGTTTATTTACCTGCCATATGTAATAGGATTCTATAGATAGTTTTTTTATTCTATGTATTAGCAAAATATACATGTATGTATATCGTGAAGGTCGAAATAGGCTTCAGACTATGTTGTGTCCGAATATATTATCAAATTACTTTAATCTTTTGATTGTTTTAAAACTTTTACTTGTCGGGAACGTGTATAGGTAATAAAAAATATCTATGTATCAAATACTGCGATATCGTGTATGCTAAGTTAGATAGTATTCGTTCCTTTTAGCAACGCCATTTTTAGAAAAAAAAAAGAAAAGCAAGATAGCATATTGAATTCGCAGCACGTTTGTCTCTAGGGGTTTGGAAGAGCAAATTGGAAGGTGAAATGCATGTACCGTAATGCGCAGCCGAGACGTTTGCTTTTATAAAGAGGCCCTGTCGAACGACCTCTTGCTCTTGTTTATTTTATGTACCACCTGATACTTGCAATAAATTATGCACTGTGGAAGGTCGAAAAATAAGTGTTAAGCTTTAAATTATTTTTTAAATTTAAAAATTTATTTTTTTCAGCGTAGCAATATGACAAAAACTCAATCAGCCAGTTGATAAATCTTGGTTGACATATAACTAACGTAAATAGACAGATTCAATGAAATAAATTATCCAGGAATCCGATACAATTTTCTTTATCGTACAGACTTATTTATAATATTTTCCAAGATGTTTTTTTATACTTACGTTACGTTAACCAGGCTTAGAGTTTTCCAGAACATAAAAGTAATTTCAAGAATTTCTTGTTTCCAATGTGTTAAACAAATTATTTAACGCAAGTGCTATTCAAAGGCATTTCCGCTTCAGTTTTCTTGCTCCTGTTTATAACTTACTCGCATTTTTTAACATTCTTTAGTAATATTATGATTTTATATGTATGTGTATATGTGTATACATTTTCATATACATAGAAATCATAATATTATTGTATGTTTTATTACATAATAATATTATCATTTCTATGTAAATGAAAATGTATGTAAAAATGAAATAAAAATAGAAAATTAGAATGTCTCATTTCTGTTTAACGAAACTTAATAAGTTGAACTAATCCTATACTTAGAGATACTCAATGAGTGATACGAGTTGAAAATGTTGTTATCTTGTTGCTATTTCGTAAAATCGCATCTGTTAAAATAAATTCTACATCATGTTCAAATTTTATTATTCACTGGTCTAAGTAAACTATTTTATTATACTTTATATTTTTTAAAACTTTTTTACCATTTAGATTCTAAAATATAGAACTTTTTGGTTTATATTTCTATTTATCCAAAACAAATTTTGATTTTTTGTAACTTTGAAGCTTCAGTAATTCTTGGAGCGTGTTAATGGTATAAAGGTCTTAATAGAAATGAAAATATTAATTGTAGCTAACTTTAAATGTTTTTTGATAAATTTTAAAATGTTACTTTAAGAACAGAAAATATGTTCACAAGTTTTAGTACAATTTAATGCCTAAAAAATGTAATTTATTTTTTAAATTATTAAATATTTACGTCTTTTCTTGACTATATTTTTCAATTGCACATCATCTGCGACTCTTGAATAACTGAGTTTCGTAATTTATAAAATAATCAGTAATAATGTGTTTAATTAATTTTAAGTATTGCTGTATTAATATTTAGAAGAAATAATCCTGGAATAAGCAACCATTTTCCATTACAATTTTTACAACGTAGATACACAAACCTTACCGGTATGTGTATTTATGGTATAATAATTATATGGGTTTTAATGGTTACCTATTTCAACAAACTATAGAAGAATCAAATTAGAACGTCAGAATATTTACTCCAATTTTTGCAGCTCTACCAAAATTTTGCAAGTTTATCAAGAGAAATGCTTATTTTATTTTTGATCATATTTTATTTACTTTAATTTATATACAAACTAATTTATTTATTAAAAAATAGCACAACGATTTCAACGACAACAGTTTCAGGACTAATGGACGGGTTTTGGTTTATCTAATTACTTATATTAATATGTAATTACAAGAAAACAAGCTGAGCAAAACAACGGTCAAATCCTCAAAATTAACAGAATTTCTACTGGGAGGAGAAAATAGGTTTCGTTTATTTTATATAGAATCAGAAGACTATCCTAGATAAATATTTTCATTAGTCCATTACATCCTACATACTTGTGGAAAATTTTCGAGATAATAGGTAACGAACAAACTGACTAACAGCGAAGTTGTATTTAAATAACATATCAAAAATTGTTGGATTATAAATATATCCGCGGCACAATATCTCTGTTAAAATTTTGTAATTAACAAGTGGAAAAACTAAAACCCGACTACGGCAAAAAATAAGTGAAAAGCATGAAATACATCACTGAGTCAAATTAGACGACAAACATTATGAGGAATCTAATAACACCTCATTTATTGAAATCACATTAGTAGTTTAGTCTGTACGAGGGAACACTTAGTAGTTGGTAACACTTTAACACTTTAGTAGTAGAGAAGAAATTAACTCACTTACATAACCTATGAAATTCATAACCCTTCCTCAGCCGTGGTCGGGTAAAAATGTAACGCAGTAATATTATAAATATACTTTACGCGTTACCGACAACAATTAGAAAAAATGTAGTATGTGATATTTGATACTTTAATCCGCGCGTCCTAAAAAGTAGTTACAAAAAAATAGAGCCATTACGTCCGATTATTGACGCTCACTGACTGCTCACGAACGTTACGAGCGAAAATGTGCAAACGGAGAAAAGGATATATCGTTTATTTATTATATCGTACTACTGAACACTCGTTGACACGACGGGTTGCTAGGCGATCTCCCGTTTCTTTTCGGGATCACTTTAGACCCCCCTCCCCTTCGATCTTACATAAGATCAGTATCTACCAATATTGCAAAGAAAAAGTAGCAAAAATATAAAAACGCTTTGGGTTGTGTTATAAAAAATAACGTTTTAATATGAATCGTTTTAATACATGTTTTACTCAAAATGTGCACAAAGAAAAAATTGTAAATATTTCACTGACAAAACTACGTATATTTAAAAACTGGAGTACTATTAAAATTATTTATAATATATCTTACGAACGAATAATTACGAGAATAACAGCAAGCACTGACTGGTAGCATTATAATAGCACAATGATTGTGTGCTTAATAAACATGGGATTGTTTTAGTTTTTTGAATATAATCTCGTAAATTTCAGCTAACCTTAGGACTACGATCTGACGGCCTGAAGTGAGGTTTTAATTTAGTATGGACCAATTCCCAGTCAAGGAGTTTTTATAATTTGATAAGAATGAAGTTTATACGTTTTATGTAAAATTGCAAGTAACGTTCACTTTATGCGTATGAACTGCATATCATATATTGAAGTGAGAATTTCGCTTGACTACCATAAATTAAATATGTTTAAATTTTCGTAAATATGTGATGTACTCGTATATATGCTAAATATTTAGGGCAAGCTAAGTCTTATTGCTTATAAGGCACTGTGCGCCACTTATATCAGGAAAAAAGAGTATTAAGACCAAAAATGTTACTAGACTTAATAAGAGTAGAGTGTGAGGGAAATTAATAGGGAAAAGCTATAGAGAGAAAATGTTTGTACTAAATGTTTTTCTTCGGTCTGATTTTCTAACTCTCGCCAATCAAATCTTGTATGCAAAATTTGTTACCCAAACCCAATAGTTCTAACTTATCAAGCTACCCCGAAAGTAAATTCTTTATGTTTGGAACCAATACTTCATTATACGCAAGATTTTTTTAAATATAATTATTCTTTATTACCTGCATTCTTTAATTATCAGATTATCTCCTTAATTATCAGAATAATACTAGTTTTTAACTTATGTCATTATAACGTCTCCTATATCTTTAAGTATATAAGTGTAAATTTTAAGTATTTCACATAGATTCTTCAAAGTTTTTATCTTTATCGTGATCACATTATCTTTGTTATTTTTATAAATTTTTCACAATTCACTTGTTTAGACATATAATTGTCAGCGCTAGTATTCTATTATGCACATCTTGTTCGAAGTCATTCTTTACTACACCTTGACTTCTAGAATTAAGTTACGTGATTTATCCTTGTCTGTTATTTCATTTTATATAAATAAACTTTTAAAATAAACAGACTGATTCATAGATTATTTATTTTATTTATTTAAAGAAGTTTATATAAACTTAATTAAATATTCAAATATATTATTTACTTAAACGGAAACTCGTTAACCGTAACGCTACTAATATTTGAATACTTTCAATTTACAGTTTATAACTGATAATTACCGTAAAGTATTTGATTATGAAGTATAAAAAAAATGAATAACTTACGTTATGGCGAATAGCGTGTAAATAGCAGAATGCCACAAAAAAAATTGTCAATCTTTAAGTAACATTCGAATCTGATAATATATTACCTAATTAAATGAATTATAATAAATTATGAAGTAAACATTCTAACAAATTAATCTTTGTAAATAATAATTAATTTTTAAATTTAAATTAATATTTCAATAATTAAATTAAGTTTTAATGAAAGAATGAACCTCAATACTTTATTATCATACGACAAACTAAACTCGCTACCTGTATAGAAAATTGGCATTTACTGACTGGCATTTACTGTTTTTCGGAGACCCTTTCTGCTCCACCAGATGGTCCTCTGAAGTGATGGTGTTGAATTTCTGGCAGAAAACTAGTCCTCGTGTGGGTCCGAAATGAAGGTCGATATTCGATGTCCACAGGATAATTTGAGGTGTAATTTAATTTGTTTTTAAACCTTTTGATGAATAGTTTTCTAAATAAAAGAATTCTTTATTTTAAAATATTCAATTCATCATGGTATCCATGATTCTATATCAGCATATAGAACTTTCTCGAATAATCCGTTTGAAATTTGTGGCATGAAATCTTGTAACTTTACTCGAAGATTATGAATTTATTTTCCATTTTTATAACTCGGTTTCACTAATTATATTGGAGCAATTTGAAATTTTCAGAACTTCCAGGCTAAGATCTACAATTACTATCGAAGCCCTATGAGAAAGTAATCAGGGCATTACAATCAAACGCCTTAAGAACTCAATCAGAACTGCTGCTTGGTTCTACAGTTATTTTCCAAGCACTTTCAAAACTAAATTTGAACTGAACTTACTGAATAATATATTTCAAATAATATAATATTTATAAAACCATCTAAAAACTGAATATGCTGTATACTTGCAAAAGGTTTCCGAAAAACTGAACGGAAATTTCTTGCTAAAAGCATATCGCGTAAAAACAAAGGACAATTTTATTATTTAAATCAAATAAAACAGAAATTCCTTCGAGAAAATTCTATACCTTTACAAACTTATTGTTATTGGCACTGAAACATTATAAAGCCGTAGAGAAAAAGAAACATTGATGTTATTAATCTTTTGATAAAACGTCAAGTCGCAAATGTCATTCCTTACACAGATGGAGATGAATTGCAATGAAATTAACTTTATTAAAATAATCGATATCTGAATTAAATTATTCTCATGCAATAATAAAAAGAAAATAATATTATCATCTTGAAAATTATTACAATTTTCAAAGACATAGTATGCTAAATTAGAGCTGCTAAGTTCCATAATAATTGCTTCTACGCTGGTATCTGTTAAACGGCAAATGCTACTATCTTTCTTGCAATGTATGAATTAATTCGTAATGGCTATATAAATATTGACCAATTTTCATATAAACTGAAATAAGTAATTAAAAAGACCATTCTATTTGGTGATGCGACGGCGCGAAAGACGACGGTTGGCTATCTTCTTTATGTACACAAAAATGCCGTTATATTTGCCTTTAAGAAAAGATTTGTGGTTCAAATAAGCTTTTATGGCATTTAGTCATCGTAAGTTTTTACATAACTTGTAGTCCTGATAAACTTTTAAAGCATTTCGAAACCAAATTACTTTGCTCCATACGGAATATGAAACTTATTTAGGAAGTAAATTTTATTTACAATTTTAATATACCTGGATTTATAGAATATTATAAATATGCATTAAATTTTATCTCAAAAACATTTCCAGATTCGGATGAAACAACGATGGGCATACTATTGGTAAAATTTAACAAATTACGTAACGCAGACGTATTTCTATGCAAATTTAGACCCAGCTCACGGATCGTCAAAAGCTTTTCTCCCAAAGCCCACAATGTTATGAACATTATATGCTTTGATGACTACGTGTCTATTTGGTGACTACGTGTGATGTATTAGGGAATAGTAATGAAGCTTTCAGCCGTATGGAAAAATATATTTTCCTCATTAAAATACTGTTGATAAAATTATTTTTCAAATTTGCTCATTTTTTCCTCAAATCCGTATTTTTGGCCAATAACTAAAGCAATATATTTACTACGAAAATATTATATATCCACTTTTCCTTATAATGATAAACGACTCTATAAAAAGTCAATACAGACAAATGTCTGACATTCGCCGATATTCATCAGTTTTTTTCTGGAAAATAACAATGGCAACGGTGTCAGAGACCGTCGAAAAAGATCTTATTAAAAGAAAAATAGATATAATGAATATAATAATCTGTATTCGCTACACCGCTTGTGATGATCATTGGCTGCACAGAAAACGTACAAAATAAGAGATGGCGCATTTAATTACATATATGTACTGATAAACTAAACAGTCTTTCCATCTAGAAACCAACTACGTGGACTTATAATGGCCTACTCGATCGTTAGAGACAACATTTCATCAGAAGCACAAATAATGTAATGCCTTCTTTTCATATAGACGTTACTTAGAAGACTGACTGCCGGTATAATATAAGTAGCCAATTATTTCAACTAACGCGATGTTTCTCTATAATTATCTCCCGACTGGAGGTAAATAAACAGGTAAGTGTATTGTAATAATCGTTTAAAGGTATTTGATTGCCGATGGGAGATGACTGCGTAACGGTAGCGTTGCATGACGAGTGATCTCAACTTACAGGCACGCGTCATTCCGGAGATGTGAGGTGAACTGTAAAAATAATAGCTGGTTACCTGACTCAAAAAGGTGTAATTATGGACACATCTTAAAGAGATCAGCGATGGCTGTCTTACCATATCAGATTACTCAGATTATGTTTCTGAATTACTCAGTGGAAACTTATAAAGTAATTGAGTTGTTTTTTTATTTTATAATATTTAAATAGTTTTAATATAGTTTAAAATAATCTCTGCTTTGCAAAGGTATAATGCTGAAAAAGGCATAATGGCAGGTATAGTAAAAAGTAGAATGAGCAATGTAATACCTAATTATTCACATTTTCAGTAACCGTGTTACCTTCTACTAATATTTTTTTGGACATCATTAATATACTACTTTAAAAAAACGAAAGTTTTATGAGTAACATTATTATTCCACTACAGCATAAATAGCTGCATTGCTGAAAGTAACGTTAACAAATTAATCTTAAATAATTAGTATGCAAAAAAAGATTCAAACATAACTCAGTTATGGTTCATTTTTGTCCTGGTGAAGTCGGAACAGCAGCTCGCAGCCCCGATGGATTTTCTTAGGTTTCTAAATATATTGATATGTTCTTACTTTCTTTTAGTGGGGGGGGGGGGTTCAAAAAAAAATTAAATAGTTTTTCAATTATAACGACTACATCCGTGGTGGGTTTTTTCAAAATTTTTAATTTTGCTTTTTATTATTAGTCTTAATAACTAAGCTTCTAAAAAAACATTCGCTAAAGTGTAAGCTTATGTAGCTCTTAGCGTAGTACTTAAATTTGGGATAGAATAATTTTTGATGCCATAATAATAACTGATCTAAATTAAAGAAAACTTTTCAACAGTCCATAAAACAGCAAGAATTAGAGCGCTTGAGAAACATGTCACGTTGATCACACATCAATGAAGCCGAAGAAACGCCACAAAGTAGTTAATCTAGATCAATCAAAAATTTTTATTTCAGCGTTCCCAGGTGAGTTAATAACATGACACCTTCGCGCTTAAATCACAAATTTTTACCAAAAACCGTACCTAAATCAGTCAAACAGTTTTGGAGAAAAATGGGAGCATTCATTTGTAACAAAATGTTGCAGCACCCTCTGGCAAGCTAACATCATAACACCACTAAGTACCATTGCGTATTAGTCACGAATATTTTGCAGAAAACCGTGTCTAAATTGGTCAAACCATTTTGGAGATAAATGAGACCATTCGTTTGCAACAAAATATTTATTGCAGCGCCCTCTGGTGAGTAATTACCGTAACAACTATCTAAGAACTATTACACTACACTACAGAAAACCGTAGGTGTCTAAATATATCAAACCATTTTGGAGATCAATTGGAACATTGGATTGCACACTCAAACAAACAAACAACCTCTTACTCTAAACGCATACACCTCCACCGTTCCGTCGTGGGTAAAAATGAAAAGATAGAAAACTGTTAAAAGTTTTAAATATTTACTCATACAAATGAAAATTATTTTACAGTTTATTAAATCAGGTTATTTCGTTCATAATAATTTATAATAGTTAAATGGTTATGATAATATCTTTGAAACAGCAGGATGAAACAGAGTTCACATTTAATCCTGTTACATCCTCTATACACAGATGTAGCTAATCTACGAAACTCGCAGGCCCGACGTGTGTCGAAAAAAGCCACATAAGATACGTTAAGTATAATAAATTTATAATAAGCATGTCGTACATACAGATATATACAGTGATTTCCGAGAGAACTAAAATGTTTAAAAAAATGGTAATTCAAAATGACGAGGTTCATACCTTGAAACAGTATAGAATATATTTTTAATGAATTTTTTTCTATTAAATTTAAAGTATATAATTGTATAAAAACTCCTTTTTATTATTTTTCTTTATTATTATTCCTCACATGTTAGTAAAAATTTATTTTACTGCCTTGGGTTTTGCTGCCATGAGATCGACTTAGAAAATTATTGCAGTTTTCCATAAATTTGTGATGAAATAAAAATGGAAGAGGAAAACTGTTACTAAAAACCTACTTTTAGAAGAATCTTTGAGATGATAAAAGTTTAATGGCATTCTTCCTATTGACATCATGTTAAATTTTGTAGTCAAGCCTTTTGAAAAATTATTGAGATTTCACTCACTATTTACGAAATAATTTCTAATGCACTGCATCAAAATAATTCACGTCAGGAAATAGATCCAATTACATATCCGGATAATATTAACAAAATATAAGGATTCTAGAACTATCATCGTTATTAATAATATTAATCAAAATTACAGAATCTTCTTTTCAATTTCATAACCGTTCGCATACGTGAAACGCCGCCATTCCTCACATAGTACATTCGATTCAAGCAGGGGTTGGCAAATATCTTCCGAAATAAACAGAAACGAGATGAAGCAAATACCCTTTGAAGTATTGCTTCAATCATATATGAATATTTATACGTTAATAAAACATTAATTTTTTTAATAATTTTAGTATTTTTTATTTCCAGAAATCCTTGTTCCCGAGAAGTAAATCTATTACAGTAACAGTTTAAAGGTAAATTTGTCGCGTGAACTTAAATTATGCATTAAAAAGTGCTTAAACTTGAACTGTAATAAGAAAGTTAACAATTACTAACCAATAGTGCATACACATAAGAATATGTGTAAAGAAAACGACTATCCCAATGTAGATAAATAAATTGATGATTTGTTAGAAAATATTTTCTCAAAATAAATGAGAAAGAATTAAATATAACTATATCGTACCCATTTTAACAAATTTCAAAAAAAGGAGAAAAATCTCAATTCGACGCATTTGAATGTTTTATCTCGAAGACGCTTTCATCGATTTTCTTAATTTTTTTGACGTGAATACCTCTTTAAATTTGCTACCATACGGGGGCAATCCAAAAAACCTAATGATAACAAAATCGGGGGATACAGTTTGGCGTTGTAGTATCGAATCTATTCTCTACATCAAAAATTAAATTATACCACTGGATAGCAGATCAAAAAATTCATTACGATAAGCGAGAATAGTAACGCATCGCGCGATGGAGGGGGAGGCGCCGCCATTTTGAGGTTATTTTGCTGCGTATCGAGATTTGCAATTAGTATAACTTTTGATTCGGAAAAGCTACGATGTTCGTTTAAGTTTTAATCGTCAGCTGTCATTAAAATCTACCGACTGTATATAAAATATTAGTTTAAAGTAGTGACTGTGACTAGAATAAGGTGTTAGAATAAAAAATATTATCAAAAATATATAATGTCGGCCTATACGCGTCGAAAAGCCAAAACCAAATACAGAGATCGTATACGGCTGGAAAGGGCTTCTCAAGTATGAATGCGGCCGAACGGATCAACGACGGTGCCAGTACATCTGCAACGGGGCGGTTGAAATTATGCAAGTGGATGATGAAATCGCTTCTACATCGACAACGGACTGTATAGGCATAGATTGTGTTCGATCGTGAAGACACATTGGGCCGCAGCTAGTGCACGTTTCAATATAACCCATTAGATAGAAGGCATATAATATAGTATTCACGTACAACACACGGCCGTGTCCATGACACAGCCACACTCCAATTTTTTTGTTTGAAAGGAAATTGTATTGGTTAGGTTAGGTTCCAAAAATATGATCAGGACGTGATAATGGATTATGGAGATATCCTAAGGAACTCCTCGAAGATTGAGAGAACGAGGTTTGTTTGAGCAATTTGTGACCGATTTTGATCTCAATTGATATGCCTTTCTAAGTACTTCAGTCACAGATAGTGGTCAGACTCTGATGATGAAGTTGAAAGATGATAAAAGGACTTCTAAATGATGAAAAGTGGATTCATGGGACTTTGACTCGTTAAACTTACCTTTACATAAATGGTGACCTGACTCCGAAGTCATAAATGGTGTTCAGACTCTGAGTTTGATAATGGAGGTGGTGATATGAGCTCCTTAATAAAGAGGAGGAGATTCACCATGTTTGCGCAGCTTGACTTGTCTTTAAGAGTATTTTGGTTACATGTAGTAGTTAAGTTCTGATGATGGAGCTGGAAAACGGTAACAGAAACTCCTTAATGGTGAGGAGCAGATTCGTGGAATCAGGGCTTATTTGACTTGACTGACGAATTCTCTGGTGACAAGTGGTAGTCTGGTGATGGAACTGGAAGTTACTGAGTAGATCTTTTCAGTAGTGAAAATTGAATGAAAGAGTTTGAACTCGTTTGGCTTGTTTCACGTAAACAAGAAATTAACAAAATTAATTTCCAGATAATTGAACAGAACACACTGGTACATGCAAAAGCGTGAAGCAACCAAGAGAGCAATAGGTCAGTCGTAAGTAAGTCCAGGTAAATATAAAGACATGAAGCAACTAAGATATTAGTAGGTAGGTAGGTAGGTACGTAAGTACATAAAGGCATATAAGATAGCTACATGATACACATGAAGCTATTGGGAGGTAGGAAGATGAACATATATAGGTGTACACAAAGGTGTGAAGCAACTAGGATATTAGTTGGTAGGTAGGTATTTACAGGTATCTGCAAAAACATGAAGCAACCCGAATTTTAGTTGGTAAATAGGTAAGTATATACAAAAGTGTGAACGATGCTATGGTGAAGCTAGAAGAGTAAAACATGACTGATGTGTGTATGTATGTATTCATGAATGTAATCGTATTCATGTTCACGAAACGTCGCAAAAGCCTATTTCGATTTCAATAAATGAGGTGTTATGGATAATTTAAATATAAACGAGATGTTCTTAATCAGTTCCTAACAAACAGCTTAGCATATGATATTATAAGTACTAAAGATGAAAAACAAAAAAATTTAACAAATTTCAATTCACTACTGGACAAAGAAGCGTTGGAATACACACAATATTAAAAAATCAAATACTTATTTGGAACTATTGCAGTACAATATTGTTTCCGAACAAAATCAATTTAGAAAAAATTGCTACTATTGGAGATTTTTGGAGTTGGTGCCAAGAGGAATGTGGTGCACATGTGTTTTGCGTGGGTGTGTATGAATGTGGAAGAGAGGAGATAGCTTGGACAGATGACTAAATATGATTTTGACGCAAAAAATAATAATATTTTTTCTTATGTTATCTTTCGTTCCCTTTTTTCGCATATCCTTTATTATATCAAATAATCATGGAAGTTTTCTTTAATACATTCAACAGCTGTAAGTCTAATGGCGTAAAACTCTTCGTTGATTGATATTTTTAACAAATTTCAACCGAAATTGGAAACTTTGAAAAACATTTCATTTAAATTGAAAAATAGTGATAATGAAGGAAATAAAACTGAAAGTATTTGTTAGCTTCATAATGATAAATAACGAGTTTTATATTGTCCGCAAACCGTAGATCTCCAACCCCTGAACTAAAGTAGCTGGCATCGCATCGCGCCACCACTCATGTTACAAGCTCATAAATAACATTTTCCATCACATTTTTCCTTCCGCGAGGAGCGCGCCGCGCGTCGGAGTTCGCCGCCGAATTCCCGACATTATCGCACAATATTCTTTCTGAATGACACGTGTAGAATTTTGATGCAATTCTCGTGTTCCCCGCATACGTTTAGTTAAATGTATGCTCGTAATATTTTGGTGAAATCCGTAATTCATTTGCGGAGATTAACGAGTAATTTATAACTTCTTATCAAAACCGTATCGTGAGTGAAATGTCGGTAAATTTATTTAAGCAAAATAAACGTAGCTTCCACAGTTATAACCCATATACTTTCGTATAATTTCAGCAGAAGTCTTGTAAGCGAGTATTAAATATAAGTATGGTGAGTTAATTAAATAACGGTAACTTCAGTTTTTCCAATACAGATTTTCAAAATAAAGTTTTAATGTCAGTAGTACATTGAACGTGTTTTTGTACTTACGGTACTCATCTTGTGGTTTTGTGGTTAAGAGCGAATCTTATTAAAATTACGTGTTTAACGCGCATTTAAGGTTTCGTTTTGTGAAAAGGACATTACGTTTAAATGACACAATTAAAGTGTTATCGAAAATGTTGTTTAGAATCTTATCGTATCTTCAACCAAAATTGAGTAAACATTGATAATAGATTGCATATTAGATTAATTCTTAGATATGATATTTTTTACTATGCTATATACTCTTCAGTGACTCTCAAAGTCAATTCATCAATATTTTCATGGTTTTTTTTTGCATTCTATTCTTTGATATGATGTCCATAGAGTATTTCCTGTTAATTTACTGCAAATGCCTAAATTGAAATCTCAATGCCATTTCCTTACTTTAGGTAATATTATACTCACTCTGCATTCTGCTTCAAATAATCTACGTTTACATTTCAAATGTCTGTTTACTACGATTTGAAAAAGTATTAAGTAATAAAAACATTATTAAAAGTAACTTGCAATTAATGTATTGACCTAAATTTGCGAAAGCACTATTAAAATCTATTGAGATTTTGAAACTTTGCTGTTTTATAAACTCTCGAAAATTGTCGGTGATCTGCGCTAGATCTTTTGTTTCATATAAAAATAATATTAGTCATACTTACGAGTATCATGTGTTAAATCTTCCTTAGATATTATAAAACAAAGTCTCTTCCCGCATCCGTCTGTCCCTATGTAAGGTTAGATCTTGTAAACTAGACAACGGATTTTGATGCGATTTTCGCTATCATTCAGATAATTTCTTCCGAAAGGTATATTAGGTATAATACATGCAATACATGTTATATTTATAGAAAATATAAAAAGGTCAATGTTTCCTACAAAAGTATATTTTGGGCCCTTTCATTGCTAACGCTGACTAAACTTTACGAGATATATCAAAATTTTGTACTATTAAATTGTGTACTTTAAAAATATCTACAAAAAAGTCCGCGATAGCATATTTCTATATCCTATGGATAACCGACAGTGACCATTTTTATTAATTTTTTTTGTGGATTATACTTCCGAAGTTATTTTGATCAATAGCATATTAATCTTTGTTTAATTAAATAAGTTGGTTTCATTGGGCACTTAATGTAGATACAATTTTCTTTTCACAGCAAATCATTAATATTTTAGATTATTATTATTATTATCATTAATATTTTAGAAGATATCACAGATTTAAAATTACCAAAAATCAGTATTCGCGATGCCGATGCCGTGCATGGACGGCGGCGGCGGCGTATGAATGACAGTAATATTAATTAATCGCCACATTAGTACCTACATTGCACCCGTGCGAAGCCGGGGCGGGTAGTTAGTAATGTATACGCGTACGCGTTTAGATACAGTTGTCCATGTATGCGCCAGGTCACGCGCAAATATGGAAATAGGAACGTATAAACACACGTCCATACACACATACGCGCAAACACGCACATGCACATACAAAGTATTTTTCGAAATTCAACCGTTCAAGATGTGTAAATGAGGGTTCAAAATTGTATGGATATTTTGAGGTAACTAAACTAAGAGAAAAGTAAATAATTATATAAAAAAGCGAATGAAATAAAATACGGTCATGCTACCTTTTTACCCGGGTAGAACCAAAATGGACGGCTAGTAAGTTAAATGGTGTATATACATGCAATGAAATAGATAATTTTTGTACACGAAACAAAAATATGTGCATATCTGATACAAACGATGAAGCAACATTACTTATTTTGATGTCAAGAACCTGACATTAGTATTAACTAGGCACACTATACTGTGTACATCTAGGCATACTATACTGTGTACTAATATTAACTAGGACATCTAGGCATACTATACTGTGTAATAATATTAACTATGACATCTAGACATATTATATTGTGTACTAATATTAACTAGGATATCAAGGCATACTATGCTGTATAATAATATTAACTATGAAATCTAGGCATACTATACTGTGTGCTAATATTAACTAGGACATCCAGGCATACTATACTGTATAATAATATTAAGTATGACATCTAGACATACTATACTGTATAATAATATTAACTATGACATCTAGGCATACTATACTGTGTACTAATATCAACTAGGACATCTATGAATACTATACTGTGTACCGGTATTAACTAGGACATCTAGGTAATTACTGTATAATAATATTAACTATGACATATAGGCATACTATACTGTGTACTAATATTAACTAGGACATCTAGGCATACTATACTGTGTAATAATATTAACTAGGACATCTAGGGATACTATACTGTGTACTAATATTAACTATGACATCTAGGCATACTATACTGTGTACTAATATCAACTAGGACATCTATGAATACTATACTGTGTACCGGTATTAACTAGGACATCTAGGTAATTACTGTATAATAATATTAACTATGACATATAGGCATACTGTACTGTGTACTAATATTAACTAGGACATCTAGGCATACTATAATGTGTAATAATATTAACTAGGACATCTAGGGATACTATACTGTGTACTAATATTAACTAGGACATCTAGGCATACTATGCTGTGTAATAATATTAACTAGGGCATCTAGGCATACTATACTGTATACTAATATTAACTAGGACATCTAGGCATACTATAATATGTACTAATATTAACTAGGACATCTAGGCATACTATACTGTGGCAACGAAGTCCGTGCAGGCACATGTCTTGTGCATATTTACACCAGCCTTTTTAAATCATATTTGCCCACTATGTGTTATATATGGCATATGTTGGGTTGTAGTTTCTTTTAGTTAAATAAAAAAGCACGATGCCAAATCTGTCCCCCATTTATCGCAATGTACAGAAAACCAAAATATTGTACAATTCATTTAAGAAATGTTGATTTTCTTTTATATCGATTTGAGTTTTCTAGAACTTACGATTTATAACAACTGAAAATATTTGTTTTATTTACCGTCAAATTTAAACATCAACGTCAAATTATGGAACTTTAAATAGTTGATTTTTGATTATTCACTTGTAGCACATATTGATTTTTTTCACCACTTACACTTATATAAAAATATTTCTGATATAATGTTACATGTTCGTCTATAATATTATAAACGAGAAGCGAGTGTGTGGATAATGACGTACGACCTTAATTAGTAAGTTCACACTAGATGACGGTTTACTATATATAGTTATTTTAAAATGATTTGGATTTTTGGATAACTTCAGTGCAAAATATTTCTGCCAGGTACACCTCTATTTCATAATTTTTTTGTACCGTATAAACTGTACAGATTTTCAAAAACTACTCAATTAAACTTTTCTAACAGTGCCTGTCTTCAATTTTACGGTATTATATAAACATTATAGCAAATTTCTATGGAAAAAACATTCAATTCTGTTATCTGCACAAAATAAACAATTTGAAAAACTTCAAACTTTAAAAGTAAACCAATTTTCCAAGCGGGGCAAAGGTTCCATACACTCGGTGGTTTTATCTTTTACTGACCAATTATTTGGCTTGTAAAATTTTTAAACGCGACAGGTCTTCAAAAATTAACGAAAATTTAAAAACGATATCCTTTCTTTTATCAACGAAATAAACTAATGTAGTATAGAACTTTATGCCTTTTTCACATTATTGCCATTGGTGGGATATTAATATAAACGAATTATTAGATATCAGCAGTAAAATGAATACCATTCGTTATTGTGAAATTATATTCAATGTAAAAAAATCAGGACAAATAAAAATGACTTTTCATTAGAAAATATCAAATATTTAAACATTGATATTAAAGAAAGAAAACACCAAGAAAAAAATAATCGTAAAAGAATCGAAATATTAATACGACATTCCATATACTCGAATGTCCATCATAAATAAATATGTCACTGGTATATCCTTCAAATATTTTATTGGGCAATCAATGTCCCGCCTTGTATACTGCCATAAATATTATTTATTGGCAACGAAATGCAATATTGACTTAACGACAAAAAAATTGTACACTCTATATGTTTTTTTTTCATATTGCTTTAGAGATCTCGATTATACTTATAGCTGTAACGGTATTACAGTTGTGATACGTAATTGCGAGTACGTTTACGCTTATAAAGGACAATGCCAACTTTGATGTTTAGAAGTTTGGTAAAGTTAATGTTAAATAATGTGACAGTATTTTGGGTACATGTCAACGTTCCTTTTTACATTACGTGAATAAGTGGGGTAAACTAGATACACTTAACCGTAATTGAATATCGTATATATGTTGACGATAAGTACTTATTAATGAAATAAGGTAAAACACGCAAATAATAATGTTTGTATCATATTAAAAATTGGATGTATTGTAAATAATTTTCTCGTTGTGAACTTTTAAAAAAGTTTATTTTTAAAGTCTTTAATCTTTAACTTTAATTTATTTACACCTAGTTATTACCCGCAACTTTATTAGGGTAAAAATGTATTTATAACTCAACGAATTTGATTTTCCGAAAGCAGTGTTAGAATTATGTAGGGACTGCTTGACTGAAACGATATTATTGAATATATTTGGCGTTAATTTTGTCGAAATTCATTATCACTTAATGTTTATCATTTTTATATTTAAAGGTCTTTACAAGTTGCCCACCTGATGATGTTGTAATACAACGAAACCTAGGTCGTGGTTAAGAATTTAAATAAAGTAGAAATAATACTACATCACGTAGTTTAATTTAGTTGTGAATAAAAATTAAGTGATCAAAACATTTGAACATTCTGCTATAGCTAGCGACATTAGCTTTTTAAATCAATTGTATATGGTATCTGTTAGAAATAAATAAAATGTCAAACTTGCAAATAGTAGCTATTAGATGGAGTTAGTAATACAAGTGCATTATGCAAATAGAAAAGTTAGAGAATCCATTATAACACTGATCACGAAATTATTTATCATTCTATCGAGTTTAAAATGCAACGACATTGGAGCTATAATGACCTCAGATACTTTAAAAGATTTTTGTAACTACTAACCATCAGCGGTTGAGCAAAGCGAGTACTAACCACTATTCTTACTCATGTATTGAATCATTTTCCAAATTATCATTTAATAATCATAGCTCTAAATTCTCCAATTTATATTTTCATTAATCATATTAAGTTTGATCTTAATATGGTTTGAAGGTGCTTTATCATGACCAAGTTTTACGCATACTCATGACAATCGCTTTGTTTAAACCAAATAAAAAACCAATAAATAAAAAATGAAAATAGCTACGTCACATTTAATAATTTTGTTAAAAACTTCTTTACGCACGCTTGACTTGGGGAGTAAGTTGACGAATGCGTGACGAGAGCGTTACGAAAAGTGTGATCGGGAGAGTCGAACGGAAGTTGAGAGGGAGATATAAGTTAGTGAAGACATAAAGAGAGAGAGTTACGTTTCGTATATTACTGTAGGGACAAGAGAGAGAGGTGCGAGCACACATTTTTTTTCTCTCTTTCTCTCATAGCCAGTTATGTTTCGTATATTTAAGACACAGTGCAAGCCTATTGTCTGTATCACATTGTAGGAGCAAGTGAGAGAAGCGCGGGCACATTTTCTTTCCTTCCTCTCATAGCCAGTGCATGAAATATATATATATATATATATATATATATATATATATATATATATATATATATATATATATGCGAGTTTGCTAGCGTTACGCGAACTGTGATTTTCTTGAACAATTTTATAAATTGTTATTTTGTTCAATACATTAAATATTCTACGTTTAAAGTGAATAAAATTGTAAATTCATTTTAAAGTTCATATTTTGTGAATTTGAAGTTTTACTTCAGTCGTGTGGTCTAAAGCACACTCGTTTATTAATTAATTCTAACGTATTAACATGCACTGTGTATAAAAGTTGCCACTTATTTAAACCTTTCGTTTTCATTTATAAAAGCTAATGGTGGCAATAAATTTATTCGAGTGGAATATCTGCTACGAGGGCGGAAACCGCAGATCCCAAACGAACTCCCTAAAAAAGGGTACTTGAAAATTGACGTTTAAAAGCAAGTGAGTAGCATTATGGAGACTGCTTAATGCAAGATCCACTGATGGAAAATATACCTTTAATTATTTAGGGAAAGCGCGAGAAAAGGCAACTGTTATTGAAGCTTTTCGAGTATTAGTCCTTTCGCTTTAGTTATATTGCTATTATTCCCCTGTGTTATTGAAAACCAGCTTTGACTCGCGGCTCTGCTGATGTGGAAAGGGGCAAAAATATAGGAAAATTTAGAAAAAAAAAGTTCTTGTGAAGAGACTGAATCTAAAACTAGGAAATAGATAAATAATTTCAGAGGTATGAAATCGTAAAACTGGCCTAAAAATAAAAGTGTATTTTCCCTGCAATAGATAGCCGTTGGCAGAAAATTAATTCTGTTTTAGGATAAAAGTATTATTATTTGTTTATCTCCATAATACATAAATACACATATATACTAAATTTCGCAATTACCGTATTAGAATATTATAAACCTTCGTAACCAATAATTTTTATCACTAGCCTAGTCATCATCTTTTTCCTATAGCAAAATGTAAAATTGAGTTAAACTGCTAAATTAGATTATCGAGATCATATCAAAGTAAAATTTTTCAGCACGAGTTAAAATATTATTTTTGGAAATGTATCATCGTTTAGTGTAACAGTAATGTGAATTTTAAAATATAACAATTATTTCTCTTATCTTTACTGAAACCTGTAAGTTTACAGAAATATAACAGTTGTTCATCTGTTATATTTCCGTAAATTTACATTTATCCTAACTAAAATAATAAATATGAAAGGGAGATTTTTTATTTGTTTGTGTTTCCTACTTTCACAATTCAATTATTAAATGATTTATATAGAAATTGATATACGTATAGCTTTTGTTATGGATATAAATATACCATCTTTTTTATTTAGAAAAAAATTAATTCCATTAATAATTTGGTGAACCCGCGAGCAATAGCTAATACTATTTGAAACAGAAAGAGAGGTGTATCTGTAAATTGAAAATATTTTTGAAAAAAATTGTGAAATATTCTATTTTGGTTTCTACGAACTCAAAACGCATTTTTCTTATAATTTTGTTCAGCCTGTCCCTTTGGTCGAGTATCATATGAAATCTGCAGGATCGATTTCAATGGAACTTATACTGAAATGTGTTTCATTTGAGTTATAAATAAAAATGTTATCTATCATTTGTCCCTTTTGAATATTTCTGATGGGACTCTTTATTTATCTATCTATTTTATTTATCTATTTATCTGTTTGTTTTAATATCAGATAAAACTATTAAAGATGTTGCGTAAACATAATATAAAGTATAAAAAATAAACATATTTATAACATAAATGATATTCTAAAATTAGTTTATAACTCAAATGTCTTGAATGACAAACAAAAGTCGTAAATAGAATTGACGCAGCATTTTGGGAAAATGAAGATTTAAACTTTTAATTCAAAAAATGTGGTTTGCTTTATGAACTAAACTTTTTATCAAAAGAATATTTTTTTACTATTTTAATAAAACCGATATCGATATATTTGTTTCAGTCACATAGCTTACGTGGGCATAACTCACGGAACCAATTTAAATATAACATCATACGATTTTTCAAAAAGTTAACTTTCTTTTCAAGATATTTAAAGATTGTAGTTAAAAAATAAAATGACGATTTCAAACACATAGGTTCATTGTGCTAAGCACAAAAGAAAAATAAAATACAGTACCATTGAATATAACTTGCCACGCTTGCGTTATGTCAAAAGCCTTTTTACATTTCAATATGTACGATACGATTTTAACAAAAAGTTCTTACAATGAAAGCTTATACGAAAGAGATGAAAATGTTTTCCGAAAGCGACATCAAAAGGAATGCTAGTTATTTTTTTTTCTATTCAGCGTTGAAATTCGCATTTGTGGTCATTCATAACATCATACGATTTTTGATGGTATAATATTTATTAGCATTATTAAGTTGAAAAGAAGGGCTGTTGGAACCAGTTTTATAATTATTATGCAAATAGGATTAAACTATGAGGGACGGTATTAAATAAATTTTAAAATATATTTCTGTAGGTCTTCGCAGAGCTACACAAATATATTTGAAGGCGCCAAAATGATTCGAAGAGTTAAAGAATTTTGCCGGCTTTTATTCATGTTGTGAGGAAACTCTGAGTGTTGAGTGAGATAATAAATCTGTTTACATTTTTGTTTTCATGTTTACTTTTGTACTACCTTTTTTTCGGAATGATTGTTGGAAATAAACTCATGTGACAATTCGTTTGGATTTTGAATATTCTGTACATTTGACAGTTAGCATGGATTTATGAAGTGTGGCGTGGCATAAATGTGGCTAATAAAATATGTATATACGTGTAACTGAACTACGAGTAGTATTTTTGGCAAGTTATGTATTTTGATATGGGAAAATAGATCAAATCTTTATCTGTAACTCCAGTAGATTACTTTCTATTGGTTTCATATATTTATTTCATGAAAATCAGCTTTTTGCAACTTATTCCTACCAAAATCGCTTCAGAGGATTCATTCCAAACAATAATTTAATATTATATACATATTTTCAAAATTATATATATATATATATATATATATATATATATATATATATATATACATTGTACAAGGAAATTAAATCACGTTTATCAGTGACACAATTACGACATTGCTTCGTTTTGTATCGTGAAAGAAGGACAAACAAATACACTTTTACATTTATAATATCAGTTGGGATTATAATATTAGTTAGGATGAGATTTACCGAGTTGGAAGATTTAATATGTCATTTCCTGACCCGCCAATAATCTCTGTAAAAAATCATTCCGTTCCATTGTTCCGTTATGACGTGAAAAAAATAACGAAATACACGTTCAGTTTTTTAAGTTAGTTGGGATTGTGATGTTAGTTAGGATGAAATTCCCTGAGTTGGATAGTATCCTATGTTCTGGCCCAACAGACATCTCTGTGCAAAGATTTGTATAGAAACCTTGATGATTTGTATTGTAGATTTTATGGAAGATTCTATAGTATAAAATAGCAAGGCTTCATTAGAATCTATCCAATTGTTTATGAGTGATGAGCGTACAGACTCGATAGCGCAGACTTGATTATAATTTTCTATTTATACGGAAAAAAATATTGTGAGATATAACCGAAGAAGACAGTTTTCGATTTAAATTCAACAAAACCCAAAGGTTTTATTGAATTTAAATCGAAAACTGTCTTCTTCAGTTATCTCATAATATTTTTTTTCGAATCACACGTGCGAATTTCTTTAAGAATGATTTTTAATTTCCATTCCGATAAAAAATTTGAAAATTATTTAGTCATATAAATCTTTCTCATTTTTTCACTGATTTTTATTTGAAAACAAATGTACTTCACAGTCTATACAACTTGATGCCGAATAAAATAGCACGATGCATTATTTCAGTATACAGGATTTAGTAAAAATTTAACGTTTTTGACAGATAACTTCAGTCGCTACAACTATGGGTTCGCTGTTTTAAAACTTTACAGTATTGTCTTTCAGCAAAAATAAAAACACGTTTTATACTCTATTCAAAGAGTTTTTTTCAATGATATCTGATACACGTTTGTATGAAGAAATATTTTTCTTCTTCGCCGTACACATTACTTCGCCCACTTCGATGTACAACCTTCTGACACTGGTATCTAAGGGCGCTGTCTTGAAATAGAATCGTACTTAATTTTAAATAACAAATATCTATTTTAACTCAGCTAAACTGACTAAATTTATTTTTGAAATAGTCAAATAAATAAATATCGAATATATTTGGCGTTAATTTTGTAGAAATTCATTATTCATAATTAAATGAAACTACGTGATTATTTCTACTTTTTTTAAGTTCTTTACCGCGACCTAGGTTTCGTTGTATTACAACATCTTCAGGTGGGCTATAAGCAAAGATAACACGATCGACGAAACGAACGAAAGAGAGCACGATCTTTGATAATAGCCCACCTGAAGATGTTGTAATACAACGAAACCTAAATCGTGGTAAAGAACTTAAAGAAAGTAGAAATAATACTACATCACGTAGTTTCATTTAATTGTAAATAAATATCGTTGTAATTTTCATCAAATAACATTTTTTTTCCAAATTATCGTGTAAATTCAATACCTTTATTGTTTAAGTGAAATAGGAGCGAGTATTTATGATATCGAATAATGATTGTTAAAACATTTAAAATAAATTTCCTTGAATAGGTTGATCTCTTCATCTCGTATGAGCAACAATATTTCGTTAATAAATTTATCGTTACATCACCAAAAATGTACAGTAATACATCATCAAATGTCCATCACGTACGTAGTACGTAATAAAGTGACGATTATTGAAACAAGTGATTCTGTTCATCAATCTGAATAGGATGAGGTAATACAGTATGAAAATTCTAATTAATACTGTATGAAAGAACTGTATGAAAAGTCTCAATCGTTTCTGAGAAAGTAACTGTTAAATTTGCGATTTCGAGAAAAATTATTTTGTATTTCAACAAAATTGTTATTTTGTTATAGAAACCTTTAGTTGGAATTTTTATATTTTGTGCTTACAGTTTCTGCTTGAAATGTAAAATATTCTTAACACGCGAAAATATAATTAAAGCCTTATATATTGAGTAAAACGAGTGTAACTTCAATTTCCCAGTGTATCTTAAGTTTAAGATCAAAAACTATATAAAAGTAATGTCCTATCAAAGTCACTATATTCCTATTTAGGGTATATCTTTTTTACAACTTACCAAATTTCTTTATCAAGGCGAAGCCACCATATTTATATTTTAATTTATTTGTTATTACAGCTTTCAACGAATAAAAAGATTTATTTCATATAATTTTTTTTCAAACCTTGGAATACATGTGAAAGAATTAGATACTCTGACTCACTGGAATGAAAATCGAATATGGGCCTATTAGTTAAGATGGAGTTTCATGAAATCTTAAAAACCAAGGACCGCAAAAAATTTCTTCACGTAAAAAATACATTTATTCGCCAAAATAATAACCCATTATTATTATAGCATAGAGGAAACGGCGTTCAAATACGATTCTAGATAAATTTTCTCCTTTTTCTCCTACAAACGCTCCTCATGTTTGCGAATTACATTTTCTATTGACGATGTCTATTCAGTGCCCGTGTACGGGCTCATCTTTCAGCATTTGCACTCGCTCGCCATTCGAGGCACGGCCTCAAACCGCATTGTCCCACCAAGGAGATCGTTTTATTACAGAGGATATCCTGCTCAATTTTCCCTTACTTCCGCCCTACATATTGGATTCGCGTGCCGTTCCGCTGAAGTCTACGTAAAATTCCGATATACAGTCGGTATTCAAATATGTATGTATGCTTGCGTTGAGTTGTACGCAAACTCTACACGCCGAACGTGATCTGTTTAGGAATGGGTTTAAAGTTTGATTCAATGATGGGCTTATGAATACATTATGGTAAATTTAGATACTCTAATGTAAGAATTTAGAAAGTTCAATTTATCAATTATTAAAGTAGAATTATTTTGGTGGTGCTACATTTATATTCTGCACAGTTGTACTTTGTATTCTGCACAGTTGTACTTTGCACAGAAAAACTTCATAACTAAAAGCAATTTTACTTTTGTAATTGTTAGTTGCTTATTAAATTAGAGTTATGTTCATTTTTAGATTTAGATATAGATAATTAATAGAGTTATGTTAGTTTATGTTAAAATTTCCTGAAAACGATAGAAAGCATTATTGCAGGTTCTTGATGATGACAATTAATTCTGATTTTCATTTAATTTTTCAATTACTTTTTAATGAAATTTTTGGATACCGTACCTAAAGAATTAGGACGGAATCCTATTGTTGTGGCAAGGCTGTCTCCCTGTTCGTTTATCAGAGACCGCTATAATAAAATAGAATGAATTAAAATATTCATGATTACAACAAAATCGTCCAAATTTTCTCACGGGAATTAAGTTTTGAACAGTTTCATATTTCTAAACGATTACCGGGATATTTTGGTGGAATATTGGGAAACTGAGTTAGTGCTTAGAATCAGAATTGGTTGAGCCATAGATTACATTAATGTATATCGATTTAGTTGCTCTAGAAAGAACAAGTGTAATTTCTTTATTATTACATAAAATTAGTTGAAAAAAAATATTTACAATGAAAGAATATGGTATACAAAACATATATTTAAATAATGGATTTAATACATCGATGTAAAAAGGAAAGATACGGTCCTCTCTTACTTTACGTAAATACAAAACGGGCATAGGTACAACTACATCCACACAAACTCTCACAGCTGTAATCACAAATTGCCTACGTGTAAAATTAACCGAAAGAGACAAAGCGATGCATAGTAACTGTAGTGCGAGAGAATCAGTAAATTGACAATTTGCACCGAACGCAGTGCTACTGCTCTAGTTTCTCACGGTGCGGCGCTTACGCCGAACGCTGTCATTCAAACATGACAATAATAAAAGAAAATATTATAAAATATTACGAAATATTACGTATATTATAAAATATTACGTATTTTTAAAATTTGTTTTCAATTAAAAAATTGACAGAAATACTGGGTTCATTTAGACATATTGTATTAAAAGGCCTTGAGCACTGATACCCGAAGTTAATAGTCGATATTATAAATATCTTGTATTAAAAAAAACAGATGCAAAGAATATATTCCCTAAACAGTTTTGTAAACTATGAGCAAATAAACATATGCTTTTTTAGTTATAACTTCGATTATTGTATAAATGAGTAAATTTTGTATCTATGTCCTACGTTAAAAAATAAATACCTATCTGCCATACTTGACCGGTTTTTTCAATAAATATTTTCATACATAAACCACAAAACTTGTTTGTATTTTCATAAATCATGTTCAAATGATTTAGGTCATATGTATCGATGTTCCTTTTTTAGTTAATCTAATCTTAATTTGAACTAATCTGTCGTAAAACTTTCTACCACGCATAGGGTTCTCCTGTAATTTCATCATTGAAGTTTGATATAAAACTTTAGTGGTTTTAAATACAATCCTATATAATTTTAAAAAAAATGTTAATCAAACTAGGTATCGCTAACGGAAGTACACTTAGAAGACATTTTCTGCAATACCAATAGTTTCGTCGAATTATTTTAAAAACATTAATGTATTTAAGTCGCTAGTTGTATTTTGGTACAGGAAAAAATTAAACTGATGCACTTAATTTCTGTTCGTACTTCTCATAAAACTCGAAAAGCCTAAACAGAATGGAAGGGCCCTTATTATTATAACAACCATCGTTCATGGGTGCGTCTGTCAGTGACCTCTTGCTCATAAAAGAAATAAGTGACAGTTTTAAAATACACAAAATACGTGCTGTACTATGAGAACAGTGCAAATGCATTTTTATTTCTTTTTTTTAATTAAAAAGACCTATACAGGAGACCGCCAAAGAGGTCACTCTTAGATCTCATGCTGGAGAAAAGTATATCCACAGTACTTTGCCATCCTGATCAACCCTATATGCCACAAATTGCTTTACAGTGCACTACCAGCTCTGCTGAAACAGTTCTTCTTCACTTGAAGGTTCAAATCCTGTTTGGGAACACGGACTCGTTACCTTCTAAACGTGTGACCAAATTTAGTTCCATTTGCGCCACTTAATTTGGTTCTCAATTGGAACTTTCTTGCATCGTTCTAATCAATCGTTGTTAGGTTTTTTTCTGGGCCAAGATATTCAGAGAAAATATCTGAGGTAGCGGATGACGAACACTTAGAGTCGAAAACGGTAATACATGGGCAGCTTTAATATTTCCAATAGTCCAATATTAGGTATACCATATATCTGAATAAGAAATAATATTAATAATTTTTAGCAAACAAGGAGAATATTTTTATGCCTCAGAAAGAGACTTTTACTGACTATCATCGTAACATCGTAATCACCGTCTTGACACGACGATGCGCGTAGAGTTTTGATAGAGAGCATGCCTTAACATTAGAATAGAAACATGCAAAGCCTTGGAACGTGGTAACGTGGTATCTTTAGTCACCGAGACTTGGTTGAGGATGGACTGATCTTTGAGTCATTTAGAGCGTTCACCAAGTGCGTTCTTGAAAAAATAGAGTCATTAAATGGTTCATTCAGTAGAGACAGTATTTAACTAATTTGAGCGAAAGAGCTGTGGTTGTTGATATGGGACACTATTAGGAGACCTTCAATGGTCCCTTCTTTTGTATGAGATGTTACAGGTCCTCGGAGTGACCCTGAGACAACTCGGGTGGAAATGGCGGGAGTAGTGTCTCGACACTGTGAAAAATAATATTAGTGCAACCGTAACTGTTTGAACTTTTGTTTGTATCAAAGGATAAACGAACCTCTCGTAAGACAAAATTCGTACTCGTTCTTAAGGACTATATTTACACATTATGGTTCACAATCGATTTCATGAAATCCAGTTTCGATTGATATGGTTATAAAATGAATTTTAATAATGAAATTTCTGTGGGAATTTTTAGCTAGACGAGTGTCTAACTTAATTTTATCTTAAATAGTATAAGCACATAATTTAATATACTGAAAACATAGATAACTTAATTTACATATTATAACTTAATATTTCTTGCCACAACAAAGCCAACCTTACTGAATTAGATAAACACACCCAAAGTTCAGTTTCGCAATAAATCTAATTAATACGGAGCGGTGAGGTCCTAAGAAACAATGAACGGGTGGAGCCGTCCTTGCAACGAAGGCGAATTGCGATGCCACAAACAAGTGGATTAGGTGTAGCGGATGAGGTCCGCGGGAAAAATCGGTGTGGTAAAATTTTTCATAGTTCAGGTAAGATGTACAATATCTATTCTTTGATTTATAGTTGAATTTTTAAACCGAGCGTTTCCGAAAATAATTTTCAAAATTCATATCCGGATAGATTTTGCGATCACATACAATTTATTTTAAAGGCATAATTAATTATCAACACCACAGATGTAGCTGATGACGTCTGCGGGAAAAATTCATATCGCTAAATGTTACATTGTGCAAGTAATGTCTGCAATATCTATTTTTTGGTTCATGTTCAGGTTTTTATTTAAAGCGTTTTTAAGAATACGTCGCTTTCAATACCCGAATAGTTTTTGCGACCGCATACAAATTTTAATATTACTTTATATGTCTGATTATTTAGCTACATGGCCAACTGACCAAATTAATTTTGTAAATTTAATTAGCATTAAAGTTTTCGAAGGTGTAATTTTTTTATTATTACAGTAAATGTCATAGATTTTTTAATTAAGTACTTGATATTTTGATATAAAAATATTTTTAAAATTCATGTGGAATGTGGGGAGGCCATTTTATTCAAATGAGTGACAGTTTCTGTCGAAGTAATTTGAAGTTTTAATAACTCGCCTAAAAATAGGGATATTGCTATCATCTATATCGTATTTTAAAGAGGAAAGATGAAAGTTTGTAAAAATTTCAGCTGGATGAGGCGAACTTGCACGCGCAAAGTGAACTTAAAATATTCTGAAATTTTCAAGAAGTATTAAAATAATTTCATGTATATCCTATCGCATTACACTTTTCATACTACTACTCTCTATTCAATACATATAAGTTGCAAATGAATTAAACGACTGAAGGCAATAATTTTACTTACTTTTGATATACTATATACGATTAAAGTTTTCACGAAAATAATTGCAACAGTGTCCGACATTGCAAAGTCGGACGCTGCGACACTGTAAAATTATAAGTAAGTAATAATTATATTTAATAATTAAGTAATAATTTTGTTTATAGGTTATTGCGGTACAATGAAACAGATTAAGTTAATTTTATAAAATCTTCAGTGAATAGTCAGCAAATTGAGATAACAAAACATTACCTTTACCTCAAACACAAAGGAATGTACCTTAAGCACTTATCTGTTGTTTTCAATTTTGGTTATTGCAATGTAGTAATAGATAATTGGTTCAGATAAACACAAACAAATTAAATATACTTTATTCAGGTATTCAGTCAGATACCATTCTACTTGCGTTACGCAGTTACTTCTTACATACGCAAGATAAGAGCAAAATTACTGCGCGTACCAATTTTGCCGAACTTAAACATGTGTATGTAAAATCATAATTAAAGTATTTAATTTCTATAAAAATAACTTTTTAACAAAAATATTATTACGGCAACCATAGAGTGAATTTTTTTATTAAAATTTATTCTACAATAAGTTTAAAAGTGAGTCGCCAATCGTAAAAGTAATTGGTCAGAAAATGTCAGATTTTGTTTGAATATGTCATTTATATTATAATGTAATGATGAGATACAGCGTATAGGTGCCAAATATTTTGCATTTAGGTTTGATTCACGAAAAAAAATTTAGAAATATTAATTCACAATTTTATAATATCGCGTCATCTCGAATTTAATTCTGTTACTACTATCGTTTTAATTTAATTATGTTATGAATTCAATTCGAATCCTTAATAATACATCGTCATCTTCGGATAACAACCTGATTAGGAATTAATTGTATTGCAGGCCGCATGAGAAAAAAAGTTAAACATTATTTAATTAATTAACAAAATTTTCGCTAGCCAATGCATTAAAGTATTGACACAAATGTATAATTCCTTTAAAAAAATTATCAATGTCAATTTTCGGTGAATGTTGGAACTTTCATGTGTTTATAGGTTGAAAATAGTTCAGTGTTTTTTTTCCAGTAAGTGATTCTTGTTTTCCGGTGAGTGGAAAACTAGTTAAACAAAAGTTGTAGTATTTAAAAGTTCTTTTTAATGGTTTAACACTTATGTATCATCTACAAATATAATCTAGATCGAATATCATTTCGATCTATTGAGAAATAAAGCTTCCAGAGTTGAGCTTTTTAGAAATCTCCTCTACTGGTGTGTTTTTTACGAAATACACTTAATTAACTATATTCACGGTACCAAATTTAGGTTATAATAAAATTATTTATATGAATTTTGAAAAACATTGAGTTTCCTCATAACTTTCACCCAGATTGTTGATCTACTGTAAAAGGATGAAATCAAGGAATGCCTGATATATTTTTTAACATATAAAACATAATTTTCTTCAATTTAACAAATCTGATATCTATTTTGAATAAATAATTAAATATCTTTAATTTTATTAGAAATAAAAAAAAATTGAAATTTGCAAAAATTCACGGAAACGTTGGTCAGCGTTGCCAATCGGGCAAAGCAGCACTCTTGTAAGAGGATGCGCGAAAGTGAAAGAGGTCGCCCGGCAGCGTCGAAATGATCATTGGGTTCGGTCGACTGAAACTTTACTGCGGTCTTCCTTCGCTATAGCTATTACCCTTCCCATTCTCTCGCTCCTATCTTATCTGAGCGCAATATGCACGCGGAGGTATACTTATTCAAGTGTGTACAGGAAAATGGGTGCTGATAATGCCGGCCGGATTAATTCATTAGACCTTAACCATCACGCATTACATCGTTTAGACATTTGCCCTAGATATGTCTGTTTTAGTAATATTATATACACTGTGAATTTCTATTTACATACTGGTATTTTCGACAATATTTTGTTATGCTTATAGCACTGTAATTGCTTTAAAATAAATTAAAGAAAGCCTACTCCGACATGTTAAATGCATTCAATGGAATCTGATGCCCGATGAAAGAACTATCTGCTTAGGACCTACTTTTTTGATTATGCACGTATATTGCCAACTTTTTGCGTGACCGGAATATTCAAGTACTTGTTGATGGAATTTAGTTGTTGCAATATGAGCAGAAACCTGGTGTCCCATAGGAGTATGTACTATCCTCTGAAAATGCAATCAGAAAACATACACACTGTATAATCGATAAAACCATTTATGGTAGATAATTAAAGTTTACTCTGCTCAAGCACTAATCGATGCCGTCTTCCGTTGAACCTTTGACGTGATGTTTCACATCAAAGATTCAAGGGTTGTCTAATGGTGCGTTTGGATGGGAATTAAAGCGTTCTAATGGCACATCATGACGTGCCAGTCGGCCTACTTTGTATCTTGTCGGCTCTTTTCTACTTAATTCGGCTAGTGTCACGTCTTGTCGACTTTTTTGACTTAATTCGGTCTGCTTCGCATTTTGACTTACCGACTTAATGCTTCCGATGATCCTTTGTGACTCTTTCCGACTTAATGCTTCTTTTTCTACTACACTAGACACACGCTATTTTACGTGTGTGCTAGTGTATCGGCATTGTTTGTTATTTGCTAACGCTTACAACTTTACTCGTTTACAATATAAACGAGTGTATTGCATTAAACTGTCTTAAAACGTCAAAAAGCGTTTATTAATATAATATGTGGGTTACAGTGAAAGTAAAAGTCACAGTGAAATTTTTATACATAAGAATAAAAAAAAATTAAATGTTTTACATCTGTCAGACGTCCCATGACGGCTCACATTTTTCTAAATATTCCTCTTTATTTAGATAGATAACCGATGTAACATTGAGTTGTTACAACGTAATATCAACTCAATATTATAATTAGTATAGTCAAATAAACTTTACATCTCCCAATGAAAAGCGGAAAATTTGAATAGATTTTTTTGAAGTTCTGTAGAAAAAGTACAAAGCTCATAAGATATCGTGTCCGCTAGTTAACATATCAAAGGGCAAAAATCATGTACATCGTTTTCTTTTTTTTTCAGATATCTCGGTATATTTAACCCGCATATAATTAAAGCTTTATCAAAACTTTTAGATTATAAAGTTTTTTAAAAGTTTGCTTATTTTTAATTTTGTGAAGAGACTGGGAAGCGTGTACCCATTTATAGAGCAACGCTATGTAATACGCAGAGCCAGATGCATAGTACACTTTACAAATATTATTGTTGTTGAATGAAGAATAAATAAAATTATTTTTTTAAAATATTATTGCGTTAAACAAAAATATTATTATTGGACATGGAGTTTTCAGAAATAAATAAATATATCTCCTTCGCGAAGAAATCTAGGAGTCACGCCAGTTTTTCCAGATATAATGTGTTTTTCAGACAAATAAATGGATTTTATCTATGATCAGTCCCTGCTACTGCACCGCTTAAGAATAATCAAAATAATAGGGTTGTTTAGAAATTCCAACAATCATTTCCGTGGGTTCCAGATTAATTTGAACGTGGATGGAAAAATCAATGTTCTTGATAAGATTTTGATTTTTTTCGAAAATTTCAGCGAATTCTATGAGCGACGCTTACGGTTTTTTAGTGTATAATGATTTCAAAATTAACTAATGTAAACTGAAAACATGTCAATCTTGATTGAGTAATTCTTAGTTGTTCCCAGTAAAATATTCAATTTTAATTGATATGTTTCATATTGGACTTCAGCGAAACCAATCTCTTGTCTTTAGAATGTCCATTCAGTTGAATTTAACATATGTTTTATGAAACATGATTTAAAAAAATTTTTGGTATTACACCAAACATTTTTTTAATAATATTTTACATTAACAGTAGTAGATCAAACGCAAGTATAGTACAGAAACGTAAAGATATATAAACGCGAGACGCAGGCTTTATCCATTTAATTGATTACAAACAGTGCAGAACTTAGTTCTGATCAGAAAACCTGAATATTTTCCTTTCTCTTCATAATTTAATTGACTGTACTAATTATGATATTAAGGTGAAAGTATAAAAGTTTTGCTTTTCTTTAATTTTTAACGTATTTTATTTATATATAAAAAAAACCATGTCCTACATGAAACTAAGGTCCAATTTAAGCGTCCAACTTAAGCATGTGCAAACACTAAAGTACAACTGTTTACATTGTACATAATAACATAACTAATAACTAATAAAACAGGAAATGATAAATTTATTTCAATTAAACATAAAACTAATTAACAAAGGTGAACTACCAAGTAACTCCATAATCTCATTCCTAAAGCGATCAATGGAACAGAAAAAATATTAAGATTTTGGCACCTCTCGCAGTAGCTCGTTGATTAACACAAGTGTGTGAAAGTCAGGTGTATACTACAGTATACTTATGCGGGTTCTAGGCAAATGAAATAAACTATGACTCTCACGTAACAGTCAAGACATTAAGCGTTACCAAACCCAAGACTGAGGGTCTATCAAACATAATTAACAATTACTGTCGGAATTGAAATGAAATACATTTGACGTTGCCCATTATAAAATTTGAAGGAAACATATGATGTTAATACACTTACATTTATTTATTATATATAAATATACTAAACTTTTTTGAATACTTTTTCCAATATAAATATACAAATTACTTCAACTATACACCAGATGACTGTATTGATTTCAAGGATACTACGAACTAAAGAAATAAACAAGGTTACAATACGCCTACTGTCATGGAAATCATGGGTTTGTCGCATGACAGATCCTAACATCCTGTAGGCCTTCTGACAGGTTGCAACGATATGACCATGAAATGTTTTGATGGTTATCTATAATTACATATATATCCCGCACGGATGATACCCTTTCGAGCGCTGTTCTATTTATTCGTAATTCTTCCACAATGTTACACTAATGCGCACAATGGGAATATGTCATTATCACGTATTTAGTCACATTAACTTGTAGCTTTTTGCTCAGACTCCATTGAAATACCGGGTCGATATTAATTTGAAACACCTCATAATCAGGTTGCTTTTCTGTCTTCGAAAATAGTTTCAATTCACCGACGAACTGTATGCAACCAGCAATGCTGACAATTGAGGACAGATCATTAATCATAACGAGAAAGAAAAAATGGCCTAAATTACTACTTGGCTAGATTCAGATTTAATAATATATGACCTCGGCTTGAAATTTCCAAACTATTATCGAGTCCGAAAGTAACAGACGAAAAAATTTACTAGAGTGGAAGGCATACCAGTCTCCAATAATTTTACTATGGAGATATCATTGTCGACTCAGTCAAATGCCTTCTTAAAATCAAAATAAGCCACTTCTACCTGCCTTCCAACATGTAACTTTCTAGCAATATAATCCACAAAATTAATAAGATTAGTTGCGGTAGACCGCTCAGAACGAAAATCATGCTAACACTCTGTCAACTGGCTCTGAACTTGAGCATACATATGATGATATAAAACAATTCCAAATACTTGAGGAAATATAGATAACACTGCTGCAGGTCAATAATTTTTTTCATCAGGTATAGAACTATATTTAGGAACAGTTATTATCTGAGAAATTATCCAACGGGATGGATAAATTTCGGAATTTGAGCATAGATTTATTATAAATGTAATCGGTTTGATGAAGGTGTCATAACAGGCCCTGATTTAACTACGGTGATAGTCTATCAGGATCGGGGCTCGTTTTGGCTGGAGCTGCTTCAATGTAAATTCAACTTCAGAATAAACTATCCTTACGATATGCACCGTCTGTATTAGCGACACGTGCCGCTTCTGCAAATTCAAGTATCGATTCATTGTTCAAAAACACTAATTTGAAATATTCCGCGAAAGCGTTTGACGCCGCCTGACCCGAGCACGTAATTATCTAAAATTTCTTAAATATCTAAATGAGTAATAAAAATAACTTTCCCCCGGGTGTCAAGAATAAATTGAAAAATAAATAAAAGACAGATAAGATTTCAATATCTAAAAAGTCTATTAGACTCAAAATATAAGACAAAAAAGAATAAAAGGATTCCCACTAAGTGGCTAGCGTGTTTATATGTTAAGTGTAGAAAAATAATGTTGATAAATAGTTCATATCGAATATACAATTAAAAACGTGAATTATGTAACATATTCAAAGTATACACTTGTGAAAAACGCATGCACAATCTCGCATTCAGCCAACAACCAAAGGAAAGTATTTTATAACATGGCTCAGGAAATGGAAGCTCGTGAATTAAGACCACAAATAATAATTTCAATAGATCTGAGCGTTACGGAAACGTTAACGACGTTTCCGTAACGCAACGTGAATTTATAACGCGACTACGGTTTTAATGACCTGCACGCGCTCCCTCGGCGAACGTAGCATGAATACGCGTCACGTATTCATTTCAACCAAAAAAAATAAGTTTCACAATACGATACAAAGCTTTGTATTTTCACACGAATCATTTTCATACATTTTTACATTAATTTAACTTTAAATTCGAATCCGTCTTTTCATAAAAACAACTAACGATAGTGACGTTGCAATGTGCGGATGTCGAACAATAGCGAATGAAAAATGTGTTGGGATGGTATTTCCATTTCCTGTTATGGTAATATTTCTTTTCAAATATTTCTATACAGGGGATTTGAAATAAAAGTTCATAGTTATTTCCAAAAGTTATGCATTTTTTTTTAGTTATGCATTATTTTCACTGGACATCAAATGAAAAAAATATTTTAATGGTCTTTACTCCTTCTTTTATAAACTAGCTGTACCCCCACGTACAGACCAGTGAATAAAGTACCGATATATTTTTGAAGTAAAACTTCATTACGCACGCTTGACTTGGGGAGTAAGCTGGTGAATGCGTGACGAGAGCGTTAGAAAAAGTGTGATCGGGTGAGGCGAACGGAAGTTGAGACGGAGATATAAGTTAGTGAAGACAAAAAGAGAGAGAGTTACGTTTCGTATATTACTGTAGGGATAAGAGAGAGAGGTGCGAGCACACATTTTCTTTCTCTCTGTCTCTCATAGCCAGTTATGTTTCGTATATCTAAGACACAGTGCCAGCCTATTGTCTGTATCATACTGTAGAAGCAAGAGAGAGCAGGGCGCGCGCACATTTTCTTTCTCTCTTCCTCACATAGCCAGCGCATGAAATTATTATTAAAGTTCATATTTTATGAATTTGAAGTTTTACTTCACTCGTGTGGTCTAAAGCACATTCGTTTTTTTTATAAGTGTACTTCTGCATTTAATTTCCGGCCACGCCCATTTCAAAAATTGTCAGGGCGGAAAACAATATATATGTAGCTCTATCTATGGATGTACCTAGGTATACTATACATTTATATTATTAGTTCACGTTGAGTAGTTCAGCTCCTTATTATTGTTGTACTATTCCATGTAAATAAAATTTGAAAACATTTAATTGGAATATTTTCTTATCAAGTATTCCGATTGTGATAGTTTTCACTTAATTCGGCCACAAACACACAAACAGACAATAATTGTTATTATTAGTCCTTCATCCCATCTAATGATTTTTTTGCAAACATTTTAAATTTACAGATGTATGTTGTAAGTTTACAGTTGTATTGTATTTAACTGATATTGATTTATTCGGAACGACTAATTTTCTTTTGAAATAATTTTTTCCAACCTTTTCAAGAATGTCTCTTACGGTTGATGACCAATTAAATTTATTTATCTCGTCAAAAAATATAATAATATATTTGGCATCATTCCTTCGATACATACGTTCTATGAAAACCGAAAAATCTTCCTATCATTCAAACTACGAATGGATCAAAATAGCAAAATGTATGATATCAAAAAGGAGCAATTCGATTAATTGAACATATATTTAATGTACATAGATATTTTTATCGTATGAAGGCGAAAATATTTTAATAATACTTGGAAAGGATATTAGACACATCCTAAATCTCTGATTAAATTTAATGGAAATAGCTTAAGATAGTTTCATGATTTTCGCAAAATGTGAAGTTTGCTCAAAAATTGTTTACTCATATTTTTGTTTCCCTAAACCTAAAGTTGATGAAAATATTTTTTGACAAGGCTTAAAGAATTATTAATGTATTTTTCACATGCTTTTAATACACTTTTAATAAAACAATTAAGTGACATTGTCCTTAGTATCCTTGTCATATGAACTTTATTCAATCAATAAACCCCAAGTTTATCCACAAGATAAATTTGCCCTTAATTTTCCCTGATTGTTGTCAACGCAGAATGCTTTATCTCAATACCCTTTTACGCCTACAAATATCACCTGGGAACGTGGTGTCACGTGCACCGAAGTAATATAATGGAAAAAAGACAGGGTGAGATTTCGCAAACAAGAAACGTGACAGCCTGTATAAACACGCGCGCCTCGTAACGAGGAAGAAGAAAAATTCAAAATGATACGCACATTTTTCACAGCATTTCGAATGTGTGTCACACCCCAGTTTCAGCTGGATATGACATAAAAGGAATACGGTATATATGCACATACGTATATCGAGTAGTTTATAATAAAGATATATGACCGAGATAATATTTTTTTATTCATTTTTTCCTCGCACATTTTATTGAACGTAAAAATCGTTTAATGTAAGTCTGTATATTGTGCATTTATGACGCAGAGCGAAGAATGTCGATTTTAGTTCGGCAATGAAAACGTTGATTGCTCACTCAATTTAAAGATAAACAATTGCGTTTCATTTTTTTACATAATTTTTATAGTTTAGTAAGAAAATCGGTGAAAATGGAAGAGTTATGGGAACACCGCTTGATTTCCTTATAGCTTGTAACATCATTTTTAAATGTCAACCTTTTGACTTGAACATTTTGAATTTAATGTAATAATCAAAGTGTATAACTTTGGGTATTATATTAAATTGGTTATTATATTAAATATAGATTTAATTATTTATCTATTTATTTATTTATATTCTCTACAGAATTAATCGCAACACAATTAAATTACATAGATCAATCTCAAATTACGGTTTATAACAATCCCAATTCGATAAAAAGAACATTCATGATTGATTAAAGAAGAATTAAAAAATAAGAGAGCAATAAAAATCTTAAAAGATAAGCATTAAAAAATATATAATATAATTACATATATTATATAGACACATATATTATAAACACGTACGTACAAAAGCACATGCGTTATGAAAATATTAAAAGTTTTTCAGAGAAAATTAAACATGTATAATTGTTTATCGGGATTATTGATCATAAGCTTTAGCTAGATAAATTTAGGCTCCATGGTATTTGTTAAATTCCTTCACATTCTGGGAATAATCAAGAAGCCGAAGGTCATGCGGTAGGGCGTGCATTATAATGGACAAAAAGTTGTTTATTCTAGTGTTGAGATGAGGCTCTTTGAACATATATATATATATATATATATATATATATATATATATATATGTATATATATATATATACACACATATATATGTATATATATATATATATATATATATATATATAATGTGTTTTGTAGTACATAAATGACCAAAATATTTCTATTAAAATTTAATTCACTTGTATGTAACAATAGGCTAGTTGAATAATGATATTTTTCCAAAAATCAAACATTTGCATCAGGTATTTTGCGTTTTAAAAAGTCAATTTAAATTTACCCAGAAAACGCTCAAAATTGTCATGGCGACATGAATGATATCACTACTCATGAAACAAATCAAAATAATCGTGTCTATGTGCGACAGTTGTTTCTTTTGTTTAATTAAAAATGAATTCGTCTTGTAACAAATACTACGTAGTGCTCCAGTGTAAAAGCAAAACTATTAAAACGCAAAATAAATTATTTATAAATGTTCCAAACAATAAACAAATACGGAAGTGGTTAAAACTTATGATGAGCTTGTAGTTTACTTACGGATTCAATATATATTTTTGTGAAGATAATTTTGATGTAAGTATTTATTTGCAGTTTAACCACCTATAGCGGTTCTGTCTTAATCAATGACTTGCAATTTTGTTTTTTTTATGGAAAAACATTAAAATATCGAAGCTCTGAGGTAACACAGTTGATTACAAATGAGCAAATTATTAAGACTCACACAAAATCTATTTTTGCAAGTTTATTGGTAAAATAATAATGTATTCGTTGAGGTTAAATATTCGGTAAATTGAATAAACTACAATATCAATGTTTGCAATCGCGATATGTTTGTTTGTGCCGATAAAATTAATATTTAGAAATAATTATTATTTAAAATGTAATAAACGACTAATATACAACAATGTAATAAACAATACATAATATTAAACTATATCGTATTTTTTAGGTTTAAAATTATCGATATAGGGTACATCACTTAACATTTCATTAATTTCAAATGGCTCTGAATTATATGCCAATGATATATGTTCGCTAACAAAAATTATGTTAAAAATTTACAAACTTCCCTCGCGCGAAATATATATCCACTCCTTAAATATTTATCTGTATGGTTTAATGTAAATTGATACTACCAAGATCTTAATTTCCTCGACCGGGATCAAAGCAGAGTTTCTTACTTTATAAGTACATTTAATTCGTGAATAATTGATTTTGTGAAAATATGGTAGCAATACTTGTGGCCACACATTCTCCCACACCATGTTGTTAGGTCGACTTGAACCAATATACAGTCTTCAATCGTTTTTATTTCCTTGAAGTCATAGGTTTAATTCGTCGGCAAATGGGGATAATTTCAATGATGTATCACATCACTAATGTCATAAATGAATATAAGGAAAAGTAATGTGCCTAGGTGCGAATCTCATAGAACGCCCGAAGAAACGGTATATGCAGTAAATTGAAAACCGCTCAATACGACTACTTACATTCGATTGGTTAGATATTGTTAAAATAATGAGTTGAAACATTGCTATACTTTGCCGGAAAAATATAACAAAATTCACATTACTTACCGCCATTTTTAGTTTTAGCAACAGACTAGCGTCGTAGATAACAAAATCAGGTAGTGTTGCCAATATAAAGGTTCGCTAACAGATTTGATTTTATTCAGTCTTTTACGAAAATTGTTACGCCAACTTTTTTAGCTTTTTAATTAAGTTTCTATGATATACAACATCAAAGGCTTTTTAAAAATCCGTACATATTGAGTGCATTTGACTTCTGGTGTCAACAATTTCTATTAGTACACCACATTTAAGATTCCAAATTATTTAATTTTGACCTTTTGAGTAAGAAATTGCTGCCGTGAGATTAGTGAGTGAACGATGTAGTATATTAGACTAATTTGAGCATATCATAAATTTTCGTTTCATGTTTCATATTGAACATGACATTAAGAAAAATATGAATAAAAAAGAAAACGAAAATACAAATCATAAACTACTTACTGACAATACAAATGTAACTGCAATATGCAGCGAATGCTATATATATATATATATATATATATATATATATATATATATATATATATATATATACACACACACACACACCCACATATAAACACACTATTATATATGTATATAAAATTCTTCATTCATATTCTCATATTCTTAATAGGTTTCTATAATTTTCAATCGATTTCTCTCAAATTTTCCGCACTTGCTCTTTACCCCCTAGCAATTAATGTTTACACATTTAATCCAAATGTCTTGATTTATCTACAACAGATGAAAAAATGGCAAATTAGTCGGTAGAACATCAAATAACTACAGAGTTTATATTTATTTGAACTCCAAATTTTAAAGAAAAATTACTATTTCCACCCCAAGCTAAAGTTCCAGACGTTGGCATAGAAAGTGATAAATGGGTGATGACCTCATCCTCATCCGTTTTCTCTTATATGTGAAAATGGAATTTCAAAGGAAAATTTTTCTACATGATTTATCATGAATATATGTCAGCGGACAAGTTTCACATAATGATTATTTGTGCTTTACGATTGCGGAAATTTTTGAGGTTGTATATCCACTAATTTTTTGGCAAATTCATATCCTATTCAGATAAAGAAAAATTTTTTTTTGCGTAATAAGTAATTTTTAAGAAAAACTTTTAACTACAATATAAAATCATTTATTCCCGGAAATTAATCGGTTCTTCTTTTCAAGAGACAGATTTGCTATACATCCAAATATTTAATTTTTGTATCCTGATAATTTATAATATTCAAGAATTGAAAAGCTTCCCATGCAATCAATATTTTGCAAAATTTTAGTAATATATTTTTTCTCTTTCTATTATAGTAAAATATGAACCAAAGTGAAGTGAATACTTACTTTTTACCCAACTATGCCAGAGGAAAAGTAATGCATTTCACAGGCTATGTATGCATGTATGTGAGTTTGTTCCCTCGCACAGTCTAAGCTATTAAAGTGATTTCAGCAAATGCGGTGTTCTTAGATTCGTCTTGATCCAGAAAGTGTCTCACAGTATATAATCTTACATAAAATTTAGTGCTCTGAAATCATTCACATATTCCCACTCTTAAAAAAGTCAATGATTATAACATTCTAATGTTGTAATCATCGCCTTTTTTAAGATTGAGGTCAAATGACTAAACAATTTGATATTTAAAATTTAAATTTGTCGATATTTCCACTCATCCAAAAACATGTGGCGAAACCACTAAGCTTGAATGCTTTCTTCAAGACCCCAATCGAACTGATGAAATGTATCACGACTGATACATTCCATTGGGATTGGTTCGCGAGTTAAGCTCAGAAAAAAATTCAATGTGTAAAAGGGACTGGTCAGTAGAGCAATGAACGTTATTAAGAGTATTTAATGGCCACCTCTCAGACGGGATCAGCTCGAGGTCGGGAATTGCCCAATGCCGTCAATATTAAATTCGATTATCCAACAATTCGTAATCATCCTTTATCTAATTAGAATTGAGACTTCAAATATAGAATATGATGGACTAAGAGGTATTGGAAAAATCACACAAATTTTCGTTAATATTGTCGTGGGGCGTTACTATAAACAAACTTCAAAGACATACTCTTGGAAAAGCTGTCATTGGTCTCGGTAAAACAGTTTTTGCAAAAGACCTAGTTTATGTGGCATTAATCGAAGTCAAAACTTTACAAGGCTTCTTTATAAGCGAGTTGATACTTACCAAACTTTTAAATAATACTCATGATAGAAAAACATTCTATGAAAGAACTAGGTCGATAATTCATAATAAAAGCTTCCCGTCAGAATCATAATTAAAATCAAGGTTCTGTGTTCTAATTCCATGAAGACACTAGATCGATGGCGCAATAGATCTAAGTCGTAGTAAAGATATAAAAAAAAAAGAAATAAAACCCGACTATGGAAAAAACTAACTGAAAAGCACGAAATAAGAAAATATTCCTTTCAATAATCGTAATAGTCTGAATTTTTCACTAAATTTAGAGAAATCTGCGTAATAAAAAACTGGTTAATGAATTTCCTTTCAAAAAGAAAAAAAATCAATTTTACATGGGTACGGTGATGACTTATGTATATCCGTGGTCGCAAGCCGTTATGTGTGAAAACAGGTATGCATTTATATATAAAAATTATATATGTATGTATGTAAGTTTGTTTTGCCGCTGTGCTATACTCTTTACACTTATTTATTATTAAGGCGGCATGCGACCACGTCTATACCTAAGTCATCACTGTACCCATAGATAATTGAAGTTTTTTACAACGCAGATTTCCCTAAATTTATAGAGAAATTCAGGCTTGGACTATTTTCTTTTTTCTGATTTTGCGTTAGTTTTTTCCGTAGTCGGGTTTTAGTTTTTTAACTTCTATTTTTTATGCAGAAGCGAAATGTCAAGTTATTCAATACTGGCAGCTTTTTCCTTAAAAATCTCCTTTTAAACGTAGGATACATTTAGCTTACTTTTTATTCTCTCCTATATATTTTCACAGCGAGTTTTATCCTCATAGGTTAACAAAGTAACGTCCGTATTTTACGGACATTAACAACTGGGCATAGATCATATGTCGCAAATAATCGAAGATTAGCGATTGACGTCATCTTCCAATACTCATTTTTCATTTCATATACTATTTTCTTCAATAGCCTAAATAATCCATACTGTATAAATTATCTCATTCTCATTCAACATTTGTTCTCGGCCATGGGTTGCGCTATAAAACTTATTCATTCTCTTTCTCAAAAACAAACTGCAAATCTTTAAATTTGCTGGATCTTAGGATCCAGTAAATTTCAAAAACACAGGAAGTAACCTGCTTCTACCTACTGTCCTAACCAGTTTCATTTTGCCGTCTTATCCTTCCCTTATTCCGTCTTAAGTCTTATCCATAATAAAGTATAAAGCCGTCTTAAGATACTTATTTTATAACTATTCTCAGTGAATGTAATTTGTTATATAACACCTTCTACCCGAATTACATATAGACAATTTTATACTTTATTTATATTTGCTTTTTGGCACAAATACCTCTTTAAATTTGTTACCAAATGGTGGGCAATCCAAGCAACCTGATAATAACAACATTGATAATTGACTTTTGCATTATAGGTGCAAATCTATCATCTGCATCTAAAATCCAATAACACCACTCGATAGATTGAAGAATTCGTTACATAGAGTTGGGATACGAAAGTAACGCGCGCGAGAGAGGGGAGACGTTGTTATTTTAAATTTGTTTTCGTGCGTTTTGAAATTTATGCTCAGTATAAATTTTAACGCAGTAAAATTACGACGCTGGTTAAAGATTCAGTCGATAGCTCTAATCAAGATTTATCGATTATGTAAAACATTAGAGCAGAGTTGTTATAGCTAATTTCATATAATGTCGGTTTATACTTATATAAGAGCCAATTCGTAATTGTACATATTTGGGAAGAGCTTCTCAGAAGCAATTAAGTAATATCCATGAAACCTCATATTGTTGAATGAAGCGGTACCGGGTATGAAAGAAATGACAATGACGGCACGAGTTCCTCTGCCATGCAAGTGATAGTGTTTGCCATTTCCATTCTATTTTCCATGTCCCAGATTTATAATCAATAAAATTATAACATATTAATTATTTGTTTGTTCGCTTTTCGTCGCAATACCGACGACAAGAAAAGACGTTCGTAACCCTCAAAAAAATATTATTCGTTGACTCAGACGTATTGACGTAAAATATAGGGTCGTGTCCCCGATACATACACATCCATCAATTGCTACTTATTATAGTGATAAGTCAATATTCACAAATGAAGAATTAATTGTAACGTTAATTTTTTTTACATTATTTTAAATTTTTTATTTTTAACTTGCTGTATCAAATTTTTAAAGTGTACCACAACACCAATTATTTCAACCTAATTATTTATGATACAAATTTTCTTTGAAAATTGATGTTTCAGCAAAATTTATATATAAAACTTTAAATATCAGATGAATAAAACATTGAGAAAATTTTTATTTTAACACGTATGCTGAAATTATTTTCTCCCTATGCAAACTTTGTCCACATAGGTCAAATTAATTGATTCATATTCATATAAGATGACTGATATTGATATGAAGAATATCATTCCTTGCAGGATTTGAACATTGGCCTTATATATCATTATAAAATTATAAATTTCTATTAGTATGTCTATAGGTGTCTGGAGTTTATTATACATCAGATATTCAGATCTGAATTTTTTAAATTTAGGACTTAGTAGTTGCTAAGCTATAAGTTTTAGATTTTAGCATATTTGTGTTCTAATAGAGAACGTTTAACAGATGGCTGTCAGCGATTCCCAATAATGTTTCCATTGTTATATCATTTGTTATCTTATTTATGGTTCTTTATTTCTGTTACTTTTTTCTTTGTCATTTTATCTAAGAGCTTATTTAATAATTTGGTTTAAGACACAATTAATGGAATATATAATTTGTGCTGCATATTCTTTGAAACAAATTCTAATTATGTCGCATTTATTGACTATACAGAGTGCATGATTCCTTACAAAATATTTTCATCAAGTGGTTCAGCCCATTATTCTGGATAATAAAAGAAAAAATTAAATGTTTGAACTTTTTTTAATAAACTCTTCTTTAAGTTTTTCCTTGTCAGGATAATATAATGAATATCCCTGATAATGAAAGTTATAGAGAAAATGCCACGTCAACACTTTGCGAATAATCAGCTAATTTTATTAGTGATATTTAATGTTGAAGGATTTTCTGGTAGTTTTTAAAGTTTAATTTTTCTAGGAGTAATAAATGTATATGGTATAATAAAAGAGGATTTTGTGTGATAATTGCATTGAAGTAATTTTGTGAAATAAATTGTTTTATTTTATTTAGGATTATGAAGGAAAATCTGGGAAACCTCTGGGTTTTTTCACATTCATCAGAATTATTTTACGTTCTGAATGAAGCAATCAGCTCTGTGAAAATCCGTTGTAAGGAAAATAAGACCTATATATAATATTATGTACAGACCCCAACTGTTTCGGTTTCTTCTTGTCTATCCTTACAATAGGAAAGAATTTTCTCTCAAGTGTCACCAACTTTGTTATATCAGTACGTGAAAAGAAAATTTTGTGCCCCTTTCTAAGTATATTGCGCACATAGAGGAGTGTGAGATTCGGTATAGTTAAAGTTTATATGGAGAAAGAAGCTAAAATTAATATATGACATGTTCTTTTCAAACATATTGCGCGCACGTAGGAGTTCGAGATTTGACATAGTTCTAGTGAAATGTTTTCGAAGGAGTTTCTAGTGATACTTAAATAAAATATGTTTTTAACAAATCCTTGTAGGAGTAATTTTTTTTTCATTATGAAATACAAAATCCTAAAATATATGTAAAATATTTATTCGAATTATGTACGAACCTTTATTATATTTTACAATGTTTAGATGTAATCGCTCTTTTCGTCAATACTCTTGCTGGTTCTTTAAACACGTTTTATATTTACTTATAGATAAAAAAATTTAAAAAACTGTAAAAAAAAATCTTAAGAAAATTCTCGAACTTTATTGACATAAAAATTAAAAAATTTTAGAAAATATTTAATCTACTCCGTCGGAAATCCCGAAAACTTAAATCAGAAAAATAAATAGTGTCTGTTTATATTACGTATCCACACGTAGGAAGTGTTACATTTTAGAGTTCCTGATTGTGTGCTTGCGTGTGTGTTTTTATATTCAGTTTTGAAATAATATAGATAAAAAATTTCAAAATTTTTAAATTTTTTCTCAGATAGTGTTCAGTCATATGAGGATATAGTGTAAAAATTAAATTATAGCACTTAACATTAGCACCATATATGATTTAAACATTATATTAATGTTAATCCATATTTGCTAACTTTTTTTCTGTTGTACATATACCCATAAATATAAAAAGCAAAACTGGATATTGACAGCATTACACTTATTACTTTTTAATAAAACAACATTAAAATTGTATTATATATACAAGTAAAGTCCTTATAGCTACAGACGTTATAAGTAGTTGCAGCATGCCTGTGGGAAGATGGAACCTTTTCGCTATACCAGCGTCCTGTCTGCGACATGTAACCAATGTTTTTATAATATTTGTTAGCGAGGTCAATACATGGCATTAGAATCATATTAATAGTGAATAAACATTGACCCTCACAAGGTTTTTTTAGTCCCAGCGTGACGTCCATCTGTTTTAAGAAGTCAGATTAGAAAGAAGCCAATTTTTCAAAGTGACATCCATCTGTCCTAAAGAAGTTACACATCAATTAAGAAGAATTTATGAGCATTGGTTAAGAAGAAATATACTTCAAGAAAAATATTTCATTTAGATAGTTCCGTATTTTAAGAATACATCTTTTCACTTTAATCTAATCGAAGTAAGCATTATGCAAGGTCTCATAACCAAAGATAATAATTTATCATGGCTTCTGCTCTCTTCAGTTTAGTTGAGGCCAACTAGAGATTATGACAAGAAAAATGGCATAACATTAGGAACGTGGGTAAAATATTTAAATCCTATATAATAAAATTTATGTTTTTGTAGATCTGAAATAATTACATCACATCAAATTAACGTCATATTTTTCTAATATCTATCCATAAAATCATACTTTTATTGATATTTATAATCAGACTAATATTATTTCAGATTAAGCTAACGTTATTTAAATATTGTAGTTCTTTTTTGTTACAAAATCGTTAAGTTTTATTAAACATCTTATCACGAAAAACTTAACATTTTATAATATACGTCTGAAGTTTAACACACACGTTTCAAATTCTTACGACAAGATATGTATACTTTGTAAGAAATATTATTCCCCTGTGGCAACTTCACTCTACCTTCAGCGGCGCCTTTCTCCTTCTTCGACTATCTGGATGCCTCTTTTGTTATTTTTGAGCTTCAAGACAAATATTGATAACAAACATTTTCCTTCCTTAAACAAGAAAGGGTCTCGCATACGCGCTAACGGCCGTGTGCGCCTGTATATTTAACCGTTCGCCGGGCTTCATTACATGTCTCTCCTAACACAAACAGGCCATATGCTATTACAATGTAAACATTTGATATAACAGGTATAGCGGCGTGTTTAATGAGCCATTATATGACAAGGAACTGCCGACTGCATGGCTGCGTTTGGATTTAGGACAACTGGTGAGTAGGTTCATCAACCTTTGACTGATTAGTTGAACTGCGTGTGCATCTCGGTGACTGACTAGTGTGCGTATGCGCAGACGTCATTTATGTTCAACCGCATTGCGAACTTCATTTCTCTCTCGGAATGTAGGTGAGGTCCGTATAAGGAATAGGGATGTATTTATATGCAACGTTAAAGTGGTATATTATACTGGTTAGTTTACAATGAAAGACAGTATAGTGTAGTGCTTTGTTTAGACATAAATCTTGTAAAGCAGAAAAGAAAACCGGCGGTCTGGCGAAAGTTGCGCAAAACTAAGTTTGCACAAAACATTCCTAACAATGAGGCTATTTGTCAATCACACTAATCAAAATGAACATGGTCACAGTTTAATGCTAAATCAATAAATTCTTGTATTGTATCACCAATATTTGGACGATTTCACATCAAAAGTAGCAGATTAATCTGAGTTATAACAGAAGATAATAACTTCTGGATTCCTAACCATAGCAACGGCATTAATGTGGCAGTCATCTTTCTTTACATCACGCGCGCAGCTTACTAGTATCTAGAAAAAAAATAACTCATTTATCTCCAGAAATAATTTAACCTAAACTAATTTAATCTAACATAACTTATCCCAATTTAACCTAATCTAGCCTCGTAAAACAAGCCTAACCTAACATAATCATCTAACCCGCCTTGATAGTTTTGCCAGGGTAATACTGCTTCAATCTGAAATGTGAATTTTATTGCGAAGACAAACTTATACTGCCTAAGTGAAACTAGCTTTACCTAACATGCGTTTTCTAAACTAGTTTGTTCTAGGCAAAACCAGTTCTGCCTGAAATCGGCTATAACTAAAAACAATTACAGCAAGAATTTTCAATTTCCCAGTCTTAATTCAATTAGTATTTCTTTACTTTTTGTAGGACATGAGTTTAAATTTTTCGTTGGCGTAAATAAAGGCGTAACGGTTTTCAGACTCGGAAACTCATCTACTGAACACTATCACATAAAAAATCCGTAGTCTATCAGACGCTTTTTTCAGTTTTAAAATCGTTTGAAAGCATACACACGTATGTACGTATGTACAGACGTACTTCCCGTAAAATCCGAAGTAATTCATACTCATCCGTAAAATCCGAATTAATTCGTCCTTACCTGTAAAATCCGATATAATTCGTAATTACCCATAAAATCCGATGTAATTTGTACTTACCCGTAAAATCCAATGTAATTCGTACTTACCCGTAAAATCCGATGTAATTCGTACTTACCCGTAAAATCCGATGTAATTCGTACTTACCCGTAAAATCTGATGTAATTCGTACTTACCCGTAAAATCCGATGTAATTCGTACACTGACATTTTGGTTAATAATACCCTTCTTGCTATAGTTTTATTGAGCCTCTTCTGTTTGCTAACGCATTGCGGTCATCATTAAGTTAACAGTACAAAAATATAATTTTCTCGTTGTCTTTGTTCCAGTTTTGCATCAATTATAAATCATTAAAAGAGAAATAAACGGAGTTGACGTCTCATTTAAAAAATTACATGTTAGTTGAACCTGGCGCAATGAACTCTGTCCCAAAATATATAATTATCGATTTTAAGTACTGCTGAAACTTCATTTTATTTAGCTTAAAAAATTTAAAAAATTATGTTTTTATGTGAGAAATTTATAAAAATCATTGTGTATTTTATTTATATTTTACACAAATGTAATTTCGATTTAAATGTTCATATTTTTAATTATAAGTACGAGATGAAATTGAAATACGTATTGAATACGTGATGAGTTCGAAAATGTACTTATCTACTACTCCGTTCATTATTATATATTCGCAATTATCGTAATTTCAAATACATTCAAATAATATTTGCACTTAGATTTTGATAAAAATCTCATTTATTACGCAGCATATTGAAACACTTGACTACTTTAGCAATCTTTGGATGTAGCCGTTTCAAAAACTTGAAAATGTAGTCGCAAATATCCCATCTACTATACCATCCATCTTTCATATATTCGCAATTACCATAATTTTAGATATATCCGAATAACATTTAAAGTTAAATTTTGATAAAAATATCATTTATTATTAAAAAAAATTAGAAAAAAAATTATTATACGTCCCAGTAAGATGAGCCCGATAATTTTTTGACCACTTCATCGTACGCAAATCCCATTTAATATCTATTAATGCTAAATCAATCTTGTGTTGTATCACCAATATTAAGCACTAATTCTAAGATTTTTTCATATTTGTTTTGTCTCTGTTCAAAAATTACGAAGTAGATACTTAAAAACTGAAATGAGGTTTATTAGACCATTTTTTTATTTTGAAGCCTGGTTTTCAAATTATTGCCCTTCAATGTAACGTGACACCCCCCCCCCCCCACCCCCATACCGTAATTTTTGAACCGAGACAAAACAAATATGAAAAAAATCTTAAAATAATGCTTAGACGGCATGTCTATTAAAAATTATTTCGAATATTCCTCTAATCAATTTGTTTTTGGAATTATTACAGAAACTTACTTTAGTATATTCCACACATGCTAAACTGATTTTTTACTTTAGTCGAAATAAAAAAAATGAAATTAAGAATTACCCCAACTTCCCATTTTTAGAGCCCTATATTGAAATTATGCACCGATCTGATTTCATATTCCACCATTTGACTATCACAGCCTTATAGTTTCTATAATTTTAAATCCATCAGCATTTAAGTTTCTACTAAAATATTATGTCATTTTCTTAGTAAAATTAACATGGTAAAAGTTACAAACATTTAGATTTGAAAACTGATCGCGGAAAATTTATTTAATTTCCTTATCATCATATTCACATGATCGTAACGATTAAGGGTTGTTGAATTATTAAGTTTCCAATGGAGATAACCGCAATACAAAAGGGGTGCCGACTCCATCTTTGGTTGCAAACCCGATGTAGATAAGAGGAACGAACGTTGTAATAGCGTCGTAAGAATAACGTAAATAAATATTTACAATTACGACTACAATTCCACTGTTGTTAGTGCCGCCAAGTTACAGATAATCGAAGATATATAACGTGAAAATGCGTGTCTGTGGTATTTCTGGTGTTGTATGCTTTGTCAATAGTTCTTCAAGTATACTTTAAAACAAAGTTAAAGTATAGTTGGAAGAACTGTTGGCAAAGAATCCAATATCAGAAAAAAGTTATTCAACGTTTTTCCATTAACTTTTCTTTTTATCATTCCCCGTAATCAAAATTAATCGAATAATTTTTAGTATTACTTGCTTTATTTACTGCTTAAATTATCGCTAATTTAGTTAGTCTCACTAAGCCATGATGTAACTAATAGTCCATATATGCGCTACATATTCAATTTCGTAGTCCTTTTCTTAACCAACTGGCTTTTTGATTAATCTCTGAAATCTAAAAAGATCAAACAATTATTTTAGATAAATCTAGCCTATTTAATTATTGTGAAAGAAAAACAATTAAAATGAATAATATTACTGAAAAAGATGAATCCATTTTCAAAGCTTCCTATTGTAAATCTATGACAAACTTAATATGGAGTATTTCCATTATCATATCGTCAGATTTGAAACAATGTGAAAATATATAACCGACTTTATTTTGATAGTTGCTTATTTCTCAATAGAGACTAATACTAATAGATAATAGCCAATGGATATTATTCAATTTTGAGGGCAGTTAGGGATCTTCCATCCGAATATTTTACAAATCAAAATATAATTACATTAATTATAATTACAATCAAAATATTGTAACAGAATATAACTCTTTAATATGAATAAGATATTCATGATGATTTTTATATTATTATTAATGAGAACGCATACATTTTTCACCTTTATTACGTATTCATGGTAAATAACCATCACCGACTTGTGGATATGTAATCCACAAAATGCCAAATAAAATTGCCATCTTAATAAGATACATAGTTTCGTGAACAAACAAAAAACACACTTTTATTTTTTAGTAAGAATTTAATTACGACCTAACTAACTTGCGTGAACATTTGGATTTGTTTAAACAGGTTATTTAAAAAAAAACCTAAATAAAATATGAACTTATATAATTAATTAACGGTTTTGCTACAGTTCCATAGACAACGTCCAATATAATTTCTTCAAAAATCTTTTGAAATCGAGAGTTCCGTTACCACACTATATAATCACGAAACATAATAATATTATAATAACACGAAATATATTCGAAAACATAAATATGATCTAAAAATATATGCCCAAATAAAGTAATTGTAAAATTCCATAAAGAAAGATTTTTAGATTCCACTGTATTTAAATGCATATATGACCTACATTAGTTATACAGTACAGTACAGTACAATAGTTATATGTGTAGATTTGGTACTTAAACATACGCGTTGTAGTACCCACAAAAAGTAGGAGTATGTCGACATATACTAACAGCACCGTAATTTCGAAACCGTTTGGGATATAATGATGAAACAAAAACTAAAGTTTACATTTCCAGAATTATTAAGGGTTGATTCCCAAAGTTACTACGTATAGTCTGCGTAAATTTAGTATCAATAGCTTCAGCAGTTTTTCAGCAAAATCTATTTATACAGACAATTTTTTTAACAATAGGTTCATTTTAATCGTGATATGAACGGAAAAGTATTTTGAAAGCCGAGAACTCCAAAATCACCGACAGGTACTTTACTTTTATTTAACTGTATTGCTGATAAAAATATACCTCAACCTTTTCTAAAGCAAATAAGTAGTTAAGATGATTCAAAGTATATACAAAATTAGTATTTTTTTGTAATCCTTAACCTTAAAAGAAAACAAATGAAACCCTCATAAGAACATTTAAACGTCCATGGCGTGTATCATCATAGCTGATTTTTCCAGAAACTGGTTGACGTCGAAAGTTGTAAAATTGGCGTGGTAATAAAACTTATTGACCCATTTATTTCGTAATAGTAAGAACCCAAAAAATATTTATTTTTAGTCATGTGGGCTGTCAATGGTGAGTTATATGGATTCCAAAACTATATTTTTTTCGAATTTTATGTAAATTCTTTAAGAGATATTACTGAAAAATTCACAGAAATCATGTAGGTACACCCACTAATGGATCAATTAAATTTTCGAATCTTTATTTAAAAATAGCTGCTACATTTGGAAAAATATTAATAATGAAAAAATAGTTAATACTACAAAATTATTTTTATTAAATCAATTGTATCTTATACAACGTGCCCTAGAAAGGAAAATTCTGGTATTTTTTAAAGGTTTTCATTTTACAATTTAGTTCTTTTTTCTCATTATTAAAATATAAATACTGCTCGTATTTATGAAAAAAACATTAATTGTTTAATTGTTTCTTTTTCTGCTGTAAAACTATCCTATTTCAAATATATAAACTCCTATTATACAACTACTGACACACAATTTGCAACATTTTTTCTGCCCATTAATTTCACAAGAGATTTAGTTGGCACTACTGTAGACAAACAATATGTTTAAACCATTAAAAATCGATCATGGCGTTTGAATACCTGTATCCTTCAGGATGGAAGTGATTGATTACAAATTTATTCAATTAACTGTAATAAACCAAGCAAAAAATTCAAATTATTCCTAAATTTTTCTTTTTTTTTCGAATTTAGTAAAACTTTTCTGTAATTTCTTCGAGTAAGTAACGCGTAATTTCTGTCTTACTAACGTAATGTCCAAAATAATTTTTGTTCACTTTTTTTTTAATTAAACTTATTTATAAAATGAGGTTGAATACTACTAAATAGGTGGGACTTATTATATTATCACTAGTGCCCATATTTCTAAAGATAATGTCAACTAATAATTAAATGAAACTAAACAAAAAGTGGACGTAATTCAAAAGTAAAATGAGCGTATCCTGCCGTAACCCGAGATAAAGTTTAAGTGAACCCATGCTGACAGTTAAATCTTATTTAACCTTGTAAACCAACGATAACTGCGTTAGATAACACAGCGCCTAGATGGAGATTTTAAATATTTACTGTATCTTAACGTAACATACAGCGCTATGAGATTTTATTTATTTCCTAGTTTAATCGTTTTTAATGTTGCTTCCATTCTTATGAGATATTGTTCCTGTACCTAGCTTCCTTATATTAAACAGTTTATGGATTTAAACTTTATGCACGTTTTATTAAACCAAATGCTTTGTATCGTCTTTCGAAATTTAATTCGGAGGTGACGGTATAATATCGCCAATGTCGCCACATCGGTTGTTTTCAAATATTGAATATATTTGGCGTTAATTTTGTAGAAATTCATTATTCACAATACCAAAAATTGAAAATAAAAACACTTGTGGGCTCAAATCGGTCTTCGTCCATCTTTAACATCCTATTTTTAAACTTACCATGCGACGTAGAGAATAGAATTTTGATATATGTAGTTATATCTAGTAGTAAGTAGAAACTATATTAGAATATATATTTAGGTTCTTACTAATATATATATAATATTAGTAAGAACCTAAATATAGACATAGAATATAATTAATTTAGTTTTCAATTTTGAAGGTAACTGGCAGGTTCAAATGAGTCAACGATTTTTTACTGACACTTAAATGAAACTACGTGATGTAATATTATTTCTACTTTCTTTAATTTCTTTACCATGACCTAGGTTTCGTTATATTACAACATCTTCAGGTGGGATATTAGCAAAGATTTTTTACTGTTTAACCCTAACATATGGGATAATAAATAAAACCTTAAAAATATAACCTACTCAATTGTAACAAAAACTTTCTTTAACATACAAAGTATATATGTTAAAATAATAAACAAAGAATAATTGTGACATATGTCTTCAGTGTTTATCAATTATTTTTCTAACTTCTCAACTTCGGTTATTTTTATATGATATTATTTTAAAACTCGATTTTCTAAAAAAACGATCTGGTTATTATGGTCAAATGCTTTATTTTATTGGATCTGGTAAAGCAAGGTCTTGCGGAGAGTATGTTGTATTACAAAGGATTCGATTAGGAATTAATCAATTATATTGATTTTAATTATATTAATACGAATAAATTATTCGTAATTAAATGAAACTACGTGATGTAGTATTATTTCTACTTTCTTTAACTTCTTTACCACGACCTAGGTTTCGTTGTATTACAACATCTTCAGGTGGGATATTAGCAAAGATCAATCAATCTTTGCTAATATCAAGCAAGGGTTAGTGTACTGCATGCACGCCCATGGGGCGCCATTGTGGCATTATCAAAGCTATACACGACGCGACGAATAAAACACCTTCTTTGACCTTGAATAATAAGAGATACGAGTATTATTTTATAAAAAAGTGTTATATTTTTAAGAGAAATCGATAAAGAAATCTTGCTACACCAATGAATGTAATATAGGATATTAGCTGTATTACATATGCACAAGACAATATTAATATTTTCCTTTTCTGCGTCTTACCTGTTTATATTGTATTAGATTCGAGTCCTGTCCAATTTCAAGGAGAAAATTTTTGTCGACTATTAAACGGAAAAATTACGTACATGGTGTTGTTAAAGGAAATCGAAAATTTTCTTCTTAATTATATCATTATCATAATTTTATAAAACCGGCATCTAAATATGCGTTCTAGAACTTCAAATTTTCCCACGGTATTCAACTGTATATTCATCTGATCGCGATTTTACCAGAGAAAACGTTGTACAGGGTAGGTGAAAAATAATTGATTGTCGTTACCTATTAAATAAATATCGTTAAATAACGTAATTTAAAATTAATTTAAAATTGACGACTTTATCATTTCTAAAATATACTGTTTTTAAACCCTCGTTTCTCTGTAATGGATAAGTAAGTGAAAAAAATTTAATTGATAATAAAATTTTACTGAAATTAACGCAATATAAACCAGAATATAAATGAAAACAAAGTAAACCAATAATATCAATACTTTCGCTAAACGATCTCGTTTCTTGTAATATCGTTTTACGTTTAATATTATCGTTTAACGCTTAACGTTCTCCTTTCTTAAATTCTCGTTTCTTGGAATATTTCTCAACATATCTACTCCGTATAAGCCTGTCTTAAAATTTTTATTTCCAATACCATTACTTTGACTTTACTTTATACTAACCGAAATTCCCTGTAATGTTAAAGAGCTTTTATTACTATGTCATAATAAATGAAGGTGCGCTCAGGAGGCCCATGAGAGTATAGGAACATATATGTATACCCATATTTATTAACTTTTAATATTTAAGGCCATCACCCTCCAAAATGTAAGAAAAAAATAGAACATTTCCAAAAAAAATCACTTAGCTTTATATAACAGTAGACCACTAGAACAGCAATTTATGTTCATCTGTTTCAAAATTCAACCAGCTATCGATATGTTGCTTTGTCTTGCAAAGCAAAATCTTAAACATTTAAACTTGTATAAAAATATAATTACGTACACGTCACTATAATTTAGAGTATTATAATCCAAACGCCTAAAGATAAGTCGTAAACGGGACAAATACCGATAAAATATCTAATACCGGGACAAATACCGATAAAATATCGAATACCGGGACAAATACCGATAAAATATGTCCATGACGGTATTAATAAAGGACACAAGTACCTGTTGACAAAGTAATTATATCCTGGACAATACGAAGGCCTAAAGATCGGAAGCGGACCTATAATTTAGACTTAACGTAATTGAGAACGACATCGCTGACTTGGCTGCGATAAATTTATCTCACGACATTAAACACCAAACAGATGTGTTTCGAGCGAGTAACCCTAGACGCGGTTAAGGCGGCCAGTGACGGTACGCCCGGCCGATGATCGAATCAATGCCCGGCCGATCGTCAGGTCAATGAATATGGCAGGCGACCATAAGGCAAGTAGAGTTAGATCAAGTTATTTTCTCATCGCTACTTTAAGTATCTTTAAGTACCTTGCATTGTATTTAAATTTATAAATAAATTACAAATTTTAAAATAAATTACAAACAAGTGTGCGTGTGTGTATGTGTGTATATATGTAAATGTATATGTGTATGCGCGCGTGCGTGTGTGCATGCATGCGCGCGTGCATGCGTGTGTGTGTGTGAGTGTGCGTGCGTGCATGCGTGTATGTGTGTATTACAGGTGTCCTAAGAAATAGGGTCGAGCGGAAGTGCAGAGGTAGAGAATCTCAAATGTATGTTCAGCGATTTTTAGTAATGTCTGGGTTATCAAATTCTTTGTGTGTTTTGAGCCTGACTCGTAGATGAAAACGAAATATCACTTTGTGACATGAAAACCAGATATTCGACACACCAAATCTAGAACGTCATTTTAAAAAAGTTTAAAGACTTTTTTTCCAAAACCTACTTCAAAAACTATCCTATTTCATTTAAATTTGAATTAGAAATTTGGCATTGCAACCTTTGCGGTTTTACCTTAAAAGTGGACGTAGTAAGTGAAAAAATGTTTGTGTGTAATTAAAGAAATGATTAAAATTAAATAAAAGAAGTGAGCTTATAATAAAAAATACATATTTCTTTCAATATTACGTCAGTCTTGTTCAATACAATATGGGATTACTGAAAAGCATCTCTATTCAACGTTTTGATGCCTTGCATTGTTTTTAATTGTTTTTGGGTTTCCCACAGATTCCTTCAAAATTATTTCAAACTGCAACTTTTTTGAAACCTTTTCCTTACATCAGCTTCTTGCGGTATCCCCATAGGAAAAAGTTCACAGATTTAAGTCAGAAGACCACAGATACCAAGCAATGGTTTTCTCAAGACCTATCACTTTCCAGGGAATCTTTCGTATCCTCGTAAATATTTTTTACGTTCAAGGTATAGTGACACGGCACGCCATCGTTCTGGAATATACATCTCTGTCTGGAATATACACGTCTGTAAATATACATTCTACAGAAATTACGTTAGATTGTCTCTTAAAAAATTATGTCATTCAAGTATTCTGAGATTTATTATATTATTATATTATTATATTTTATATATATTTTATATATATTTATTATATTTTATATATATTTATTATATTTTATATATTATTATTATATTATATTTTTTAGCGGTTTGTATTATAGACCTAATTTCCGATATCCGAAAACAATATAGTTTGGTTTACTACTCGTATTATAGATCTAATTTACGATATGCGAAAACAATATAGTTTGGTTTACTACTCGTATTATAGATCTAATTTACGATATGCGAAAACAATATAGTTTGGTTTACTACTCGTATTATAGATCTAATTTACGATATGCGAAAACAATATAGTTTGGTTTACTACTCGTATTATAGATCTAATTTACGATATGCGAAAACAATATAGTTTGGTTTACTACTCGTATTATAGATCTAATTTACGATATGCGAAAACAATATAGTTTGGTTTACTACTCGTATTATAGATCTAATTTACGATATGCGAAAACAATATAGTTTGGTTTACTACTCGTATTATAGATCTAATTTACGATATGCGAAAACAATATAGTTTGGTTTACTACTCGTATTATAGATCTAATTTACGATATGCGAAAACAATATAGTTTGGTTTACTACTCGTATTATAGATCTAATTTACGATATGCGAAAACAATATAGTTTGTTTTACTACTCGTATAATAGATCTAATTTACGATATGCGAAAACAATATAGTTTGGTTTACTACTCGTATTATAGATCTAATTTCGGATATGCGAAAACAATATAGTTTGGTTTACTACTCGTATTATAGATCTCATTTACGATATGCGAAAACAATATAGTTTGGTTTACTACTCGTATTATAGATCTAATTTACGATATGCGAAAACAATATAGTTTGGTTTACTACTCGTATTATAGATCTAATTTACGATATGCGAAAACAATATAGTTTGGTTTACTACTCGTATTATAGATCTAATTTACGATATGCGAAAACAATATAGTTTGGTTTACTACTCGTATTATAGATCTAATTTACGATATGCGAAAACAATATAGTTTGGTTTACTACTCGTATTATAGATCTAATTTACGATATGCGAAAACAATATAGTTTGGTTTACTACTCGTATTATAGATCTAATTTACGATATGCGAAAACAATATAGTTTGTTTTACTACTCGTATAATAGATCTAATTTACGATATGCGAAAACAATATAGTTTGGTTTACTACTCGTATTATAGATCTAATTTCGGATATGCGAAAACAATATAGTTTGGTTTACTACTCGTATTATAGATCTCATTTACGATATGCGAAAACAATATAGTTTGGTTTACTACTCGTATTATAGATCTAATTTACGATATGCGAAAACAATATAGTTTGGTTTACTACTCGTATTATAGATCTAATTTACGATATGCGAAAACAATATAGTTTGGTTTACTACTCGTATTATAGATCTAATTTACGATATGCGAAAACAATATAGTTTGGTTTACTACTCGTATTATAGATCTAATTTACGATATGCGAAAACAATATAGTTTGGTTTACTACTCGTATTATAGATCTAATTTACGATATGCGAAAACAATATAGTTTGGTTTACTACTCGTATTATAGATTTAATTTACGATATACGAAAACAATATAGTTTGGTTTACTACTCGTATTATAGACCTAATTTCCGATATGCGAAAACAATATAGTTTGGTTTGAGCTACTTAAATAGAAAAAATTTTCATTTTCACCTTCGTTATTCAACACTTTCAGACAAAATAGTATTCTTCTGTCACAATATTCAAGTTGAACTTTAGTGATGTGGTATAAGTGATATCACTATCCCGAAGTATGTGATCTACTCCAGATTTTGGGACTTCTGTTCAACATTCTACTACTTTGACACTTGTCGATGGGCCTCTATCATTACGAATTATTACGTTTGTACAGTGTCCCGGTACCATTCGGGTTTTTATGCCTTTATAAGTTAATGAATATGGTTAAATATGGTTGAATCTATGTTCTACGTGTGCCCTGTATAGTCTTATTGCTTTCGAGTTGTTCCATGTCGTGTAACTATTTTGCATAGTCCCTTGGTACAAAAAAAACATGATGACTCACTTACTCCGGGAAAAAACGTGATCATCTTCTGTTCGGAGTAAAAATTTTAAAAAGTTAAGCAGTTCAATAATCTATGAATCTTACCAAAATATTCAATTTATGTAATAATACTAATCCATGAAGTTACACGCTTCAATGTTCGGAGAAAAACCGAAAACTCGTTAAAGAAAATAAATCATCAAACAGTGTAGAATAACCGTAAGTGTAAGAGTGGGCCGAAGAGTGAATAACTACTTCGGCTACTTTGGCCGTCTCCAGTAATAATACTGAGAAAATTGGTACTATTACGTTACGTTATTACTTTTTGTACCATGAATACCGCTTAAACTTAATTATACTATGCCGTAATTTTTACTTTTTTAATTACTCACAAAAATTATAATTTTTCAGTTATTACACATTAGGCCCATTTTCATGGTCACTCCGTAAAAGTAGCAGTCATATTTCTTGGTTGAAAAAGTTGACAAGATAAGGTTTTCGAAGTAGGTTCTGAAAAAAGTTATCTGAACTTCTTAAATATGATTTCATAAATTAAGTGATATCAAAACGAGGTGTTCCGAATATCTCGTTTCCCTGTAAATTATTTGGCGCCATCTTAAGATTTATTTAAGTAAAATAAAATGTTTTGATTCCGAATGGGCCAGTTAGACAAATAACTGATAATTATGTCACAAATTATTCATGTCATAAAGAAACATTTTGTCTTCGATTTATGAGTTTGGATAAGAAAACATAAAAAAATTTATAACTTAGAAACTGTCAAAAATCGCTAAAGATACATATGAAACTTTCGGAAAGAACTTGATATTTCCTACCGCTCTAAAAAAAGAAAGCAAAAACCGTACATAAAAGTACATAGAATCTTCATGTTAAACGCACTAACTATAGCTATGTTTTTAGTAATTCACCAATATTATAATTTTGAAAAAGAAAGGGAAGTAAAAAAAAATAAAAAAGATTTTCAACATCATCTGTTAAGCTGAGATTAAATAAGAATTTTTATACTACATTAAAATTATGCCACATTAGATTTTAACTTCTACTTTTATTATTTTTTAATGTAAAATGGTATTTCTATAAATATTTAGTTGCTGTTTGAGTAAATACGTTAATTATGAATAGAGCTTGCACTACAAAAGTATAACATTTAAAATATCATATAGTATTTATCAGTTTATGTATGTACGTATATGGGCATGTCCAAATTTTACTCTGACCAAAAAACTAAAGCATCTTCTGAGAAATTTACAACATTTTATGTCGCTTAGACGAGATTTTTGGAAATATTTTAATTAGAAAATTAAAAAATAAAAGAAATGAACGAGAGGTGTAGTGGCACACCTGGTTGGAACGCAGTTCCTTTCGCAATATATTATGTATTAAATATATGTATTATCTGAATTAATAAAATTTAAATGAATATAATGAGTTGTTAAATTTACTGAAAGAATCTAAATATAGTTTAATTAATTTATGAAAATAAATGAATATTCTGATAATTTATTGTAATATATATATATATATATATATATATATATATATATATATATATATATAATACTGTTATATAGTATTTAATAAATAATAAAGTTATAACTTATTTACTTTCAGTAAATGAATTTGCTAAAAAATGTTTGTAATGTATAAATTTTTAATGTTTAGTAAATGATATAGTAATAATTTATAATTTATAATGCAAATAAACACATACTGAATTGGAAACGGTCTTGCAAATGATTGGCTTACAATAGAAAGCCAGTAGAATAAAAAAAGAAGTTTAGATAATATTTACGTGTTTAGAATTGAGGTTATACAGCTAATCGCGCACAATGCTTGCTGCTCGAATATCGATACTCGCACGAACACACACACATACGACCGTATATAATAGAAAGTGACAAAGTGAAAGAGAGAGAAAGGTCGCCTGGAGGGGGGACATGACGCGTTTTCTTTACGTGACGATTTCTGCCAGTTCACTCTACTGTAAGTTTCCAAAAAACCCGACTGCAAAATTATATGGAATGTTAGACTTTTTAATGCAAAGACCATGATCTAGAAAGCATTGGTTTTCACCAATGGATGGTATAAAATATTTTTCGTATTCGTCGGGATTTATTTCAGAATGCTAAATATCAATTTAAAGTAGAAGACTAAATTTTTCATTTGAACTTCAATTAAAAGGCCAAAGTCAAGTTTTAAGGAATTGAGATTTTTAAAACAATTTTTATTTAATAACCGTTTTATTTAGATAAAACATGTCATATTCTTGACATTTGTTCACGTTCTTTTCGAACTTTTATTTTTTAACGTTAGATAAAACCATTACTTACCTAAAAATACTCGGCAGATTAAGACGATTCTCACGATACCAGATTTGGTCCAAATCAAATTAACGGTACTGGTTCCTCAAATTAACAGATGTCCACATACATGCATACATAGACTGATACATACATAGACAGTTTCTAGTATTAGATGGGCATCCCAGTAACTGTTAGAAGCAAACCAAGAAACTCATCGGAAACATAAGTCCGTTCAAATGAAAAATTGCAGAACTTCTTGCGGAACTTCTGCTTAATGACATTTTTATATAATGACATTATTATGCTAATGACATTTTTATCTCCTGCTAAATAATATTTTTACGCAATGACATCATTTTGACAATGACATTTCTACTTCCTGCTATGTTATGTTTTTGCTTATGTTTGCTGCGGGCTTATGTTTTTATGGAATGAAATTCGTATGCCAATGATATTTATGTCTCCTGTTCAAACAAATATGTACGCAACGAAATTTTTATTCAAATAACATTTCTATCTCCTGCTTAATGACATTTTTATGTAACGAAATTCTTATGCCAATGACATTTTTATTTCCTACTAAATAATTAATTTATGCAGTGACATTATTTTGCTAATAATATTTTTATATCCTGCTGAACGATATTTTTATGTAATGACATTTTTATATCATGCTAAATAATGTGTTTATGTAATGACATTGATTAACCAATGACATTTCTGTCTTCTGCTAAACGATAATTTTAAGCAATGATATTTTTATGTCTATTATATATATATATGTAATAGACATAAAAATATCATATAGACACAAAAGACCGTAAGGCTAAATTATGTATATTTTTGTTCACAATTAAATGAAACTACGTGATGTAGTATTATTTCTACTTTCTTTAAGTTCTTTACCACGACCTAGGTTACGTTGTATCACATCTTCAGGTGGGTTATTAGCAAAGATTCATCTTAGCAAAGATTCGTATTAGCAAAGACCTTTGATAATAGCCCACCTGAAGATATTGTACAATTTCTACAAAATGAACACCAAATATATTCAAGTATGTTTTTATGCAAGGCAGTTCGATGGAATTCGAAAAAAAGAAAGGGAATATTTGTATTTCCTGTTAAATTATTTTTATGCAATGTTATTCATATGCCAATAAGATTTTTATTTCCTGTTCAATAAAATTTTTAGGCAACGAAATTTTTTGGCAAATAACGTTTCTATCTTCTGCTCAATGATATATTTATGCGATGCCCTCCTTATATGTTCTAATAATATTTTTATCTTCTGTTCAATATTAAAAAAAAAATAAATTTCAAAATTTTACATCTCAACATTGGAGGCTGCAAAATATTAAAACTGTAATTAGTGTGAGCATCTCGAAGTGGTAGGCGAGCAACGATAAAAAATTGAGAACTGTATGTAAAGTTTTACAACTGACCGTAAGCTTACATCCATAATAAAATCTTTTCAGCTCGGTTTCTAAAAAAAATAAGTTTTTATTCGATACCTTGTTGCAGTGACTCATAATCACAACGGTTTACTGAAGAAAAAGTAATAGACTGGTATACGCAAATACGTGACCATGTAATTGTAACAGCGTGAGGTTTTTGTTAAAATAAATGTAATGTCTATATTATAAGTCTATCAGATTTATCAAATGCAATTTTTAACTCAGTGGAAAATTAGATGTATTTCGTGTAAATTATATTTTCTAGCGACAGCGCGAAGTTGATTCAAATTTAGAGGCAAAAAGTATAGATGTTCCACGTAGGTGAGACTCGAACAACCCTTTCCACACCACCACAAAGTTATTTATTAATTTTTTAGATATATATTTTAAAATTTTTCCAAACTAACACCGCTTGAGTATTAATCGATTTTTCACTTCCTCGGTCTAATAGAAATTACTATCATAGACATCATGGAACATAAAATATTTTCAATACCCATTTTTTAAGATAGGCTTGGAAATAATTTTCCCCTTCCTGTCTCATGAATCCAAGAAACCACTTAATTAAAAATTTGTTAAAAATCTATCTAAATATATTATTTCTAAAAGGTGTTTTTTGGTCGAGCGGCTCGATCTCTTTAACTACTGCACCAAAAAAAATTAAAAAAATACCCACTTAAAGCTTATGTTTTCTACTTTGGGCGAAAAATATGAAAAAATTCGAAAAAAATCTTTTTGTTAATAAAAAAATTAATTTTTATAACAATTGGCATGAGCGCCATCTGTGGGCGATACATCAAATATCTTAGCCAAATTGTATACTTGGAACACGCTAGATGGCGATATAGTGCGAAGACTTTTTTCAGTACAAATATAAAATCTATAATTCTTCCGTTTTCAAATTGTTTTTCCTATTTCAAATACCTACAATGTTTCCACCAAATACTGAAATATTCGATTGTACCAACATGATCATATTTAGTTACCCTACTCTACGTCATAACCTGTGTTACGGATATTGATTGTCTTGTGTTTTAATTCGTCATAGGAATTCATAATATAGAGATAATACGTGCATAATTGTACGTAGAGGCTGATGTGGAATATATAGATATAGAATTCATAAATTCTGCATATCACTTGTTTAAATTATTTATCTGCAGTGAAATGTGATCCATACAGAATTATTACCGTGCCGAAAATATTATACAATCTCATTATTCGTAAATGCCAATACAATTAATCATAGTGATTATTGGTGAATAAGATTTATTTGTGCGATTTTGTCAGTGTTTTCTTCACAACTTTCCTTATCTAAGTGGCATGATACCAGAACTGAAAAGTGATCGGACACGTAACTAGCCACTCATCGTAACGTCCCATGTGAATTAATACGTATACGTTCACTTCTGTAGATTGGCAACCCACACTTGTTCTACGATGATTCGCTAATATCTTTTGGACACGATTGAACGAAAATGATCGTTAATGTTATACAAGGAAGTTATTTTTGATATTTTGGATTTATACGGAACGATATTTGACATCTGTTTTATTAAAAAGTAGTCAAATATCGTTTCAACGGAAGTACTTTCGAACTTGTCATTGTTTTGGATTTGAACAATTTAGTTAGAGCAACAAGTTAATATGATCTGTTCTGGGTTTATTGACATTTACGTTTTGGGTGGAATCGGTCAATACGAAATTTTTAAAAATTGACCTAAATTTACAATATTTTGCTATATAACACTTTATTCTTTCCAAATGTGGAATGTTTTGTATATACATTCTGTGCGAATGCAAATAATAAAATGACTCATATCAATTTATGTCTGGCATTTATGTTTTGAATGGGATCAATTATTAGGAAATCTTTACAACTAGACAACGTTTAAAACACTATGCTATATAACACTATATTCTTTCCGAATGTGACACATTTTATAGATACATTCCATGTGAATGCAAATAATAAAATAGCTTATATAAATTTACGTGTGACATTTATGTTTTGGATGGGATCGATTATTACGAAATTTTTACAACTAGACAACATTTAAAACACTATGCTGTATTCTTTCCAAATGTGACACATTTTATAGATACATTCCATGTGAATGCAAATAATAAAGTAGCTTATATAAATTTATGTGCGACATTTATGTTTTGGATGGGACCGATTGTTACAAAATCTTTACAACTAGACAACATTTAAAACACTATGCTGTATTCTTTCCGAATGTGACACATTTTATAGATACATTCCATGTGAATGCAAATAATAAAATAGCTTATATAAATTTATGTGTGACATTTATGTTTTGGATGGGATCGATTATTACAAAATCTTTACAACTAGACAACATTTCAAAAACTATGCTGTATTCTTTCCGAATGTGACACATTTTATAGATACATTCCATGTGAATGCAAATAATAAAATAGCTTATATAAATTTATGTGTGAGATTTATGTTTTGAATGAGATCGATTATTACAAAATCTTTACAACTAGACAACATTTAAAACACTATGCTATATTCTTTCCGAATGTGATACATTTTATAGATACATTCTAAATAAATGCTAATAATAAAATGGCTTATATAAATTTATGTTTTGGATAGGATCGATTATTACGAAAACTTTACAATTGACAACGTTTAAAACAATGTGCTCTATAACACTATATTCTTACCGAATGTGGAACGTTTTATAGACAGAGCATATAATATAACTAGAGATGGTAAGTATGCGTGGCACGCGCGCTACTATTTTGCAATGCAATGCCTATCATATATTTTTCTGTGCGCATATATATTAGTTGTAGATCGAATGCGATAAGTAGTATAGCTCCATCATTCTCGACTCATTAGCATGCAAAAATGCCGTATTGCGCCATAATTACGTGCAAAAATAAAAATCAGCATAAAATATAACCAATTCCGTAATTTCCTGTCATCGCTAAGCTATTTTAAACATATTTCCTTTTATTTTAAATAAAAACATTATTGGTGATATCTTTGTATGTTTTTTTTTCTTCTGTGCCGGGATCATAAAGTATATTAATGTTTTGTGGCCGGTATTCGTCACTAGTGCTGAACACTTAATGTTATTATCGCATAAGTATCGATAAAGTAAATATAGTTATCTTAATAAGACAAAACTTTTACATTTTAAGTCAGTTGAATTTGCATATTGATTCTACAATGAAATAATGGTATTAAAATGAGCAACTGCTCTGTTTTCTTATATTTCAAAAGTTAGATTAAAAAAGTAAGTAAACTTAGTGAAGATTAAATTTTGAAGTATTTGTTGTTTAAATAATATATACAGCAATTGGAAAAAGTTATTTTTGAACGAAAAATAAGTGACAACATGCACTCATGAAAATTTCAGAAATCATAACAATTTTAAAATTTAAACTTTTTTTATTTTAGCCCTTGTATCAATTATAAAACTAAATTCAACGGGTTGTTTCGTTAAAATACGCACTGTTATTTACTTTTGTTTTAGATTCCCTAAAATTTTTTTATAAAAGAGAAGTGAATTAAAGCCAATGGACGGAAGAGCTGGTTTTAAACAAAAAAAGGTACAGTTTGATCAGCACACTTTTTAGAATATGATTTTCATCTAAAGGAGTTGGCCAGAAGATACTTGAATCCAAAGGTAGTTCTTTGAACCATGACAATTTTTTTTCGAAGCCAAGTTTGTACAATGTTCAGGTTTAGAAAAGATGACTATATAATTTCTCTTTCAATACTATTTTAAACTTATTGAATATTTACTTTTCACTAATTTTTTAAACATATTGAATATTTATTTTCAGATTGAAAATATGATTATTAAAGGGACAAATATTGTTATTAGTTTGGGGAGAGAATCTACACGAATTTTATCACCTCGGAAGAGAAATTTTTTTGCTATAATTGATCAAAAAAGGAGTGCTTAAACGGGGAACGCTTAAAATTAAAAGAACCAGATAAAAAAATCGCCAGCTCGTTAGGAAAATTTGGGACGGAAATTAAAGACTTTTAATAGAAATTGCCAGTTGAAGAATTATATTTTCTCAGACACACATTTACAGGTAAAAATATTTTCAATGAGGAAATCTTCTTCAATTTCATCGTTTACTAAATCATTTGAATGATTTATAATTTACAGGTGCACAAGCTTTTGGTTCGACAAAGGGCGAAAATAAAATTGGGAGGCAAAAATATACACTGGCATTGAGAAGTTTTGCCATACTTTCCTTCATTATTTCCCGAAATCATATACATTTGTCAGAAAACTTTCAACACTCGTTTGCCTCATCCTCTCAAAAAGTGGTACGAAAACGTAGACAATAATCCAGGTTTTACTAAGGAGCGTTAAGGTATAAAACCAAAAGCACGAATTACAAAAAGTTTAGCCAATCTTGTCATGGATGAAATGACAATAAGTCATCGCTTCGAATGGGACGGTAAACAGTTTCATCGCTACGATGACATAGGGTATGGTTTAAGTGGTGATTATCTGGCAGAAGCTAAAGAGGCTTTTGTATTTTTAGTTACAGCCATTAACTCAAACTGGGAGGTTCCAGTGGAATACTTTTAGTCGATGGTGCAACAGAAGTGCAAAGATTAATAAATTTAGTGAAACAATGCTTAAAGCTTATCCATGAAACGGGAATCAAAATTATTTCCAATATGTTCAACGGCTACGCAGCTAAGTCTCAATAACAATCCAGTTGGGATGTCCAATTGAAAATTCTTAAATGACATTTCTTTATCTTTTAACTAAAACGGTAATTGCTGCCATTCTGGATCCCTTACATATGTTGAAGGTCATAAGAAACGCTTTTCAGACATAGCAAGTAATTTTCGACGCTAAAGAAAATTAAATAAGATGGATTTCTTTAAAGCAACTTAACATAATACAAGAAAAGAAGAATTTTCACTTGACAAACAAATTTCGGCGCAGACATATATTTTTGCAAAATCAAATAAAGAGGGTGAAGTTGGCCAGTCAATTTTGTATTATTAGTGTGGTTGATGCAATACAATTTGTCATGTAGATTTAGGCCTTTAGGAATTCAAGGGCAGTAAAGCTATCGAAGGCTTTATAAGGTTATTAAATAACTGACATGCCCTAAATTCCATACAAATAGGTGCGTTCGATTATAAGAAGTCGTTGAAAGATACTAACAAAGACAACATATTTTTTTTGTTCCAAAATGGATGCTCATATTTAAAATCTTTAAAATGCCTTAATGACACTTTATTAATCAACAGCCAGAGAAAATTAGGATTCTTCGGTTTCATTGGTTATTCAGAGATTTTACGATTTTTTTACACCTGCTACATTAAAACCAGACATCTTGTATACTTTCCGTATTACAAAGTCAGCCACGACCATTTGGAATAATTATCTTGCAATATTCGACCACATGGTGGGTGTAACAATAAAACAACATCGAGACAGTTTAAATCCATTTATAAGAAACGTTTTGTACACGTCGACATAAACGATTTCGGTAACGGGAACTAAATATTGTTAAAGAATATATCAATTTAGATATTTCCGTCCGCTGTCTATAGAATTAATAATACAACCGGAAGTAAAGCTGATTTTTCGGAAAAACGACGAAGAAGAAGATGAAATATTCTTTCTTTTTGAAGAATTCCCTGAAATTACCATTCAAGTAATTACCTACATCGTAGGGTTTGTCGTGTATAGAATATACAAAGTGACACATGTCTAGGTGCTTTAATAAATAATAAGAAAATTTTTAAACATAAATTTATAGAATTTAAAAATAGGGGCGGATTAATGTGTCCGTCCACTGACGTTATTGAAATTTATAAGATAACAGAAAAAATATGAAAATTTATCTCATTGAAAATAATAAACGTTATAGTTTATAGTAGACGTTATTCAACAAGGAAAAGGTTACAATGAACGCTTTAGATAATTTTATACCCATATAGATATTTGAATGCATTGCTTTTCTTAAATATGGAGATTTTCCTTCAAGCAATGTAACCGATTTAATAAAAATCGTAGTAGAGAAGTATAGTAATATTCGTTTATATAAGAAAACACCTTAATACAAAATTGACAAAACGTCAACCGTTCAATGAATACATATCGTTTTTCGGGCAGCAAGTTAATTTTTTTTTAAAAGTTTTATTAAATAAACCGAGCAAACCTAATTTCTTCAATCCAATAATTAGTAAAGTGCAATTCAGACATTTTAGAGATTTCAAAAATAAGCATCTATTTTGGAAAAAATGAAGTATTTTGTCTGTATTATATCTGTCTGTATTATTTATTTTTAACTTTAAAAAAATATCTGTGCGCCGAAATTTATTCACCGAGCGAAAATTATCATTTTTTTAAATGTTTAAGATATACCCATATAATTCCAATAAATTTTATGTTTTTCAGCATTAACAATTACTTGGCCTGCTTAACAAGCAACTAAAATTAAAAGGATTTTTATCAATACGAACCATAACTTGTTTTGGGAACCTGGTTAGGTTAGGTTAGGTTAGGTTAGGTTAGGTTAGGTTAGGTTAGGTTTAGGTTTCTGGGTTAGGTTAGGTTTCTTGGTTTTTGGAAACCCAGAAACTTTGGTGATATATCTAATTAAATCCTGTGTTTTATTTAATCTTTACTCCTTGACATATTATTATTTGTTTCAATTTCCAAAATTATAACCATATATATACATGATTATTTTCTCGTCTTAAATGATAATAATAAATATTTGGTATCCGTAAATATTAAAACTTCAGAGAATTTATTTTTTTAATAAAAATTAAAAATATCCGTTAATCTATGCCGTTGATAAATGTGCAGGTTACAAAACACCTCCGTAAACAAATTGAGTGGAGGTAAAACTTCAAAAGATTATATTTCGAAATTGGTGACATGTGTTTGCATACAGTTCCGTGAACCAGTCCTTTCAAAGTTATTTTACACTGAAAAATTTGTTTGTTTTTTTTTAAGTTTCTTTCGCGTACGTACTTTTTATGTTATATTTAAATAATTTAAATCTGACAGTACTAACGACAAAAAAAAATAGAGAACTTTCGAATATATAAAGAATTTTGCCTTTATTTATTAAAATAATAAATAAATATTTTTATAAAGGTCTATCACTCATACATAAGGTTTAAAAGCAATGCGAAATTATATATGTAGAATTAACCATAATTTAGGAATAGATTCAAGAATAATTATAACATCTCATTGTGTTCTAGTATATCGAAAAAAGTTAGTTGTCTAATCTTTATATCTTAATGTCATACGGAATAAATCGTTGGCAGCTATTATAAAATTATGGATATAAAATTTATTTTAGTTTAGATTTTGAAAATTCAAATTATCATAATATTGTTTTTTTTAGTTTAGACATTTGGCAATTATATTAAATTATATAACTAAACTATTATTTTAATTATTTTTAACTTAGTCGCTAAATTCACTCATTAGATACTGGAAGTATCCCTGTCATTTCATTACACTGAATGGCTTCATTGTTTACTAGGTCCATCGCGCTTTGTAACGTTTAATTTCCATTGAAAAAACTAAATACGATGTTGTTTGTACATTATGACAATATAGAAATGCCCTAAATTAACAGATAGCACAAACTTTTTTTTTTTAAAATACGAAAGTTTTAAATATAATGCTCTGAAACCGACGAAACTCTATTAACAGACTCTCGTGTTTCCGTTAATCAGTTTTAATAAATTAATAAATATTTTAGTATGTATGTAAATGTTACAGTTTCATAGAATTTTACTTTTCTTAAAAAAAATTAATTTAGATATATCGGTTTATTTTTACTTCTATAATATCTCGATATGGTGATAAACGGTCGATAAAAGAGTAAACAACACTAAAATATTCGAACGATTTTAAATCTATGGACTGTTTGTGGCTAACGAAATAAATAGATCCTTGCGAAAACAGGAAAGGGTTTGATAATTTTGGGCGGAGAAAGGGGCGAGCCTAAAATGCAATTGGTTCCTTTTAAATTCCTTTTTTTTAGTAGCGACATATGTTTTCATACATTTCGACGAATGTACCATTTCTTTATTATTTTTTATTCTGTGGTTTAATAGATACATTCTATTTGAATTCAAATAATAAAATAGCTAATATAAATTGAGTACACTCTGGTGTATCTACGATAGGATTCAATCTATAAAACACTATGTCATATTATTGTTACGTTGCCCTTCGGTTCGACAGGAGGCAATAATTTTCGTAGAATCTACGTATATAAACATCAAACATTACTGAGTATTCAGTTCCAAACTAACTTGCTCAGGGTTAAACCTTAACTAATCAATGACTCACTGAAATTTTAACGTCCACTCTTAATCAAGGATCCTAGAAATATTTTATACTTTTTTTTACAATTTGGGCATCCAATAAAGAAGGTTTTTCACATCTAAAGAGTTGATAAGAGATACAAGTATTTTTACAGATATAGGCGTCCCATTCACACCATTATTTAAATTCAGCTCCAAAAGGGATATAAAGGACATCATACAATGTCAAGAGAGCTAATAATTACATTCGACCTATTGGTTTGAGAAACATAACTTGAGTCGTGTTTTCCTCTTATAATATCTAATATATTAAGAGCATTTTTTCAAGATTGGACGAAGTTACCAGTAACAACAGATAGTCATCCAAAATTTTTAAATTTCACTGTTATCGTAAGCGATAATATTGCAACCATCCAGTTAGATTTTACTGAAGCCTTACCACTTTTACGACAACATAAATTTGCTTCGTACATGTATAATTTTTCAAATATAACATAAAATGTCTTTCTTTATTCTAGGACTAACTTCAACAATAACACCAAGTACAGACATCGGTGGAAACCGTGCACGGGTACTAAAAGGTGAGCTAGTTTACATTATATATCCTATACTAGCTGTAACTTCGGTTTACGTAGCCCTTTGAATAATATTATTAAGTTAACTGTGAGATCGAAGGCTAAATTACACGCTTCGCTTTGTATTGAAATTTTAAATTAACAGATCGTTTTTTTAGTAAGTCGATTGCAACGAAATGAAACCCATTTCTTGTCTCAGTTTCTATAGAATCCACAGTTAAAATCTTATGGGAATCTGTTTATTTGTTCTTGCACGATGCGTGAATAAATAAATAGATTCAGAGACAAAAAATATTACAAAAACAATTTTTGATAAATAAATTCAATGTGCATATATGCCGATGCTACAGATTGATTATATGTGTAGATACACGTCGGTTAACACAATAAATAACTTTATCGATCATATGTAACAATGACTAGTTACAGAAAGTTAATTTATTTAATGTCAAAAGAAAATCTAATTAATTTTTTTTAGAAATATATGATATTCAGTTTTATTACTTTACTGGAGACTTTCACTGTACGCTAATGACTTATATTTCAAATCTATTCCAGTTTAAGTACATGTTTCAAAAAACTTAGTACACTAAATGTAATACTATATATTCATTCAAAATAACAAAATAAATGCTAAGACAAAAAAAATTAAATTAAATAAGTGTCATCAAAGAGTCATAGATATTATATTAAAATTTCTTTTTACAATTTCTTTTTATCGCTTCATGTTTTATTTTTTATCGAAGATTTCTCTCGTGTGTTGCATCTCTGAAGGTCATCTAAGAATACAGGCGATGATGTTTTGGAGTATAGAAATAAACGAAGAACATAAAATATTAAATAAATTTATAAAGTTATTGCAGAATAAAAATTATCTAACAATGGTAATGTAGTACCAGAAAGCGTTATAAGACATTTTTTTGCTGCATCGACTGCTCTTGGAATGCTATTTGCAGTTTTTAGGTGTTTCGCAACGGATCATCATTTACTGTTCTGTCAACATAATATGTTATGTATTTTTCTGTATGTTTGTTCCTATCTCTTTGACATTCTAAGATTATTTGTCTTTTATATATTATTTAGCATATATTTATATGATCAACTCGCAAGAAGTCAACCTTTATTAAACAGTGGCCCATAATAAAACTTAGACAATAAAAATGTAAGTAATAATTGATCTATATCCAAAAGGTAAAAACCAACTCTTTGTGAATAAAAAAATGAATGAATTATATATAGATACAAGTTTTTTGTAAAAATATAGTTTTGTTTAGGGTTTCCTTTGCTTTGCGTGCATGGATTTTCCACTAAATCAAAGTATAGGTACTTTTACCAGTAGCACTTTATTACTAGTATTACAAATGTAAGTAATAATTGATCTATATCCAAAAGGTAAAAACCAACTCTTTGTGAATAAAAAAATGAATGAATTATATGTAGATAAAGTTTTTTGGAAAAATATAATTTTGTTTAGGCTTTCCTTTGCTTTGCGTGCATGGATTTTCCACTAAATCAAAGTATAGGTACTTTTACCAGTAGCACCACACAAACTGATTAAAGCACAATGCAGACGATCAAAAATAATCGGAGAAAATGGAATACATGATATATAACTCTTTAACGCATACGTCTCCCAAAAATCGATCCTACAAAAACATTTGAGTGGCACTTGCCGACTTTCGCCAATACGAATGTAACTAGTTAAAATGCACTAACGGAGAAAAGAAAGACATACGACTGGACACGCACTGGCGGAGACGGTTGACATTTAGCAAGCGATGCACGCGTGTTACCTTTTGGTAATCGATGGACATTCAAGGTAAAATGGACCACCAAACTTATCTCATAAAAGTCGACAGTTGCCGACCACCTCCTTACTACCTGCAAAAGTCGTTCGTCTGCGTTGCGCGTTAAGGATTCTATGCCAACTTTGTTGTGGTGCGCGCGTAATGATTTGTGAAGTAAATCAATGGAAATTCAGGGAAAAATCAACCACCGAACTTATCCCATATAAGTCGACAATTGCCGACCACCGACTTACCACCTACAAAAGTCATTCGTCTGCGTTGCGCGTTAAGGATTCTATGCCAACTTGTTCGTTATAAAACAATTCATGTCCATTTCCCCCTAAGAAACACATTTGAAACTCCTCCTAGTTTTTTTATGTATTCGGGCTATAAGTGTTATGCATGATTTCTCTGGTAAACTGCAATGACATTTCGCATGTGGTGATACACCATAATATTCGTTTACACAAACAGCTTCCGTTATTTTTTCTTCTTTGTTGTTAATCATATTCCAACATCTCTTGTTCAATGTCTGGTCGAGTAGGTTCAAAACTGAATCAGTAATTTTCTAGTTTACACTATATAACTGAGGAAGAGAGACTAAAGAAAACGCTGGAAATTGAGCATAAAAGGAATTTAGAGGAAACATTGCACGACATAACTGGTTCAAAAAAGATTAGGATAAAAAATTAAATTAAGCGAAAAATTATCCAGTTTAGAACCAGAAAATTTATTACTATTATTATATAGTTATTTTACCATGATAAAGAAGTCAATTTTTACTATATTAATTAATCCATCATGTTTGGAAGGAAGAAATTTTTTAATATAATAATGTGCACTCTTTTTTGTCCGTTTCGGGTTTTAAAATTCATTTACAAGTCTATCAAACACATTTACAAATCGGCATAACAAGTCGCGTGGTAAAAAAATTCTTCCTTCCAAACATGATGGATTAATTAATACAGAAAAAATTTACTTCTTTATCATGAAGATAAATCGATTTAAAAAAGTTTGTTTAACATAGTTTTTTAATATTTTACTCATATTCACGTTTCATCTTAATATATTTATGTAAAATTTAAAACCGAAATACATTTTAATATTAATATCGCATTACTTCTTAATCGACTAATACACAGGTAAAATATTCCATTTATTAAATTTCCGATTTTAACAGAAACGTGTTTAAATTTAAAAATACTCCTATAACTTACATAGTGTTACCATACTATTCATTACGGAGAGAGTTACAATACCGCATTAATGGATAACAATTCATTTTCAATCATTTCAATCAATATCCCGACAAACGAAGAAGTTAATGGATTTAATAGAATTCCAAACCAATTAAAGACGGAAGCGTCATTGTGAAACTAACATTGAAAAGGCAACCCCAAATTTGACATAATCCTTTTATGAAAAGGAAATTGCCTTTATACTTATATATGTTAAGGGTGACATTGTAAAGATAAGAAGCTATAGATATGTTCATAATTTGAAGCTGGGAAATTAATCGATTATAGCGATTGCATAAAATTATTCTGCTTATCTACACATTCACGCTATTTTCCAAAAGATTTACATTGAGAGCTATAATAGAATATCATATTGCAAAATTGCATTACACGAATGAAACTTCGTCACATCGTAATACCTCACTTTCATAAGACATAGGAGGAAAAACTAAAATCCGACTACGGAAAATATAACGTAAAAATACAAAATACACACGTACATAGCCTCTGAGATTCATAACGTTATATATCCTTGGACACTCTCTGGATCAAGGCGAATCTAAGGACACCTCATTTATTGAAATCATTTGAATAGTTTAGTCCGTACGAGGGAACATAATTACTCACATACATACATGCATAGCCTGTGAAATTCATAACCCTTCCTCTAATAAAAATATGGAAGAGACTGTCTTTGTTCATGAATTTTATCTGCACAGCCTGTGAAATTTATAACTTTATATATTCTTGGACACTCTCTGGATCAAGACGAATCTAAGGATACCTCAATTGTTGAAATCACTTTAATAGTTTAGTCCGTACGAGGGAACAAAGTTACTCACATAAATACATGCACAGCCTGTGAAATTCATAACCCTTCCTCTAATAAAAATATGGAAGAGACTGTCTTCTACGTTTATCATTGTAATGCGCGTAAATTACACCGAATTTACCCCAGCTTCTTCCCACTTCAACAGTAACTTTACTATATAGAAATAATTACACAAAACTATGGACGATTTCTCATTCTTTCGTTTAACTAACGGCAATATTCTAGAACTCAACATCTGAGACTCGTACTATACGACTTTCTTCAAGAAAAATGTTAACGAAACTTTAATCTTATATCCTTTCCATGCCTCTGATAGCCACAAATTTCTGAAACAGCAATTGTTTCCAGCATGTTAAAAGATGGTGATTATACTTGGTAAACACTTGCAAAGCTCGTCAAGTTATCTGTTACTTTAAACATTAAGGTTTTAATCGCGTGTTATTACATATTTCGATGATAATTTTTTTATGATATAAACATAATTTCACCGTGACGAAATATCTGTTACGTTTCGGTCCTCTTTCGATCCCGTGAAAGGCATACATCTTTTGCATGCTGAAGTGATATGAAAAATATTTTGATAGTACTCGTAAATCGGAGTTAATTAGTAAAGAGATTCGCCACAATACCGAATTAAAACCGGTGTTCAATGTAGTCATAAATCAAATTCTATTATTATTGTCAATGAAGTCATCTCTTTCACCCAGTGAGAGACCAGAACACCAACTGTTGATAAAGAAAATTATGTTGTTATCACGTTAAAACAGTATCGAATCGTAAGTGTTAAGAAGACCCTTGCGGCATTCAGCACTTAACGGCGGTTCGACTATCGATTATTGAAACAAAGGATCAAAGGAAGTCGACAGAGCGTGAACAAAATTGATTGGCCCTTGCTTACTCGCTGTTACTCACGGAAGCGGAGGGCCGCGCACCTCCAAACTAATAAGTAAGTCTTCCTGTAGAGAAAAACTGCTGCCCACTGGATGGTAGGCAGAGGTTCAATAAACTTTTATGAAGCTCTTTTTGCTGCCGAGCTTGGGAAAAATATTTTCCGCGTTGGTTACGGGATATTATTACTTTTTTGCGCTTACTTTGTCGGTTTATTAATAAAGAGATTTACTTTCGAATTTCCTTTCACCGGTATCCCGAAAATATAAAATACATGATGTAAATAGCCTTAAAGGTACATCGCCAGTAATGCCTTTTTAATACGTTAAAATTTTATGAAGTATCTAGTAATCTGTTGGAAGTTTTTTACTTATTTTTGTACTCATTTATTCATCTTTTACAGTTAGACCGATATTCTTTTATATCATGCTTTAAATATATGTATATATATATATTTAATATTTCTGTTAACATAAGGCAAAGGAAATTTTATCTGCATTCATCTGTATTTTAATACAATAATGCACCGACTCTTACACTAATGTTGACTGCTTTTTTTTCCATTTATTACCTTCATTCTGTATAACAGTGCTAATGTAAGGGTCGAAGCATTCTAGTAATAAAACAAGGATAAATGCGGGCAAAACTTTCATTGTCTCGTATCTGCTGTCCTCGCCCACTCGATTTTTTGTCTTTTTAACGTACGCAGTTTTTAACATACGTGTTTGTATCTAATAATTTCAATTTTCCTTTTTTCATACTTCTTCTTCCTTATAAAAATATATTATATTCTGAAAAAAGGAATAAAATACTAAATAAAACTTATGTGATACTACGGACGACAGTTTAGAAATTACAGAGTTTGTAAAGAATGAATTATCTCTTGTCAATTACACATATAGGTGCGATCTCTAGAAATTTCTCACACACCTTTAAACTATAACATACATGTAAGAATACGTATACATATTTGTATGTATCCATTTATAAGGATGTAATTCTTAGTTGTAGTAAAGCAGTTTTTAGTTGGAAAGTCGAAAATTTTGGTTTACATTTTGTTGAAGTACTATATCTCTAATTTTTACGTGACTGAAAAAAAATTACAAGACTCATAAATGCCTCCCAAATTTATGCAGCGCGTAAAAGTCGTCGGACACGGCAAGCGGTATTTGAATACCCAACAATACTCGTCCTTTTAAATATGAAGATGAACTGATTATCTTCCACAAAACCATAGTTGGAAAATTTAAGGGGGAAATCACCTGTTGCTTATCAATTTGACGCCCAATGTTTCATTGACGGTACTTCAAAGTAAAAAATGGTATATGAAACATCAATTTACTTTTAAAATACCCATCCAATGCTAACTCGTGATATGTGAGAAAAAAAAAATTTTTGTATCCGCTTTACATAACAGACAGGTACATTAATTTTCCCTTTAATACCTTACAACGTATTAATTGAGATTTAAATATAAAGCGTATACGTACAAAATTTAATTTAGATAATTGCAAAACTGTAGAAAACTGAAGGGTGTGATCGATAGAAACTGACAGAAAAAGGAACGGATATGACGAAACCCTAAGCATTATGTTTCTACTATGGAAACCTAAAAACGAGAGACTTTTAAATTGAACATCAAAATTATTACCATAAAAGAACATCGTTTTTCGTCAATTTATAATTTGACACCGGAAATTCCAATTTTAAAAACGTACAGTAGAAAAACACTTGCTATAACACAATGATTTATTATTTTACAGTGAAAATAATCTAGTGGTATATATGTGTTTCATAAAATAAACTAACAGCTTTTTCAAAAACATCTAGTACAATTGTTTTTGTTATGAAAATTATATAAACAACATGTATGTATTAATTTTGTTTACATATTTTTGTTGTGTATGTGTTATGTAAACAAAGGTTTGAAAATATAAAAGGTAAATTGAATGTTCACATCCACAGTATCAATTTATTAAGCTATTTATGCAAACGACTTCAACATTATACTTTAATATCCATACTTTTCTAGCACAAATATTGAGGTTGAACACAAGCCATAATGTGGCATAAACAATCATCGACCTTAATGATTATTCACGGGAAAAATACTCGTAATTTACCGCACGTGTAGCTCGATTATGGAGTTAGATTTATATAAATGAGTTTTACTCGGTTTATAGGTTTAAATAATCTCAGAGTATATTACCTAACGCAAATGAAATTTCTTTTATACCTCATTTCGTTCTAGCTAATCCATTTAAGCTGTTAAGTTATATTTCTTCTCGTGACACAGTTTCTTTTAATATTGTAACTAAAAATAATTACTTCCGCCGCGATAAGTCCATTAACTCTTATAATCAATTCATTTATTACAAGAAAACGGACTGAGAGAATATTTATATTCTTAAAACTATGTACAAAATATGACTTGGAGATATAACAATATAAATATAAACATAAATGAATGTATGAAGCGTAGGAAGTACTTAATAATATTCTAAACCGAATTTACTTTTTGACTAGGTTTCGTGCCTCAATTTTTCAACTGATCTTCATTAAAATTTACGAAGACTATCTGGGTACATATAGTCTACATAGAATTCTTATATAAAGATGAATATAGAATATTTCTCATTTAAAATTAAATATTTATAATTATGTATTTATAACTTTAAAAAGAAATCATGGTAAGTGGGGAATATCTTCTTAACTTTCTTAACTGCGTATCTTAACTTTCGTAAGCGTATAGAATAACATAAACGCCACTCGGACAAATTAGTCCTAATCTTGAAATAATATTCAACTCTAAGAGACATAATTTATTTGATTAAAGCAAATATGAAAAATAACTACAAGGATGATCGTCGCTCATAAAAAAAATAGTATTTAAATTTTAACAATTTCTCGTGACTAACGACAATTCGCCAATTGTATGCATCAATTATATTTACTGACCTGAAAACACCACACAAATCTCGTTAACTTCTCCTCCAGCTGATGATGACCTGAGCAGGCTCTTACGAGTGCAGGATGTTATTACCGTAGCAAGCTGCCTTATGGAGAAGACGCTCAATACGACGAATAGTCGTCGTCCGCAGGAACAGTCTACGTCCAGTTATTTTATTTTCAATTTTAAACTTGTTGGTGAAATTTCAATAAGAAAACGATCGGAACCAGTGATCGGTTTATTTATTCTTTTCGTATTGTTTTACAAAGATTTATCGTCACAAACACCTCACTATTGTAGAACTTTTTCGAAGTGTTCCATTATTATTTATTTATCCCAAGAATCAGAAATGTTTCAACGATGATCTAAACATTTTGTTAACACGTCTCGACTGAATACAGAGAATCTCTCGAGCCAGAATGTACAATTGATATTCTGGCTTTCAATTATTAAAAAAACTTACTCGAGGAGAGGTCAAAGTTGAGTCTTGCGACAGCAAAAATGTGAACTCGATATTTTTGTTGATTCGAGAGTCTAATAAGAACTTATATGTATTCTTGTGAAAGGATTTGAAAAGGCTAGCGAAAAACTTAACGAAAGAATAAGCGTACTAACAACAAATGGCAAATTACAATTTTTCAAATAAAATAGAATGGAACAAAATATACTCCTTCGGGAAAGTTCTATACCTTCATTTAAAATTCAATTCAATAATATTGACACTAAAACGTTGCAAGTCATGTAAAAAAAATTAAGACAGATTATAACTTAAAAATTAAATGCCGTCTGTTGGCTGCTTATTACAATTAACCAAATCGTATTAAATTATGTAATCATTTCACAAAACGTCAAGTCTTGAAATGTTATCAATCATACAGATGACCGTAAATATAAATAATTTTTAAGACAGTTTATTAATATTCCGAATAAGTATTACTTATCATACATTAAATAAATATTGTATAATTCTAAATTATCACAATTTTCATCCAGTGTAACAATTGTTTACCTTTCTACGCGAACAGAGCTACGAATCCAGTGTTACAATTTTTTACCTTTCTACGCGAGCAGAGCTACGAAAATGTAAGCAGACTAATATAAATAGTGGAAATGTAGTTGTGCTGTTATTTTCAGGCCCTAGTTTATAGGCGCAGAATTATCTCTTCAACTATTGTGTAGCGGTACTATAGCAATTATCGTTCAAAGGAGTTGTAACTAGTCCAACTAATATCCTGTTTTCTTACATGGTAAATATCAGCTATTCAAAGACAATACGAGTTTCTTTTCTTTTTTTAACGATGTATTGTGTAGAACTCAATGTCTACGCTAATGTTTTCAGACTCGTGTTATATGGCATTTCTCAAGAAAAATATTAATAAAATATTAATCTCACGTTCTAATCCACATTCCACGCATCGTTTTATTCTATGGAATCTTTGAGGAACCTGCAATTTTCTTGGACGTCCAAGAAAATGGCAGGCAATGACGAGACCACTTACTCGGCATCCGGGAATTATGTTTCTCTTAGTTTATCTTCATTCTTGCGAATAAATAGAAATCGCATGGCGCTAGGGCTGGGCGGTATGGTGGATGATCCATAATTTCTACACCCAAAGTAATTAAATATTCGGTCGTCTCTCTGGCTGAGTGTGCAGAGACATTATCGTCATGAAGGAGATATACATATATATATATATATATATATATATATATATATATATATATATATATATATATATATATATATACACATAAGCTTCTGTACTTCATTACTAGTTAGTATCGGTAGTTCTTAAAACTGGCAATTTGTAATAACTAATAGTTATTACAAATTGCCAGTTCCAAAAACAATCAGTACTACCTCGGCATTTTTAGTGAAAGACAAAAGCTTGTAGATATATTTTTGTAATGTCAAATTGCTTTATTTTATTTTATTTGTGTTTATAGCAGACTTGTATTATTCTGCTCGTATAACACTAATTATCGTAGGCCTTACGTAGCATATTTTCTGTTTGAACTCTCGCAATATACTTTAGTTGAGACACGAAATTGTACGAGATATAGCTTAATTCGATTTGAGAAAACTAGTTGTAGTAAAATATTTGACTTATAAAATAGTAATAACATAACAAATTACAAGAAAATAATTATGGTAATTTAAAAAAAATTACAAGTATAAAATTCCATAATTATCGATCCAGTGGTTTAAGTGCCAGATAGGACGACGGAAACACGCACACGCACGCCGCACGCAGTACTGCACAAACGCGTACGCGCGGTCGTTTTAATTTCTATTAAAAGATTGGTTTCGTTTTTTTATGACATTATCTTGAATATATTTGGCGTTAATTTTGTAGGAATTTATTATTCACAATTAAATGAAACTACGTGATGTAGTATTATTTCTACTTTCTTTAAGTTCTTTACCACGACCTAGGTTTCGTTGTATTACAACATCTTCAGGTGGGCTATTAGCAAAGAATAGCTAATAGCCCACCTGAAGATGTTGTAATACAACGAAACCTAGGTCGTGGTAAAGAAATTAAAGAAAGTAGAAATAATACTACATCACGTAGTTTCATTTAATTGTGATATTATCTTCTTACACCTTCTTACTAATGTCACTTGAAGACAAAATTGTATTGTTAATCATATTTTCTCGTCGATTTCTTTTCAATTTGAAGACAGTTATTTCCCATCCAAGTTTGTACAACAAAATATTGTTGTTGTATAAAACAAAAATTGAAATCGAGCACATCCTTTTCCCACACAAAAGCTCGTTGTCTGCAATACAAATTAGGCTGACGCCCGTTATTCGCTCGTACGAGTGTGAATCTGTGCCGTATGGCCGCCACAATCGGATCAGGTCATCGCATTTAACCAATATGAAATACTGACCCGGCCGTACCCGAAACTTGTTCGAGTAAGAAATTGCTTTCTTCGATCTCCTGGTTGGAAATCGAATCGGTAGGCGAAAGTATGTAATTATGTTTCTGTTATGAAATTACATTTCGTTTATGATTGCTTTTCAGATCGCTGCACTTGGCCGCTATTGTGGTATTTATTGAAAAACTGTACGCAATCGTGAAGATAATTCTTTTCATTCCCAATGAGTAAATTGGAAATTTACTGTGTATCAGATGTGGTAACAAACATTTTTTTAATCGTGAAAAATTTGTTACTAATTATTTTTAAAATTCAAGCTCATTCAGTTAGTGAGATAATTCTTTTCATTCCCAATGAGTAAATTGGAAATTTACTGTGTATCAGATGTGGTAACAAAAATTTTTTTAATCGTGAAAAATTTGTTACTAATTATTTTTAAAATTCAAGCTCATTCAGTTAGTGAGATAATTCTTTTCATTCCCAATGAGTAAATTGGAAATTTACTGTGTATCAGATGTGGTAACAAAAATTTTTTTTAGTCGTGAAAAATTTGTTACTAATATTTTTAAAATTCAAGCTCATTCAGTTAGTGAGATAATTCTTTTCATTCCCAATGAGTAAATTGGAAATTTACTGTGTATCAAATGTGGTAATAAAAATTTTTTTTAATCGTGAAAAATTTGTTACTAATTATTTTTAAAATTCAAGCTCATTCAGTTAGTGAGATAATTCTTTTCATTCCCAATGAGTAAATTGGAAATTTACTGTGTATCAGATGTGGTAACAAAAATTTTTTTAATCGTGAAAAATTTGTTAGTAATTATTTTTAAAATTCAAGCTAATTCAGTTAGTGAAATAATTATTTTCATTCCCAATGAGTAAATTGGAAATTGACTGTGTATCAGATGTGGTAACAAAAATTTTTTTTAATCGTGAAAAATTTGTTACTAATTCTTTTTAAAATTCAAGCTCATTCAGTTAGTGAGATAATTCTTTTCATTCCCAATGAGTAAATTGGAAATTGACTGTGTATCAGATGTGGTAACAAAAATTTTTTTTAATCGTAAAAAATGTGTTACTAATTCTTTTTAAAATTCAAGCTCATTCAATTAGAGATTGCTTGAAAAAGTCGGTCATATGGCAACACGTAGCAACAATTAAATTAATAACAAATATGAGAGCACAAATTTTAAGAGACGAAAAACCACAATAATTTTCTGAAAATCCTTTAAAAATAGGAGAAGGCGCCTATCCTATAGATGCAAATTCTGGCCAAATCGTACTAACAAATGAATTGTGCAACATTGTTGAAGCACCTGAACAACTCATAACCGAAATATATCCGAATATCGTCGAAAATTATATAAATTCAGAATGGTTATGCGAGCGAGTTATTCTAGCGACGAAAAATGACATTGTTAACGACATCAACAGGGCTGTCCAAGAGATGATTCCAGGCGAAAAGAAAACTTATATGTTGACAGATGCAATGATAGATGAAGATGAGAGTGTCAACTTTTCTACTACTGAGTTTTTAAATTGACTGAATGTTTCAGGAATGCCATTAGATTGCCTCAAATTGAAAGTTGGCTCATCAATTATTTTACTACGGAATTTAAATTCCCCAAAACTGTGTAATGGTACAAGATTCTGCTCCAAGCAATTACAGAATCACATCATTGAAGCCAGTATAATGACTGGTAAAGGAAAAGGGCAGACGGTATTTGTACCGCGAATACAGTAATCTCAGTTTGAACCAATAAGTATATTCGGCAGACTTTTCACTAACATAATGAGTACTTGACACCCTTTCAAAGACAATAACAAAGTTTGTTTGCTTAGTGTGTATAGTTTTACTATAAGAATGAACGATATTTATTAGTCTATAATATTATTTAAACACTAGTTGTACCCGCTACTTCTTTCGTGTGGAATTCAGATTAAGACAAGTTATTGTGAATTTTTTTGTGTTTTTTTCTTTCTCGGAAATCTTTGAGCATAAAGTTTACTAAAATGCTAAAATATAGCGTTGATAGCCGAATCGGGTCCGCCGGTAAATATTGTCGTATTTTTTTATTTGTGAATCGACTGAAATGAAATTCTACATGTTAGCCCAAATTAATCTAAATACATCATTGGACTATAAAGTAACCTACAAGGCAAGAATACGTGCATCGGTGTCCACAAAAACTACGCATAAAATGCGTAGTATTAAAATACGGTTGACAGTTAGAGGTGCGCAAAATGTATCAGTGAAAAGAAAAGAGTGATATATATATATATATATACATATATATATATATATATATATATATATATATATATATATATATATATATATATATGTTTTGCTCAGTATCTCGGTACTCCGAGTTGTTAACGAAATTATTTATTACTCATATGTTGAACAATGGTCATAGAACGTGGTGATAAAAAGTAATGACTGAACCACAGAACCACTGAACATTATGCACTATTGTTTGAAAATAAAAATAAATTCTACAAGAGCATCCACTTGATTTTGCTTAATACTTTGCAGGTTTAAGATTTAAGACAGTGAACCTAGATTTAAATTATATATAAAATAACTTTAAGGATAATTAAATAAATTGGAATAGATTGGCGTATTTATATAATTTTAAAATATAAAAAAGTGTTTACGCAAATATTTTGAGCTAACTAAAGTATACTTTAACTAACTAAAGTGTACTTGTATCACAGCATACACATTCGATCGCGAGTAGATATGTCGTTTACATAGATCCAGTTGCATAATTGTCTAAACAGTTCGATAGTTTTCTATCTCCTTCATGTAACGTCAAAACATATTTTTCTATCTTCACGACGCGACGAGTGAGTGAAGTGATTAATTTGATGAAACGAAAAAGACGCCGATTACTCCCGAGCTAGTGATGTACTGATACATTTTGATTTCAAGTGAGCGAGTGATCGATGGATATGATCGTAACATGTGAGCTATATCTTTTATATCTCTCACTCAATGAGTTACACATCTCTACTGAACATGCAATCTAAAACACAGCTCTGAACAGTCATGTGGTTTGTATGTGACAATAACACTTAAATTAAAATTGCCACCTGCAAAAATATCACTGGACTGCAAAAGAAACAAATGGGGATTATTTTTCATACGTATATATTATTATTTAATTTAATTTTCAATTAACTATGCAATTTTAAAGTATCGAAGTAGATTATTATTAACGGAAACGTGCCAGTTTTCGTTAGTGTTACCGTCTCTTAAACATGTTTTAACCCAAACTAAAACGTAAAATTAAATTTGTTAATAAATTGGGATTTGGGTAATGTTACTGGAGAATTTGGTGTAACATTTGAAATTTCCTTCGCCATATTAAATTTTAGAATATGTCACCTATTGCGTTTACAATCATTGTAGGATAACGGAGGCACGCTAAAGAAACAAATGTTAAATTCATTCATTTTCGCCATCTTCTTTAATTTCTTGAAAATGTGCACCCATATTGTTTAAATTAAGTAGAAACTAAAAAAAAATTTTTCTCCGGCCAGAAAAAAGGTGGTAAAATATAAAAATCAAAAAATTATTTGCACACGCTCGCAACCCGCGCACGCGCGCGCGCTCGCTCACGCACACGTGCGCGCACTCCCACGCTGTGTGCGTGTACACTGCATGCGCACGCGCGCTCTCGCACGCTGCGTGCGTGCATACACACACACACACACACACACACATACACATATATAAGGGGAAGAAGCGTGGTGGAGGGGAAGAAGATTTTTGGTTTAAACTGCATCAAAATTGATTTAGTCATTACTGAAATTAGCGTACACAATGAAGGTGAGCACAGACAGAAAACAATTCTGAAAACTATTGTTTTAGACTTAATAACTTGCCTTCAGTATGAAGCACTTAGTTTTAGTTAAAAATATTCAGTGCACAGACTCAGTTTCTTTACGATTTTATTATATATATATATATATATATATATATATATATATATATATATATATATATATATATATATATAACTTTACTCTATTTCACTTACAATGAACACGATTATACAATTTACAATAAAACGCTACACACTTTACTTTGATATTACAAACTCTTTGTTTACTATTTTTTATTGTTCGCTTTCGTACTGTGTCTTGATTTGAAACTGATTATCATTTCTTGACTCGGCGTTAACTGTCCGGATTTCAAATCATTATTATTACTGCGGCTTTTATACTAATTCGAACTAATCTCTAGAAGGTTCGATACATACCTATCCTTTTCACACATATACCTATATCTTTCATACATATGAATCTATCACATTCGTAACCTATCTATAAACTATATATAATCGTATTGAAATCGGTTCCGACGGTTCTAATATTAGCATGCACAACGAATGTAAATTAAAGATTGACGTATCTTTTTTATTTGTGAACCGATTGAAATGAAATTATATAAGCTTAAATGTTAGCGCAATCTAATCTTTGTCTCTGAAAACCGCATCCAAATCGGTTCAGCCGTTGCAGAGATTAGCGTGAACAATGAAAGTGCGTACAGACAAACAGATGAAAATTGAAAACACTCTTGTTTTGGGCTTAGTAGCGTGTCTTTAATAAGTAGCACTTAGTTTTACTTAAAAATATTCTATGTACAGACACATTCCTTTTACGATTTTTTACACACACATATATATATATGTATATATATATACATATATATATAGATATATATATATATATATATATATATATATATATATGTATATATATATACATATATATATAGATATATATATATATATATATATATATATATATATATATATATGTATGTATATGTGTGTGTGTGTATGTATAACGAAGACGAATGCCAGAGAACGAATATCTTGATATCGAATAGGATTTTGAGAAATTTGTTAAAAATATTTCTAAGTAGCAGTTGAAATATGTTCAGACTGTATTATAATTTAATATGTATAAGTGAACCATCAATAAACATTTGAGGTTACCAATGGTATGCTCAATATAGAAGAGTGAGAAATTTTTAGTTCCTAGATAACATAAGTCTCCGAAAAAATTTGTAACAGCGCCCGGGCGTAGATTTTATCACTGTTACTAATATGTAATATGAATTTTGAATAATTTTTTTGAATATTTTTCTCTTTTTAATAGATATTAAATCTATTAAAGCTTCAGATTTTGCTTAAATATTAACTAAGTTAGTTCTTTGTTTTACGTTAATCCTAACTATGAGCACAAACGTATATTACCAATATATTACCAATCAAAAACGATAGCAACATCTATATTTTCGTCACAAATTTATTTTATTTTTATAAACTGATACACAATGTATATTATAATTCACTCCATATTAACGAATTGTCATTGAGTTTAACACATACATACATTTTTTTTCATACGGGACACTCTGTTTATATAAATATATGTATACAGATGTCCCGTATGGAGTGGACCAACGAAATGTCGGTAATAAAGGAGTTATTGTACATACGAAACAATAAATTTCATTACCCCAGGCCTAATAGTTTTAGAGACATGATTTTTTAAATTTTTTTTAAAATTGTTGTTACTGCGTATGAAACAATTTTTTATTACGTATTATTACTATTTCTGCTTTTTTATTGTCCAAGATCTTTAAAAGACCATTCATCCTGCTAATTAAAATGTTATCCATTCGTTATTATTGACAACATACAAATTAAACCCTGAAACATATACATTTTTTAAATTACAAAACATAAAAAGTGATTTTTGAACAACGCTAGTGTAAAAAATATTAATGGCAACCTTGTGGAGCTTTTTTCAAAAACATCTACAATTCATACAGATTCCAAAAAGGTAACATTGTTACAGTTAATTTTGTAAACATTTGAAAAATACCTGCTTTATTGAAATAACTCCGCATTCTCAAAAACAACCGCTTATCAGATTTTGCTATCTCTTTCCCACTCGTATGGTTTTTTTAATGTTCTCGACTATCAAGCGACCCTCTCTACTCTTTCCGTCAACAACTTCGCTTCTTTGACTCGCTTATCGCTTGGAGCTAACAACGTGTTTTTTACTGTTTTTCCCTACCACTGTTTTTATTTGTTGACCTACGCTTGAGTTGGACTTTGTGCTTGTGATTTGGATATTGTTTGACCTACTGCATGGCAAATCGCCTCAGACCTACACTGCTCGTGAATATGCAGAAATGTATTTCATTTACGCACTATGTGATGAGAATGCTCGGCAAGCCGCACGCACAAATCGCGAGAGCTACCCTAATCGCGAATGCTATCCTGACCACAGAGTCTTTTTTCGTGTAAATAACGCATATTTAGAGGATCAAATTCCTGGAAATGTAGTTCCTGAAGGAAGACCTAGAAATATTGATGTGAGTCAAGTGCCGGCCGAAGTAGAAGAAGCTCCTTCTAGTGTTCGGCGTATTTCACGACGTATTGGTGTTGCAAAAAGTACAGTACACAGCATTTTCAGAAGAAATAATTAATACCCGTACCATGTACAACGAGTGCAAGCACTGCTACCTGACGAATAGATTTCTGTCAGGAAATACTGCGTCAATGCAAGTAAGATTCACTTTTTTCATTAAATCTTATGGAGCGATGAATTATGTTTTACAAGAATGGGAGTATTTAATATGCACAATTTACATCAATGGACCACCGAGAATCCCGCATAGTGAGGCTAGCAAGGCAAGATAGATTTCAACATCAATTCGGAGTCAATTTATGGGCTGGAATCCTGGATGGTAAAATTATCGGTCCATTCGGACTTCCACCCATGGTTAGTGGAGTTCGTTATCCACGGTTTTTAAGGGACGAACTTGGAAATCTGTTAAATGAAATACCTCAAGATTTACGTGACAGAATGTGACTACAGCACGATGGTGCACCGGTCCACTTTTCGCGACAAGTAACTGAATACTTAAATGCAACTTACTCAAATCAATGAATAAGACGTGGGGTACAATCGCATGGCCACCACGTTCGCCAGATCTCAATTCATTGGATTATTTTGTATGGGGATATTTTATGGAGGCTGTCTATAAGAGTATTAATGATAATTAACAACAATTGAGATAAAAATTATACCACGTGTCTGAAGTGGTAAAATACAACGAAAGGGTTTACGAAGTTTAAGAAGAAATTTTGTAAGAAGATGGTGGTTATGCATAAGAGCTGGTTATGCATAAGGCATTTTGAGAATTTACTGTAATAAAAAAACAATGAATGCGGTGGTATAATCATAAATACTACACTTGTTTTATTTTACCGTGATCAAAAAAATGATTAATGGTATGGGTTTAGGTATAAAAAACATGCAATGAAATGACTTAGTATCAGAAAACTATACGTTATTTGAATCTGTGTGAATTGTAGATGTTTTTGAAATAATATTCCACAAGATTGCCCTACATTTTTTTAAACTAGCATGGTTCAAAAATCAGTTTTCCTGTTTGTAATTAAAAAATGCACATGTCCCAGCGTTTAATTTTCATGTTGTCAATAATAACGAATGAATAACATTTTAATTAGGAAGACGAGTGTTATATTAAAAATTATGGGCAATAAAAAAGCAGAAATAGTAATAATAACTAATATTTAATTTTTTTTTCATGCGCGGTAACAAAAATTTAAAAAAATAAAAATCATATCTCTAAAACTATTAGGCCTAGGATAATAAAATTATATATATTATAATGAATATGTAATAACCCCTCTATCACCAACATTTGGTTCACTCCTTACGGGACAACCTGTATATATGCATGCTTTTGTATTCGCTGCATATTACAGTTAAATTTGTATTGTCAGTAAAGAGTTTATAATTCGTATTTTGTTTTGATTATTTAATTTATATTTTTCTTACTTAGTTTCGGTTTTGTTCTGAAGTTTATATTTTTGATAGGTATATAGCAAATGATTTCATCAGTGCTGCTCTTCAGCTCAATATTGGTAACGATTCTCTCACCATAAAGAAAATACACGCCGAAAAATGACTTAAGTTGAAAAATAAATATTTAACATGGACCTAGCGGAAATTTCTCGATTAGTAGATATCGCTCTTTTACTTATGGGGAAGAACCCTCTATATTCCCTTATAATATAACATTTTATCACACATATATATTCGGATAAAAATGCAAATAGTTTAAAATGTTCTTTTTATTGTAACCTTAATCAGAGCAATCGATTATACCGCAACCCTATTTGCTATTTTATATAAACCTACACTTATAAGTACGAGAATATTCTCATTAGATTCCTTTTGTGGCAATAAGTTCTACTTGTAAATCAGTTGTTACATACAACATAAGGTTTATAAAAATTAATGAGTGACACAAAAATATGAAAATAAGTATTGTCTTCTAGAAATACCTGACATTCATTGTAATTATTATAACAATTGGATGGTTACTCTAAAATTCCGTAATTTTTTAACAGATCTACATAAATTTGGCATTTGAATAGATTTAGAGTATGTATTAATTGAATATATTTGGCGTTAATTTTGTAGAAATACATTATTCACACTTATATGAAACTACGTGATGTAGTATTATTTCTTTTTTCTTTAAGTTCTTTATCACGACCTAGGTTTCGTTGTATTACAACATCTTCAGGAGGGCTATTAGCAAAGATGAGAAATCAGTCCACTTGAAGAAGAAGACAGTCCACTTGAAGATATTGTAATACAACGAAACCTAGGTCGTGGTAAAGAACTTAAAGAAAGTAGGAATAATATTACATCACGTAGTTTCATTTAATTGGGAGTATGGATTAACATACTTTCGATCCCGAAATGTGAAGAAGTTGGATAATATCCATCTTTTATTATAATCATTATGTTATTACTTGATCACTCAGCATAGAGCTCTAATCTATAAGGAATTTGTCACCAAATATGCTATCATATTATAGTATCAATTGGATACAAATATACAAAATGATTCCTCATTGCCTCTTTGTAAAGTTAGTCTGAAATTACATTATCTATCATAATGGGCAGATTGAAATCCTTTACCCCATTTGTATCCTTTCCATACCCCTAACATGTCGCTGCTTTGCTTTTGTTTTATTTCATTTTATTTTAAACGTGTATATTATGCAAATGAATTAGCATTTACCAGTTATTTGCAGTCTACCACAGTACTGATTTTTCTCACTTGATTCACTGTGGTTGGGTGCAAGGAATTGCTCTTGCGGAAATAATTCAGCTACTGTATACATTGTTTTTTGAGTTTATATAAAAGTTAACTTAATAAATAAATAGTATTGTCAATGAGAAAAATTCTCTAAATTTGATTTCAACACATACCTATTAATTCACACCGTGTATCCCGAATTCCTAAGTATGAGTGTGATTCCATGGGATAGCACACAAAGTTCTGTTCTTTTATCACAGGACTACGATATTCCCACTGAACGTGAACGTATATTGAAAAAAAAAATAACGCGGGAATAAAGTATAACTAGGATTGACGCACAGGCTACATTACTGCAATCGAGTGTTTCATAACATATAACACAAAATTCGGTCCACTTGTCAAACCCTCCTCTCCTTAAGCTCAATTAAGGAATAAAATGATAGATGTTTTTGCTTTTATTGACCTACATCGGGGATATCTACCGCTTCATTTCAGATCTTTACACGTCAGTAATTTTAATATTCAGTAAATTTACACATCTCAATTACAGTGTTTCCTGCCTGCAGCGGAAATTAAAACTCATACAAAACCTATTTGACCGGATCTATTCGAGCCACGAAACGTGTGATGGACAATCAGGGCCGTATTGGTAAAGCCTATTATAATATTTATCGCAAAGGGACGACAATGCATTGTTATGGCATTTCCGAACCGCGCTCATCATATTGATATTGTCCAGGGTATAGGCTTGAATACGAATGGCTAAGTTAGCATTACGTCAATGTGCGACTCCCCTCGGGAACGCGTGCGGTCTTGATTTATTTGTCGGCGCCTGCGGTTTACTGGACCAGAGCCTTTTTACTCCGACGAGTTTATAGGCCGTCACGGCGCATACTGATGGAAGGGGGACGTAAAAATTGGAGGCGAAAGGTACTGTTTGTCGGCAGGGTTGAAAATTCGAAATAATATAGTGGGTGAAAGTTTTCCTGTTTTACATTGTTCCGCCCTTGTTTTATTATTACAATACGGTGTGTTGATATATAAAATAGTTTGATAGAAAAATATAAGGCTTCACTGAACTTTTAAGCTTTTATTATCATAGTAACACCATACTTAAAAATACCAAAGATGTTATGGAAATATTTTATCTAAATTATTTTCATCATTACTTATTTTTATGGAAATTTAAATTTTAATATAAAAATGTTAACATCTATCGTTTAAATCCTTAATGCAATATTTTATATATATTTCAAACCTGTTTAAGTATTACGTATAATGGATACATGTTAGAAAAGCAGATTTTAATTACAATCGAATCAAATAAATATTTCCATCACTCATATGTGTATATTAGACATATTGCTGCAAAGTCAGTCAAACATTATTTTGTAGACTTTAGTAAAACAAAAAACATTCCAGAATTTATGAAAATAAAAAAATACAATTTAAAAATAAATTAATATTGACTCGGTTAGTTAGAGGAAATGGAACAAGATGGCATCGAAGATGACAAGAATTATTAAGGGTATGTATGTAACCAAGTTGATTTCAAAAATCAGTAGCTTGGAGGGTTGAATTCATTGATATTTTTAGCAAAGAACATAACAAAGATTAAGACAATAAACAAACATTTATCAAAGCAAACATATCACGTCTATTATTTGTGAATCAAATTTAATCATAGAAACAGTAAATGACAGTACTGAATTTTCTATTTTATAAAAATAACAGTATTGAACACTATTTTATGCATTAATGTCAGATGAGACCGTTCTGATATGATTTGAAATGCCAGCATTCGATCACTGGTGGTGACCAGACCATCTGCTACGTTTCAGCGTGAAATTCTGTATCTCTCAATTTCTTTTTTATGAAGTTGGAAATACTGTTTATGCTTACACCTCTAACAACATATATAATAAAAGGTAATCAGGTGTTCTTTCTAATATCTATTAGTGTTAGAGTTCACATTTCAATATTTAATTATTATGAATAATTTTCAGTGAATCATCGTCGAAACTAAATGACAATGCCTAATATTTCATTACTATCTTAAGGAAACTAACTTCCCTACATAAAAAAAACTGTATTGAAATCTGTGAAGCAATTGAAAAGTTAAGTGCAAACCTCTATATTTGCATTCACATACAAATATATATGCTAATATACATATGGCTTAAAAGCAGTCTCGGTTTTTTTTGGTCGCATTTAAAAATTGTTGAGCCAAAATTAAATTTCATTTATTTGCTAATGGCCCGGACACTGTTCCCTATTTAAAAGACCACCTGGTGGGATTATAATGCATTCGGGGTATTAGGGGAAGCTATTCTCTATTACTAACGCTTTAATTTATTTAATGGACTAACGAGAGAAATAAGCTGAAAGACTAGCTAGAGACTGCATCTTAAATTATTAAGACTAAAGTTCCAACTTATATTCCAACGAACCAGCATTTTCCAATAAACAATATTATAGAACTTTTCTTGGGCTTAATTATCACACTGTAAACGCTGACTTATTAATATCGTAGTTCAATACTTTATGAGTGTATAATATGATCATTAAGCAATCGAGATATCAAATTGAAAACTCGCTCATAAAGAAATAAAGATTAAGGTTCTTAAAAATTTTTTTCAAAATATTCAATATTATAAATAGTTTCTAAGTAATAAATGCGTATTATTTTTTATTTATTTTAATTGAGATAAACTAAGCTTAATTTAAAAAATATTTTAATTTTAGTGGTATCTAAATGTTCCTTTTGAAAATCATGTTTTCCAAACCAAATAATGTCTACTCAAATTAAAGAAAATCAATTTACCGGTATTGTTTTATTTTCATCTAATAGGAGCTACTATTTTAACAATTCAAGTGTTCAATAAAGCAATGTTCGGGGTTTTAAGCCCACCATATATATTTTTCTAAAAAATAGTATTATTACACTAGTTTGATTACCATAAATATGCGTAATTTCTGTTTCAAAACGTATAGATCTGACATCCCCTTAGACCGTCAAGGGAAAATTTTTGTATAAATATAAGAGACGTTACCACATTCTGCGTTACACCTTCAGTTCTTGGTAGTTCCCCCCAAATTTATAAAAATATGTATGTATTAATCGACGACTCGTTATCATCTAAAATTAGCCAAACGAGCATTGCTTAATGATAGAGATTAGCAATAGTCAGGTTGTAGGGAAGCGTGGGGATGTGACCGAAGTCCGGTTAAATGGAGTGAAGAAAGGAGATAAGAATACCACTCACCCCTTCTTCAAACGTTATCTCTTCACATAGTGCAATGTTATGGCAAATGAAAATGCATTAAAATATGAATAAAAACATTAACCCCTTTTGCGATATAATGCCATCGAACCATTTTTTCCCGTTCATCCGTTTTTCTATGGCGGAAGCCAACAATTTTAACTGAAAATATTTTATAAATTTTTGTAATACAAAGAAAAGTCATAAAAATAGCATTCATTGCGATATGTACGGGGTAGAGTAATGAATCTTTTTCTGCCAAACATAATTTTCTGGTTCGAGTGGGATTCAAAATCCATCAATCTTGATTACTATTCGAGTATTTATAAGTCCAACTTTTTGGACTAGAATATTTTTTATCCTCTGTCTCATGTCCCATGAAATCGAGCCTCTGAAGTACAATGAAAGTTCCCTAATTACTTTCTAACACTACTTAATATTGGGTAGCAAATAAATAGATACCTAAACATGCCAGTCAATGAAGCAATCTCTGTTAAGATTCACTACAGTGTAATGAACAAACTAAAATGCAGCTAAAGTTGTCGTCCTCAGAAGGTACAAATTAATGTTGACGATACTTGCATTAAAATAAACCAAACATTGAAGATATCGTTCGCTAAGCGGCACAAAAGTCCTCTCTGGATAATTGTCCGATAAGATACTTCACAATTCCAGAGTCACTGAGTCACGACGCAGTATGCACGAATGGTCTTTCGATTCAATGTACGCGTTATTAATCAAATAAAATTAATCAAACGTCAAGCGTCCCTTATTATTAACACTGCCCCCGGTCCGGCCCTCCTTTTGTCGTCCTTTCGGTGTTCGCTGTGAAAGCTGTCGAACGTCTTTTTATATAATTTGACTTTAACTCGGTCTCGTTTATCATCTTTATCGTTTATCTACTTTGCGTTCAGGTTTTAAATGAAATGCTTTTTCGTGCGATATGACCTTCGGAATTTCGCAGCCAGTATGGTTCATTATATTTTTAGTGTTGAAATAAATCGGGATCTCAAGGAATATAATATGTGTTCCCAAGGAATGTAAGTTTGCCGAGGAAGAAAGGAGATGAATATATGTAATATGTGTAATTAAAGTTTTCATATTGACAATTTGTAAACAAAGAGACGATGGATACCAAATGAACGAGAATGAACTTTCTTTGTCATTGTTTGTTTTTTAAACGAGAGCTCAAAACTAGGTTTTTTTTAAATGTTTTTAATTATGATTTACTATTCAGTGTGTAATGCACAGTTTATAAACTTAGACTTTCGACAAACAAGCATTTTATAACAAACAATTAAAATCAATTTAAAGTGTTAATTTGTGACAACTTTGTTTAAAATTTTTCCTAGTCTCGTCTGAATTATTATACTTAATTTTGAGAAAAAAATATAGAATTTAAGTTACATCGATCAACTTCGGTGCTAAGCTAAGCGTCATTAGTGCCTGCAAGTATACGCGTATGCGCGTACGCACGTACGCATGCACATACTCAGTAAAGCATACAAACAGCAGGCACGCGTGTACGTTACGCATATTCGTGAAGGCTTACACGGGAGTGTCCGCACACGCATAAAGAAGCACGTACGCACAAGAGACGCGCGTATTCGATGAAACAGGCGTATATTTTCTCAATTTTTAGTGTCAGTCGTAAATGTAAAACAGTCTTGTTATTTGCTAGATATATCAGAATATTTTTGAATAATCACTACCCAAAACGTAAAATAGAGATTAACAATAGTTTATAACATTTTTGGCAAATATACAATGGCTTATGGACTTTACAAAATTATCCCCTTAAGTAGGGGTTCTGTACACACGCATATGTAAAATTTTAAACATTTATGTTTACATAGTATTTCTAACAAATGATTTGCAAAATAAATTGCCTAGCATATATTTGACAGGCGTAAAAATGTCTTGAATTTCTCATGAAACCTTTAATTTTATTACCCATAATTATTTTATAATTTCATATTTACGTTTTTTTGTACTCGTTTTTTAAATATTGTACTCGTTGTTTTAATATAGTAATCGATGTTTTATTACAAGACATATTAAAGCCTATTACAGCTTCATATATTATATTTTTCTTTTGAAATAGACATGTTAAAAAATTTTAACTAAAATAGCAACATTGATGGTCGTACAAACTGTTATTTTTCAGTGAGAAAATATGTGTATACAATTTTTTCCATTTTCGGGAGCGCCCTCGAAATATAATATCAAATCATTTTTCAGACAATATCTAGTTTTGGACTACATATTTTGTTAAGAAGCCAGAAATACCTGACATATAGGTAGATGGACGAACAAATGATTTTGCATCATTAATAGGGTTCCCTTTGTACCCTTTGGCTATGGATCCCTTAGAAAAATTTAAACTAAGTATAAATTAGATCCCTTACGAAAATATGAGAAAAAAGACTGAGAGATTAGTTGAGATACGAAGATTTAAGAAAATATTGTGGAAATATTGTGAATAGTCATCCAAAAAATTAAGGAAACGATTGCTGTGGTTCATACGTATAAGGTGAGTTAGAAACCTGGTAAAATAAGGTGAGTTAGGACCTGGCCCCAACACGATCTATAATATGTATACAGCTACCTACTTCACTCATATTTTGACGATGAAGATAAATATATAAGCAATTATTAAATACGAAGAATACATAAGCAATTATTAAAACTAGCAATTATAAACTTTATTTTCTTGTGGTCACAAAAAAAATATATTTGTAAGTCCAAGCCGCAAGCACATCCTGCAGAATCAAAAGAAATACCAACGGTTTGTGATATCTTAAGATAACACACTTACTTAAAAAATTACCACATTCAAAAAAAGTGTCTTGTCTCAAAAATGTTTTCTTAAATGCGAGTTGTATTATTTTTATTTAATTCTTTTTATATGATTAATATGCTTTAAAAGAAAAGATATACTTACTTTTATACGCACAGTTATTTTCTTTGTGTCTTAATTATCCAAATTTATGATGTGAGTAAATATTTTACTTTAAAAAATAAACTTGACATGGAGAGTGATAAGGAACCCTTATAATTTCGTCATGTACGTCCGTACGTCCATGATACTCTTACATTTTCTATAGTTTTAAGACGTCCAAGTGTATGACTTTTGTACTTTTTGATACATTCATCGAATGGGAGATCATAAACACAATTTAAAATAAAATAAAATTTTCATATCGGTTTCGTTATAGATAATTACTGAATTGTCCATATAAATCTAATAAAGCCAGACATCAATAATCATCCTACTTTCATTAGGACGTCTTTTAAATATTAGTCAAGCACGTAAACAAAATTATATAAAAAAAAATTTAGTTGGCGTCCTCAAGTATATAATGTTAGTTGTTATATTTTTAACAGGATACACCCTATGAAACGTGTTAAAAATTTTTTACCAACTAAAACGAAAATCTATGTTTGTCAAACACTCCTATTACCACTAATTGATTATGGAGACGTGTGTTATCCTAACTTAATGAAGAATATTTGTACAAGTTGGAACGTCTTCAAAGTTCATGCATCCGATACATCTTCGGCCTCAGAAAATATGGTCATGTTTCTGAATACAGGTCACTTCTCGAATGGTTGAAGATCCGTAATCGACGCCAACTTCACATACTTATACTTCTTCTTAATATATTAAAAAAAAACCTCAGAGTCCAAATTATCTTACTAGCAAATTTTGGAGATTTGTCTGCTCCTGAAATTTTATCACACAATACATAAAAGTAGAGCTTAGATACTTCAACTTGCAATCTTATTACAATTTCATTAAAAAAACAATATTTTTATAGATTAGCACATTATTTTGAAACTATGATAAATTACGCGGAGTTATACGCATATGAAATTTTTCATTGTATATTTCCTATCGACAAATTGTAGTAAAACTACATCACATATCATACACATATCGAGTTAGACGTACTGTCGTGGTCAATACTGGTCGTACTGCTCTACATAGTTCACGTAGTTACATTGCACATCACTACCGTTAATGGGTTCAGACTCCGCTTATCATCAAATACCGCCTACAAAGGTAAACCGACAGCCGTGAAAGGTAACATATGTGTCATGACTCCTATGTTCAATCGCTTGTATGTAATTTGTAATTTGATGCACTTGCATTTTAATCTAGATGCACAGCACTGTGAGCCATGTACGGTCGCATAATTAAGGTGACCGTTAGAACAACAGAGCGCGCCGGTAGGTATGCGCCTACATACCCACTTACAGTATTTGTATTTACAACATGTAGGTGTTACACATACCTTGTCCGACAATCGATCGTTTTTTTAAATCAAATCGTTTTTTAAGCTTTGGTATAAACGCATAAATATTTTTTCTTTTCTGAATTGATTTCACAGAGTGCCACTGTACCATATATAATATTGTAATTCCCGACATTTTGGTTAATAAGAATATTGCTTTAAGAGCGACGATATGTACTGTGAATTTACATAAATTATTTATCAATTTATTGGCTAAGTTTTATGCGTATATACATAATAATAATATTTAAGGAGCGGACTTATTACTAAAAGGGAATTTACTACTAAGAAATTATGACTACTTATTACTAAAAGTAAAATTACTAAACTTGAGTAATTAGTTTGTTGTTAATTGCGGTGGACTACAAATAATTGTGAGTCCTATACAACACCAAATCATTTGAAAAATAATAGTACTGAGAAAAAAATTACATTTACAAATCTTGTGTACGGAAACAAAAATATTATTAATGAGGACATGAAAAAAATATTGTCTTGAAACGAAATGAACTTAAGACACAATAACAACAATATGTATTATAAAAAAACAGCTCACATCAACGAAACCATTGCGAATTCGGGCCCATTTTTTTAAAATTCTGATACAAATTTATACCGATTACATATTGAAGTATAGAATATTAGATTTAAATTTACGTCAAATATAAACATCATATAAAATTTTCAGTTAAGAAAGTTATCAAAATAAAAATAATATAAGTATTATAGTATGATGTATTAAGAATAAAAATTCATGGAAATAAAAATAAAAATTTGTTTAAAATGGCGAAACAAAAGTTCGTTCAAATAATTTTCGTAACTATTTACCAAAGGATTATCAAACTATAATTAAAATAAACCATTCATTTGGTCGTTATCATGACTTGTAAAATGGTAAATAGAATATTTTCCATTAAAATTTATATTTTAATAAGATAATAAAAAATTACAAATGAAATTTGGATAATATTACACAATGACTAAATAAACGATAAAACAGAATAACGAAAATAAACAGTATATACTGAAAACGAATAAGATATTTATTTAATACAAAAGAAAAAGTTTATTTTCGGTTTACATAAAATGTATTTTTATGTTGAATATTGTCCAAATTGCTCCAATGTGCTCAATATGTTTGCAATTTTAATGGCTCATAAGAGCTTAAACTACATATGAGAATTTGGAGAACCAAATTCAGTAAATTCCCCTCGCATTAGTGAAACTAGTAAATTCCAGCGTTTAAATTGTAAACCGTAGAAACCATGTCATCCATTCAAAAAACATGGTGCTGAATTTAATGACATATCCCCCAACTTGGACTCGCTTCAATTCTTTTTGTAAAACTTTACATTGATTTGCTTAAATCTTAAATTATTAATTAACTCGAGTAAATTTTCCATTGTTTTGACTTAAGATATATACTCCACTCATAACCATATATCTATAATAAACCTAATCAAACAAAATACTCCCAAAATTTTTTTAACAAAAAAATTTAACCGACTTCAAAAAGCCTTGAATAAGATACTACGATTTGTCAGAACTGTTGCAGCACAATATGATTTCCAAACACAAATAAATTTGAAAAATACTCTTACTGCTAAAGTTTTTAGGATTTCACACAAGTCTGATGAGTGCAAAATCGGTAAACCTACTTCGATAAAATCTATAACAATTCTTCAACGGTGAGAATCATTGAAGAATTCTTGTCATCACTTGTTATTATCAGAACCCTGGCACAACTTGTAAACAAAAGACTCGTCAAGGAAAGTCAAATGGGTGCAATCATGGTGTATCGACTCCTTTCCCTTAATTAATTCCTACCGTCATATTCCAGCTCCATCATCAGATACTCTTTAATAATTGTGACGGAGAACTCATCAAGACAAGTCAAACATTTGAAGTTTAACTTCACAAGAGTTGAAATTATAGATGAGAATTTGGATTTAAACTCTTCATCTTTGTGGAGTTCGAAAACTACCTTCTAAATTCATCATCATATTCTGGCGACTATTTGTAACTAATATACTTATAATACATGTAAAATGAGTTAAAACTTGATATAAAATTGCTCAAAGCCTTGTACTCTCATAGGTCGGAGAGTTCCTTAGGATATCTCTGTAGTCTGTCATCAGGTTAAGACCATATTTATATAGAACTTATAACAAAACCATTCCCTTTCAAATAACCAAGAATCGTGAAAATCAGTCAATGCTTCAAAAGTGTTTAATTGAAAAACTCCCCTTTTTTAAAGTCGGTTAAAAATACGCCTACTAACACTTTTGCGCGAAGCGCTTATTTGATTTAAATTCTCTCTACTATAAAATATTCCTGGGGTTAAACCTTCACAGTGAGCATACTCAAAATTCGGCAAGGACAATTAAAATAATTCCAATTAAAACAGAGCCGGAATGCGAAAGTCCTTCGAGGTGCCACTAAATTAAAATAATTGTTGTAAATTTCGTCTTCTGCCATTTTTAGATTAGTCCATGAACCGCCTTCGTCGTCGGCTGCGGGTCTTTTATTATCGCTCATAATTAACGAAGTGAGAATAGACCACTAGAAATGCTTGTTACCTAATTTTTGGTGCGGAATTAATCTTCATTCAGAATGTTTATTAAATTGATTTTCAGAGAAGGAGGCTTATTTCTATAGACACAATAATTTAATATCAAACATTTAATTAATTGACGAGATGAAAACGTTTGCTGGGTAAATTTGATTGAGATGTTGTACAAAAGATTCCCAGGTATTATTTGGGTTGTAAATATAATATGGACCATCAATTTAATCTACGTAAATTTAAATTTTTTTTATACCAAATATTTTTATATACTTTCGCAATTTTAATAACCGTCTAATCGTGAATTCTCATATAAAATGTATTAGTACGTATTATATCGAACTTTTAATTACAACAATGCTATTATACATGTTTTAATTAAAGAAGTAATTAAAGTTAATTGTTCTGAAAATGTTATGCTTCAAAATGAATTGGTTTTGAAGTTAAAACCCTGACTAATATTATAAATACGAAAATGAGATTGTTTTTGTCTCCTTTTTATAATTCACGTTAAATATGTACCCTTGCGTGCGTCACATGTAGGCTTTATTGGTCATGGAGTTTAACTTAGGGTACTTGTTACTCGATATAGAATTGATTTTTTAAATTAAAAAAAAATTACTCCGTTATGGATACGAGCATGAACAAATGGATGATACGTAGTGTATGGATAACATAGCCTTAGTCTTACAAATAGGTTCTAAATTACCTTACTATTTTTTTCCTTTTCTGAGAACGGAACTGCGGGATAAAGCTAGGATTATATAAAATTAAAGATCGCGATCACCGCTAAGTTTATTGCTAAAATACACACCACACCATAGACAATAAATAGTAAAAAACGAATCATACAAAAATTTCGCCTAATAAATAACAACAAGATAGTAACTTATCTTGTAAATTCGCAGTCAAATATAGAGAAACATGTTTATTTAAGACAATGGTCAAATTTAAAGCAGTAAAAAAATCGGTCAAGCTATACTTGCACAATTAGTGTTCCGTGCTATCAGCCTCCCACTTAAGTATTAATAGTCATACACTCCGACTATGTGCTTAAAAGGAGCCCATCTGCTGTGCTACCTGCCGCTAACGACACCAATGCCGTATCATATCGCGTTTGCGAGGAGCCGAGTTTGATTGAGACATCAAAAATTTTAAAAATATATGTCACAAAAGTTTTTCCATACATCGTTAGAAATATATTTTGTAAAAAAAACTTCCTCTTAACACCTATGATTCAGAAATTATAAGGTTTTAATCAATTAGACTGTTTATGAAAATTATTCGCGCCAGAGAAAATATTCGCCCCCGTTTTTCAATACTGATAATTTTCGTTCAATCTATACCTAATTGCCGTTGTATTAACAATGGGATTTTTTAAGATTTACCTGAGCGATCCTTTTCTCGATAAGGGCGCGAGTCAGCAATTTTTTCATAAAACGTTCAAAAAATTCATAAAAAATACTCATATATTCAATTCGTACTTTAATAAGTTTTCATTTGACACCCCGTAAGGTTATCTTGAAAGCTTTTTAATTTCTAATTTATCACCTGAGATTAACCCCAGAACCAAAACTGAACTATTCATACATCACAAATATTATTAAGCTATCATGTTCTATCTCTTTGCTAAATTCACAATTTTTACGTCGAATGCTTTCCGAGGAAATCGCCTGTAACAAAGAGAAACTGAGGGATGGAAACCGACATCATTCCATTAGTGTTATGTTTTGTTTGTCTGTGTATACAATCTAAAGGTCTCTATTTAACTTTCATTTTTACTCTTTACATGCCGGAGACCTGCATCTTTAAGTACTCTAACAATGCATTTATATTTTTATTGATTAGGTATTTAAAATTTGGGAAGATAGTTATAAACATTTCTATTTATTGCTTTATTTAAATTAAAGTTTCTATTTATTATTTAAATTCAATAAATCATATACGTTTACATAAAATAGCTATATAATTAAAAGGAAAAGCTTATTATCAAACTAGACGTAAAAGTATAGAACGTGTTAATTATCAAAATAAACATGAGGCCAGTAGTGATATTACATTACTGTATTACCTGTTTAAAATAATATATGACTGTTAAAATTTAGGTTTAAGTTAATTTAAATAAAAGTTTATAAAAATCAATCATATATTGAAGCTCGTAGATAATATAATAATCTATTTACATATACCAACAAGGGAGTTGCGACAAGACTGGTTGCTCGTAATATGATAAGAAATAGATGTAACTAGTTAAAATAGGTATTAATGTAGCTGTAGGTATACTAAAATACGGGTGACTCCAGTGATACCTCTAACCACCCTAAGGTTTTCTTAATGGTCACAGGTACGATCGTGATAATATATGCATACCTACATACAATTATCAAAAAGCTCCTGTGGGTTTATAGGATTTTTGTTTGTAAATTAAATATGTACTTATAAATTCATCAACTGAATTAAATGCCACACAGAGCATAACCCTGGCATTTATATGTCTATCCAAAAAAAGGTTACCCACGATTCCCGACTTGATACGAACATGACACAAGAAAAGGATTGTTTAAATTTTAGCTTACAGTAAATAAATAACCTGTGAATTTCCAACAATAAAATTGTTTAATTTGTAGCGTACAGTAAATATATTACTTATCGAACTGCATCAATAACATTCGTTTCAAACTACTACGCGAACAAAGTCGATAACTAGAATTCATTAAAACAACCACTGTCAAAAACAACAAAGGCAATCGAATAAAAAACACAGGAAATCCTCGACAAAACTTCCTTTAAAAGGATGTCGGCAAGTGGCCACAAAGCTTTGTTAGCGCCGGGTAGGATCCTTGTAATGATGTTGTGTGGGGTAATTACGGCAATGAGGCGAACAAGAAGGATAATCCTACGGTCCGCAGGATAATGGGCGCCGCGGTCCGGTCTCTGTCGCCCTCGGGCAATGATAATGTCGCCTGTAGCGCCTATACAAATCACTTAGATGGAAAATATGGCTACGTTATGGTGCTAATAGTTAGAAGTTCTTTATGTCAAATATCGTCGAATCGGTGATAAAATGTCTGTTTCTTTTATTAATATTCCTCTCTCTTTTCGGTTCCTTGGTTTTACGTTCATTTTGCCATATTTTTAGAATTACTTGAATTGAACTTAAATTTTAGTGAGATTTACATGGTGTCCAGTGGCAGATTTCAAAGTTTGAACAAACATAGTTTCTGAACGCAACACATAAGAGGGGCGCGGGGGGCGTCGTTAGAAGCGCAAGCGGTGCGGATGTTTTAGTAGCCATGGAACAGTGGAGTGGAGAGCACCGCGCTTTTGCCGTAGAGGCGTACATTTCGAGTGGATTTTCGCTGTCTGTAGCACGCCGTCGATTTAATAATCGTTACAGTATTCGTCAATTACGTGATGGACCATCGAACAACCTCATTCAGTCATGGGTAGCAAGGTTCAGAGCTACAGGATCAACATTAAATAGGCCCAGGCCAGGACCTACACCATTGGTAGCCACGGATGAAAATGTCGAGCGTGTTATGGTTTCTGTCGTTGAAAATCCCCGTTTATCACTGCGTACACGTTACGTACACGATATTGGGAAATTATTTTTATATAGCCATTTTCGAAATCAACTTTACAGGTAATAATGCGAAAAAAGCTCAAGTTCCATCCATATAAAATTCAAATTGTTATTTTTGTTTACACGATTCTGACTTTGAATTAAGAAAAACTTACGCAGAGGTGATGTTGTTGAGATTTCGTAATGCTACCCGGATAGGCAACACATTCTTTAGTGACGAAGCTCACTTTCACATTGGAGGATATGTGAATAAGCAGAACTTTCGTTACTGGGATGTCCACAACCCAAGACAAATGCATCAAGAGCCTTTACATAAGCCTAAAGTAACAGTCTGGTGTACCGTGTCTGCATCTGCAATCATAGGGCCTTATTTCTTTGAAAATCAACGTGGCCAAACTGTAACTGTGAATTCGGAGAGATATGCCCAGATGTTAAATGATTTTTTCAGAGTAGAACTACGGAATATAATACATCCTTCAACCAAAACACATGGTTCCAGCAGGACGGGGCCACAGCTCACACTGCTAATGTGTCCATGAATACAGTGCGGCAGTTATTTCCAGAAAAAAACATATCCCGAAACGGTACCGTGGCCACCTAGGTCACCCGATTTAAGCCCATGTGACTTTTTTTATGGGGATAATTAAAATCCGTTGTTTACAAAACAAATCCGAGCACTGTGACACAACTTAAAGAAAATATTCGAGCCGAAGTCAGTAGGATACCCCAGTCGCTTTGCAAACGCGTTTTTGACTACATGCGTGCTAGACTCGAAGAGCGTGTCAGACTCGATGGCCGCCATTTGGAAAACGTGGTTTTTAAAAAATGAAATCCGCGTTTGTTGTTATAAAGTTAAAATAAACCTACTTTGTATTAGAGGTGTAGTTTCTTTTTTACAATTTTTCAAACATTGAAATCTGCCACTGTACTTTACACCTGTACTTTATTTGTTTCTTATGTATGTTGAGAGCCGTCTATCTTTTTCGCTTTAAAAATACAGCTTTACCAAAATTTGATCATTTTAATCCATCCAGCCTTCATGAATACCGTATGCGGCCTAAAGGTAGTCGTATAGTATGTCGTATGTGGACTAAAGGTAAATAGTATAGTATATTGAATGCGGCCTATAGGCAATTGTATAATATTTCGTACGTGGCCGAAAGGTAATAGTATAGAATTTCGTATGCGGCCTAAAGGTAGTCGTATAGTATGTCGTATGTGGACTAAAGGTAAATAGTATAGTATATTGAATGCGGCCTATAGGTAATTGTATAATATTTCGTACGTGGCCGAAAGGTAATAGTATAGAATTTCGTATGCGGCCTAAAGGTAATAGTATAGTATTTCGTATGCGGCCTAAAGGTAATATAGTATAGTATAGTATAGTATGTCGTATACAGCCTAAAGGTAACAGAACATGTTGATACCCAAATCTAAACTATTTTCTAACGTTAGAGACGTTTTATGCAATTATGTAATTATCTTATTTGAGCAATTCTACTTGAGCTAAGAACTTGCCCCTTGGTATTTGGATCGTACATGAGTTGCAAATTCCTGGAGAAATGGGTTTGTTTAAGGAAAAGTAAAAATAACACATAGTAGGTATATCTTTATTTCGCCACTTCTCTAAATGAGTCATTGACCCAGTAGTTAAACAAGAGTCTGAACTCGGAAATAATAGATTCGAATCTCGGAATAATAATTTTTTAAACTGAAATAAAACAAACAAAATTGTTTAATCTAATTTCTGTTTTCAAAGCTAGGAAAAAAAGAGTTCGATTTTTCATTTAAATCTATTTAAGAAATTAGCTCAAAAAACTGTTTAAGAAACATTTTCATTTGTACTTGCAAAATTTGCAAATTGGTATAGAATAATTTTTTCTATTTCACATTGACGAAAGTTTGGCAAAAAATTAAATTAAATTTAAACACGATTATGAATAGAAAAAAGGAAAAAATCATGTGACGAAAATTTCAAGAAGTAAACAGAAGAAAAACTTTAACATTTTATAACTCTACACGCGATTACGTACAGAAAAAGAAGTTGAAGAAAAGAAGTATCGAAGTGAAGTAAATGATACCTATACCAGAAATTTTCAAAAATGCATCTGTTTTTCAAATCATAGTACATTCAGATGCTCGTATATACTAACTAATATTATATATTTACCAAACCCAACCAAAGAACTCTATAAAACTGTCTATACAACCTACGTAAAGCGAACGTAAATATATAAAAACTTATGTTATAGCATTGCAAAGATAGTTACTTTTTTTCAACAAAGGTAAGAAAACCACCGTTATTATATCAATATTTCGAGGAAAAGCTGTTTAACTTGGCGAGAGCATGTTATTTAACCAAGAAGGGAAATTAACTTTTTCTGTCTAAATTTTCTATACGTGATTTCAATCAAATGTAATCTTAAGTTGGTTTAAAAGAAAATCTGAATTGGTATTTGTTTAATTATTACAGTAACATATTGTCAATTTTATTTGTAAGTAGCTTTGTAAGTGGTATTCTTTTACTGTTTTTAGGGTGACGTGCCTAAAGGATAAAAAGATCCCTTACAGTGAGATTACGGTGTCTTATCTCTTTGTCACGGTTCTTTCTCATAACAACTATTATTTTAATGATTTCATCGCGTCTATTTCATATTAAAAAATACATTTGCAGTTGAAGTTTAAAAGGCACTTTGTAAAGTCGGCTGGTCAAGTTTTTTCGATTTTTTTTATATTTAAAAGCACCAGTTTTTGACATATAGAGAAAAACTATCTCGTGTCCCATTAACTCCAAAGTTGACATTCCCAAAAAGCTGAGATAACTAAGATTGATATGTCTCATATATGTTAAAGGAAAAATAAAACGTAGTACCAAACATTTATAATATTTAAAAAGGACCGTTTATTTTAGCCCTGTCCTTATTTTCAAGACCATAGTCAAGGATAAATGTATATATTGTAATCGGATCGCTATATTGGAAAATAATCGGATCGCTATATTGTAAAATAATCCCTATTGGCCGAGTGCGAATTACAAAGTGAGAGTCACAAAATCGACCAAAGCTCTCACTGAAGCAGAAATGGAAATAAATGGTTAAATATTCTCATAAATAATATAATTTACTTACGTGTCTTGCCATACTTTTAGAACCAGTGCAATTCAGCAAATATACGAGTTTCACTGATTTGCTAATTGAAGGATATACATAAAAAACAACGTACTTTAAAAAAATTGGTCTCGGTTGCGATTATTTTATAATAACAAATTGATTGTATCAAAAAATTACACAAAATAATACCTCCATTTTTTGTAATTAAAATTTTTTTTCACGATTTTCACTTCAAATTTATAATTAGGTATTATGTATTTAACAAATATTTAAATATGAATGGTGATAATAAAAGAAATAGTTAAATATGAGTTTAATAAAAACTTGCAAAATTATAAAAAGGTGACGTCTACCTTCCTTAATATTATCAAAAAAAGATAATTTTACCAATTTTAAGTATTTGTTATTAAATCTTTAGTTTATGACTTTCTTTTAATTACAAATTAATAATTGGGAACAAATGCATTGTACCAATAATGATAATTTCATTGTTTAATCAATCCATAAAACATAAATTTTAAGTAAATAAAGAGGATTCGTGAGTATGGTGTTACCCATTCTTACGAATCCTCTTTGGATTTGGATTGATTATTGTACTCATTTTGTTTAGCTGAAAACAAAAGTATATTATATATTCTGGGTGCGGACGACTAAAATCTCATTATTATTCGTTAATAAAAGTATTTATTTAGATTTTTTTCTCTACTGTACAATAAATAGCAAGACAAACAATTTAAAAAAGCTTAACACAATTTTATCGAAAACATGTAGTAATACTAATTAAAAAAAATGTTAGTTTTAGGTTTCGGTACCTCAAAAGTACGTTGTCTGCCAGTCATATCCGTTTTATATGAAATCGGGTGACATAGAAACCTGAAATTTAGCATAGTTAAACTGCACATAATTATAATATTAATGTACCAATTTTAGGAGAGGCAAATTCAGTACACCAATATATTTTTTAATTCCATGTTTAATACAGGGTATTGTTTGAATGAGCTAATAACAAGAATCTCAAAAACATTTTTTTATATATTTAGGTATTGTATTTTCAGAGATATATTCAAAAATATTGAAGCCTATGAAAAGTTGGACGGAGACTATAGTAATGATATAATTTTTGAAACATGTACCATGCCCCTTCGAAAGATATGGTAAGCAATACATTTTGTACACACGCACACACACACACACACACATATATGTGTATATATATATATATATATAGATATATATATATATATATATATATATATATATATGTATATATATATATATATATATATATATATATGTATGAGGGGCGGCTGAAAAGTTTTGAGCTTAAGTATTTTTAACCATTACTAATGACTCGCGCAGCACATCACTAATTGCGGATATCCTAAGAAATATAAATGTCATGTTTCATGTCATTAATATTACGCTTTTAGTAACGGAACCATAAACGTCACCATGTCTGAGACATCCCCACTTAGCACGAAATCGGAGAACAGAGCTGTTATAAAATTCCTTACAAAGAAGAACAAAATGCCGACGGAAATATTTGAGGAGATGTCCGCAGTTTATGGGAAGTCTGCGGCTTCATTTGCGACCGTAAAACGTTGGAGCCGAGATTTCAAATACGGCAGGGAGTCGCTCGAAGATGAACCCAATTTGGGAGGCCCAAACACCGCCTTTACCGAAGAAAACATTAAAAAAGTGAAAAAAATTGTTCTCGAAGATCGGCGAATCAAGTTGTGGCAGATAGCTGAAACATGGATTTGACAGTACGATCCGAAGTCAATGCAGTGGATAGAAAAGGGAGAAAAGCAGCCATGGAAGTTCAAAGTGGAAGCATCGGCATCCAAGCTCATGGCCACTGTTTTTTGGGATTGTGAAGGAAGTTTGTTCATCCGCTACCTTCCTACAATGAACAGAGACTATTACGCCGCATTATTGACAAAAGTGCGTCAAGTTGTTGCCGAGAAAAGGAGAGGCGAAAGGAGTTCTGTTTTTGCAAGACAGGGCGCCCGTCCACACTGCGCGAGTTGCAAGGCGTGCCTTCGCTGAGACTGGATTTGAAGAAATCAACCACCACCCTACAGTCCAGACCTGGTCCCTAGCGATTATTTTCTCTTTTCAAATTTGAAAAAAAGACCTCCGAGGACGGAGATTTTCCAGTGACGCAGAAATGAAGACGGCCGTAAACGAACATTTCGAAGACAAAAACGGCGAATATATTTTGACCGGGTTAAAAGCCCTTTTTAATAAATGTAAGAAGTGTATTGAAATAGAGGGAGATTACATTGAAAAATAAAGTTTATCGCTCGAAACTTTTAGCCGCCCCTCATATATATATATATATATATATATATATATATATATATATATATATATATATATACCTCATATATATATATATATATATATATATATATATATATATATATATAATATATATAAAGATGCTATTCGTTGGCTACAAAGGAATAAATTGTCGCTGAAATAAAACGTAAAACACGTCCTTTTTCCAATCGAGTGCAAAAAAATATTACACATAACTCTTTTTAACACTTCCAATACTTGTCCGGAGTCCAGTGTTTGCACGTAGTGGCGTTGTCTGAACCTAGTTTTTTGAATAATGTTATTTTTTAATATTTTTCAGTTAACCAGCCGCTATTAAAATAGCAGAATCAAAGGGATTGGTACGTTTTTCTTCATTTCAATGTACCTCCTAGGCAAAACCAAAAATTACCGCAATTTTTATTTTTTTCTACTGTGAAAACATCAATAGAGTTCATTCTTCTGCTTGTAAATCCGCACTATTATTGATATTTCTTGAAAAGCTGTATTTCTTCGAAAAATTATCGAACGATGAAATGAAATTCATTAGAAAACCTGCCCTTTTTACTTTCGAAATCTATTCCGCGTGAAAGATTTTCAAATTAAATGGTTCCAATTTTATTTTGAAAAAAATTTCTAAATTCCCGAATAACTTATGCCATGTTGTATATGTTTATAAATATAAATACAATCTATAACAGGCTCCAAAGAAGAAAAATTAATATTAATAAGATTATAGTTATTCGTATTCACATAATTGTTCTATCTAATTTATATTATATTTACGGAAGAGGCGCGGTTATGTTTAAAGACGATCTTGAAAATCATTGTATTTTTTCCAGACACAAAATGTTTTTACCTTTTCTAGTAAATAGACTTATACTTCCTATAATATTTTTTCTAGACAAAAAATTGTTTACCTTTTCCAGTAAATAGACTTATACTTCCTATAATATTTTTTCTAGACAAAAATTTTTTTACCTTTTCTAGTAAATAGACTTATACTTTCTAACCGTTCATATTTTTTTATTAATCGTTTATACTTCACTAAATAAAATATCCAGCCATACCCACATGACGTGATGCGCAACGAAGTTATAAAGGTTTCTAGTTTAGCTATGGTGAAAATAGAAAACTAATTCGTTTTCACATCTTCACAAATAATGTAAAAAAATACTTGTATCTTAGATGTGAAACTTAATTAACTTAACAATTAAGAAAGCAGTTGCCTAATCGCAAGTTGGTATATGGTAATTACTTACGTCGTAAAATAATGTGGAATCGGTGTTAATAAGAACTAGTGGAAGCTTTAAATCACTAGCAGTTTCACTATCTTCAGTAATCAGTAATTAAAAATTAACGAGCGTAAACAGGATGGATGTATATTATGTTGAAGGGATAAGGGTATCACGTCATTGGTTCATAAGTTAATATAACATTACAGGCCAATCATTAGTGTAATTCTTAAGGCAATCTTTTCTATGATTTTATGGATTTTGATTGAATCATAGTAATTTTGTGCAATGCATGTTTACTTAATTATTTCTTAACTAAGTTCAGACCTTCGTGAGTCATTTTCCTTATCTCAGAAAGATTTAATTTTTATATTATCAATACAATATGTGTTAATAGTGACAAAAGCAATTTAGCCTACAAACTTCACAACAGATTACAGAAATCTAAATTTTCAGAATTTTCTTATGAAGTATTATTTCACATATATTACATCGATATATGTGTATATATATTTTTGGCATAGAAATTATATCTATGGCTATTTATTTATATATTATAAATCTCACCACAACTAACTTAAAAATATAACAAGGAAATATATGATCGGCGTGTTCTAGTTTTAGTTCGATTTGTTATATTATTCTCATAACCCAGATTATTTTAGGTTCAAGTTCTGAGGCTTAGTTGTAAATGACCAGAATCTGAAATTATCATAATTCCGTTCACTCCTGAGCATGAAACTTCATTCTGTTATTTCGGAACGAAACATCAAAATACACATTTAAAAGTAGAAAAGTTTTTATTATAATTTCTGTCTTCATTTTTCATTTTAATTCCCGTCCCTTTTTTTGTCATATTAGTATATATTATTTTTTCAATAGTTTAAACAGACCAAAATTTTATTACGAACCGAATTTTATTACAAATTAAAGAAAACCGAAAAATTTTATCTAAATTTTATTACGAACTATATAAAGAAAACCGATTCATATAATAAAGTTTTGAAATTAACTTATCTAGAACATTGAGGATATTTGCGAAAAAAATGATTTTAGGGTCACATAATAAAAACAAGAAAATACAAAAATATTGTTTTTAAATTTTTTGTTTGTTCGTGTGTTTGTTTGTTTCTTTGATGACACTTCTTATAAAAACTACTGACACAATTCAGATAAAGTTTTCTGGAAAACATAAGGAATTAATTGAAATAGTTTTTATTTCATCGGCATCGGTACACTGTATACGATATATCAATTTAATACTTTCAAAAATCCTTTTACGCTACATTGGTATAACAACAAAGTGCCTAGCTACTCAACGATTAAAAGTTACACAAATATATAGTGCATCTATATATATATATATATATATATATATTTGTATATATATATATACACACACACACACACACACACATATATATATATATATATATATATATATATATATACAAATAGGTGGCGTTACACATATTTTAAATCGTGCAATGAAATTTTCCTCCCGGACATACATTGGCGAAACGAGCATGGCCAAGTATGGAATGGTGTAAGGAGGGTAGATATTTAAGAAAGCAATCTCAATGCGGGCAAACGCACGAGAGCAGACGTCGTTGTTGGTCGTCTTCGCCATATAAAATTATTCGATATTTATGTATTCGACATAAATTTACTTTATTTCCTCAGTTTATTTAAACTATTGTCATTTTTTATAATTTAATTAATTTGGTAGGTTTAATACTAGACCGTAAAAATTTGATTGTTACATTCTTTATTGTTTATACAAATAATAAAACTGTAAAATTGTTGTAGTTATAAATTGAAGGTATTTACGATATAAATTATTTAGAGAAACATAGCAAAATCATGGAACACAAAAATATTGCTTTCGGAATGTTTGTCCGTTTGTGAACCTGTTCTTTTGTTCGCGCATCGTGCAAAAATAGCTAAAAGGATTTCGACGAAGTTTACAGGTGGATTTCGTTTTGTCGCAATAGGCGAACTAATAACAAGTTATTGTAAACTGACGTTTCAATACAAAATGCATTTACTTAAAAAAGTTTACTTTTGTAATTATTATAATAGATTGCGTTACGTGTATTAATCTTAAAGTTAACAATATTTTCCGAGGGTCCATATGCGAATGAAGTCATAAATACAGCTGGAGTGGAATAGATAACCTTAATTTTTATATAATATTCGCAAAATTAATACTGCAAAACAAAAGTGAATTGACATTTTATCAATAAATATGAAGAAAAAGACCCTCATTCACAGCATCTTTATATTTTTTAAACCATAACTAATCTGTTAAATCTAGAAATGCCTAAACTAGCCCAAATTTTCTCACACGGAGAGCAATCGAATAAGATCGCATAAAAAAGTTTTCGCTAAAATACATTGAAAATTCTGTGTTTGCCATTTAGTTTTGTCATTAATTAAGAAAATTTAATTATTGTTAACTATCAAAAACTTGAAAAGTAACTGTCGTTTATCAATACCGTACTGACATTAAACATTAACCGTTGCTTATGCGAACCAATCAAGTTTACTGCAAACGTTAAAAGTTTCATTTAAAGCGGACATTCGAGGGTTTATTCCGGGAAACAAATTTGGCATTAAACCTTCAACCTGTAATTACCTTTAACGTCCCTGCAAACGCGCATAAGCAGAATAATATTAAATAATAATTTATTTGATAGTTGGTTAGGTATTTAGTAAGCGAACGTCCCATCGTTACTCCACGGCTGACGACATTAATGTCGCTGTAAATTTATCCATATTGAGTGTTTAATTATTTCGAATGTATGCTTTGGGAGGTTTTATGATTTTAATAAAAAATATTTGTAATTAAACAGCGAAAATATGGAATGATTCATTTCGGGCTAATGACGTTCTGGTAGTGTGGAATATTTAAAATTACATTTGGATTTACGTTCTTTGGCTGGTAACATGAGTATCGGTGGTGAGTTTTTAAGTGTATGAAAGTTATGCTTTCAGGTCGTTTGTATGGTTTCATGTTTTATGTTTAAAAGACGGAAGCTTTATAAGAACATATGATAATTATGTTTGTATGTTACGAATATCTGACATTTTATAGGAGATTGAGTTAAAATTATAAAGGCTGTTGCTAAATTGGTAAGCAAGCTGACTTATATGGGTGAAAAAAATTAAACAATTATGACATTTTTTTATTATCATTTTATACGTTCTTGACATACATTGTTTCAAAGTTAAAACAAGGGTTAAGCGTCTTGCTATGTAAGCACACCAAGTGGCGCGCGGCATCATTAAAGTGACGCAGTGAACACCTTATTCAGCTATTAATATTTAGCGTTTCAATGTTATTCCGCAGAAATTAAAGTTTATTATAAGGGTGATTAATTGTTTTCCTTAAGTTTTTTTTTTGACAAAAGTTTTGTATATAATGATGAAACGTTTACATATAATTATAATTCAGAATATATTTGAAAGAAAAAATATTTTTTAACAATGAATAATTTCTCTTTTAATTAGTAATAAAGGCTCAAATTAAAAAATATTTACGAATATTTTCATCTTATGTTTTCGAGAGGAATTTGAGAAAAAATTCGCACTATACCAATTAACCAATAGTCTATATGATCACGGAATATACATAAATACAAGAGTATATCCAAAAATTCCATTTAAAAAAAAATTTTTTTATTTCCTCTGCCTTGTTTTTGAAAAATATTTTGAATCTTGAAAAATTTTGAAACCTGAAACTTTAACTATGTTATCCTAAACTTAGTTCTATTTTGACATTGAGTTAGAGACATTTCAATAACTAATTTATTCTAAACAGACATAAGAAATGGGCTTGTGAATATGACTCATGGATTCTTCGAGGATTCATATTAAAAATGGTATTTTAATATCAAAAATCGATCAGTTGTGTCTCGGATCAAGTTGAAAAATTTTGGAACTTGAACTTTTTATGATAACTTAGTTCTATTTTGGCATTAAGTTACAGACATTTCAATGACTTATTGAATACTAAATGGACATAAAGGATGAGCATGTGAATATGACGTGAAGATTATTCGAAGATTCATATTAAAAATGGTATTTTAACAACAAAATCAATTGTGTCTCGGAACTATGTAACAGAACTTGATATTTTAATAACAAAAATGATCAATTGTGTCTTGGAACTCGTAATAAGGAAGATTTATATATCTCCTGACATTTTTTATGTAAGTTAATCTTAATAATTTTAAATAAAGTGCGTAGATTTTTTCAGAATTTTGAAATCTATGATTAATTTTTTCAGGTGGAAAATATTCGCAGACGGGACTTAAAAATGAAAAATAGTAAATGAAAACCCAATTTAATTTTAAAAAACCAATCCGGTGATACTCTATTCGATTGAATACTGTAACTTTTTTAAAATTATTCCGCAACATTTTAATTGAGATACTGAATTGAAGCATTTACTTTATTTAATATGTATAGGTCTAAACTTACAGAAACTGTGACGCTACAGCAGATGAATGGACAGATATATATGATAAAATTATAAAAGTTTCTTGTTTCACTAAGGAACCCTAAAAAGAAGTAAAATAATGAATTAAACTTTCTTACAGTTTAAAACTTTTTCTGCGACTATCCAGATGGCAATACTAAAGAACCTATGAAGTTTTTAGTGCATCTTTACTATAAATAGTACAGTTGATGTTCAAATAAAATTTATGGGAGAAGACGTCAGAATGAAGATTATTTAATATATGTTCTCCCGATATCAGATAAACCAGAAGACATTGAAATTTAAAACTGAAAAAACTACTATATTTGAGATTAGTTGTAAAAATGTTTAAAAGGACAAACCTTCTTTAACTGAAGCATGTTCTATTTGCAATCAAACATTTACGTCATGATAACACACTTTCTATAAGAGTTTAGAAATTCAGAAAATAGATTTAAAAATGCATTTTTTACGTAAATCGATAAAGATGGAGCATTTTTATCTGCTATAGACAAGTAAGAAACTGTTGTTGCGATTAATGCTACCGATAGATAAGGTTGAAGATTTACTTGTTACAAGATTTTACTTATTAAATATAAAATAATAATATATATTGATTACTATGTTGCCTTTGACTGTATAATTGCTAAATTTGCATATTAAAACTTTTTGCCTTTAAACATATTAAACTAGTAGCCATGAGCTCATTTGCATATTAAACTAGTAGCCATGAGCTCATTTCTAATAGTACGACCTCATTTTCTTCTTCTGTTTCATTTATTTACTTGTTTATTACTATTTACTAGAATTTGTACTTACATCTTGAACTTATTTTTGTATCAAAAATTTGAACAATTTTCGTAAAATTTTATTAAATTTCTTACTACAGTATAAAAATCCGTTAAGTAGTCGCATTACGGTATTCCGTATACGTTTAAACTAAGGGTATTCTATTAGATTGTTTAAAAAAATTAATATTATTCTATATCATTTAAATATATTGTCTAATCCAACTTTCATAGTGATAAAAATATCGTAAATATTACAAAAACTATAAAATTATTGCTTTAGTTTTTTGGTAAATTTTAGGTTAAAGTTGTTTTGTTTCTTAATTTTAACTTTAGGAATTTCGGATACGGGAGGAGTAAAATTTTTAGTCGACATTTCAAATTATGTCTCTACAATTAAAATGAGCGATTTTTTTATAAAATATATTTTTTCCTAAAACTACTCTTTTAATTTATATAACTTAATACATATAATGAAAAAAATCGGACATTTCATTTGTCCCCTAAAATTTTCTTATGTACATTTTGAGTGTAATCTATTGAGATAAATCAGACTAATATGTTTTGTCGCAAATTTAAAATTTCCACGTCAAACGGTTTCTGAGGAAAACTGCTCTGACAAACGGACAGTTGGACAAGGTCTCACAAAATGTTAATTTCTTTTTCCTTTTGAGGTACGGAACTATATGAAGGGTATATAGTTTAAAATCCTTTATTTTAACTGATGGAAACTAACCTCCATGAAGCATAAAAAGTTTAAAATAATAGAACTGGTGAAGGCTAGACTATATATCACCGATGGATGGAACGCATTAAAAAATTTAGAGAACGTTTTTTAAATTCTTTTGCATACTCCAAACGAACTGGCCTGCAAGTCTATTCGAAGATATGTGACAAATAAACTTTTATATATAGACAAAAACAGTTTCAAAATAGAAAAGGAATTTCGACCCGCAGATTATTTAGATCTTAGAGAACTTTCGAAGACTGAAGGAGAGCTTTATACTTTGAATATATAATTAGTTTATTCCAACATTTTGTAGCATATACGGTAAATGATTCTCAATATAATACAATTGTGCACAGGAAGATTGGAAAGGTCTACTTGTCTTTATTAGTCATTCAAAACAAGGAGACGAAAGATATTATGTAAAAGAGACAGTGAAGTAAGAACTTGACCCCTGAAGGGCCTGTACAGTTGAATCACGGCACCGTAAAACTTAGTAAATAGGACTTTTTATATATGAAAATCAATAAATTTAGTTTCTCACGTAATAGCTTTTACATAAAATTATAAACTAACAATTTTTCAGTTTATTTTACTTGTGCTATGAGATCTTACCTTTTACTCAATTTCAAGATTTTTTGTCAGCGGGAAGTTATTTTTGTAGTCTTAATGGTCGAGTCAATATCACAGTACGTTACATTTGAAATACCAAGAGTACGGGTGTATTGGCCTTACTATTTGATGTTAATTAAATTTGATGTAATTTTTTAGGAAAAGTGTCTTGACAGACATTTAGTAAACAGAGAGGCTGGATATAAAAATTATCATACAAGGCTTTCATTTTCTGAGGTCTTCTTCTTCAATGACTTGACAGCCCAGAATGGGCCCCTGCATTCCACAGAATCAACTCCCAAACTCTCCCGTTCTTGGCTAGAGACAGCCAGTTTGTTACACTTAGACTTTTAAAGTCTTTTTCCAGGCAGTTGAGCTACTTAAGTTTAGGTCTTCCTCTTTTTCGGGAGAAGATGTTTTTTGTTGCCCGACTGTCATCCATTCTGCTCAAGTGCCCTGCCCATTTTATTCTCTGAACTGCAATGTATTTGACCACATCCGTTTCTTTAAATAATTTGAGGTGATATATTTTTTTCTGAGGTAAGGAACCCTGAAAAGGCGGGGTATTTAAATTTCACTGGACTCAGACTTATTCTTCGCCAACAGTAAGTCAGTCATAAAAACATGACCATTTATCTGAGATATCTACAATGTCTGAGATCTCTTTCTCTGTCGACACTCTTAAGCCAAACGGACATCTTTGAAGGCGCCTAGCACTTTGTAAAGTCAAAATCAGGATATTTCCGTCTTTAACGTCTATAAATGTTTATTTCTTGTATATATTATGGACAAAAACAGTAGTTGTTTTATAGTTATCATTTACGATGTTAGTGTTTCATTTAAACCTCTTGGACTCTCGCTCTCTTTTCTTCCAATTATAATAAACAATTCTCTAAACCCTCATTTACAGTCTATGATGCTCAACTGTAAAACCAGTTGCATTCTAGCATACCAAATTTTTCATTAGTATATACATTTAATTATCGTCTCAGCAAATTATTTTATATAACTTTTCCTGTCCATTTCCAGTTCCTCTTCTTATTTTTGTCATATATATATATATATATATATATATATATATATATATATATATATACACACACACACACACACACACACACACACATATATATATATATATATATATATATATATATATATATTTGTGTTTATGTATTTTAAATTCATTTAGATAATTAAATCTTTGAGACTGAATATTTAAGCCACGTTCTCTCCCAGTTCCGGTTCACACACCAGGTTGAAGTCTGTCAAATGGTTTTATATTTTAAGTAGTATTATTTTAGTTAAATGAGAGAAATTGAGTATGGAAGCCCGTCATGTTGTGAAGTATATACAATTCAAGGATGGGAAATTCAGTTAATGGAATCAAAAGAAAGCATTTTCTGTAGCTCGTAGAATATAAAACGATACTTGCCACGATAAGTCCATATTGTGGTCTCTTACAATAACTGCTTCATACATCAATTATTTATTGAACACTCTAAATATAAAAAAAACACATTAAACGGTCTTTTCTCAAAACTATGATTTTTGACTTGGGTCACTCTCGTTCAGAAGATGTCCTATGTATTTATGCACCAACATATTTCTTATCTGAATTGAAAACAATACATCCTACTTTTGTTCTTTTATTTAAAGATACTGCCATGTCAACGTCTTCAAAATTGGGTTTTTAATGTGGTTCTATATAATAAACCAACAACCGTGGATTAAACAAGATAAGCGTTGATTCTTCCTATATATAAAGGACCCTCTTCGTTATATATAAGGGCAAGAAATATACCCTTTATTACTTATTACTGACTCGAACAAAAAAACTATAAGCCAACACCTCCATAATAACATCATTCCAGATTCTACGCCCCTAGGTTGTCATACGAGTCAGATTACTTCCGGTACTGTGGGCTTGCGTCCATCGACCGCGTCGTGGTCCCTTCGCATCAATTTTCGTGACAGCTCAATATGTATGGGTCCAAATTAGATGTTCAATCCGCATTTTCACGCTAACCTAGTTTTGTGGATGAGCTTCCGTTTCCCTTCAAACGTGAGCACAGTGAGAAGAATAGTAATTCTTTAAACAAGTCAGCATCTACTTTTATCATTACATATCTTTGTTCCTAACTTGTACCGACTCTGTTTTTGGGAGGATTAAATAAAATGAGGACATAAATAAACGTACAGCAAATTAATTTAAACGCCGAATTTGCATTTAACAATAAAATTATTGTCAAAAGTTACAACGCACAAAATAAATTTGATTCTAAAATTTTTTTGACTCTTTCAAAGAAATTTTCTCCTTTGACAGAGTCAAACAACACAAGATATATTATAGATTTGAAAAAAAATGTAAAAGTGAATACCCAGGCATCATAGCAAACGAAGCCTGCTGTAAACTGAAATGAATAGATCATGAGAAAATACTAATAGATACATCTTAACAACGAGAATAATTAAGTCTGGCGGTAGAAGTTAAATAATAACGGTAAATATATCTTAGCAACTAGAACAATTAAGTCTAGCGGTAGAAGTTAAATAATATCAATAAATATATCTTAGCAACTAGAACAATTAAGTCTAGCGTTAGAAGTTAAACAATACCAATAAATACATCTTAACAACTAGAATAATTAAGTCTGGCGTTAGAAGTTAAACAATACCAATAAATACATCTTAACAACTAGAATAATTAAGTCTGGCGTTAGAAGTTAAACAATACCAATAAATACATCTTAACAACTAGAATAATTAAGTCTGGCGTTAGAAGTTAAACAATACCAATAAATATATCTTAACAACTAGAATAATTAAGTCTAGCGTTAAACGACTTGGAGGAAAATAATGAGTGCCTTCTTTTGATTAGCCGTGCGTATGGAAATATAGATTAATTTCGATAACAGAAATTATTATAATCTTTTATTATATTTTTACGTAACACCATTAAAATACTTATTAAATGTGTCAAAAGTTCATATTTATTATCATAAAACACAAGATAATAACATTAATGCAAAATTACGCTACCCGGCTGTAAGCGATTAGAACTGAAGCCGAATGAAAAAACCTGTCAAGATATTCATGAACGTGAAAATATTTTTATATCAAAGTTTAGGTAATATTGTGTTATCTTCTTCTTTATACAAAATCATCAAACAGTTGTCAATAATTTCAAATAACTTGTTACAAGGTTCGTTTCACTTCAACCCGAATAGCACGATGGAGCAAAGATAACTGATGTACACAACAATTGTTCTTAGCATTATTGTTTATTTTCATATCCATAAATACATTTTCCTAATTGGTTCGGTATTAAATAACGCCATTATTTATGTGCAGCTCGAATTAAAATGAAGACATTCCTCCGGCGACATAACCTAATTTTGGGGCTTGGCGCGCGGTGTTGCAACGCGGACAATAACAATAAGAACTGACACATGCTCTCCATGCTGAGCGGGCAGCGTGTGAACTATTTACGCTAATTATGAACAATGAACTCGATGGCTTAATAAGTAGACTCGCTATCAGTTAAACGAATATTGCTTTATGTTTCGTAATCCTTCAATTAAAAAAACCGTTAGCAGATGCGTACCGTCAAAATAAAATTAGCTTTTTACTGCTCTTGCTATGTGTATATATGTTATTGCTGTTCTACCGGACTACTCGTATTAAGATGTTAAATGTCATACCTACTAATTGTATGGTGTTAATCTTATATATGACACCACAGTGTTACATAAATTAGGATCAAACAGTCTGGTACTACAACCTTAATTAAAAAAAAACAAGTAAAAATCATGATAATACCTATGGTATCAGCTTTATGGAAAAAGTTATTTTATGTCATTAGTAATTAAATACTATATATATATATATATATATATATATATATATATATATTTATACACAATTGTAAACCTGAAGCTTTCATAAAACTTTTTAAATTCGATTCGTTCAAAACTTCGAACATTTCAATCGCACTGCAGAACTTTCGCTAGAGTAATTCAAAGCTTATACAGAGCATAAATTACCCCCGCCAAACGATCAGAGCGCACAATAATAAGAGATAAACGCTAAAAAAAGTATTTGCATTTAACTTCCCTTTATTACTGACCCTTTTCAATAAGACGGAGGTTGCACGTTCGACATGCAGCACATTAATCAATGTTTGGCAGTTATCGCAACCCGCGCTGTAAGTCAAAATGTCGTAACGCGAGGAATTGATGGTGATTTTGGGGAATGATATTTCCACATTTCCACATTGGATTTACTTGATGAAATTGGAAGAAATGTGTGCGCCGAGGTTGAAAATTTGGGACGTTTTTGTTCGTTTTTCGAAATAAATAATAATCTTAAAATTTATAAAAATAAGAAACGTTCCAAAATTTGGAACGTTTCTTGTCACTTTTTTCGAAATCAATACTAATCTTAAAATTTATAAAAAATAAGAAACGTTCCAAAATTTAGAACGTTTCTTGTTCCTTTTCTCGAAATCAAAACTAATCTCCTTAAAATTTATAAAAAATAAGAAACGTTCCAAAATTTGGAACGTTTCTTGTTTCTTTTTTCGAAATCAATACTAATCTCCTTAAAATTTATAAAAAAATAAGAAACGTTCCAAAATTTGGAACGTTTCTTGTTCCTTTTCTCGAAATCAATACTAATCTCCTTAAAATTTATAAAAAATAAGAAACGTTCCAAAATTTGGAACGTTTCTTGTTCCTTTTTTCGAATTCAATACTAATCTCCTTAAAATTTATAAAAAATAAGAAACGTTCCAAAATTTAGAACGTTTCTTGTTCCTTTTTTCGAAATCAATACTAATCTCCTTAAAATTTATAAAAAAGTAAGAAACGTTCCAAAATTTGGAACGTTTCTTGTTCCTTTTCTCGAAATCAAAACTAATCTCCTTAAAATTTATAAAAAATAAGAAACCTTCCAAAATTTGAAACGTTTCTTATTCCTTTTTTCGAATTCAATACTAATCTCCTTAAAATTTATAAAAAATAAGAAACGTTCCAAAATTTAGAACATTTCTTGTTCCTTTTTTCGAAATCAATACTAATCTCCTTAAAATTTATAAAAAAATAAGAAACGTTCCAAAATTTGGAACGTTTCTTGTTCCTTTTCTCGAAATCAATACTAATCTCCTTAAAATTTATAAAAAATAAGAAACGTTCCAAAATTTGAAACGTTTCTTGTCCCTTTTTTCGAATTCAATACTAATCTCCTTAAAATTTATAAAAAATAAGAAACGTTCCAAAATTTGGAACGTTTCTTGTTCCTTTTCTCGAAATCAATACTAATCTCCTTAAAATTTATAAAAAATAAGAAACGTTCCAAAATTTGGAACGTTTCTTGTTCCTTTTTTCGAATTCAATACTAATCTCCTTAAAATTTATAAAAAATAAGAAACGTTCCAAAATTTAGAACGTTTCTTGTTCCTTTTTTCAAAATCAATACTAATCTCCTTAAAATTTATAAAAAAATAAGAAACGTTCCAAAATTTGGAACATTTCTTGTTCCTTTTCTCGAAATCAATACTAATCTCCTTAAAATTTATAAAAAATAAGAAACGTTCCAAAATTTGAAACGTTTCTTGTTCCTTTTTCGAATTCAATACTAATCTCCTTAAAATTTATAAAAAATAAGAAACGTTCCAAAATTTAAAACGTTTCTTGTTCCTTTTTTCGAAATCAATACTAATCTCCTTAAAATTTATAAAAAAGTAAGAAACGTTCCAAAATTTGGAACGTTTCTTGTTCCTTTTCTCGAAATCAAAACTAATCTCCTTAAAATTTATAAAAAATAAGAAACGTTCCAAAATTTGAAACATTTCTTATTCCTTTTTTCGAATTCAATACTAATCTCCTTAAAATTTATAAAAAATAAGAAACGTTCCAAAATTTAGAACGTTTCTTGTTCCTTTTTTCGAAATCAATACTAATCTCCTTAAAATTTATAAAAAAATAAGAAACGTTCCAAAATTTGGAACGTTTCTTGTTCCTTTTCTCGAAATTAATACTAATCTCCTTAAAATTTATAAAAAATAAGAAACGTTCCAAAATTTGAAACATTTCTTGTTCCTTTTTTCGAATTCAATACTAATCTCCTTAAAATTTATAAAAAATAAGAAACGTTCCAAAATTTGGAACGTTTCTTGTTCCTTTTCTCGAAATCAATACTAATCTCTTTAAAATTTATAAAAAATAAGAAACGTTCCAAATTTTGGAACGTTTCTTGTTCCTTTTTTCGAATTCAATACTAATCTCCTTAAAATTTATAAAAAATAAGAAACGTTCCAAAATTTAGAACGTTTCTTGTTCCTTTTTCGAAATCAATACTAATCTCCTTAAAATTTATAAAACAATAAGAAACGTTCCAAAATTTGGAACGTTTCTTGTTCCTTTTCTCGAAATCAATACTAATCTCTTTAAAATTTATAAAAAATAAGAAACGTTCCAAAATTTGAAACGATTCTTGTTCCTTTTTTCGAATTCAATACTAATCTCCTTAAAATTTATAAAAAATAAGAAACGTTCCAAAATTTGGAACGTTTCTTGTTTCTTTTTTCGAAATCAATACTAATCTCCTTAAAATTTATAAAAAAAAAAGAAACGTTCCAAAATTTGGAACGTTTCTTGTTCCTTTTCTCGAAATCAATACTAATCTCCTTAAAATTTATAAAAAATAAGAAACGTTCCAAATTTTGGAACGTTTCTTGTTCCTTTTTTCGAAATCAATACTAATCTCCTTAAAATTTATAAAAAAATAAGAAACGTTCCAAAATTTGGAACGTTTCTTGTTCCTTTTCTCGAAATCAATACTAATCTCCTTAAAATTTATAAAAAATAAGAAACGTTCCAAAATTTGGAACGTTTCTTGTTCCTTTTTTCGAATTCAATACTAATCTCCTTAAAATTTATAAAAAATATGAAACGTTCCAAAATTTGGAACGTTTCTTGTTCCTTTTCTCGAAATCAATACTAATCTCCTTAAAATTTATAAAAAATAAGAAACGTTCCAAATTTTGGAACGTTTCTTGTTCCTTTTTTCGAAATCAATACTAATCTCCTTAAAATTTATAAAAAAATAAGAAACGTTCCAAAATTTGGAACGTTTCTTGTTCCTTTTCTCGAAATCAATACTAATCTCCTTAAAATTTATAAAAAATAAGAAACGTTCCAAAATTTGGAACGTTTCTTGTTCCTTTTTTCGAAATCAATACTAATCTCCTTAAAATGATTAAAAACGAGAAATTTTATTTGCTTAGAAAATTTTTTTTTCTATATTTTAGATTAACCAATATCAATACAATTTTTAAAAATTCTCTATTTTCTACTAAATGAAGTAATAGACGTTTAATATATGTATAACTTCGTCTGCTTACCGATACGTAAGTTGTACATGACATATTAATTTTATTACGAAATGAAAATATTAAATACATAGTAGAAAAATTCCAAATCAATGGATCGACCACATGCTGTTCAAGCTGACAAAACAGTACTTCAACGTTTTAAAAAATTTAGCTTAGTTAAGTTAGATTTAAAGTGACTTAAGTTAGCTTTATAGTTATGAAATTTCTGCTATACCCGCAATCCGTTGCCACGTAATCCGGTAGTTGACTCATTCTAAATTTTTATATTTTTCGTACAATATTGTGAAATATAAGTTAATTAAACACCAGTCTTGAAAAAAAATCAAATTTGAAGATTCTAAATTTGAAGATACGGATAGAGTTGGGTATATCCCTGTCTCTTTTCCTCCTGTAGAATACAATGTGCAATATTAAAATGACCTCACAACACAGTATTGCCGTCCTTATCTAAAGATTAAATTTAAACTTTTATAACTCGGTCAATTTTTAGGATTATTTAAAAATTTTTCACTCTTCATCAGCTTGTACCTTGAAATTATGATTAATGAAATAAAAAAAATTTAGTCAAATACCCAATTTTTAGGTGGATATATACAATATCTAAAATTTACGTTATATTATTTATTTATTACATTGTTTTTTTAATACCTTTGTTCATTAAGTTAATGAATTAATTTTATATATGTTTATATTATAATTAATTTTATATATGTTTACATCTGGCGACTGATTTGTTTAAAATATTTTTTTCAATCTTAGAAATTTATTTCTCTTTACGTATGATTATTTGTATGAAGTCAATATTCCCCATTCTCCTATAATTCGAATGAACACACGTTGGAGTCACGTAAACTTATCGAATTAATATCATCGCCTTAATTCTACATAAAAATTATTAGACAAACGGAAGTGACATTGCATAATAATAAAAAAAAAAAAATTTTCTGCATATATTATGACATGGGGGAGCCATGATTAAAAACTAGAAATTTCATGTTTTTCGAAAATTTTCAGGAAAATCTCGGCGAAAGAAATAAAACCTATACGAAGCCTACCGGCAATACAGGCAAAAGAATCTTGATTACCTATGTAGACATCAGCGTTAAGGTTTTTTTTTTAATTGTTGGTTTTTTTTTCAAAAATCTTTAATTTAATTTCGTTAATTTGCAAATAAGAAAATTGTAAAAGTCAATAAATAACTCCTTTTATCTACCTAATACCTCATTAAATTTACATATATTAATCAGTTCCAAGAATATAATACGTAAAGTTATATATTGAGTTATTATTTATATGTATGTTACCCTCGTAAAGGACATAAATCAAAACATAAACGTATCTACGCGTTAATAAGAACTAAATCTAAAAAAAGTACGAGCAATAAAAAAAGCGTTGTGGTTGCGTGTTAACGAGAACATATTCGCTTGCAAACAGGATCTTCCGCATACAATAGGCAATCAGGGTTGTATCTCGCCATTGGAGTGGATTCTTCGAATTCTTTATAATATAACACCATGACCTGTTCGCCAAAATATTTGAGGAATTATTAACCGTTTATATATATCCACCTAGACTTTCATACCTCCCAGTATGTTAAATTAACCTGATGTGACAGTACTCTATATCGTCGGCTCTATATTATCTTCTATATTCTATATAATGATAAGTACTTTTATTTCTACTAGACCTGTGTTCTTCAAAAGGTTAAAAACCCAAACAAAAGCGCTAATTCAAAAAATAAACTCCGCTTTTTTCTTTTTGTTAGGGCAGCTGTTCCAACTATATGAAATAAGCCAACAAGGTAAAAACACATTATGATGTGTACAGTATATAACAAAAGAACTTGTCTAATATTCACAAGGATAATTCTGTGTCTCAAACCGATTAGGAAACGTTAAGGAGCTATATAAAAATTCTCAACCCTTTCTGAAAAAGAAAATTTAAAATTTATATTTTTCTGAAGAATTACGCTTCAAATATTCAGTTTGATGCACAAATTCATCTGTATGGATAAAAACATGTCCATTATTACATTGTGTATATTTTACAATCAGCGTATCAGGATGCATGTTATTACACTGTATCATGCTATTACTATTATATATGATCCTACTACGCGGTTATATATAATTCTAAGATGCCTTATAATTTTAAGCCAAAAGAACTTGTCTAATATTCACAAGGATGATTCTGTGCCTCAAACCGATTAGAAAATGTTAAGGAGCCATATAAAAAGTCTCAACACTTGCTGAAAAAAATAATTTTAATTTATATTTTTCTGAACAATTATGCTTCAAATATTCAGTTAGATGCACAAATTCATCTGTATGGACAAAAACATGTTCATTATTACATTGTGTACATTTTACAACCAGCGTATCTGGATACATTTTATTACACTACATCATACTATAACTATTATATATAATCCTACTACGCGGTTATATATAATTCTAAGATGCTTTATAATTCTAAGCCAAAACAACTTGTCTAGACAAAGTACTTGTCTAATATTCACAAGGATGATTCTGTATCTCAAACCGATTAGAAAATGTTAAAGAGCCATATAAAAATTATCAACTCTTTCTGAAAAAACATTATAAAATTTATATTTTTCTGAAGAATACGCTTCAAATATTCAGTTTGATGTACAAGTTCATCTGTATGGTTAAAAAACATGTTCATTATTACATTGTGTATATTTTACAACCAGCGTATCAGGATACATGTTATTACACTATATCATACTATAACTATTATATATAATCCTACTACGCAGCTATATATAATTCTAAGATGCTTTAAAATTCTAAGCCAAAAGAACTTGTCTAGACAAAGTACTTGTCTAATATTCACAAAGATGATGTTGTGTCTCAAACCGATTAGAAAATGTTAAGGAGCCATATAAAAATTCTAAACCCTTTCTGAAACATTATAAAATTTATATTTTTCTGAAGAATACGCTTCAAATATTCAGTTTGATGTACAAGTTCATCTGTATGGTTAAAAACATGTTCATTATTACATTGTGTATATTTTACAACCAGCATAACAGGATGCATGTTATTACACTATATCATACTATAACTACGAGTATTATATATAATCCTACTACGTGGTTACATATAATTCTAAGAGCTGTTCTATATAATGAACTAAGTATAAACTTTGAACTGCCACCATTTTAAGGCCAAAAAACCGATTTCGTTCAGCTAGCAACTTAACCTACATAAGAAAACATAAATAGTTTCGTATCGGTACTTGGATTAAAAAATTGGGCCAAATAAATATTTCACTGAATCACATATGCAGAGGAAAACAATATAAATTTAAGTTCTCCTAGGTAAATCATGCAAACAGTGAGTATCTAGATATAAGTTTCTTTAATTCTACTTAGACTTACTTCATTTTAAAATTATGTACCCGCTATCATTTTATCATGTTTAATTGTTTATATTATATAAAATTATTATGGCTTATAATCTTTACGCATAGGCAAATCGTTCACAATAATTTTTGTTTACTAAAAAGTGACCTTTAAATTATAATAGGGTTATAAAATACTTCTCTCAGAACTGATTGTCCTAGCGCGACTTTATAACATATTTTCAAGTAATCTTGTAAAACAATGTCGCACACTAAATAGTAACAAGTAATTATGCTATAGTTATTTACTGCCCTTTGCACCGTAAATACATCTAACTAAATTACATTTTGAATATTTTTAATCTGTTTTTGTATCATAAAAATGGTTAAAAGAGAACTATTTGAAGAAAAAAAAAGTTAAATTTAATAAAATAGGAAACGTAATCATAAAATGAAAACTGAATATACCGAGGCAAACTACTGATTCTTCTGCCCGAAAAATTTATTACGCAATAACCAGTAATCTTCTTTGAAGTAGATCAAAAACAACAATTTCTGGTGGAAATTTTAATACAATAATAATAAGCAAAGATAATATATGTGTCACTATTCCAGAAATAATTTCTCAAATCAACGAGAGTCCTATATAATAAACCTATGTAAAAACAATTTAAATTCTAAGTAAACCCCTAACTCAAAGCCTATTTGATGGTGTAAAAATTGCTTTTAAAATTGTAAATAAAAAAAACTTGATTGAACTCGACACGAAAAAAAAAATATTGAAACTAGTTCCTATGGAGCGTTGAATAAAAATTAAAAATTTTCAGAAAAAAGAGACGCATTTTTATATGAAGGCTCTAATGGGAAAATAATTGAATTTCAATGAAATATAATGAAAATTCTTAAATAGAGATATTTTGGTGCATTCATCTTGGTTTGGTGAAAGGAGAATGAATTTTCAAAGAATGTTACGAAAATTTTGCAAAATTACATCATTTGGTTAAAAAAAATGTTAAATACTGAAATTATAATGACCACAAATACGCATCAAAGCTATGTTTGACATTTTTATTTGCTTAATGATTTTTTCTCAAGAACACGTACAAATAAAATGTAGATCAGTTCTATTTCTGTGAACTGTGTGCAACCCTACACCCAGGTATGATTGTGCTCGCGTCAGGTCGCGCGGCCACGGGCATCGACGGCGGTCAAGGAACGACCTTAGCCTGATACGGCCTCGCGCGTCCTTGCGCCATCGCGCCGCTCTGCTATACCGCCGCGTGTGATGAGTAAAGGTACGGATGTATGCTGGAAGAATGCGTATTCCAATTAGCTCTAAGATATATAATTTATGCGTCACACGGGAGCATGGTAGTGAAGGAAAAATATCTTTGAATAAAAATTAATCTATATTGATAACTTCGTCCATTTCTTGTTCAAAGAAATATCACTTCAAAACTTTCTAATGTTGAAACAAAAGTTTCACACTAATTTTGAGTCGAACCAAAAAAAATATACAATTAATGTTTTTTTTCTATTCCGCGCTTTATAGAGACTAAAGAGCACCATTTCTATTCTATTTTTTTATCTTTTGTATGATAAAATAACATTTCTATATAATGAACAAAAAAATCTTTACATTAGTATATACCTAAATTTACCTTTAATGTGTACTTATAAACATAAACCATACTAAAAAAAATCTAACTTTTAATATAAACTAATTTTCTTTAATTACGTTCACGGAGAGCTAAGAAAAAACGGATAAAATTACGTTCACGGAGAGCTAAGTAGAATTTTTATTTCCTAAGTTTTGTCTACTATATTTCCTAAATTTATATTTACTATTCTGATTTTACATTTCCTAAATTTTCCATTTTCCATTTCCCAAAATTCCATTTTGTGCTAAAACTATAGGACTATTAAACATTACTATTTTTACATTTCCATTTAAATCGAACACATTACTATTATAAATGTTATTTATAAATGAGCTCGTATATCGAATAAAACATTTCAGGAACCTAATAAAACAATTACCAAAAAGGTTTATTAAAATTGTTATTCAAATTTTGTTTAATGATCTCAATTAAGAAAGTGTTTACGTTAAAAAAATCAACATATCCAGATTTTACTCAGAAGGCAATTTTCCACTGTCTGTTTACTCGCTTCTAATTTCTTACTAATGATTATCTGCTCGTTAAATTAATTATGTTTACCGTCTTCTATTTACATTAGTAAATTTACATATAGCAAAACAAAACTTTTTTTATGCGACTATTCCGATTCCGAATATCCTGAAGCATACTGACTTAACTAGATCGTATATAAACAACAGAAGCTTCAATCGGTAACTTCGGGAAATAAAGACGTAATTACACGTAACTTAAACTTAGCCTAATAGATTAACCGTGAATTAAATTAAATGGACGATCAATCATTTAAACGTACAGAATCTGGATGTCTTCCTATTTTTCTGAATCAGAGTTAACGGGACTCTGTATCGCACTGATCAGCATTTGCCATCACGGCATAGAGCGACCGTGTAACGTCTTCATCCAAACAACACGCTACATTACTTTCTTGTTAAGGAGCTAATTTGGACTTTATTCGCTTAAAATTTGTACCCTCTGACAGTAACATTTCGTAATATCCTTCTCATAATGACAAACCACAGTAAAAGAATTTATGTAACCATACGCGCTGGAATGTTGCTTATCATTAATTCAATTATTTTATGAATGGTGGGAATTAATGAATAGATTAAAATATCTCATATCTCAAAGGTGGCTAAATAAAAGGCGACTGAATAAAACATAACCACACACGCTGGAATGGGTCGGCGTTTTGTGCTTTTTACCATTTCCTCTGAAATACGTTCATCGAATACGTAATTGAACTCCTTCGCATTGTTATTAAAGCTACGTTCACTATAAACGATAGAGATTTTTTAAGTTGACGCGATGTGGAATTTTAGTTAAACTGCTATTAAATTTCTGGGTTTATTGCTTGTAAACACATTGAAGTTACTAATCTTATTACTTGTTTATACAGTGGAAACGGGTCGCGTAAAAGGTCTATTTTACCGACGTGATATTTTTTGTCTTGTTTAGTGGATATGTTGTGTATATTGACTTCTATCAGAATATGGGCAAATTATTTTTTAATCTAGCAGTAAACACTTCTTTGTTTTATTAGAAATTAAACACAAAAATGAAAGCTTGTAAAAGAAAAAAGCTTAAAAATAAACGAAGTATCTGGAAGAGAAAGAAGAGAGAAAAAAGATTTTTACTACGACTATTGCGTATTTAAGCTACATTTATAAAGGTAGTAGCAAACTTTCGAGAAAATTATATAGAATAAGATATAATTGTAAAAATTGTATTTAAGACAAAAAGATCGACACGGGTAAAGCAGCAAACGTAATCGCAACTGACGTCATCATTACTAAACCCCTATTAATATAAATTCGTTAAAGTAGTAATAAACGTTGTCAACTTCCTGTAATTTTTGTTTCCTTTTTATAATAAAATTTATTTCAATTAATTACGGATATATCGCATTAGTTTATTTTTTGTGCATAAGAACATAGTACACAAAACAGAATGAAATTTATGAGAGTTTTGTAATTCCATTTTTATAAACCGTAGTTAAAAAGTTGAAATTTGTTTTGAAATTGACCTGTATAATCTGTATACTGATATATTTTCTATTGCTCTACAATTATGTGTTTCAAATTAAAAAAGCGCTTAAAATGGAATATAATTTGTTCTTTCGTACTTTGACAGTGACTTATGAGAACATTTAATAATTTTTGAGAATGACCAACAACGTAATCGCAGGGTGTAATACGGTTACGTCACAAAAAAGATATAAGTTAACAGATATAAACCAACAGCAATAACAATATCTAATTAATTATGGAATTGAATACTAGTTAGTACGTAAGAAGGACGATAATAAACTAAATGTATGTTTGAAATAGACTAAATATCTGAAAGAAGGAGAGTTCGAACAAAAAATTAAGATTTGAAGAACAAAATATGATAAAAATAAATATTTTTGAAACGGCCTGAAAAATAGTGCAAATGAAGAGTGAGCTATTGATATATATATATATATATATATATATATATATATATATATATATATATATATATATATATATATATATATATATATAAATATATATTAAATTACGAAGTACAGCTTAAACAATTTCAGAATTTGTCCAAAAAAAAATATTAATAGGAGAACGTATTAAAATACTTAAATAAAGAGAATAAACTAAATTTCTAACAATCTAGTTAGGAGAAGGAAAAAAGGTGAGTGGAAAAGAGGATGAAAATATTTTTCATAAAATAGCTAAACATTTTTTAAATTGAAGTACAAAAGATAGATAGTACAAAAGAACAGCAAACAATTGAAAAATATATAGAATTACACAAACGCTTTAAACAGGTCAAAAATGTTATCAAAAAAAGACGAAAAATAGGATTCGTTATATATTCGATACCTAAAATTCAGCAAAAATAAGATTTATTAGGATTTAACAATCATTTTCCTCCATTGTTACTTGCCTTGCCTTAAGTGGAAGAAAACACGATACAAAAAAGTCAGAGGTCTTTATGCCTTTTACATTTTTGATAATTAATGATCACGTTTGATGGACACGACTTCACTGCAACATTAAAAATAACCAATCTAACCAATCCACATATTTTAGATTCATAAAGTAATTCCAGTCAGCATAACTTTTCGGAATTTAGGTAAACTATGAGGAATGTACTGAAATTGATCCATTCACAAAGTCTTCTTCCTTACAGACTTATACCGAATTCAAATATTTCTGGAGAACCTATCTTTATTAGTTTGAAATATTTGATGAGTATTGTCATTTTATGTTTAAACAGTGAATTGGAGCGGAAGCGGTTTATTGCAAATATAATATTTATCAACACTCTGCTTGCATAAATTTCGTATTTGAAAGAGTAAATGTTATTTGAAAAGGATAAAAACTATGTATTTGTGTACATAGACCCTATACATCCTGATACCATATCAACTGTTAACAAAATGTTATCTAAATAATAAATGTAACAGATTTATTCGATTTTGATACTGTAAACATATCAAATAGCTTCACTCTCTAATATTTATTCACTGGGTGTATATTATGTGACATAAGTTCTTAAAACATGTAAACAGACAAGGCCTTTTCAAGGTTAAAGTAACATGTCAAGTGAAGAATACGCAACTTTATACGGATGATGATACATGTAAGATTTGGTGCTAGCTCGGTTATGCTTACGAATTTAATTGCTTATATGTCAGATTATGTATTTTAGAGATTAGCATATTGGTAACAAGTAACGAAAAATAAAAAGTTAAAATGTTTATCAGTCTTCTCGTTTCACATTTTGCACAGCGCCAAATCCTCCATAGCAAATTGATCTGCAAGTGAGCTAAGTTGAAAACAAACAGCGATAAAAACAATAAAATGACAGTAGTTCTATTTGTTAGTATACGTAATTGATTCAGATAAAATAACATTTTCTTGGAGTTTATATAGTAAACCTTCAATATTTGATACATTTTATAACTTTTTGGAAATATATCAAGACATAAACAGACAAAAATACCAAATATTACCGATATCGGATTCACCTATTAGGATACATAAAACGTTTTCAAAACAAACTTTACATATTTATTATATTAAAAATAACAAAGACAAATACAACACTCATTTCTCCTTATTAACAAAATATACAATAACCATATTTTGACAATTGTGACGATGCTATGCTCACGATAGTCAGACTGAAATACTACAGACTGATAAGTAAGTTAAAAAGCTCTTTTCCGTATCAAGAAAGTTTGCCTGAAGTTAAGGTTCCGTTAGACTGACATTTCTTATGTAATCTTCTGTAAAAATACCTGACGGTTATGGAAAAGAATAGTATCACCATGATTTGTGATGAGTTTCGCCAGATAGTAAGTATATGAATAAAACTTGTAGTGCTATTGGTAACGTAATACAGAGTCACCTCTGTCAAATTACTATGTCAAATTACTATGACCGACCACAAAATACTACGTGATCATTGAATTAAACATTAATTATCAAAAAGGCCTATCGCTTCCTCGAACGGAGCGAATACCAACAATAAGAGCAATCCAAACCGTGAGTTCTCCAAAGCAAGCCATGAATCATCGTAATGGAACAGTGATGTAGCATTCGGCCGCATATTTATGTTTGGACGGCGGAACGGAAATTGTTATCGGGATGACCAATGCTATTTTGTCTTAAACTGGTTCGGACGAAGACAAAATAATTGGATGCGGCCTCTCGAGAGACACCTCCGTTATGCCTGATGATGTATTGATGTTGTAGTAGTACGGCGTTTCGCATTGGGCGAGGAAATCGCACTCGATGGAATGCCTCTCGATGAAGATATCCATTGCTTGCTTTTTTATTTAACGAAAATAAAATGATACAACACAGTAACTAATGTAACGATAATGCCATAAAATTGTCTTCATTATAGAATATTTATGTTCTTGAGAAATTAAAATAAATGTTTTTGCATTTGACTTGGGTTTATTTTGAAATCGAATAATGAAATTCAAGTGGTATTGCCTGGAATTATGGTCGGAATTTTTATTTGAATTAATAAAATGGGTCTGGAATTTATTTATATTTATGTATGCCAAAACATCTGTCAAGACAAGAGGATATAGAACAGTATTGTAACTGCTTACATTGCTTTCGTTAAAGTAGGTTTAGGTATAACATTATTAATACCGTGTATAAAATTATGCCTATAAAAATAAACCTAATCGCTTTCGTGTATAATACGAAGCGACGCATATAACTTTTTGGTTCAAATAACTTTATATTGCATATGCTTTTCAGGTAATTCAAATTAGTAGATATGTATCGAAAACATTTACGGTTTCCTAATAAAAAATTTACTCTACCTGAAATCTGTATGTCTTTGTCGCCTTCAATATACTTTATTTGCTCGCTTATAGTAAGTTTTTCATTTCCGGGAACTTTACCGGAAAGTTTCTTTAGGAATATTAAGAAATTGTCCCATTAATTTCATTTTTACTAGAAATAACTCTTTCGTATAAGAAGCATATTGGATTTAAGATCAACTCTGGAATTACCTTTGTTTCCAAGTTTCTAATGCTGCTGACTTATTCAGTTAATTGAAAATTTCATGAAAAATTTAATAATTGTCAGAATGGATGACGTTATGAAATTATCTGATGTTTTCTTTAATCTTACAGCGTCGTTGGTGATATTTAGAGAATTTAGTAATCTTTAAAACTTTTTCAACACTGAGTGAATTTCCTTCTTTAATACACACGTCTATATATAAGCAGATCGAGTATTTTTACTTACAAGTTATAAAATTTAGAAAGAATATGTATGTATTTTGAAAGAATATAATGTTCTAGATGTAACATTTAGTTCTTCACTTCATCGTAATTGATTCACTCCATCAGAAGATAACCAAATTTAAAAGTTTCAAAAATTAATTTACATTGCATTAGAACAACAACAATTAAGAAGTGCCTAGCTACTCGACGCATAGTAATTGTGTAATTTACCTACGTACATCAATAGAAAAGAATGTGGAGTGTACTTATGAACATTAATAGATGTCGCTACATATATTTTAAATCAAAAAATGGATTTTTACATCCAAATATAATGTATATTTGACGAAATATATGTAACCAGAGGTGAAGTATGGAGATATTACCAAGAAATTATTTAAGGGAACGTTTCAAAAGTAATAGGAAATAAAAATATTATTTTTGGAATGTTTGTCTGGGAACATGTCTATTTATTCTCGCATCGCATAAGAGCAACTGAAAGGATTTCGTTGAAGCTTATATTGGTGGATTCTGCTATTCCTGGGATAACATATAGGCTATATTTTATAGCAATCAACCATTAAAAAAGGAAAATATGGCAATTTAACGATTCAATACAAAGTTTGCTTGAAAAAGACGCGATCCTATTATGAGTAGGATAGTAAAATAAGGGGTAAATTTTGTTAATACTGCCATATTTACAATGGTTTTGAATACATTTACTATTTTGTGAATAATATAATTAAACAAAAAGAGAAAAAGTTTCTATATTAAAGACATTTTCCAAACAACTTATGGCTCTTAACGGGATAGAAACTGATTAAAATAACACAACATTTTGAAAGCAAATTCGAAACAAATGTCATCTGTTAAATTATATAATTTTGTAGCATGTTTAAAAGATACCTATATTTTATGATTCATTTTTCCAAAAAAAAAATATTTCATTTCAATTCAAGCCTCAATATTTTTGAAGCTATCTTTCAAAGCTCTTTCATTTTTGTTCTGCAGTATACTTAATTAAAAAACTTTTCTTTCGATTTTCCAGGGATTCATTACGGAATGCTAAGTAAAAGTTGAAAACCAGAATTTCCTTAACTCAAACATTGCTCAGAACCAGGTTGTAAGTTATGTTGACTGGCGAGTTTTATCGTTTTTTTATGAAATACCCTATTTACTTATACTTGCTATATATTTATGAAATTCGCTCAACAAGAACTCTAATTTGATCCATCACGATGATCTTTTCAAATTTTTATTTTCTCACATTTGACAAAACGGCGTCCTCAACCGCCATATTACATGGATCGGAACAGCATCTACCTAGAGACATCCAGAATATTAAGACGATTAACTATATATAATTTATCCAGTCCCGCCCTAGAGACAGTAATATCTGGACACACTCACATACGCCTATACATACATACAAAGGCTGATAAGCACAATATTCTCAGACAGGTAAAGAAATCATGAAAAAGAGCGTTAACACATAGAAAAATGTAACTGGTTCAAATTACTATAGAAAACGCCCTTTTAATATCCTTTACTGCCTTATTATTATATTTTGTCACTCATTAGGTGGAAGAAATTTTAAAGTAATGTTAGGATAATGATGTTTTAACACTACTTCCGAGTGGTTCTAATAGATGACACTATAAGTAAGTTAGTTCCTGCTATGCTAATCAGTCCGTAAATAAAGTTGCAGTTAAGAACTAGTTTTAAATACACATTGTTGTCTCAGGTAACATCTCTTATATGTGGATTTACCACCTAACATCATTTATCAATAAGGCTACCATAAAGTTCGATATAGACAAATACGATAAAGTTTTTGTCAATATAAATATTATTGCGTAACCTTGAAAATAGCTTCAACCACTTCTAATCGACTGCTTTGCGACTTTATAAAAGCGCCGTGTTATCCGGAAATGACTCAAGCCCTAATGATTTATAGCCATCCCGGAACCGAGTCGGTAGCAGAAAACCGCAAATGATATTGAAGAAAAAAAAAAGTAACGTGCTCGTACTTTGACCGAAATGAGTTTAACGAAAAAAAATTATAATATTTGTAATGTTTTCGGAGTATTAATGTTAACGAACAAAATATTTGTTATGTGTTTACTAGCTGCTTTGTCTAAGCATTAGGGTAAAATTTACATTCGGAAATGTAGCATGGTTGAACACCAATATATACTTAGTATACTTGGAGTTATTTAAACAAGACGTGGACTTATTTATAGACTTTAACACTTATGATTATTTAAACAGAATTTTGCTCTCGAATATACAATGTTATGTCAATTATGAACGACTTTTTAAAATTCTCGTTTCATTATCGAATTGAAATTGTAAATTACTATAAAACTGGGAACATTTTTTTGCCTTTGGTGTGAATTGAACACGTAATATTTTAGTTACGGTTCAGATAGTTTTGCCATTGAAATATATTGTCTAAAATTTATAGCCAATTTGTTTCTATATCATCTGAGTTTCTCACAGTCACTTTTGGTTGTTTGTAGTTTAAAGATTAAAGTGATATTACCCTTGTCGTCAAAGGTTCGCTACCGGACAAACGTTCGCTTTTCACTGATGTAAATTTAAAAAAGTTATTAATGTAATAATAAGTTTTTAAAGTGCAAAATGTATTATAACTATCACGTCAGAACTACCTCTTTTCTGGGATATAAATACAGTAAAATATTACTGCATTTATTCTCTTCCAAAATTAATTACATTCCACGCGATATCGAAATTTCTGAGAGTCGTGAAAGCATCTAATTTCGTTGTCTTAATCAAACTCGTTATAATGGAATAGCTTCCGACGGAAGTTCTCCGCATTCACGCATCATATAATTTGTTATTTCTCTTTATCAAACGAAACTTATACGCGTGTTTATCTTCAGAAATCTTAGCATCTTAACAGCTGCCGAGCAGCGGAGCGAATTAATAGATATTCTTAACCCGTGGTGAAGAAATATGATCGTTGGTAATAAACGTTTCCTGTTCAAACACCCGCGTGACCGTTGATAAATATATTAATTGATACAATTTGTTAAATATAATGAGAGCTTTCGGACGAAATTAAAATGGTGTCGATACGTACGCTAGACCTATTAAATTATGAAGATTTTTATGATCGTCTCCAATATAAGAGTACATATTTTCTGTTTAAAACTTATTAGAAACTGAATAGTTAACAGGGAAGGTATTTGGTTAAATTATAGACTATTTTATTACACATAACGATTTCGTGTTATCTGTTCCTTTAGATATTTATTAATTCCTTAACGACGTTAATAAGTTACGTTAACTTATTGCTTGTAACGATCAAGTTTCATTTGTTTTTGTGTTGTGTCAATCTTACTTTGGCCTGTAATATAAAACGTAAGAAATAAATAAGGTTTATTTTCGAATTCCATCTGTGAGTTTTTTAAATTTATTAGCAATTAGTTGCATCTTGTAACTTCGTAATCGCAACAACGTAAGTGCCATATTCAATATATTTATTTTATGCTCTTTTTTTAGACGCAGATAACTAGATTAATTTAAATGCCGCGCAAGCCGACTGATGCTATAACTCTCCATTCGCCTATCCGCTTTCGTATGGTGTTCCTACAGCCTGCTGCTGCCGGAGATTTAGTTTTATTGTCTATATAACATTTTCGTCATCATAATTTGGGAGTCGTTTGAGATATCACGGTGAGACTATGTTGGTTCCAGTGTTACTATCTATGACTTGTGTAACATACATGCCAATAACTGCAGTAGCTTTTGAATTAAATCCGTTCATATAGACAGGAAAACAGAAACACCGACAATTTTTTTTTCGACGAACCGACAATTTTTTTAGATTAGTTTTTTAGATTAGAATACGCAAACGCAAAAAGTATTTAAAAGAAAATCGAAAATCACACAGATACTTTAATTTTATTTATCTGTATTATTATTTCTGTAGCCAATTTAGGAACCTTTGTACTTTCGCCATGTCTTTCCGTCTGCTCGGGGACTATCAGTGCTATAAAGCGTAGTATTTACATATTGAATGAAATTTGGCATGGTTACACATATTTACAATGCGTACAAAATAATTAAACAATACCTTAAATTTTTTAAGGTAAATTTTTTTTATTCGCTTTGTATAAAGTACAATTGAAAAGGTCTTTCAAAAATATTGAGCTACTTAGTGAAAACTTTTTCTAGTTAGTAATCCGTTTACAAAATATTAAACTGTAAATTGGTAATTTTTGTTAGAGTTACGTGTCCCTACCAGTTAAACCGTTATTTATGAATACCTGAAAAGTATTCACGGCAGCAGTATATAAAACGAATTTAAAAGGAAAATTCTCACAGCTTCGTAGATCTAGGTACTAGTTACGAGCAAGCGCTAGTTACTAATTTACAAGTAATAGTCAACCAAACTCAAAAATAATTTTTTTTATCTTAAAATGTATATTTATATGCGTGTGTGTATATATAAATATATATATCTATATATATATATATATATATATATATATATATATATATATATATATATAATATATATGTATATATATACATATATATATATATATATATATATATATATATATATATATATATATATAACTCAGTTTCACTTTAACTCAGTTAATTTAATATTAAATATTATAGAATTAAATAATTTTTTTCAGTTTCCGGTAATAATATATTTTTTATATATTCTCAGCTAATAGCTAAGAACATTTTACTTAACTCTGTTTTGTGTAAAGAGGCAATAAACAAATAACTAAAAATATAAGAAATTAAAGCCATTTTTCTATAGATTTTAAACTTTTTAAACATTTCTATAAAATTATTTTTTCTTCTATAAGTAGGTATGTATATTTGCACTTATACAAGATAAAATAATAAACCGCTTCAAAGAACCAATCTAAAAATAGCTAGAAAAATTTATTAAAAACCACTAACTTCAACATTGGGATAATAAAAAATAAGTAAAACAGTAAAAAATTAGCTATATAGTTAACTTTAAGTTAATATGACTTTATTGACCCAATTTCCGCGTAATTAAGTTTTTACCTCTTAATTCTTGATAACAAGATACACAAAAATCCAAGATATTTTGAAATACGTACGGAAACTACTATAAAAAGCGAATCTTCCTTTCATGCGTTTTCTAAACCCATTTTTTTTTTTATAAGCTTATTTTTCGAATATTGATTTTTTATATATTTTTATAAATTAACAGCTAAACTTCCAATGACCTAAGTCATTCTTCGGTCACAAAAGATCCCTTAAAGGTGTCACTTTTTTATTTTCCTAAGTTGAAGCATAATTAGTTTTGAAAATATAAAACGACAATAAAAATATATACATTTCATATCGTATTATTGACAATAATTACGGAAATAATCTATGTACTATGACAAATATCGTGCCAGAAAACGGACGACAGAATTTCGTCGTAAAAATTATGTTTTAACTTTGAAGATATATTATTTTAGCAAACTGTTTTATTCATCGATATTTTTCTAGCTACAAGTAATGAGCATATTGTATAAGTTTTTTTTATCGTAAAATAAGACTAAATTTACCGTATTCAATATTTATCGTAAAAAAATGAAAACGGGGATTTCTGTAAATTAAATACTAGTAAAACTCAATATTAAAATATTATGTTGTACTATGAATAACATAATCTTACTTTCAGACGTTTTTGTACCGGCATCCGCTTCCTTTACAAAGTAGATAAGGCAGGAAGATATTATTTATAATATGGATTATCTCCGATCCTCTTATTTTCTCTGCTGTCTGATATCCCACCCAGAGCATATTGGATCTTCTCGTTTTTATTACCCAGTACTTACATTTATTTAAGCTTCATGTACAGTATCTAGACGGGTACGTCTTTATAATCATTTGCAATATAATATTTTTCCGTGTTTCCCTCTTGGTTTATTATAATTACAGTCGTATTTCTTTACACCCATAACATAAATTCAGTACTTACGTTGAATTTATTCTTATAATTATGTTGATTATAATTTATTTTGTTCACTTAGCGGAACTTTGAATTCAATTATTTGAAAGGAAGTGGAAGTGGATCGAGGAAAATAATTATGAACGTGAAACACATGCATAGATAGTGGGAAGAGCAAGCTATGAATAGAGTTTCCGTCTCAGCTGGCGGTCATCCAGCGCGTCAGTGAATAGCAGACCACCTACTAAAGTAAGCCCTTAGCTTGTTTCTATCATTGTTATCCTCACAGTCTTGGTAAAGGATAAGTCTATTTTTGCTTATTAATAATATTGAAACAAATAGCGTAAAAGCTTTCGTTAGTGTCAATACTTTCCACTTAAACTTTTGAACTTTCAATCAACAAAATTTTCTTTTTTGTATTCGACGGTTACTTTAATATTAATCCTCTTTTTCTCATATGAAGAAGTTTCACTTCTTGCACTAAAATTGTTTATTAACAACTTTAGAGCAATAATATTCAATTTATTATAGATTCTTATTTAAAATATGTTTTTTCTATTATTTAAAATATGTTTTTTCTGCATATTCTCTTTCGTAAAATTAAATTAACTCCCAAAAATATTTATTAAACTCCAAAGTCCATAAATCTTTAGAAATTATAGCTTGATATTATAGATATAGTCGATAGTTGTTTTCAACAAATCTATACTTTTAACACAGTGTAGATTTGTTGAAAACAACTATCCCTACCAATAAAATAATGATGAAAGTTTGTCTGCTTAGTAGGAGTCACGCTAAAATTTCATTGTAATCCAAAAATTTTACATACAAATAATATATGTCCTATATTAAAAGACAGAATATATATAATTGCGCTTACTTACACAATAAAAACGCAACGCAACGGAAGTGCAACTTTACCTAGTTATTTCCTTTTTTGTCTTTCTTTCCCGCTTAAACGGCTTAACGGATTTTACATACATATAGGAAAAATTTGCGACAACATATAACTCTCGTTAACGAACATACGTCACAACAAGCGTTTTAAAGATAAATGAAAATGTTATTGCAAAGCATCATGTTCATGGATGTTTATTGTTACAATTTATGAGTAATTATTTAATATAGACAAAATTTCCTTTCATACTATATATATATATATATATATATATATATATATATATATATATATATATATATATATATATATATATATATATGTATATATATATATATATATATATATATATATATATATATATACATATATAGATTTAAATATATTTGTTGCACAGTTTTCTGTGATAATGTATTTTGTATGTATTCTCAGTTAATAATTAAAATGAAAATTTCATTAAACTCTGCCTTGTGTAAAGTTACAACAAAGACACAAGTTAAAAGAATTTAAAGTTACTTTTTAGGGGTTAAGCCTTTCAAGCAATTTTCATTTTTTAAGCCTTTGTTCAGAAAATCTGGAAACAATACAATTTTCACTTACATTTAAACGCTGCGCTATCACATGAAATATTAAGTAATTTTTTTTTATATTTAAGTATTATTGATACTTTGAGTCGGAACTGTGGCAATTTCAGAAAATATAGATAAATTAGAGAAAATTAAAGAAAAATTCACATATGATACATATTCTGTTTAATATAACGACAGAATTTCATATTAAGTATTATTCATACTTTGAGTCGGAACTGTGACAATTTCAGAAAATATAGATAAATTAGAGAAAATTAAAGAAAAATTCACATATGATACATATTCTGTTTAATATAACGACAGAATTTCATATTAAGTATTATTCATACTTTGAGTCAGAACTGTGACAATTTCAGAAAATATAGATAAATTAGAGAAAATTAAAGATAAATTAGAGAAAATTAGATAAATTAGAGAAAATTAATTAGAGAAATTAAAATTAGATAAATAAGAGAAAATATAGATAAATTAGAGAAAATTAATTTTCATATTTAAGTATTATTTATACTTTGAGTCGGAACTGTGACAATTTCAGAAAATATAGATAAATTAGAGAAAATTAAAGGAAAATTCACATATGGTACATATTCTGTTTAATATAACGACAGAATTTCATATTAAGTATTATTCATACTTTGAGTCGGAACTGTGACAATTTCAGAAAATATAGATAAATTAGAGAAAATTAAAGATAAATTAGAGAAAATTAGATAAATTAGAGAAAATTAATTAGAGAAAATAAAATTAGATAAATTAGAGAAAATATAGATAAATTAGAGAAAATTAATTTTCATATTTAAGTATTATTCATACTTTGTGTCGGAACTGTGACAATTTCAGAAAATATAGATAAATTAGAGAAAATTAAAGAAAAATTCACATATGGTACATATTCTGTTTAATATAACGACAGAATTTAAGAATGCAAACCTACTGTCACTAAATCATAATTTCTTCACCCGTTGATAGTCCATATAACACATAGGCCCTTAAAGCGTTTAGTATTAGTAACAACTAAAGGTAATATACTTCTTGTCTAGTTAGTGCTAACCGGTTGGGCTAGAATTTGAGTATTTGGGTATGTCGGCCTCAAGTACTTTTGCCACATTCATGTTACATAATCTATATTAAAGAGTTGATTATAAATCTGAATGTTTCACGATGATGTGACTACAAACTGATATTATAAATCCTGAGTGATCTTAATTACGTTATATATATATATATATATATATATATATATATATATATATATATATATATATATATAATGTGTGTGTGTGTGTGCGTGCGTGTGTGTGTGTGTGTGTGTGAGAGTGTGTGTGAGTGTGTGTGTGTGTGTATGTATGTATGTATATTTATATGTATAATCCACAATATAAACATACATACGTACATACATAACTGATCAAATTAATTCCCTCATTATTATGGGATGAAACCCCGTGTGTTTATGCAGTAGTAAAGTTTAATACTACATTATCTTGGTAGATAACGCAACTTGTATATTAAACCTATTACACGCGCGTCCCGACAGGCCAAAACTGGCAAGTAAATCCCTCCATCTTAATCGAAAATCACACAGACGAAACCGTGGCCAAAATTTAATGCTCTGTAAACACGAGGCTTTCGTCGTGACATAAAAGATGATGAAAGAAATTAGGATTTCAAGATCAATAGTAGGCCCATTGAAACCCACATTTAGAGTGACCTCACATTTTTTTTGATAATCGGGAGACTGTTTGGTAAGCTGCAAAATAGGACTGGAACATTTTTCTTCTGTTTATTTTGTGGGCGTTATTCCAATGTACTAAATAATTTTTAATACATTATTTATTAGAGTTTAGGAAAGAAACTGTGGACACAACTGATATGCCTTTAAAAAGTTGAAAATTAAATAAAAGCATCGATTGATTAAAGATTCCAACCAACCACTAACTACAGATTTCATTGTAGCTAACAACTCATTAACGCCCTTACGCACCTCACATGGTCAAGACTGCCAGTCAGACTTACTGACAATTAAAAGCATATTTATCTTTCTCATTAACTGTCAATCGAGTTGGAACTAGACTCTACTTTACCGACCGTACCTTTTTGCACGGTCCAATCCGTAAAGTATTCGGATAAAATATGTTTTTAATTGTCAGTAAATCCGACTGAAAGTCCGGACCGTGTGTGGTGCATACGGACGTAAACCAAGTGCAACAACAACGCGGGAAAATTCACGGGAAAAAGCTAGTTTAAATAAAAAGAAAATAATCATAAATCAAATAATATATATTCCCAGCCATAAATTTAATTTATGAATTGTCTCTATTCATTTACTTTTCGATTACGATTACTTTTGATTCGCTATGCGACTGTACACCAATGGAAGGTGACCATCTTCGTGACATACTTTGAAATGCCCAACTAGTGACATTGTCGGCCTGGTAGGTTCGCTGTCGAATGGTCGAAGGACTACGGACGGGCGTTGGACAACTAACTTTACTTTCCGATTAAATTTTGATGAACGTAATTTTTTCAGGTTGTATTTTACGTGACACAGGGATGAGACAAAAAGTTTTACGACTTTTAAAATTGTATTCCAAATGTTAAATATTATATTTATCATAAAGACAGAAGATAGTAAAAGAATACAAAACTCCCTTTGTTATCATAAATTTTATTGACAACACAATTCCTTTAGAAAAAAATTATTTACACTCATTTGGTTGCTCCTTCCCGAAATACAAAATTCCCTCTCCCCGCAGTCATATGTTTTATGTATTCTAATTAATTATAACAGTTACTGAATTGATTTCTGAAGCATCACGTTTTTGAATTTTCGCACAGGACACCAAAAATTATGAGGGTACATCATTGTTGAATATCATATTTTATTAAATAAATAAAAAAATCGTATCTTCTTTAAATACCACCTCCATGCTGGATATTGGAATTAAACTTTATGAAACTACTCTATTTGGTACTTAAAAAATCTAAGTGGCGTTTATGCTACTTTATCACATTCCACCACTGAGAACATGTCCACCTACGTAAGACACTTAACTTTATCAATGCGCTATAATATTTAAACCATATATCGTATCATGCTGCAGCTATCCGATAATAACTGAACTTACAATTTCAAAGTTCTTCTTGGTTACTTAAAAAATCAATATAATCAAATTTAACTTAAAGCAAACCAGTAAAGCAAAAAGGTAAAAACACATAATTCGGATACAAATTTAATTTGTGTTTTCTAAAGTAACTGTCGTAACAAACTGCTAAAAATACTTTCAACCAGATTACAAAATTACTTCACTAGTTTCATTGGAATCAGATAATTCAAAGAAACGTTACCTATAATGAGATTTTATTCTTTGTTGGATGTTACATAAATGCAAGTCTCTTAAATATGTTTTTAGGGATAGCGTGTGCCCTTACATACTGTTGTTTCAATCGGAATTAACAGCAAATAAGGAGTGGCTCTTCGCATCATACTATTCGCTGAATGTTGATAAATACTTTATTCGAAAGCGATATGGAATAGTCATTTCCATCACGTATAGTACCGATTTACACTATTGTTAATATTACATTTGGACCTTATAAGGATGCTTTAATCGACGTAAATGTACAATAAAGTTTACTTCCCTTACTGTCTGTATAGTGCAACTAACGTACTGCCAATTGAACAAAATAAATTCTTTATATTCTTGGATGAAGAAAGACTATACGTTTGTATAAAATCTTTCTTCGTCCAAGAACATAAAGAATCTGTTTTGTTATTTTGCGTCACAGTGTTATCGTTACCTCCCTCCATGTACACGCAGATGTTGATACTTGTATGTAAAATCATTCGAAGTAATATTAATTCAAAGTAATATTATACTTATCAGTTACATTAAGAGGGGGCTCCATACTTATCACTGTGCTAATTAATTTAAATTAAACTTATCGAATCATTAACCGATCGCCCCCTGCATTTGCATTTTCTCCATATCGAATTATAAATGCAGCGATAGCTGTCATTTTATCTCGTGCATAATGATGGTTGAGTGGATTTCGATACGATACTGAATGGAAGCACGTAACAACTGGCATTTATGCAAGTGGTCATTAAACTGCATACGTAATGACTGTCCTAGATCTCGGGCAATCTTTATATGGCGAGTTGTAAAATAGTATTTAAGAAATTGTTTAATTTTTTGCCAGGTTACTAATAAGCCTAATGTATGTAGATGATAGTTATTGAAATAATATTTAGAGACAGGTGAGAAGAAATAAACGTATTTGAATGATAAAATGAACGGAAAGAAATATAATTAATAATTGTGGTACAATTTAATGAAGAATTTACAAACCTGCTGTTTTTGCATATGAACTATATAAAAATGTGCCCCTGTTATAATTGTAAAAGATTGTGTTTTCTATACATAATCAAACTTTTTTACTATAATCAGATAAGAAAATATTATTCACGAAATGTGTTATTATTATTGATTTTTTTTAATTTGTCTATATATATATATATATATATATATATATATATATATATATATCCAATTCGTTCTGGAATAGATTGATTGTTGACTGTTCTATTACCCGCTGAGTAAAGGATTTTGTGTGATTTTTTTCTTTTTGCGGCTGCATATTTTCTATAAATTAAAACATATTTTTTCGCAAAAAGTACGGTTTTGAAATTAATTTCCATTTTCAACCGACTTCAAAAAAGAAGGAGGTGGTAAATTCAATTATATTTTTTTATGTATGTTACCTCTTACCTCCGGCATTTATCAACCAATTTGGATGATTTTTTTTAATTGGAAGTGTGTTTTGTTTGTGAATGTGGTTGATCTCAAGCATTGAACGCCTGGTTTCTATTCTCTACTCTTGACCCCGTGGAGGTACTGCCTACTTAAATGTTGAGACTTAAGGATATGCAGTTTTTAAGCTAATATCATAGACCTCAAGCAGAACCTGTACCATTGAACACCGGATTCCAATTTCTTAGTCTAATGATGTAGAGATACGTTCTGCCTCAATCACGAAACTTGACTGTCTGCTGGTTTCAGATTGGTAAAGTAAACAAGAAATTACTCCAGCTCTTGAATAAATTAATAAAATTAGTCCAAACAAACAAATAACACTAAAAAGAATATTAAAAATAAAACAAATGAAAAAAAACATTATAGAGCATGAGCTTGGATTACATCTCTCAGAGGAATATGATCCAAGCTCCAATGATCCAAGATCCAGAAAAGAAAGTTTTCTTCTAAATGCGCCTTACGATTTTATTTTAGTCAGTTCAAAGCTCCAGATTGGAGACTTACAATTACCTTCGAGCTTTTAGTATATCAATCGATTGCACAATAAAACTCTTTAACTTAAAAAAGTGTCCTACCTATGTTTTATTATTGTATGTGTTAATTAATATCTTACTTTAATCAATCAATTTGGATAATTTTTTATTATTTTAAAGTCTATACCCTAGCGTGTTACGATTTATTTTAGTCAGTTCAAAGCTCCAGATTGGAGACTTACCTTCGAGCTTTTAATATATCAATCGATTGCGCAATAAAACTCTTTAATTTAAAAAAGTGTCCTACCTATGTTTTATTCTTGTATGTGTTAATTAATATTTTACTTTAATCAATCAATTTGGATAATTTTTTATTATTTTAAAGTCTATACCCTAGCGTGTTATTATAAAAATTGGTTAGAATTTGAAAATAGGAATTAAAGATACAACAAAGAATTCCTCGACAATAAACATCGTAAGTACCGTGATCAAATTTAAATGATGTAGGTCTAATGATAATTTTGCAATAAAGTTTCTAAAGTTTTGATAAGAGTAAAGATGATATAAATCTACCTTTTAGCAAAATCAGGGTATAATGATGGAAGATGTTGACAGAACCTCTCATTGTAAGGAGTAAACTCGTTAAGCTTGGACGCCTTTCACTTTGTCTTGACCTTACCAAAAAAACAATAAAACAAATACCTAGATAAGTCTATACCTGAACATACAAAGATATCTGAACATACAAAGGTATTTGAACATATAAAGGTAAGTGAACAAAGGTACCTGAACACCGTACCTGAGTACCTAAGGTATTAGTAGTTACGGTGCTAAGTAAATCAATACAGGAATAGAAAAAGACATAAAGTCATGCAGGTAAGTACGTGTGTACAGATATCCTTCAACTCATTGAATATATTGTGGTCCTCATTTATGTCCAACAAAATAAGACCCCGGTAGCATAATATAGAGAATATAAGAGAAAAAAAAGAAATCAAGCGATACATTAGTTTTTGTTAATAACGTTTCTTAAGTACATCTATTTCGTGTTTTAATATGCGGTATAATGTACGTACAGTAGATAAGTAAGACATAATACAAAATTTAAACACGCAACCGCTAAGTCGATTTGGAAACGCTTCATCAATCATTTGCACTTGACAATTTCCAACGATAATGAAAATTGTCGAGTACCATTTATAATGAAATTAAAGTGCAATTTAACATTATGTAATTTCTAGAGTCATTTGTGAATTGATAAAAAATATATATTGAGTTATAAATGTCTTTGATTCTAATAAAATTTATTCTTTTTTTTATAATGAAATTAAAGTGCAATTTATAATGAAATTAAAGTGCAATTTAACATTATGTCATTTATAATGAAATTAAAGTGCAATTTAACATTATGTCATTTATAATGAAATTAAAGTGCAATTTAACATTATGTCATATATTAGTGCATTTATAATGAAATTAAAGTGCAATTTAACATTATGTCATTTGTGATTCGATAAAAAATATATATTGAGTTACAAATGTCTTTGATTCTAATAAAATTGATTCTTTTTTGTTTTAGATTTCGACATTTTTTATTACCTATGAAACCCTTTATAAAAAAAACATTGAAAGTGACATAGTAGCGCCTATACTGCAGCCTTCAACGTAGCACTTAGCCGCTATTGCATCATATAGAAGTTCTTGGTTTCTAAGGAGTTTCCAATTTTTAACTCTTATTAAGGTTCGGTAACGGAAGACACATAATATTTCCCACGTGTCCGTCTGCCCCTCAGTCCCAACCTTTTATCGCAAAATTACTTGACATGGAAACTTTAATTTAACATAATGATAAAGAATATTAACTTACACCTATCTTAATGGCTAACACTCAATAATATTTATGTGGAAATTTAATTAGGGCAAATTAGTATTCAGTTTTTTTTAAATTCCATACAAATTTAGTTATAAGTGAGGTATCGTTTAAAAATATAGGTTATAAGTGGGATATAGTTGGTTGGTATTGGTTTCTAAGGAGTCAGTTTGTTTATTCTATAGTAGAACATACATCGGAATGCCACTATGTAATGCTAATGTATTATATAGGGCAACAAATATTTAATGATATCTAATACAATAAAATAATTAAAGGATATACCTGTTATCTAAAATCATGGTCCTAATTTTCCTGCAACCTTTGCGTAGGTTTTATAAAACAATGTCCTTTTTTCATAATTTCTGATTTGGTAGTTTCGATAATAAGGGGGAAACATATTTTTTGCATATTTTTCAGTAAAACTCTGACGACACACTACCTAAAATTAGTAAACAAATATTTTTAGACTCCCTATTACTAATCTTTTTAAACTATACCCCACTTATAACTAATGTTTTTAAACTCTACCCCATTTATAACTAATATTGTTAAACGGTACCTCACCTATAACTAAATTTGTATAGATTTTGAAAAAAAACTGAATAATAAATTTTCCCTAATTAAATTTCCACGTAAATATTGTGGAGTGTTAGCCATTAAGATAGGTGCGGGTTAATATTCTTTATTATTATGCTAAATTCAAGTTTCTATCTCATGTAATTTATGCAAAAAGAAGTTGGAACTGACGGACAGACGGATACGTGGGAAGTATTATGTGGCTTCCGTTTTTCCTTTCATGTACCAAACCTTAACAAGAGTTAAAAATTGGAAGTTTAAAAATCGCATTGTACTCTTTAAGTGATCCTGAAATAAAGTCGAGAAAAACGTAGTTCTAAGTCAAAAATTTAATAAAGTACTTCTTTGTCTTACTATACGGTGAAATACTCTGGCTATGTTGTCGTGACGATCTTGAGACTTGGATTTACAGGTGAACGTCATAAATAAAATAGAACAAACCTAGTAGCGGACGTCACTCAGAGTGTCTTGAGTACATTCATACATGTAAAGTGGATCGCCAGTGAAAGGCGATGGCAGTACCACCATCTTACCAAACTGAATGGCATTAGTGTCTAATCTCCCAATAACGTCTTTGAGATGTATATAGTTATCTACCCTTAGCTGCGCTTCATTAATTCGTAGGTAGTTTAAGCATCGGTTAAAATTTTGCGTACATATCAAATAAAGATTGACTGAACAAAGACCGCCAGCATAACAGGTGGTTGTTCTCTCCTTACCTAAAAAATTATACCTTAAAAGTAAAAGTTCACTACAGATACGGTCTTCTTGAGGAGCAACTTTATCTTAGGGTCTCATTGATGTAATTCAATATAGTATCTATGTTTGTTACAACAAAGTATCTATGTCCGTTACAACATTATAGGTATAATAGAGCATTGTACGGCGAATAGATGTAGCACATGCTCCACAGTATATTATCATAACTTTGGAGGGAGAGATCCCGGTGCAGGAATTGTTGACCAACCATCACCGGAACTATCTCGTTTGCTGTGGGTGTATTGTAGCAATGATGATGAGCATCACTGGATTTTCTATCTGCATAAATCATGACTTTAAACTCCTTGCACGTTGAAGGAACCTTTCCTGGAGCGATTTATAGTATTTTATGTAGTTGTTGACGTCATTTAACATTTTTAAAGAGATATACTCAATGATTTCTTAAACCGGGGAAGTTGCTGTATCTCAAAAGTATCATTCGTCATTATCCACAAAATATGTTTGACGAAAGTGTACTTCCTGTTGAAGTGCCGGAACCAGACTTGTCACCCTGTGACCCACTTGTCCTTGAACTTTATAAGTTGATAAAATGTTACATATTTGGAAGCAGCTATTTTAGTCTCGAATACGAACCATAAAATGGGTGTACTCTAAGTGCTCATTTATAAGCAGACTATAAAAATTTCTAGTAAAAGTTTAGAGGACGAAAGCTGTACATTGCCACCACTGCAGCATATTCCGAGTCTCTCTTTTCCACTTAAGAGCTTTACGGTACTCGCATTTAAGCTAATAGTACTTAAGCCACACTATTATCAGCCTCACAAGCTGTTTCTGGAATGCATGGCATGCGCGAATATGCTTTTACTTTCCATTGCTCGGCTCAAAATTTCCACTTTAAATACAAGCAAATACCTAAATTTACATGTTTTTATATGGTTTTTAATGTTATATTAAAGTAATAAATTCCAATATCACCTTTAACCAAATAAAGGTACTTGAACTTAATAGAATAATAAAGTCTTTGAATCAAGTCAAGTACTTAAACGTATTTGTTTCTTTTATTGTATTAATTTAACAAAATCGGAAATTACTTTAAATTAAATAAAGTACCTTAAAAGTACCTAAACATAAGAAAAAAATAAATAGTGCCAAGAAAAATAGTTAATCAGTGAATACCTCGACCTATAGGCTTTTTTATTACTGTACTAAGTTGTATTATTACTGAACCAACAAAAGTCGCATTGAGTTCAAGAAATAGTATAAAATAAAACAGCTCACAACGACGTAAGCCTTCACGTGTGTGGGTAGTCAACCTGATGATATTAGTTTCGTTAAGATTCGTAAATTCTCGGAGGGACGCGGACGTGATACATTAATTCCCCACGCCGCCACGCGGTGAGTAGCGTGGGGAATTAATGTTTTTACTGAGTTTCAACTACTTAATGAAATAAATTATGTTTTTAAGGGTCGAGTACAATAAGACAGTGGTTGAGTAAATGAGCCTCCCCAAGCGGAATTATTTTAGAACCATCGACACAAGAAGAAGACATTTTCATAACCGTTTCCTCATTGGAAAATTTCTAAAATACATACGTATTTCATTGATTGTGTTGAAGGGCATTAATACTAAGTTTCAAGTAAATATGACCGATTATTCCGTACAAAGTTTGCCACCCCCTTTTGTTTAGGGGTTCAATTTAGAAAAAAAAATTTAAATGCGTGCTTAATTAAAGTTTTTAGTGTCAAATAAATCCGACTATATTTTTACAAATTTTGCCACCCTTTTTCTCCCCTTAGAAGTTGAATTGTAAGAAACACTGAAATACGTATTTCATTAATTATGTTGGAGAGCATTAATACTAAGTTTCGAGTAAATCTAAACCGATTTTTTTATTTTCCATACATAATTTGCCACCCCTTTTCCCCCTTATGGATTAAATTTGTAAAAACGCTGAAATACGAATTTCGTTAATTGTAGCAATAAGCAAGAATATTAAGTTCCGTGTAAATGTGATTAAATTTTATTCATTTTTGTGAATTTAGATACTAACTTTACCATGCCTTTTCCCTCCTAGGGGTTGAATTTCGAAAAATTCCTGTTAAATTGGTGCCTACGGTCAATATGCCCATATGCCTTACAAATTTCACGTTTCTGCCTTTAGCGGGTCTCAGTCAGGACTTTGCCATTTATGTGTACCATATTTTACATGTATTTCTTTTTATTTGTCTTATTTGTATTCCTCACATCTACATAATAATCTCAACAACGAATTATCACAAATTGAGTAAACTTACTAGAGTTGATCGATATTTTGAAAACCTAATAACTGTGAGTTAATAACTGTTATTCAGTGACGATAATAACTGTTATTCAGTGAGGTTAATAACTGTTGTTCAGTGAGGATGGCAGTTCCTTAATATTGGTAGAAATTTTCATGATTACACTTCGTGATATTTCAAACGATATCGAAAAAATATTGATCTACCGTCATGATTTAATTATCACCCAATTTCAATCGTCAGTACTTAGTTATTCCAAGATGTACGCTAGGAATATTTTCATATATTGTAATATATTTATTGAATACAACAAAATAAAGTAAGTTTCATCAAGCTACAACTACTTTTGATACTATTCCATAGTAGCGTAAACATTCCTCTTTATTATCCACGCATAATACAGGATTCTAAATATACTCTTAGTTTATTGTTATCATTATACCAGCAAGATAATACATTAGATGTATTGTTGAAGCGTATAGTGTAATATCAATATCATTTGTTTACATGCATATATCACTGAGCGTAAAACTATAAGATAATGCATCAGATGTATTGTTGAAGCGTATAGTGTAATATCAATATCATTTGTTTACATGCAGCAATCACTGATCGTAAAACTACAAGATAATGCATCAGATGTATTGCTGAAGCGTATAGTGTAATATCAATATCATTTGTTTACATACATCAATCACTGATCGTAAAACTAAAAGATAATACATCAGATGTATTGTTGAAGCGTATAGTCTAATATCAATATCATTTGTTTACATGCAGCAATCACTGATCGTAAAACTAAAAGATAATACATCAGATGTATTGTTGAAGCATATAGTGTAATATAAATATCATTTGTTTACACGCAGCAATCACTGAGCGTAAAAAGGAGGAGAATTGCAGATTAAATCAGCAGAATTTCCCTCATTCGGGTCGGCAAGATAGCAGCAAACACACTTAACAGGGACGAATACATAAGATAGCACAGTTTGTTATGCAGTGCGAGATAACAAATGGCCTCTGCGCGCCGTCGCGTCCCTCGAGTCTTGAAATGATAAGGACGTGCCCGGGATTCACGTACGGCTCCAGGCACCCGACACGTGTCCTGCTCCATCCTCGGGCGCTATCACTCAGCTGGAAAAACAGGGAAGGCACGATGTTTATGCGACTTCGATTTGGCAACCGTATATTTTTGTACTAAGGGCGAGTTTGATATTTTCCCGACGTGTCCTACGAGTTATTTTGATAGCATCACGTATTCCCTATGTTGGGCCTACGTACGAGGAATTTTTTGGAAAGTTGGTATATAAATTCTTGTTTGTTAGACAAAGTCTAATGCGTTTTAATAATCTACGTAATAATAATTTTATATCTTCTTTGTAGAATAATCCTTGGAAATCTATAAAGTAAATTTCAGCATGCTTATTAGATAATGTCTTCACTTATTGGCATTCCAGTCAAGAAGAGAAGATAGTCGTAGGTCAGGTATAACGTATACATTGTAATTTTTCGTAGTTAAGCAAGAAAATCTTATAATTTCATAATTAAAAATCTTATGATTTCATACGTCCATCTGTCAAATCGTTTTTACAGTTTTAGACCGAACAATGTACACGAAACTGTACTTTTCATTTTTAAGTCTTTTTTTTTAAATATTGAGCTTCAAAGTGACTCACAATGTGTAATATTATAAACAACCATTCGCAATTTTTTAAATAATTTATTTATTAAAACTTGATCAAAACTTTCAATTAGCATTTATGAATGAAATTTTCTACATATTCTATATATGTTTACTGTATATTTGCCGGTATATCGATGTGATAACAGTACATATTTGAGCTAAGATTATCTACTATGATGTTATAATTAAAATCTCATCGATATTAAAAAAAATATTTTCTGCTTTATATAATTGTATGTATATATTGTAAAAAAGTTTTATATATCAACTTAGATATTTATCATAACTTACCATATTATATACGATCAATTAAAGTGCACGATATCAAGGTGTTGATTATTAAAAAAAATATTTCACAACTGCAAAAGATCAAAGCACTACAACTCTTGGGATACAATATATATCGCTTAGATGTAATTTAGGATAATAGAATAATATTCGTAAAATACTTATCTATTTAAAACGAGTGCTTTACAATGAATGAGAAATTATTAAATATACCTAATTTAATATTCATTAGCTAATTTTGTTTTCTTTGGCTTTCTTTGTCAATTTGTAATTTTTCATTTCTTCAAGAGACTATAAAATTAAAAAAAACTACTCATATAATGTGGTAGGTGTAAACCTGGTAATATTGAAGATCAAAACACTACAAGTCTTGGGGTACAATATAGGATATCTTGGATGTAACGTAGGATAATAGAATAATAATATTCGTAAAATACTTATCTATTTAAAATGAGTACTTACTATAATGAATAAGAAAATATTAAATATTCACAATTTAATATTCATTAGCTAATTTTGTTTTCTTTGGCTTTCTTTCTCAATTTGTAATTTTTCATTTCTTCAAGAGACTATACAATAAAAACCTACTCATATAACGTAGTAGGTAAACCTGGTAATATTGTATTCATATAACTGCATAAATTCTTATAACATAATAGAAATATATCAAATAGAAATATGGTAACAAAATATTCGAATGTGAATCTTTACAAAATTTGGAGCAAATTTTCATACACGTAGCTTAATACGCCTGAAGCCATATCAGTTGGGGGACGCGTTCCTTGCAAGATTAATGAAAGAATTTAATTTGCCCTTCATATACTCACCTGAAGACACATTGTATACGATGCTATGTATTTTATAAGATTAAAATAAAATGAGCTTCGACTTGATACCTACTAAGGCATGTTCTAATATTTATATTCAGCAAATTATATAGACCGTAATGACAATTTTGTTAAGAAGGAAATCTGTAGATCTTTTTGAGTTTATAATAAACCTATTTATTGTTTCAAATACAAAATCAATGTTTCATAGCAATCGCACTACGAATAATACTGAAATAAAAACTTTACATTTTTCTTTTAAAGTAACTTAACAGTGAAGGACAGAATTTTGTTAAGATCATAAGCAGTTATCATGGCTCTTATTATAGCATAAGGTTGATAAGCACTTATCATAGCTCTATTTATTTCTGATCTATCCACTATATTTTATTAAAAAATGTTCAGTTGAAATGATTTAAAATTCCATATGTGAATATTTTTATGGATTTGGGTTCATGTGATATGTTTTGTGAAAGAAACCCTACAAATATAATATTAATGACAATTAAATGAAACTACGTGATGTAGCATTATTCCTACTTTCTTTAATTTCTTTAACACGACCTAGGTTTCGTTGTATTACAACATCTTCAGGTGGGATATTAGCAAAGATTAGCAATCTTTGCTAATATAGTCCACAATAATATGTGTAGCACCACAATAATACTATATCACGTAGTTTCATTTAATTGTGAATAATGAATTTCTACAAAATTAAGGCCAAATATATTCAATATAATATTAATGTTAAACTTTGAGTAATATTCTCTCTCAATTTTTTTTATGGAATAAACGTATTCCTTTGCAGTGACTTAAAAAATGAAGCAAATGTTTACTCGAATTAAGCTCTTTGTCAAGTCATTGGCCGTACAAAGGCGGGTGTTATCGCCCACCAACGAGCATAAATAAACATTATCGCCGCGTCATTTCATATTCGTTGAGCGGCGTTATTGGCGGTGCGACATCTGGATGGGCGCAATTTGGGTCGCCGAGTCCGCAGAGCCTGTAGGGCGTTCAACTATGAATACCATACAACAGATGGGGCTTTGCGCTTGTAAAAATATACGCCCTGGAACGCGGCTTACAATGACATGGAAATTAGCGCCCGATCAGTCTAGCACTGCGATCCTTAAGGAATCCTATGAGAACTCTGGCAAATGTAACGAATTTAAAAACACATTAAGTAATCTCTCAATTCGACTATTTTCTTCTCTGAAAAAGGAAATAGTTTCAAATAGATCCCACGTAGGCATGGTCAGAATCCGAATATCAATTACGGAGATATCATAAGGAACTCCTAAAGGGATGAGAGTACGATGTCCCTGTGAGCAATCTGATAACAAGGTTAAACGTATTTGAGATTTTTTTGTAAGCACTTTAATCGCAGATGGTGGGCTGGGTCTGATGATGGAGCTGGAAAAATGTCTATCCGGCGAAACAATCACTCGACTTAATTTAAATTCTGTCGTCTTATGCAGTTCATTGGGCCTCGAGCTTCACCAGCGGACCCTGTTAAGAACTAAGTCCTTCAACTTCCTAGACGACTTTCCCACTCTCTTAACTTCTTTCACCATGGTCCTCCTTCGCGATGCCTTTAGCTTGCGTTTTTCCTTCCTTGATTTCTTCTTCTAGTCTTGATGACTACGTCTCCTTCCCTCTTCCGATTCCAGAGGTCTTTGTTTGAGTTCACGTTTGGCTAGAAAATACCGGGAATTTTTCTTAAACCACGGTTGATAAAAACCTGTTGGCTCTTACTGATATCGTAGCTCACTTTATATATTTCGTATTTATATAACACCGCTACATTTATACGTTGGTTTTTAAACATGCGAAACTTAATCATTGAGGAGAATTACTAAGTGATACATAATTCAGAGTAATAAACTTCGTCAATTTGGACATGGAGTAAGAAAGTAGGATTATAAAACACCTCCAAAATAATATGCGTATATGTTTACCATTATTCGCAATTTATGAAATGTCAGAAATTTTCCGTTAATATTGAATATTCCTTTTAAAAAACTATACCTTCGCTAATCCCCCATCCCCAACTGCTTTATTGTACGTTCCAATTTAAATATTAAGTTAAATTTCTTTCTCTCAAATGTTTTACATTTTCATATTTGTCGTCCACCACGTAAATAATTACGTAAAATCTTTATATTTGCAGCTAGGGGAGATTTTATTAGATAACAAAAACAAAATCGTCTGTAGATGAAACTATTCGCATATCAAAAGTATATTCTAGTATAAAGTAAATAAAATAAATGTTTCAAACCTTCACGAAAATATCTATTATTATAACACAAACTTAAATGATCATAACACAATTAATACAATACATTACCTGGATTATATTATGTTTAATCTTATAAAATCTCTCGTATCGCAACACTTAATAGCCTAAACATATTATAATATTTAAAATGAAAACTCTTTACAGGAGTATGAAACGTAATAATTCTTCTTGGCATTAGCATAACATGCACGGAAGCGACTTTAAACAATAGGACCAGAACTAATGCGATAAGCTACACGGCCGTCACCAGTAAGGGGTAAATATTCAATTATCGGATAGTGTTTGATAAAAATAATATGTTTAATCTTTTAATCGATAAAAATATTTTCAATACTCAACTACTATTCATCTTCAATTACAACTAAAATGTGACGCGAAATTCATTGCTAATGACGACAGAGGATCTGGTTATCCTCATTGCCATGTACCTCGAAAAAGGAACCTTCATGAAAAGACTCTGGTATTGACACCCATATGTAAAATATATTGGCTTTGAGAACTGGCTTCAAAATATAGAAGCTATTAAAGCAGATGATTTTCAATAAATGCTAATATAGTAAGCATTATAATTATTATAAATTATATCATATGTTATTTATAAAGTTTATGTGTCAAAATTTGTGTTTGAGTTCCATAAGTTTTAGTTTTTTTTGAAGTAAAACTTCTTTACGCACGTTTGACTTGGGAAGTAAACTGGTGAATGCGTGACGAGAGCGTTACGAAAAGTGTGATCGGGCGAGGGGAACGGAAGTTGAGAGGGAGATATAAGTTAGTGAAGATAGAAAGAGAGAGAATTACGTTTCGTATATTACTGTAGGGACAAGAGAGGTGCGAGCACACATTTTCTTTCTCTCTTTCTCTTATAGCCAGTTATGTTTCGTATATCTAACACACAGTGCAAGCCTATTGTCTGTATCACACTGTAGGAGCAAGAGAGAGTAGTGCGCGCGCACATTTTCTTTCTCTCTTCCTCTCATAGCCAGTGCATGAAATATATATATATATATATATATATATATATATATATATATATATATATATATATATGCGAGTTTGCTAGCGTTACGGGAACGGTTATTTTTTTATTATTTTATAATTTCATTTCGTTCTTGAACAATTTTATAAATTATTATTTTGTTACATTAATTATCTAGAATATTGTTATATATGTAGATATGTTTAAAGTGAATAAAATTGTAAATTCATTTTAAAGTTCATATTTTGTGAATTTGAAGTTTTACTTCAGCCGTGTGGTCTAAATCACATTCCTTTTTTTTAAATAAAATTTAAATTTTATGAAGCTTCATTTTAAATTTTTATTTTATGAAACGGATGAGCAAATCTTAACATGAGTAAATTAATTTTCTTTAATTTTAAAGACACCGATAATGGAAATAAAAATAAAACACGCGTGACAAGATAGTATTAGGACATTCGTGTCATGACGATTGTGCCAAAGGAATAAAAAAGTAGGTAAGAAATAAGTAATGACTTTATTATGATGGATTTTAATTATATCATTAACAAAATGTAAACAACTTTAATCATCGTTTTTAAATAATGAAATAAATTTTTAATAAATAATATACAACAAACAAAAACACATCGCCTCTATCTAGTTGTCATTTTGTATACAAAATTCCATCAAGATTTATGAAAGTGCAATTTTTCATAAAGAATCACAAATTAATAAATAAATATTATTTCTGGAAATCTAAACGTACATTATAGCCGTTCAATATTTGCTTACTTTCCCCTGCGACCGTAGATCGATTAACTATGACCATAGACGGAAATAACAAAGCATTAAGTGAAAAAACTTAATTAACATAATGTATGCAAAATTATGCTTTAAGTGATTTTGCTGTCAACTCCTCGAACTGTTGTTCTATCTTGTGGGTTTAACGGCTCATTAGTTAAAATGATTGAAGTATAATAGTCGAGATGAGTCTAAAATTATTATGAAAATTTAATTCAAGGTAATTACCATTAGTGAATAGTTTGTATTTTTATCTACTTCATAACTTCCAAAAACTTCATTTGAGCAATTTAACAAAGTTGTTTTTTTTAAATAGAGAAAATATTATTAAAAATAAATATTAAATTCGAAGAATATTCACGTGATTCTAAAGTTACTTAGAAACGATAAAATGTTATGTGCTTTTTTATGAAAATACATTTTATGTTCTGCTTTAAATTTGCGTTCTATTAATAATTAATTATTTTAAGCCATTTATCCACTTTAAACTGCATTGAGAATATTGTTACTTTTAAATCAATCAAAACAAAGTTGCTGTTCACAAAAGAACAGCAACTTTGTTTTGATTGATTTTAAAGGACACGCTACAAAAGAAAAACTAAAAATAAAAAACAATGTTACTATCCACAACTCATAGTGTTTGCTAATTATATGTATGTTTAAGTAAATTTATATACAATCATCAAAAACCAATCATTATCAGTTATAACCGCGATCAAGTGAATGATCAATTGAAAGTCAGAGCAATGTAGAAAACTTCTATTATCAATTCTAAACTGTTGCAAAGGAATATGATAACACGAATGGTTGTTAGTACAAAAGAAGGTGAAGGTCGTCTTAAAAATACATGACTTGGAATATCACCGTATGACTTTCTTCTGACTTACAACGAAAATAACGACTTGGCATGAAAATCGATGCTTTTATTCTACGTGTCTTTTAATTATTAAACTAGCTCTATTTAATTTAAAATTAAAGAATTGCTTTACAAACGAAGTGAAGACAAACTTTGTAAATCCCGGCATTAGGATATATACATCTGTTTCTCCGAATTAATACATATTTTCTTAGTTATTTAATGATTTATCGCATCAAAATTTTCTTGTAATATGACTTGGAACTCCCAAAAAGTTAGCTAATAAACTTTCGGATTTAATTTCGTAATCGAATTACTGCTAATACGCCAAATTAATATTTGCCTCGGAAATTATAACTTTACCTAGTTTACTGGTTCTAACTTCCACGTACATAAATTTTAGACTTTCTACAATTATGTTAAGTCTGTCATTCGAGATCAACATCTGTTGTTGGTGTAATATAATTTACCTGAGCCTCTTGGAAAAATATTTTACTTTACATTTAGCGGTCGTCTAAACACAAAGTAATAGGATAGCGGAAATTATACACCGGAACAAAGAAAACGCAAAGGGCAACACTAATTGCGCTCAAGTGTCAAGTTGAGTGGCGCGGGCGGGACGTTTGTCTGATCGAGTCACGCTCTCCCGGGATAGACGCGAAATTAGACGAGGAGGTTAATTTTTAAAATTCCTCTTTTTCAATTATTTCGTTTTGTTTTCTACCTTAAGTATAAATAATGTGCATAGATATATTAATAAAAATGTTTTCGAAACAAATTAAACCGAAGGAGAAGATTAAATAATTTCATTGAGACCAAAATTTAAAATTAAATATAGCACAATGTATCATATTGTATTCCAATGGAAAGTTTAACTCTAAAAACTAATAGAAAATTATTATTGCTTCTGTGATCTTATACGTTAAAATAATTTTCTTATTTTCAATTAACTTTGAATTAAACAACTAATTTTAAAAGTTTCAATTAATTTTGAAAAAAAAACAAATATATAACAACGCTAATTTTCAATTACAACTAATAGAAGACATTTTAGTATCCTATGTACTGTATATTGGTAATGCCATCGTATTAGTAGTGGATATAAATATATAATATTTAGTGACACGAAAAAATCAAAGATACTTAGAAAAGGCGTACTTATGAATACTGTTTGTCGTAGACTTATATATTTTGAAAATAATTATACCCGAAATAACATTACATAGATATGAATAAAGATGAAAGTAAAAAATAGAACTAATCGATGGGTTTTGTTTTGTATAAGTAGTCGACAAGGAGTCTAGATATAGTTGGTGGCACGAAATGACTAGCATGTATGGCAGAAGGAATTAAGAATATATGAAATTAGTGCAGAGAAAATATAAAAAAACTTGTCCATTGCGAGTAGAACTCAAACTAAGAGGATCCCAAACACATTCAGGCGTTTTTCAAGATTTAAGGGTATATAATATTTTTATTAAATTATTTACAAATACTAATTTGTACAATATAAATATATTTTTGGATATATCTTTTACAAGTGTAAAAATATGGCGCACATTTAAATAATATTATTTCTCACCATACAAAATATATAAATCTATTGTCTAGTATATTTTTCACAGACATAATAAATAAAATATTTTGTATATGGATCACAGTATAAGAAAAAGTATCCATGACGAACTTCTAATATTTTTGAAAGACTTACTCAAGGACACCCTACACAATGGAATATGCAAAAAAATTACCAACATTTTAAATGTAAAAGAAGAACCATACAAAATCTTTCCAAAAGATAGTTATTTTGTAAAACGACTGTTACTGTTGTAGGCGTTATAAATATTTATGACATACCAGCTTACAGCACTAAAATTGTGAGAGTTAATCGACTGTGACATACAGACGGACAGACAGGCAAACAAACTGATACGGCAAAACTAAAAAAATGCCTAGTTCGGCTCCAGAATCCCTAAAAGGAGTAGTTAGTCATACATAAAAGGTATTAATGTTATCAATTATGTGTCGAGTTAAGTAATGGATAAATCAAAGAAGAATGAAAACAAAATACTAAGATTTTTAGGGATTACATGCGATGGCAAAAAAGTGCGATTACGAAAATAAAGAAAATATAAAATAATTTCACCATAATGATTATTTGGATAGGGAAATATTTGCACAAAAGGTATAATGGAAGAAATAAATTTGAAATGGAAATGTGAAATGTCTAAAAACTAACGGCTGGTATAACGGCATAAGTAAAGGGATACCAGTGCGTCAAGATGGGGGAAGGGCCATGGCGTTCCATTATCTCTGCTTATTCTGCCTATGTGAAAAATAGCGTGCAGGCACACATAGAAACAGAACAAAACTAAGTCAAACGAATGGAAGACGTAAAACTTTTTTAAGCATTTATTAATTTATTTTAAGAATTTGGTTAAATGAGTGTCCACATATTCATACAGGCTGTCAATATCTATAACACTTAAATCAATTCTACACTAATAGGGAATCTTACACAAAACTAAGCGTAGATGGCGCCACCGAAGTAAGACATAAAAAAAACTAGCTATCAAAAAAGAGAAGATTTTCGTGGCGTTCAAAATTAAAAACTTTTACTGAACAGAAAATATGGCGAATAAGTAATATCAGAATAAAAAATCAGAATGAAATGAATGCTCTGAACAAAGCCAAAGCTTTGTTTTTTGCCTTAAAGTTTTTTTTTGCAACGCACAGCTATATCCAGCAGCTTCTGACGTTGACTGTCCTTAAGAAATAAATGGACATCTATATTTTCAACAGCTCCAACTGCAACAGCATCTAACTGCACAACATTGATGCATATTTATTATAAATCAAGATTTAATCTTCGAAAAACCAATGAAACTCGATACTTCTTGAGACAGACGGGTATAAATTACAAAACGTCACATCGTGTTTATCTATGATATTGAGTAGCCCCCTAGCGAGAGAAGTTGGCAGTAACATTCCCTATTTGTAAATTGCACTGTTGTGTACTTGTGCAAGTGATGAACATTCTTCCCACTTCATCTTCAGCTTTTGTTCGCACGCAGCAACTTGCTATTATGCAACGACAACTTGCAATATAATTGGCCCCTGATGGAATTGCGAACACTTTTATCGCTGAATTTGACAGAATTGCAACAAATTTTTACTGTTACCAAATTGCACGAACATACGAGAAATTTTTATTACACAGTAATCACCAAATTGCAGTGCAGTATTGATGCGACATCTAAATCGCCCGTTTTCGATGCAAAAGAAATTTTGACTTTAAATGTCATATCCATTGCATGTTTTATTACTGACGGATTAGAAGTGAATGCGTTGGTGAGATTTGGTTCCAGAAATACGTGATGTCTATTATCTGCGAATATTTATAATTCTGATGAGAAGGTAGTGAATCGTTTAACTTAGTATTAAAATCCTAAATGATGGATTGACCTGTTTCATTTTTATTTTGATGGAAGTCGAAAATTATAATCTTTTAAATATTTGTAAAAGTCAAGAACGAAAAAATTCATTAATAAACAGTCTATAAATAATTAAAGGGCTTTTTATAGGTAATCTTCAGTTGCAAAGATCGTTTGGGTTTTGATTGGGAGATCTCTTATTCTTTTAGCAACCATACTCAAATCGGTATACCATACGTTGAAATCAAATGTGCCAATTCGTAATAGATAGTCGTTGTTGAAGTAAGGGACTTCAATATATTAGTCAAGTGACTTCTTCATGTATTTGTTAATATACCACAGCAAAAAACTACCAACGTGCAATAAATAGGCATTAATATGTTATAAGTATAGTCATATATTATAATTTTATTTGAAGATTTCTGTATTCTGTTGAAAAGAAATATAACGTTCTTGGCCTTTTAGATATCAGTAAGTTGCCATTAGCTAAGTTTTCGCTGTTCTTATCTCTAGATAAATTGTCGTTAAATCTTCTGCATAAATTAAAGAAAAATCATGGTTCTTTCTAAAATGCTGGTTACTGTAAAGTATGTCCTATCACTATTTCGAAAGGAGATTCACTAAAAGCATGTAGTAAGAAGATATAAAAAACAAATTGAACTGTGGGATGAAGTCTCGCCATCATCTGCATAAACAATTGAGCCATGTAAACAGACTCAGCCGGTCCACATTCCACGATATTATACGAGAGTGGTCAAAATATTTTGTTTTTACTTCTTCTCCATTCTCATTTAATTAATGTATCAAAATAAATTGAATTGCAGATTAGAATAAAACAAATTGCCGACCGACACATAAATTATTTCGTTTCGCTGTAATTCCACATACGTAAAATTTTACTTCTGTTGCTATTTAACTCACCTCAAAATGGTAGAATATTCTGTTAATTTTAATTATATTCTGTTAAAAATTTATTGAAATTATTACAATCACAATGATCCTTTTTATTCTATATCATAACGAAAATAAATTGACAAACAGTTTAAACCAATTTAATCCATATAGTTACTGCATAGTTACTACAAACCGCTTTCTCAAAAGTGAATTGTACATTTCAGTGTTACTGAAATGAGTCAATATTACGAAGCCAATAATTTTGGAAATGTATCTTATTAGTGTGGGTTTTGTATTATATATTGTTAAGACTAACGTAAAGCATAACATATGTTTGCTTAATATTAGCTAAATTAATATTAGCTATGTAAGTAAAAACAAACATTCCGACAAATAAAAATGAAAGAACCGGCCAAGGCTTTATCTGGCTTATGTATCCGAGGGTTTGGTTTCACTAGTATGAACTTCCTAATGCAATAAATATTTATAACGCCTATTATCAGTTGTTTTAAATATTAGTCGAGAGTACCCTACGCTTTTTTTACACTGAAGTAAATTTTTTGTCAATCCTTTAATTCTCATTATATGCTAATTAAAAAAAATTATATCGAGTTGTGGGACATCCTTTCGCTCATCACCAAAATCTCGATATGTAAAAATAATTTTTAATGTTTTATTCACATTGCTACAAAAGCATGTTTTTTTATTTCTTTTTAAACTACCATTTCATATTTTTAATTTTTAATTATGACATTTTTGTATTGTTATCTGTTCTTGACGCGTGTTCAAAATTGTAAGTAATTTGGACGTGTGGAATTGGGTGAAAATTCAATTTTTTAGTTCGTATTGCTGCAAAAGCGTGTTTTTTTTTTGGTTTTTTAAATTACAATTTATTTTCAAAATTTTTATTTATAAAATTATGGTATTGTCATCGGTTCTTGATACGTGTGCAAAATCTATACATTTAATAAAATTGTAAGAATTAAATTCTGTACATGGAAACTATTTTAAAAAGGGTCATTGATTTAACGTAAGAATGATAATGGAAGTTGGAAAACCTTTTTTTAAATTTTTGTGTGTTATTTTGTGTGTCAATCATACAAAATCTATTTGACGAATGTTGATGAATTATGGTAATAATATATAACCAAAGGTATGAGATAGAAAAAAATGTTTTTTTCTTATTCCGAATTACACGCGAGTGAAACCATGGTGCCACAGCTAGTTCTAAATAATTCGAAAGTCCGGAATTAGTTGAAAATTTAATTGATTTGTCCTGTTATAAAGATATATTTAACATACCGCAACATATTTCCAGGACAAAGCACAAAACAAATCATGACGCGATGCGGTTTTCAATACCACTGGAATCCTTTATAGTTTCACTCGTATAATTTATTGAAAGGTGAATAATGAAAGTCACGTAGTACATTTCTATAAATAAGTTTATTTGTGTTTTCCTTCACATAGGAAATTATAAGATTTTGTGAGGATTTATCCCTGTGCTTGTTTAATTGACATTGCAATATGTAATTATATCACTTCAATTAATTAATAAATTACATTCAAAAAATCTTCAGATGTTACCGACATCTATTAAGAAGTTATTAAATACTTTTTAAATAAATAAAAACATCCCTTTTAAATTTTAACAACACTATCTGAACTAACTAATTTAATTCCTTCTTATTCCGTACGAAAACAGCCTGTCTGTCACATGATTTTTTCTCGAAAATCATATGATATAGAAAATCGCCATTTAAATATATAGAATTAAAAAAATTAAGATGTACTCTGAATATAAATTTTCGTTTCAGAAGTCAGTTTTGAGGAATGAGAGAGAATGAAAGAAATATCTTGTCGTGGCTGTTATTTTCAATGGTGGTAAGATTTTAAGAAGTGGCTATACCCCCATACTTTGCATGTAGAAAGTTTGTCAATGTTTGTCATAATTTCTGTAAGCGAACGTACGTCACGTCTAATAACATTTTGACGTCAAACGAGTTGAAACAAAACGCTTCTCCTTTGTGAAATACATTAATATTTATTTTCACTGGAAAATAGTTACTTGTTACGATATAAAGTGCTAAAACTATAGCAAAAAGATGTGTAAATGTAAAAAAAATGTCCCTTATTACAAGTAATACCATGGTATTATCAAATTAAGTTGAATTAAAATGTGAGTTCGAAAAAAAATGTTAATATAACTTTTTTCTAACAAAATGCCAAAGAAAATTTTCAAAACCTGTTTCACATTCACTATATCGATATTTATAGATCGATAAAGGTATAAAACATCTGCATTGTTGTTAACTGAGATTTTCTTTTTTTATTTTTGTTAAAAACTATTTACTACCAAGGAATTAATAAAAACCAAAAAAAAAATGACTGGTATAATTTGCTCATATTTAATGTATATAAAAAGTTTTATATAGTTTTTTTTCCAAATTTGTAACACTATTGAGGGGATTGAGCGCGGGCGTGCATCATTCGATCTGTACAAGTACAGGTTTTTTCAATAAATACTTTAGAAAAAAATTCTATTAAAATAATTTTTTTATATTATTCTCTAATATGGCGCTATTTTAAACCTTAGAGATTTAAAGGCTTAATTTTAAATACTCATTGGAACAAAAAAATATTTTCTGTATTGTAATAGTCTCGAAGCTAAATATTATATTAACATTAAAATTCACAAAAGCCAACATTGCTATGAATTTAAAATACGTGTTTACAGTACGGTAAGAGTCTACAAACATCGCCATACCATCATAAATATAAAGTAACTAGCTGTGCCTACGACTGCGGTCGCGTGCAATTAGGAAAAAAAATTTTTTTCTTTTTTTGTCTTGTATATTTCACCTGGTATTTACTATTACCATACAAAATATCATTAAAATCTGTCCAGTAAATTTTGAGTGAACCCGCTCAAATTGACATATAGGCAGACACGACAAAAATTCTAAAAACTGGTTTTCTGGCTTCTATTATTCTTCTATACACTAAATAAATTACTTTTTTAAGATATATTTAATGTACATAATTCACTCTGTTACAATTTTATTAAATGTATATATTTCATTTTTGTTCTTCATTCATTATTATGTTAGTTATAAATTGTTTAACACCATCATATTATTCGTACTGCCACAATTACTGCAGAAATAAAATAAGTTAAGTCCGCAAGTCGTATAGCGAGGTGTAGGCTTTTGGATAATCTGCGAATTGTAGATGCCTTGAAAAAGATATTACCGGTTTATACCTAACTACCACGAAAATTAGAAAATGTGAAATAGTAAGCAGTAAAACATATTTCGTTGCTTTTTTTAAACAAATCATTGACGCAGTGGTAATAAAATACTGACTTCTGAACTCAAGAGTACTGGGTTCTAATATTAGAATTAGTCTCTTTTTGTCCTTTTCCTTTAAGTTAAATAAAACAAAAAAATGATGTAGTTTAAGTTCCGATGGTAAAAATAGCTAAGGAAAATATAAAAATCAAGTTTTTTTATAATTATTCTTTAAAATTATTTAAGAAATATGTGTATACATTTTCAGATCGACACAATTTTCAATGCTAATGCATTGAACTGGAAAATGTACTGGTAAAATTGTATAACAGAATTGATCTAATTATAATTGTTTTTATCAGGTTTACCGTCAATGGCTTTTTCCTCTTCTGCCTGAGCCTTATATGCCATTTTTTTAATTTGAATATAACAATTACATTAATTTCGTAGTTGACCTACATTTAAGAAGTGAATGCTGCCTAATAATTTCTTGTCACTGCAGGCAACCACAAGAATGCCGGTTCGTTCGATTACTGACTGCCACAATTACTGCAGAAATAAAATATTTTTTGTCCGCAAGTATAGCGGCGTATAGGACCTTGCATATAATAAAACCTGTCACTGAAGTTATATGTTAATATTCTTTAAGAAGTGAATGCTGCCTAATAATTTCATGTCACTGCAGGCAACCACAAGAATGCCGGTTTGTCCTTTTACTGACTGCCACAATTACTGCAGAAATAAAATATGTTACGTCTACGAGGCATAGCGATATGTAGGACCTTGCATATAATAAAACCTGACATTGAAGTTATCTGTCAATATCCTTTAAGAAGTGAATGCTGCCTAATAATTTCATCTCACTGCAGGCAACCACAAGAATGCCGGTTCGTTCGATTACTGACTCCCACAATTACTGCAGAAATAAAATATGTTAAGTCTACAAGCAAAGCGACGTGTAGGCCCCTGCATATAATAAAACCTGACATTAAAGTTATATGTTAATATTTACTACCAAGTTACGACTATTTAGTTACTTATTTAAGAAACCTTAACGTACATAGATAACAATGCATAATGTTCTTCCTACAGAATAAATCTCATGCAATTAACCATACAAATTGGATAGTAAAGATTGATTTTGTAAAGAGTGATTTGAAAGAACTGGTTAACTGGGAACTGGTTTTTTGGTATTAGTTAAAAATGTAGGACAACTAGAAAAATAAATGTAAATCAAATATAAACAGAACATAGAATTATATGAATTCAGGTTACAGAAAGCAGAAAGAGTTGTACTAAGAAATTGTATTTGAAAAATAATTGTATTTTTAGATACTATAATTTTATATTTATATAAATTATTCAATAGAGTAAATTTTGTCGATGATTTGCTTTTAATGACGATAGATGAAATTGTTTTAGAATCCTTATAATTAGCTCTTTCAATTGGTATTACACACAACATATGAGCAATAAAAAATAATTTTGAAAGTTAACTATTTAGATATGTGCGTGTTAATACCCTTTATAACTATGCCACATTTCATGTTTGTCAAATAAAACCGTTTGAAAAAAAACATATGCCATGTTTTTTTTTATTTCATAAAAATATGTTTTAGAAATAATCGGCAATATCTCTTTAGCCATCCTTTATAAATTTCTAAAATAAATAGTTTTGGACTCCTCATAAATCGTTTTTTTTTCGGTATATAATTCACACTATATATGACAGTAATGGAAATCGTTCTAAATATTTTAAATACCCCCTCTAAAATTTCTATATAAATGTTTTCGGGAGTGGGAATGTTATATACGAAGGATATGCTTTACCGCTATGCAAGTATTTAAGTCAAACGAGTTCTTAGAAAAAAAGACTATAACAGAGGGATAACCGGGCAAACACGTAAGTGACCTTAAAAGATGGTTTAAATGTTATCTTAAAATTGTTCCATTTATTTCCTTTCTAGGTACGAAACTCTAAAAGACTATTCACTGATATATAAATAATTGGTAGTATATTACAGGATGCAGTTTGATACACTGTGCTTTTTCCCACAGTTGTATATATTTCTGTAACAATTTTTATTACTATACACGGACGTTACAAGTTATTTTCTACTTTTTATTTATAGCCTTGATGTTATTTTCAACTACGTACTTGAGATAATATTTGGTTTTTACGTACATATTTTTGGCATCGCCTCAAAATCGATACCTTCGCAGTAATAAGTAACATACGTGTGTGCAACACGAATATACATAACATACTGACAAACGTAAATACTTACTAAAGGAGACCGGCAAAGGTCCATGTAATGTTGGGCCGAGGTATTATAAGAATAAAAATGACACCGTTATACAGAGAAAATGAAAAAAATAAGCTCCTTAAATTTTTCTCAAAATCGTCAATTAGACAAAAGAGAAATCGTATATTTTTTTATGAAAATTAGGTTGTTTTTTATAACAGATTTTAAATGTAATTTCTACGGGATCCTTTAAACTAGCAAGTTAAAACAAAGTGCAGATTATGCCACAGATGTGCCATATTAATCCGTGATGCTCACAAGCACGACAGGGTCGACAAAAAAAAATTACGTAAACCTCGATAAGAGAGAAAAAGTAATTCATTTTGACAACAATAGAACCGTTGTCAATGTTTATTGACAATTTATTTTTAATTAATTTAGGCAACGGCTACGCGTTAAAGAAAGCAAGAGGCATTGATTATTTTTCGTAATATTTTCTAAAAAGTTATTATGTATTCTGTTCAATTTTTTTTTGATATTTTTATTTTCAATTAATAATTCGTTATATTTATAAAATATAATATTTGCGCATTTATGGAGATAGCTTTTTTGTTTCGTATTATGATAAAAAATTGTAATTCTATTTTTTCCTCTTCCCTGATTGTCAATTACTGAATTGTTTGGTTTTTTAATTCTAAAAAATGCCAGATTTTTTAAAAATTATGTTTTATCTCTGTAACGTCTGGGCCCATTTTTGCCGGACTCCTTTTACTTACGTATGTAAATACGTAAATAAAATGATGTGATTTATTGTTTTTCCACACGCTGTTAATATAGGATACTATGTACTAGAAGACTAATGTATTGCATTTACAGTATGACTGATGATTTAACCAAGTAGGCATTTCTGTCATCGATTGATATTTTTAGAATGGGTAGTTCTAGAAGCACCCACAGGGCTTTTATTTATTTTATATCAACCATTGGAGATCTAAGAGTCTTTTCGCGTGTAGACACTGCTAACAAAGAAAATATTACCTTGCCCAGATTCACCTCTTTCAGGTAGGGTTGAAATTTATTTTACGTCGTAATATCATATGATAAATATCAAATATATGCAAATTCTATTAAATAAATATCTCATTATGAAAGCAAAATGAGACTAAGGGCATCTATTAATTTGTTATTTTATCGTCAGACCCGACCCTTCAATTTAAACTGACCTAACAAAAGGGTCATATTATTTTAGGCTGCCGATTATATAATCTTCAAATAATTTACGACTCATCGGGAATTACAGTTAAAATATTATTCATAGAAACAAATTTTATCAAAGAAAAAGCGATAGTGGTACAATAAATAGAGTACCTCTCAACGTATCGTGGCTAAGCGGTTTCCGTATATGTGACTAACGTAGAAGTGAGTAATGAGCGTACAATGCTCGAAACCTGGATTAGGTTTGAGGAAAAATATTCGATATTCCAGCTAAATAAAAATTATTAGTCCAAAACTTATGAACAATAAACAATACATACTAAGTCTTATGCCTTAACTTTATACCTCGATGCGTAAACATAAGAAACAGACCAGCATTTAAGTTGCAGCCATATATGAAACTTATTATATTGCTTGTAATATATTTCACTTTAACTAAAAAGGCTCAGAGCATTGTATAATTAGCTTCGAATAAAATAATTTGGTACATGTATGTACTCCTCTATCCCTAACAAAGTTATTTTTAATTGAATAAAAGAAGAAAAAGAGTATCCTATATCCATTTCCTGATATTATGAGAATTTTGCGTACTGTAGCTTGGTACGTGTATGCAAAATTCTACAGAAAAAATAATAAGATGGAAGTGGCAAGTTTGTGAAATTGTATGTGAACCAATATCGTCAAACTGTGTTTTGATCGCGCCAATTACAGTTCATAGTAGACCTGGGGGTGTACGCTAACAATCATCTTAAATGATGATCGATGCTGGATATCCCTCCCCCATGCTTGTGGTTTGCATATGTCTATCCTACTCGCACAAATCGTCGAACATTGGACGTACAGAAACAAATTTTCGGTTAACTTTCCTAATATCATTGATTAATCTTTATAACTATGGCAAGAAATAATTACTTTAGCAAAGTCATGTATACTATTCTTATTTTTAATCAATTCAGTGACACAGTAAAATATATTTTTCTTTCTTTAGGCAAAAATAACGGAGCACTTTCTCGCGTGGCTGCAAACGACAAACTAATGTACACCAGATGTGCTTACTTTAAAGTAAGCAGAGATTTGCTTACTTGTGGCGTACTTGTCATACTCACATGCCATTTCTAGCTTATTCTTTATTCTGTAAAAAATTCCAAGGAGATCTTTAAATTAGTCAAGCCATAAAAGCGAGACAAACAAGTAAACACATTTATTTTCAGTTAAACTTGACATCTTCTGGCATTTCTAGGGCTTATTAAAGTGATTTAACACTTCTAACTAATTAATTATCTAATTTACTGAATGATAACATTGTTATAATGTACAAAGAAAACTACCTCTGTAAATACAAATTCTACTTTGCCTTAAGAGCAGATGTTATACAAAAGATCTTACAAGCTTTCTATTCTAACCTCTTGATATAACAAGACACTAACAATACTTAATACTCCAACGATGTTACGTAGAGATAAGATAGTATATGACAATAGACTGGACTTTGGAATGAACTTTTTGTGTCCTAAACTAACAATTTTTTTACGTTACCAAGGCGAATCAAAATGTTTGCTCTTGATGAATATATGCTAGTCAGACTTTCTTATTGATAACGTTTAATATGACGAATTTAATAGTAATAAACTCCTCATATTTAAAGTGATCGATAAAAACACTGCATGATGTGAGGAATATCTTGTTGATAATGAACAATTTATATAATATATGCATTTAAATTATCTTAACGAACACGAAATTCGAACGCTATTCTTTTGCTGCCACGGCATTGCAATTTCGAATGCGCTCATGCAAAAAAGAAAAAAAATCCACAAATATGAATAAAATTTCCAACGTCGATCTTTTCGCTACATCACTTAACTACGATCTTACATCACTAAATGCAACCATAAACATCACACCAACATTCGACAACTGACATTTCGAATCAAAAACATTACTCACCGCAGATGCTATCTTTATCAGGTCTCGCAACATTAAAAAGTAATTAATCTTCGCCGGCGCCGAATCGAGATTCAAACGGCACTCTTTTACTTCGCTGCGCTGCACCGCATCAACCGGACAGCCGCCTTGCCAACTGCAAACGTCGAAATAACTTCCAGTCGCTGTCTCCACACAATTAGCTACCGTGGGCGCCGTGGGCGACGCATCGCGACCGACCGCGGCGCACGTAATTAGAGATGCCGCGATACCGGCGCGACTCATCGCTGCGGCACGCGAATAAATGCTCTTTTTTTATTGATACTCAGATGACATGCATACAGATAGCACCGGCCAGCGCTGTCGTTACAGATGTAAGTAGCGTCGCTGGCCGGCAATTCGTTTGCGATGTTTGTCGTTCGCTGCGGACAGACATCGTGATTGCTGTCTGGAGCCCGTGTACAGAGGATTATTGCTGACAGGGATAGAGTTTCGTATTGATTTTTAAGTGGAATATAATGACAGGATATGGAGAAAGATAAGATAGTAATCTGATCTTAAAATAATGTTGTCAATTAAATAAGGTATCAGAACAAGTGTTAGTGCAAGGTGTTTAGCAAGTAATACGAACATAGAGCAAAGTTTAATTTGCACGTATTAATTAAATATACCGCGAGTTATATTAAATTGCTTTCTAGAGGACAGAAAATGTTTTTTTAAATCTAATTTTAAAATTGTTTAGCTGGCAATTTTAACTTTAACAATGGAATATCGATGTAAATAATTGACAATTCTGTTGCGGGCCGGCCGCAGACTTTTTGTTGCATAGTTGTTTACGCACACATGAATGTCGGTAAGCTCTTTAGAGGCATCTTTTTCTTAAAGCATATCATACAACAATAATAGTTCAACAAGCAATTAGCTTTAGATCTAGGTGACGTTCTGAAAACTTTCACTTTCACCAATTGGCAGGTTTTCAATCGTTAAAAACGTCAATATATTGAATTGAATATCGTGGTCAAACAAAGTCGAAGTCAATCAATTTCGACAATATGGACCTTAAAGATTTCTTAACGTCGTTGTATATGATCACATTATTTTCAATGAAAACAATCTAAATTTAAAAAAATACATACAATGTATTCTAACCATTACTTTCTATCACTAGCTCTAGCTCATAACTTCGTTCGCGTACAATTAAAAACATTATGATCTTACATACGTGTACAACGAAACCACATCGGGATGTTCAATATTCGTAGGGCCTCCATTGGTAACCGGTGACTTAATTTCACTGAAATTAATTGAAATTAAATTAACATTTCGTGAAGGTTTGTATTTTCTGCTCAAACCCACCATTACTAAAGCATAATGTAATTGTGGTAATTTGTAAAACATTATTGTTTACCAATTTAATAAATACAATAATTCTTTTTATTACATTAGGTTAAAATTGATGTTATATTCCTATTTATTTTAATACGTACCTCTTTTTAATACTGCACGTACCTCAGTCTAGATTTGAAACAATAAAAACTTCAGAGATGAATTCTAAAATATGTATATATATATATATATATATATATATATATATATATATATATATATATATATATAACCTCTAAATAGTCTATTTTTAACATTTTTTTGTGTTCCCTTCACTGTGATACATGGTAGAAAGTATTGTGTTTTCTATAAATGTATAATCTATAGCAATATAATGCGCAATGCTATATATGGCATAAAAAGTAGAAAAAAAACAATGCAACAGGGATAATTGTATTGAGTATTGAGATAATTCGATTGTATGTATTGTATTGAAAAGTAAGCAATCGATGTTTACCTCAACATATATTTCTATATAATTATACTGTATCTTTACAACAATAGCTTAAAATTATATACTAAGATGTATCATGAACTTTTGAAGTCGACACAAAAAAACGGAGTTGAATTAATTCAACTGCAGTTAATTTCAAACTGATAAATGCCACACTAACTTTATTTTGTTTTATTTTATAATATATTGAAATAAAAATAAAACATTTTCAGTTTAATTGTAGTGACAATTTAAAAATAGTCGATGGAATTCAAGAAACGTTATTGGCGCTAGATTTCTACTTATTAATCGACTTCACAAAAGGAGGAGGGTATCAATTTGACTGTATTTTTTATATTTATTACCTCATATCTCCGGCGTTTCTCAATCAATTTGGATGATTTCTTTTTATTTGGAAGGATATACTCGTACATACGGTAGGGTTCCAGAATGGCCCCACATTTGGTTAGAATTAACCATGGAAATTTAAGATATACCATAGAATTCCCCAAAATTGAACATCACAGGAAAATCGGGGTGCAATAATGGAGCCCGAAGGTGGTGAAAGGGACTCTTAGGAATGAGGAGTGAACTCATCGAGTTTGGGGTCTTTTAACTTACCTTGACCTAATAAGAAAGTAACAGGTAAATAGGTAGGTAAGTATATACAGGTACATCAAATATAATTTCAACCTTTGATCCATAAATTCTTATGCCGCAGGTGTAGTGCCTGCAGAAACTGTAGGACTGGAAGATCTGCTATTTTGAAATGATTATTATTGTTGGTCTCAAGAAAAGACTCTGTCAGTGAATTCTGGGTTCCAACTTTACTGCAGGTGTACTTCCTGCCTAAACCCTGAGACTTGAGGATCTATACAGTTTTTAAATTAATATTGTGGAGCTCTAACAGAGACTTTGTTACTGAACTTGGAGTTTCAACTCCTGAATCTTGATGCTGCAGGGGTACTACTTTCCTTAACTATGAGACGTAAGGATCTGCTGTTTTTAAAATAGTATTGTAGACATCAATCAAAGATTCTGTCACTAAACTTCGGGTTCCAACTTCGCAGTCTTGATGTTGTGGATGTACTGCCTGTAATGGTGAGACTTGAGGATCTTCTGTTTTTAAGTTAGTATTGTGGGCCTCAAGCAAAGACTTCTACCACTAAACTCCGAGTTCTAATTTCTCATCTTAACGGTGTGGAGGTACTGCCTGTTTAAATCCAGACACTTGAGGACCTGCTGTTTATAAATTAGTATTTTGAGTCTTAAGCCGAGATTCTATTCGGTTGTTTCTCTCTCAGTGGCATTGACTGCTTTTTTGACAATCTGTTGTTCTTAAATTAGTATTGGGGGTCTCAAGCAGAGACTTTGGCCACTGAGGTCCAGGTTCCAACTTCTAAATCTTGACGCTGTAGGCATACTGTCTGCTTAAATCATAAGACTAGAGGACTAGCTGTTTTAAATTAGGATTGTGGGTCTCAAATAGAGTCTCTGATAATCTATGTAACTCCGAGTTGCAACTCTTCTGTTTTGATTCTGTAGGACTACTGCCTACATAAACCGTGAAGCTTGAGGATCTGCTGTTTTTAATTTAATATTTTGAATCTCAAGAAGCGTCTCTATCACTAAACTGTTGGTGCTAACTCGTCAATCTCGACTCCGTTGATATAATGTCTGCTTAAAGCGTGAAACTTGAGGAGCTGCTGTTTAAATATTAGTATTGTAGATTTCAAGTAGTGACTCTGTTATTAAACTCCGGATACCTACTCCTCAGTCCTCATGTTGCCGGGTTACTACCTGCTGAAATCATGATTCTTGAGGACTTGCTGTTTTTAAATTAGTACTGCGGGTTTCAAGTAGAGACTCCATCTTTATACTCGGGATTCCAATTCCTCCGCCTGATGCTTCAGTAGCACGGCATGTTTTACGTATGTTAACTCATATTTCAGATATCAATCAACCAATTTGAATAATTTTATTAATGGCTGCAATGTAGTGTCATAAAAAATTATTAGAATTTGACCATGTACACTGAAGGTACGTCATAGAAATTATCAGCCATGTACTTTTACAGGTGCATTGATCAAGTTTGTATGATATAGGTCCAATGATAAGCTAGTAATAGTCATATAATAGTCCAATGATAAGCTAGTTATAGTCAATAGCAAGGATTGTGGGCAATTACCTTCGCTAATTGCCCACCTGAAAATGTTGTAATACAACGAAACCTAGGTCGTGGTAAAGAACTTAAAGAAAGTAGAAATAATACTACATAATAAAAGTGACCGTTGAAGTCACTGTGGAAGCTAAATTAACCCACTGAATTTTTTTCTTTTGGACCATTAAGTTTATTACCAGTGCCTTCACTAATAAAAGTTTACGGATGAGATTTAATATTACAGAGGTAACTATTTCATGAAACAATACATCTGTAACACTTCGTTTCACTTTTTAACTCTTTGAATTTTATCTCAAACGTGGGAAGGACTTTATGTAAGTTACCCAAACTTTGCATCGGTAGCTTTTATACCGGAGGGCTTTTGGTACACTTATCCTATTAGGAAAATAAACGATGTGTTTCCCAACTTATTTCGTGATACAAGATGCTGTATGAATATCACTATTATATTAGGAGAATTTTGCAAAAATACACCTTTCACGGAGATTTACGCTTTGGAATCTTGAGATGATTTTATATGTTTTATAAGAGTATATGTTCACACGCACACAAGTGCCTATATATATATAAATATATATATCTGATAGTGAAATTAGTGCATATTAATATCTGTGTATTACGTGCGGCTGACCCAAAACAACTCGTTCAAACTTGTTTATTTTGGGTCAGCCGCAAGTAAATATACAGATATTAAAATGTAAACTAAATTTTAATTTGATGAATTTACAATAACAATTAGTGAAATATTAAAAATACGAATTAATTTGTTGCCACAAGGCAAGCATTATTGTCATTTTTATATTGCACAAGACTTTCATATTTATACACATCCGTCACATGTGGCAGAAGTACTGTGTGTCCATTTGGAATTGTCCTCCATTAAATAATTTAAAAACTTCCTTCAGAAACAAATATGTATCATGCATAGTTTCTTCTTTATACACATATGTTGAGCCAGCAATAATTAGGTTTTCCCTCTTGATTAGGTATGTTATATTTCATAAATCATTAGAAACACGTTTAAATTTTTGCACTTTAAAAAGCACACAAAAGTTGATTTGACACAAAAAATATTATTTTTACTGCTGGTGAGAATCTTTTCAGTTTTCATTTTATTTCACGAATAAGATCTGAGAGCTTTCTTTCATTTTCACATAAAAGACAAGACACATTACTGATTTTGTAAACAATACACATGTAAAATAAAAATTCAGTTATACATATACATATACATATATGTATACGTATACGTATACGTATACGTATACGTATACATATACATATACATATACATATACATATATATTTTGTTTTTCTATAAAGTGAATTCAGCGATAAGTGGAGTAGGCGAGGTAATCAGCTCAGCAGAAAGATTGCTATCTTTGCTAATATCCCACCTGAAGATTGCTATCTTTGCTAACAGCCCACCTGAAGATGTTGTAATACAACGAAACCTAGGTCGTAGTAAAGAACTTAAAGAAAGTAGAAATAATACTACATCACACAGTTTCATTTAATTGTGAATAATGAATTTCTACAAAATTAACGCCAAATATATTCAATATTCAACCAATATTGAACCTCAACGAGCTGACGATGTAGATGTAGTACCTAAAAATATTGTTACGTTTCGTGTATTGTCTGAAAATATAGTTGGATTAGATAGTAGCTCTTTTGTATACGTAATTATTACTTAAAACTGATGTAAGAAGATATTTTAATAATGCTGTGATATCTCCAAAGGTTTATATAATAATGGTATTACACTAACGTTATAAATGCGAAAGTTTGGATGAATGAATTGATGTATGGACAGAGATGTATAATTACACACTTACTCCGTCATATCTCCATTATCAATGGATCTACATGAAATTTAGCATACAAATAGATTATAGCTTATTCTAAAACGTAGGTTACTTTTTATCATGAAATCTGAAGTAGTACCTAAGGGGTGGAGCATAAATATCAATATATTTATGTATGCATGTATGTATGTATATATATATATATATATATATATATATATATATATATATATATATATATAATGTGGGTTTTTATAATTTATGTCTCCTTTTAATAAATTTCAAAAACCATGTTTTTCTAAATCGCGTGGCAAAGATGACCGTACACTCTTTTTCTTTTCAATGTATCATATTGTAATTATAAATGTGTTATCTTAGTTAAAACATTTATTTTTTCTGCTTCAGTAAATATCGGTCAGACAAAGTTAATTTTTTTTTTCAATTTATAATCCATTAATTAGTTTGACATTAGAACAAAAATTAATAGGTATAAAACGCTAATTCAACCAGTATGGCAACAGAAGCTAGACATTGAGTAAAAATATCCAAAACAGACTATTAATTTTTGAAAGAAAAATATTACCGCAAATCTTCGATAATATTTTTCTAATGGATTAAATTCATTTGGTAATGACCGTTTCACTTATAAATCATTATTAGGTTGTGATCATTATTTGGCCTAGCTTCAACTGGAATTCGGTTTTTACTGCTAACGGATATAGCGACAGAAAAAGAGCTGAAAAAATGCAATGATCACTTTTGGTTGTTTTGTAGAAATTAGCTTGAGTTAATAAAACTACATTATCGCGACAATCTTCTTACAGGTAATTGTTTCTTTTGTATGGCAAGGAGACTATTTACAGTCTCCGTGAAAGTTTCAAAATATGTGTATCTTACATATTAGTACAAATATATACCTTAGTACATTATATTAGAAGTGTCTTATATATAAATTATCCGGTGCATATTAAATTACGTTGGTGCAAATATTACTAACAAAATAATGTAAGAATGCATTCAGGTGCAGATATATATCTTATTCGTGTCCTTTTTAACTATGAAAGCGCTTAATATTATTAAGAAAACTTATTGTTTATTGCTAAGGACCTTAAAGTTAAAGCTACTTCTGTTGCTAGATATTTTTATTAATAAATTACGTATAGTTTTACTGATAATTTCAACTTTATGTCCTACTTTTAACCGAACGGAAGGTAATTAATTTGTCTTATTTCCTTAATGAAAATGCTTATTTCCAAAGCTGATTACCTCGCCTACTCCACTTATCGCTGAATTCACTTTATAGAAAAACAAAATATATATGTATATGTATATGTATACGTATACGTATACGTATACGTATACATATACATATATATATACATATCATATCTCCATTATATCACCGTCATATCTCCATTACCAATGGATCTACCATTGATAATGGAGATATGACGGAGTAAGTGTGTAATTATACATCTCTGTCCATACATCAATTCATCCATCCAAACTTTCGCATTTATAACGTTAGTGTAATACCATTATTATATAAACCTTTGGAGATATCACAGCATTATTAAAATATCTTCTTACATCAGTTTTAAGTAATAATTACGTATACAAAAGAGCTACTATCTAATCCGACTATATTTTCAGACAATACACGAAACGTAACAATATTTTTAGGTACTACATCTACATCGTCAGCTCGTTGAGGTTCAATATTGGTTGAATATTGAATATATTTGGCGTTAATTTTGTAGAAATTCATTATTCACAATTAAATGAAACTGTGTGATGTAGTATTATTTCTACTTTCTTTAAGTTCTTTACTACGACCTAGGTTTCGTTGTATTACAACATCTTCAGGTGGGCTGTTAGCAAAGATAGCAATCTTCAGGTGGGATATTAGCAAAGATAGCAATCTTTGCTAATATCGCACCTGAAGATGTTGTAATACAACGAAACCTAGGTCGTGGTAAAGAACTTAAAGAAAGTAGAAATAATACTACATCACGTAGTTGTGATATAGTCACGTAGTTTCATTTAATTGTGTTCAATATTGGATTTAACCTAGCCAAAATTTCTCATACTGCTTGCTCTAGTCATCCGAATTCATTATCTGTACGCCATCTATTCAAATAAACTCAAATAAATTCCGTTATAATAGGTATTCCAATTAGGAGTCTCAATTCCAATTTCATTACTCATCTTTTCACCTCTTCAGATGTCCAGCTCACCATAAATTCGACCTGATAAATTTGCTTACGATTTCAGTAACGCCAGTTTTCTGCCTCATAAACTCATTCATGATAAAGTCAGCCAGTAGCCACGAGCAGCATAACCCTCTCTATTGCATTTGCGTGATTTCCAGCTCCGACACGATTTATTGGCGATAGCCAATGTTTCGCATCTGTATGACATTTCAGGCTGTATGCACTGGTTGTCAGTTCTCTTTTTATATTACGTAACTATTACTATATAATAGTCCGCAATTCTTAAATTAGATGCATTTTCATTATCTACTTTGCAGTATTTACCTTAGATTCATTTATAATAGCATTAAAAATTCCTGAAATTTCAGATGGGATTTTAAATCTGACCTTTTTAAAATGGTCAGATTTAAATGACCATTTTTAAAACGGTCAGATTTAAATGACAATTTTTAAAATGGTCAGATTTAAATGACTAATCAGAAAAAGCATTTCAGTAGCATAAAAGGCTGACGAAACTTATAAAACAAAATTATTCGCACCATTTTGTATACGTGATTATTTTGTAACAAAGTTTTCCTGCAATTGAGACAAAGAGAAAAATCCCATTACAAGCAAAACCACGTCCTCCGCACGTCAAGGGAGAAAATATTATCCGCATATGATTATTAAACCACAATACTTAGGAATATTTTTTATTCACTAATTTATTTCTCTGTTTATGTGAAATAATTTATTTTATTTCCTTACAAATTTTTACATTTGATTGTAAAATCTTGTGGTGTTTTTAACAGAGACAATAAGGGGAATAGTTGTGTAATAGATAATTATAATTAATTCCAGATTCTCTCCATTTTTTCTTTCCAAATTATTCGTTATTATTGAAGGATTTAAATGTTGACACCATAGAGGATCTTGCTCTCATCAGACACGGTGTAGAGAGAGGTTGAAATCTTTGTTATCGCTGATATATGTCCCTTTGAGAAGTGATTGTTAATTTATTATTTCAGTTCAGTAACCTGTAAATTTTATAACATTGCAAAAAATTTACCAGCGTATAATAATCGATTGGCGAATAGCTTTCAACATACTGGCACATCAAACTGCGATCACCAAGGCTATCAGAGCCGAGTAATTTTATTTTCGAATTTTCTTTTCGTTAAATATGGAAATCAATCGAGTTTTTATTCCACTGGAATAATTGCTACCAAAATCGATTGCGTCAAACCATCGTTTTAACATCTGATAATGAATCTGAATAGCTAATTTGACTCTCACGTCCCGTCTTTTTAATTTTAAAGGATACGATTAAGAATCTTAATTTTATATCCACGTATGTATAAATATAAGTATATCACTTTCGTTGAAACCTGACGAGTAATCGAGAGGCCAAATCGGCAAGCATATTTCACTATAAATATACGGCGTGTAGGTGGAAATGATTAAATAGGCATAACTAAATACTGATACTTTCAATTTCTATTTAAACAATTAAAATCGCGATAAAATACACTTCATATTTCACTGAGAAAAATCTACATTAAACTTACTTTCTATCTTCCACATAAATATACATTAAAATAAAATTTAAAATAAAAAACACCTCAAATAACATTGATTGAATGCGGTGAGTATAATTGCAGAGTACAAACGCGCTGATACGCGTAAGTTAACTACACCTGTATTTTCATATTTCACCATGAGAATAAGCATCGATTGAATTCAATTATCTACATTCCAAGGCGTCATGATATCACTTTTGCTGCAATTAAAAATAATTATTTAATCGCTTAAAAGATCACGGATATGACTGTACAATTATCAATGTACTATTTTAGTGATTAGTACTAAGTAGTCCGAATAATCTCAAAGTCACGCCGTCTTTGTATCCTTCCTGATCAATAATGGAAGTAAAAGATTCAGGTATGTACAGAAACAGTTGTTAAAAAGATTTAATGCAAAATTATGTGCGTTTTATACATATTATAATTATGGCTATAAAGGGAATAGGGAATTTTTTTAAATACTCTTCAATTTCCATTCGCGAATCACATTTCAGTTAATTTCAATATATTTGAAGAAAACTGACACATATAGTGATAACTTTAGTACAAAGAAACTTAGCTCGCTAATTAGTATAATAAGTATGTACGAATTTCGACTCCTGTAATATCCACATTGATGACGATTGTTATGAACAGGCGTTGTATTTTGGAACGAATCTTTAATTTAAATAATTATGAATGAGACATATCAGGCATTACTATTTTAAGTGTGACATATTTACACGCTGTATAACAAATGTCATGAGCGGTCGACAACACTCAATACCATACACTAGTAGACGTCCTGTAGTACAATGCCGTTCGGCAGTCGTTCATACTTTAGTTTTTTCTTTACTAGATAGGTATTCTTGTACAGAACTAATGAAAGTTCATCCGCGAAAATTACTATTTGAGTCTCATTCCCACAAAACTAATTAAAATTAAAATTATTTTGAAAACATAGAGAAAACTAAACCATTCTACTTTTGTTTCTTCCAACATGCATTTGGCTGTTTTTTTTTGTTATTTAGGTATCTATGTCCAATATTAATACAAATTTACCGCCTACATATACAACCAACTTTACCCTTATTTGATACAGTGGTATAACTTGTTGCTACAACCATAATTTTATAACAATTGGAAAAAACCACAATTTCTTGGAATAAACAATATATTTAACTCAGTATTGAAAATCCTATTGAAGAACATTTCCTGGCAAAAATTATTGTGCCACACCCTGAATGAAGAATCGGGCGATGTTTAAAAATAACGTACAGTAAAATTAAACGAAAAATGTACTATAATAATATACTGTGTCAACTCAATTCCTCTTAAATGTTCTCTATCATAATTGCGACCTCGTAATACTGACTGAGTCATATTTAACCCGTAGGAGTATTAAACTGTCGAATCCACGTCGTTGATAGCGGAACTCTATACAGACAACAATATTAACAATTAAAAGATAATTGCTTCTCAATTACTGCGCATTTCGGACAATTTACTACGCTATAATAGCGGCCTTGTAGAACCTTCAAGTAAGACATATAGCTATGTCGAATTCAGAAATAGTATTCGGCGGACAGGCCTATTTAAACATCATTCGAACTGGTGACGCATGCTTATTCCCACCGGTTGCTGACCGCCGGTGTTCAATTACATAACGTAACATTAGTTTATCAAGTTTCATTCATATGTTGTTTTTTTTAAGTTAGTAAAGTATATGTAACGACAATTCGTACTCTTGTTATATCACGTTACTCGATCGACAATTGTGATATTAAAAGCGTACTAAAAAGTGTATCATGTAGTCATTTTGAATTGAGTAAATACTAACACTTAGTAGATACAAATTGTTGAGACGTAATTTTACGTAAATTGTGTTAAAATACTTAAATATTGGGATGGCTAATAAATTTTCAATCCCAACTAGCTTATGTAAAAACCGCCTGTGACAGATGGATACCGACTTCGGACAGACGCCGAAGTGCTTTCATTAGTGCTCAGTTTTAGAAACTTTTCCACGAAACATTAAAATGGTTTAATTATATACGCAACATACCAAATCTTAATGCAAAGTAAGATACTAAACGGGAAGAGTCCTGGCTGGAGAAGAATATTCTAGCTGGATAAACCACGTCTGTGGTACGATAAAAGTACCCATTCAGTTTTTAGGGTAGCTGCATCCAACGTTCAAATGGTTGTAATGATTTTCAATCTCAATTTAGAAGAGGCACTAAAAGAAGAAGAAAATATATATCATCTTTACTGTTGCCACAATCTGTTACATGTATACATTCAGCATAAAAATCTGGTGACTTAGATTCTACAAATCTGACAAGACCTTTTTGGACATCTACTACACTGTCAATTTTTTTTTATTCTTTTTGTTAGTATATAATCTATAGTTTGTTCGTTAGTCGAATTAATTGCTGTATTCACCGTAAATCTCTCCAGAAGCAATTTCCAATTAACAAGAGTTTACGAACTGAAATCCCTGTTAAGTCCTACACTAACAGAATTTACGTTTGCGTATCTGATTAACGTATCTAATCCACTTACCTTTACCAATTAGTACTGCTTGAATTAATCGAAGTTACATTTTAATATTTATAATTTTTGATAAACAGGAACTCATAAAGTAGAAGAGTGCTCGATACCGGTTTAAATTTATTTTCTTTTATTCAATCCACTTAAAGGTTTGGCGCTAATTGAGACCAACTGAGTGCACTTCGGCCTATTTACAAATTATAATCAATTATTCTGAAACTTTTGTCACCTTTTCTAGCAAAATTCCGAACTCGTAGCTAAAAACTCATTAGCTAATCCAACACTTTACCCATAAATGACATTGTAGTTTGTCTTAGAAAATGACAATACTTTCGAAAATCAACGATGATGGTTTATTATGTTACAGTACCGTTCAAAGTCCATTGTCTAAAGTAAAAAATAATTGTTTTATATTTCTCTCTACTAACATTAGTATTTTTCTTTAATGTTTCTAATGATTTTCAATGAAGACGATTTTCACAATTTGAATGGTTATCTTAAAATTTAATAGTCAACCACTGAACAGAATGACACACGTAGTACCTTTTTATTTAGAAATTGTTTATAAATAAACACTTTTAAACGCTATCAGGTTTTTATTTATCTCAATTATTAATTGTAAGATAAACGACACTTAAAAGGAAAAAATACCTACTATTACCCTATATGGAAGATATTAAAGTGATATATGAAAACTCTCTTCTTCCATTTATCCTTAAATCCTTACGAAAAAGTGATGCACAAAATCACCTGCCCAAATAATAGCTACGTTCTTTGTTACAACCTGTATATATATATATATATATATATATATATATATATATATATATATATATATAAGCAGACAAATTATCGTTAAGTTTTATACACTCTAACATATATACCGTATATATAGTTATAGTTATTTTAACAAACCTTCTGTACTGCAATTGCAAATAAATAGAAAAAGAAATAGAAAAAAGGTTAAGTGGGTACAAAGAACCGATATCAGCTTTTACTGGTAGAACGGTAAATTAAATTAGTTCATATTCGGTTTTGTTCTGCCGTCTTTTTTTATGTCTGTAAAAACAGAAACAACCTATGCTTTTAAAATTATGTTCTTTTATATTTTTATTATGTGTTCTTAAATATATGTCGGAAGCACATATGAACATTAGCGTATTTGATATAGACCTATATATTTTGTGAAATGACCTTTATAATATTTTGTGAAATGGCCTTTATAATCTTTTGTGAAATGGCCTTTATAATCTTTTGTGAAATGGCCTTTATAATCTTTTGTGAAATGGGCTTTACAATCTTTTATGAAATGGCCTTTGTAATCTTTTGTGAAATAGTCTTTATAATCTTTGGTGAAACATCCAAAAGGATGTTTAACAGACAACCTTTAAAATAGCTCAAAAAATTTTCGCGTTGACAAATGTTACAAACATTCGACAGAGGTAACGCCAATGCTGTTGTCGACTGGTGATGAAAACTGGATGTACTATTATAGTTCGGACTGAAAGCAGTATGCGCAGTGGGTGTTTACTTCTGAAGGGTTGCCTGCAAAAGTGAGGAAATGATGAAATGTTGAAAAAAGATGATCACCTCGTTCTCCAGACGGGCAGGTAATTATGCAACTATTGTTCTGAGAAAAGAACAGTTAGTGCAGATTGGTTTACCAGTATTTGCTTATTGTTTTGGAAAAAAATCGAATGTAACGATCTGCTGTAGAATCCGCCTTCATCACACGCTTAATTAAAATTTACATTTGCATAACTAATTCAATATTTTATTTTATTATACAGTATTTGCTTATTGTTTTATATACAGTATTTGCTTATTGTATTGCTTATTGTTTTGGAAAAAAATCGATTGTAACGATCTGCTGTAGAATCCGCCTTCATCACACGCTTAATTAAAATTTACATTTGCATAACTAATTCAATATTTTATTTTATTATACAGTATTTGCTTATTGTTTTATATACAGTATTTGCTTATTGTATTGCTTATTGTTTTGGAAAAAAATCGAATGTAACGATCTGCTGTAGAATCCGCCTTCATCACACGCTTAATTAAAATTTACATTTGCATAACTAATTCAATATTTTATTTTTATCTACTTTGATACCCTATATCTCATAAAATATTGATACTACAGTAAAGATGCGACAACATAATTTATGGAAAATTTAATTAAATGTAATTGTAAATATATTATTAATATTTTTCGAGATTCAAGCAAAAAACCGAAAAATGAGACCTTTCCCCCCTTTCCTCCACCGCCGGCTTGCCTCTGACCATCGGGGACTTTTAGTAGGTTCATCTGGACACCTCAAGGAATAGCTGTACCAAGTTTCAAAACTAGACGAATTATTTGGTCAGGTTTCCTTAATTTTATAAGCTTGTATAAAAGCACCATAAATGTGTAAGCATACTTACCTACTATATTTAGTTCTATTTTCCTTTTTGTTTCTCTTAATTATTTTCTTATAAATCAAGACTCTATATGGTAGAAAGGAAAATTTTAGTTAACTATGAATAGAAATGACGATTATGATCTAAGGGAGATAATCTATATATATGCATATATATAATATATATATATATATATATATATATATATATATATATATATATATATATATATATATATATATATATTGGCACACTACATACATTTACACATTTACACATTTTTTGTATTCAATTAACTCCTAAAAAATGTTATCCTTAATCAATATGTGCATACACGCAATAAAATTGCCGAATTGTAAGAAGTAAAATCAATAGATTTTAATTGTCATTATTGCTATAAGTTTGTTGTTGTGTTAATAAATATTTCCTGTTAATTTGATGCAATGACTGATCTTGATAATAATACAATTGAAATCAAATGATCTTGATACTAATAAAAATCTTGATACTAATAAATTGTACAAGGCTCTTTAATTAATTGAACATAACAATAATCTGCAAGGCATTTTCAATCAACTTGAACAGGGTTTCATTCTGATAACAGAAATTGAAATCAAATGATCTTGATACTAATAAAAATCTTGATACTAATAAATTGTACAAGGCTCTTTAATTAATTGAACATAACAATAATCTGCCAGGCATTTTCAATCAACTTGAACAGGGTTCCATTCTAATAACAGATGAACTTAGCTAAAATTCCATTTAATAAATTAATTGCGGATAGGTAAAAAATTACAAATTATAGTATATTACATGTGACGCCACTTAATTACCTAGCCAGACAAAAGACTGAACATTTGACTACATCGAGTGTAGACATTAAGGGTCATCCGCCATACAAGTTTGATCTCATTCCATATACTTTCTATTTATTCTTAAGACTAAAAGATAAGCTGCGAGGGATACTATTCCTGGAGGTCGAAAAAACAGTGACTGCTTTGAGCGATACTCCCAAGGAAGAGTGGGCCGTCTCCTCCTTTTGGTGTTTCCATTGAATGAAATTACACATAAAGTTCCACAGAGATTATTTTGAAAAACGATAAATAAATTACACACACTTTCATTATTATAAAAACGTTTAGTGTTCCCTCTCGTAAAAAAGAATAGTAAACATTTATTTATAATAAAAATAATGTTAAAATAAACGATAATTTTTTTGACATTTTATCCAGAATAACCATAGATAATTACTTCATTTCGTTGCAAAAAATTATATAGGAATTATAAGAATTAGAGAATTAATTGTCCTTTCATCGACAATCTCGACTTAAAATAAACAATAAAACTAAAAACATCAAGATACATAATGTTTATTTACGTTTTCTCCACAACAAGGAAATATTAGATAATGGAAGTAACTATAAACATAGCAAATAAAATTTTCATTATCCGATAATGATGCTTGAAAACTATCCTCGGTTAAATTTAATGTCGCCTTATCAATACGCTATTACATTATCCTATCATAATTCCACTAACTGCAAATGACTGCCCCAGCATGTTTAACCAGTAATTACCACTCTGTCCCTCGATACTGTTACATTGAATTAATAATAATAAGCACGACTCGATATCGATATGCATCGCAAAATGTTTATTTTAACTTATATTTTCTTTATAATATTCCAATAAAATCGTATCTACTTTTTAACGTGGTCAGTGCTAGTTAATTTTTTAACAATATTTTTAATATTAAATATATTTGGCGTTAATTTTGTAAAAATTCATTTGAATTTAATTTTTTACAATTAAATGAAACTACGTAATGTAGTATTATTTTTAATTTACTTATTTTCAATTCTTTACCACGACCTAGGTTTCGTTGTATGATAACATCTTCAGGTGGGTAATTTGTAAAGATCTTTGCTAATTACCCAAGTGAAAATGTTATCAGACAACGAAACCTATGTCATGACAAAGAATTAAAATAAAGTAGAAATAACACTACATCACGTAGTAGTTTCATTTAGTTGTGAAAAATTTTTAAAAATATATTTTTAATTGTCACTCCTGAATCATTTTTAAATTGATGCGGTCTAAGGGAATATGCTAAATCCGCCATTTTCGCGAAAGTTTCCACTTAATTATTTGAACCCATATAAATGATGCAGACTTTTCTTTAACGCTGAAATTTATTCATGTTTCAACATAAATTATGCACTTATACTTATTGCTGATTCACTCCGTTAACTCTGCTGCTGAGCCATTTATAACAGTGCAGTCCACTGAAGTCCTTCAAGCTGTTGTCCCTGGTATTATTTAAAATGAAAAATGGTCACAGGAGGCTACGATTGATAAGGTGGTCAGGAGTCTCTTCATCTTCTAGGTATGATGAGAAGAGGGGAGTTAGCGTTGGCACTTCAGGTCAGATGGTTACAGTGCCGCTAGTCGTACTAGGTAGCCATCATAAACATGGCGGCAATATATCTCTGGGCAGGTTGTTGCGGATTTAATTTAATAAAACAATCAGCTCAAATCTTTTACTAACGAGAGTTGTTTTCAACAGGTGTTTTTTTCCTTTAAAGCTTATCACTCTTGGTGATATTGCCAAAAAAACTGATTAATATGTAATTTCATAAAAAAACGATTAATATGTAATTTCAAATCGAATAACTATTTTAATATTTCTAACTTAATGAAATTACATGATAATATTTTGCTACACACTTAAAAGATCCAGTTTATTTGCCGTTTTGTAAATCTATCTTGAAAATTCGAACATTTTCTGTAATCAGAAAAAGCGTAATGTCAATTTCATAAAAGCAAACGTGTACAGAATCTTCTGGCGAAAGGAAAGGGAAATTGGCAAAAATAATTGACAAATGAACACAAGGTCACACTACTAGTAGTAGGTTAGAAAATAAAAGCGACATACTGAATGTATATGATGAAACAAGAATGTAGAGGCGAGTATGTGAAGGTATGAATGAACTTAATTAGTAACTAAAAATCATTAAATGAATTACTGTAAGAACTGAAGTAGTCGAAACGAATTGAAGAAAAAGTAATGTGTGACAAAAATGGAATTTATAGAAAAAAAAATGCTAATAAAAAGACTTTTATGATACAATGCAAACAATTTACGGAGTTAATTGGAAAATGTTTAAAAATAGTATCTGTGCAAAATCAATGGAAAATTTGTACGTAAAAAGATAGTTATTTATTTATTTACCAAATAAACATTGTTACATTACAGATACGTTACAATAAAGAAAAAAAATAACAATCAAATACAAACCACAAATCGAAGAAAGTTACAAGATTTTTAATACAAACAATACATTCATAAATTTTCAAATATTTTTAATACAATAATACATTTTCATCCACTACAAATTTAATACATTCTGGTATGGTCGTGAGAAATCAGTTTATACAAATAACATGGTGGGATACTTCGATATAGATCCGTTCAAGGCAGCTTGTGTTCGCCAGCTCCTATATATTTATTTAGAATAAAAAAGGATAAGGGGATGGAAAACATACCTGTGCATAATTTTGAAAATTGAATTGAATAATTTTAAATACGTCCGAATTTCGAGAGTATGGAAAATTATCATACCAAGGATAAGGAAAGTAGGAAAGAGGAAAGAGAAGTAACCATATTGTCTTCTACTTAAGTATCTGAATAGAATTCTTACAAGTTTCAAGTCAATACAAGAAACTGTCACTTTGCTTTAAATAAATGAATAGACATACTTAAATTACTATTCTTATAATTAGCCTTTTCAATTAACACTAGCACAGCTAACCTAATTATATTTCTTCTAAATAATTCACGTTTAATGCAAATGAACTAGAGTCAGCTATAGTTTATTTTCTGAAATAAATATATGCCATTTAATTTACAATTTTTTTTTTGTAAATACATGAAAGCAATTTTTTTACGCTAACCTTTTTCTCCATTTTCAGCATTATTATAGCGTATAATTTAATATATATATATATATATATATATATATATATATATATATATATATTAAAATTTAACACTTCAATATTTTTATTATACGATTTCAAGATATATATATAACCGAAAAAAATTAATTAGATATGGAATCAACAGATAATGGCCGAATTGCTTTCATATCCGTAATTTTGTATAAAACTGCTGTGTCTACGACTTCGTGAAATTCGAAATAAGAAAACTTATTAGAGTGCCTTTTCTCTCATACATTGCTCTTGGTTATAAGCTATTACCATGCCAAATTTCATTAAAATCCGTCAAGTAAATTTTGCGTCATTGGTGAACAATTTAATATGCAGACAGAGAGAGAAAAATTCTAAAAACTGATTTTCTGACTTCTACTATCATTCTTTACGCTAAATCAATCACCGTTTTTAACATATTTTTGATGTGCAGAATTCACTCTTTTACAATTTTATTATTTGCATAGATTAGGAATTAATGAATATCTTAATAGCTGAGGGTTTACTCATATTTTGAAAACTTATTGAAAGGTTAAAATATTGCTCTTATGTTTTATTTTGTATTGTCAGCTATTTCAAAATGTTTATTCAAATACCCTAGAATATGGACAATAATGTAGAATACAGTCCATTCACGTATGTTGAAAACGATATTATATTTTAAACGAATTACATTTTATCTACACGTATTGCATTATCGTTTAGAACTCGTTCCCATAAATTATAGATATAATTAAACCAAACGTACAGCTTTCACTTGTCTATTTTACGACTGTCGACCTTGATAACACACACAAATATCCTACAAGTAAACCCCTAAATAACGTCCAGTTTATTACTGTGACACTCGGTTACCGATATGTGACGTAAATAAACAACTTATCGCTATGACTAAGTCAATCATCAAACGTTTATAGCAACGTACTTCCGTTTCGATTCGCTCGAAGCGTTGAAAGCATTGTCACAACGCCCTCATATCTGCTAAAGGTCTGATAATAAATAATGAATTGTAGAAGGACAATGCGCTAGCGGCAGCCCGCCTTATTAGGAATCGCAAATCAGGGTCTAATCAGTCACTGGCACGGCCGCGGGCGCGACTGGCAACAGGTGGGTAAGACGAGCGTAGTTGCGTAATTCGTAGTCATTGTTGCAGATCGGCTCATCTCGAGACACATCCCATTTGGCACAAGGTCTTGCTGTGGGATGAGGTGCGCCTTAATTGGCCCGTGAATAATGGTTCGGCAATTGTTTTGGTTTTGTGGTTAACGGGAGGCAATGATCATCAGATGGATTAGTTTTTGTCTTTGGTAGTACCGGATATTGAAAGACGAAATTGAGAAAAAAATTATTCCTTATAGTAGCATGATTTAAACCGTCATTAGTAGATTGTACCTTATGATTGCAAAGTGATCTTTCTAGCCCGATAATAATGAGATGTTATTTCTATTTTCGTGTCTAGACAAGAGACATTACCTTAACACACCGTCTTTCCAAATAAATCGACCGCAGATCTCAAACTGTCATTACGATTAGCACGATTTACCTCTTTAATCTTACTAAAATTCGTTTTTATTTTATATTATTTTGTTATATTAGAACATGTTTCTCATTTATGTTATACTTTTCTAAAAGTCAATCGAGAATAGTTGATTTATAAATGCACGTATCAAGTCATTGCTATTTGCTTTGATTGTAACAAAAATATATCCCTATATAATTTTGTTACAATCAAGCATCCCTATTACAATCTCACAAGAAAATGACCGAAAAATTGGTTTATATATTTACTCTTCCATAACGATAGAGCTGCCTATTTTTTTTTGTTAAAATCACATATTAAGGATCATTTTTGTAATATTTAACTTTTCCAGTTAAGTAATGAATTTTGCAATATTTGTGATAATAAACTTCTTATAAATTAAAGTTTATTAGTAAAACTACAGCACATAAATTACTTAAAGTTAACAAAGTTATATTTAATTTACAATACTTTTAAATCTCTATAATATTCAGACACCTTTTGAATTTTAATTCATATAAATACTAAAATATGCATATACACAAACGGTCCAGTGCGTGCCGAAACACACACAATACTTCTGGAATTTATTACATATATTGAACAGACGACCGATAGTGATTGGGGAAAACGGAACACAACGACCGACAGTAATCGGAGAAAACGGATATTTAACACTTTAACCCACACGTCCAGCAAAAAATCGAAGCGGTTCTGGCCGAATACAAACCTTCCGATTTAAAAGGCACTAACGGCGAAAAGATAGAACATATTACTTAACAGGCGCCAACGGAGACTGCAGACGTTTAGTTGACGACACGTGCGTCTTGAATTTTGTCCGGTAAATCGGTAAGAAGTGAGCTACCGATCTTGTCTCAAAAAATTGGTAGTGATCGACCGCCTACTCACCCACAAAAGACATTCATGTGCGCGTAAACTATAAAAACCGTGACACTAAGGCAGATGGATTAATGGATGAAAAAACATATCGAAATTATAAAAGTCATTGTTCCAATAAGGCTTTAGCCATTCAACGTCTATTGCAATTTTCTTCTTTAATAATAGTGTGAAAATAAGGAGTGAAATACATTTTATATTTTTCGAGATCTCTTCACAAAACGTCCAAAACGCCTTGTCAAAACCTTCTCGAGAAATTGTTATGTTATCGATACTCAAATAGTTTTATATCGATACTCATATAGCTAACTTAATGTTTATCCTCTTGTGAGCCTTGAGTTGTATACTGTTTCTCTTGCTGCAAAATTAGAAAGCCTGTACATGTATTAATATATTACGAATCGACAACAGCTTTAGTCATTAATAACTCACGTTTTGTTACGCAAAGCACTTGCGCTATCTACTTCCTACATTGAATACAGTGAATGACACCTATAGTTCCAGCTAGAGGACGTGACATCACTTCCCGCGCATCCCCGTGGGAGCACAACGCCCTTATCTCGCCGCAGAATGCGTCAACTCGTAGATAGTTTATCGAGTCTGGATAACGATGTATGAACATGATATGTTTAAATATAGAACGCGTCTCGCTTACACTTGGCCTCCAGTATGCATTTAATTACGTATGCACATATTTGATATGGAACTTGCAGAATGGTTTTATCGAGAATACCTTGTGGTGAACCATATCGATATTGTATTTATTGGTGGTCTATTAATATATAGACCGGATGTGGCGTGGCCAGTGTTTAGAAAAAATATTTATTTTTATTTTACGGTTTGAAAGTTTTCTACTCACAGTTGATAAGATATGTGCAAGGCATGGGAAAAATATTTTATTCCAAATCATCATCACTTTCAATACTGAATATCAATAGATGTTTCTAATGAATATGTTGTTCATTTAATTGTTTTCAACGCAGACGTCCGGTATGGTGTAACTGTTACCTTTATGTTAAATTTTGTATTATCATTTGACTTAATTTACAAATTAAAACTAGTTTCTATTTCATAAGTTAAGTTTTAATAAGTTAAGATTAGTACAAATGTAAGTTTGTATGTGTTGAAATATATTTGATGTCATTATTACCATGTATATTAATATATTTGATGTCATCATTATGCATTATACAACATATAATCATCCCCTCCTGGCTTTGCTCGAGTGATATAAGTATTATCACAAAATGAATTATCAATTTTTATGGTTCAATAACAAAAGGATTAAAGGATCACAAAATTGATTATAAATTTTTATGGTTCAATAACAAAAGGATTAAAGGGTCACAAAATGGATTATCAATTTTTATGGTTCAATAACAAAAGGATAAAGCTAATATCGATACGGTCTAGACATTAATTCGTCTGTCCGTTCGTAAGAGGATTATATCTCATAGACGGGTACTTTTTTGCGTATAATTGTGCACACACAAGGGGACTTCTGTGCTATCTTTATATGTCTAAATCACACTGTCTAGACCACATAAACGTACACAAAAATACTCTTTTTATTAATCTGAAAATTCATTTTTTTTCTATTTATTTGAGAAATGTGGTATCGTATATTAACAGATTACATAAATAGAGAAATATATCAAGTTAAAGTAGTAGGTAGCTAGATAAACAATATCAATAAACTCATTATTTTTTATGCATGTCTGTTTTACTTTATTTAAGGTTCATCTAGAACAAGAACTTCAACATTTAAGTTGTTGTTTAATTATTCATATTCTGTTTATTTAACGCTGTAATAATAAACAGAAGGAAGTATAATCAACATCGATATCTCCCACACACCGCTCAAAATATTCTACTCTGACGCAATTTGTATGATGTAACCTTTGTTGCTATACCACAATATCTCCAGAAATATACATCCAAACTACACGGTGTCAAGGCAACTTTTCTTTACGTAGAATATTAAAAACAATTAAAATGTGTATTTTCGTAAAGGTTAATTTATTAACCCAAAAGTGGTAGTTATATTCCGTATTTAATTTTGGTGAGCTATGCATCATAAAACGATTATTGTGGGATGACCTTATGATAGAGTATCTTTGACTTTACTTTATATTTTTTTTAAACTTTATAATGGCTCAATAGGTTGTTTTCAATATTTCGAATGGTTTTGGCATCGTAAACCAAGGAGATGAATAGCTTGCTAATTTTTCTTCGACTTAATTAACAAATACCACGATTATCTTGAAAGAAAACCAAGATATATTTCTTCGGAATAAAATTTAGTCTGTATCCAGCTTCAAAAATTAGGGTAATCTTTTCTGAAGTTATCTAATATATATATATATATATATATATATATATATATATATATATATATATATATATATATATATATATATATATATATTAACTGTAAAATTAATACACGTAATGCTATCTATTATAATAATTAAAATGTAAATTATTTCATAGCACCCTTTGTTTTGAAACTTCAAATTACCATATTTTTGTTGTTATTTTATTTGGTCGTTAACAATAAAATATTAGATAAAGATACAATAAACAGAATCCACCAGTAAAAACTTCATTGAATTTTTTTAATTGTTTTGCGTGATACCCGAATAAATAAACAAGCGCAAACAAAAATTCTAAAGACAATATTTGTGTGTTCTCCTAAATATTTTCGTAAATACCTTTAAGTAGAGTCAGACTAACCCTATAATTTTATTACATGTATAAACAATAAAATACGTAACCACCGAATTTATACTTTTTTTATTTACAGCCTGATACTAAACATACCAAAGTAATTAAATTACAAATATAGAGTGATAACAGATTGAACTTTTAAATAAATTGAGAAATCAAATTAAGCTTATATCTAATAGATAAAACATTGAAAAATGTTACGTGTTAAAAACGACCAACGACGACAACGACCTTATGCATGTGCCCAAATTGAGATTGCTTAGTTAAAGTACCTACCTTTCCACGTTTCACCTTTAGCTATGCCTATTTGGCGAATATATGTTCGGAAGGACAATTTCATTGCGCGATTTAAAATACACGTAGCGCCATCGATTGACGTACACTATACATTTGTGTAATTACTCAGCATCAAGTAAGTAGGCACTTCTTCGTCGTTGTTTTACTAATTTAATTTTTGAAAATTTTAAATTTGCATATCTTCTAATTGAGTAAACAAATTTTGATGACATTCAAACTAAGTGTTAGTGCAAGTTAACCCGTATATTTTTAAAACTACTTTAATTGAGCAAGTAGTTTTACTTGACACATGTTTAAAAAAACACACGAACAGACGAACAGTCAAAAATTCCCAATACAATAGTTTTATGTCCTTTTATTTTTATTACGTGACGTTTTTATCATTACGTTTTTATTATTATTTAGATAAATAAATAAATTCTCTCTTTATGATGTTAGTATAAACATTGGCAAATATACATTTTTCGTTTTAATTTTCTTCAAAAATTTAACTCTGTGCCAGTATTTTTGAATTATACCACAAAGTTATGCCATACAAATCAAAATATATAAGGCTAATTATTTAATAAACCAACTTAAAATTCTGTCCCTCCTTAAAAATAATTTATTGCCATAATGTTTCCGTTTTTGCTATTAGGCACACAAAAGTCTTAAAAGGACTTTCTTTTTACTTATAGTCTACGTTCTAATGCTTATTGTTAATATTAAAACTTTAATTTAAAAATAACTTTATACACTTACCTTAAAAGTATATACCTTAAAAGTAATCCTCTAAAGTAATCTCCGTTTCTTAATCTGGTCATTATATTAATTCAGATAAAACTAACAATGGAACTTCAACTAACACAAAGCCCTTTAATTTCTCCGACGCCACCTAGAATAGAAGTAACCTCAACTTTATCTCAGGGATAAAACCATTCCAAAACGTGGCCAGTAAGGATGGCACTCGTATTCAACAACGTCCGATACCGCAGTAGTAAAGGCTATATATAACTATTCAACAATAGTACACATATGAAGACTAAAGTTTGTTCGTTGGTATATTTTTTATAGGTGATAATCTCTGAAATAATTAAAGGATTTTCAAATAGTTTTAATGTATTGTATTTAGGGGAATAAGCATCTAGTCTTGACTTAAGGAATACCAGACGATAATGAGCGTTTGACACTTATTCATATATTACTCAAATTTTAACTTGCACTAGACCATAACGTATAAGAGATTTTATATTTTTAATTAGTCTTATAAACTATCTTATGCAATGTGCAACATAAATAATTTTATTTTACTCTCAGTGTAAATAATTTCAGAATAAACAATCTTATTATTGTACAATCTCAGAGTAAACAATCTTATTATTTATTAAAAATTTTAACAAGAAACTGTTTTAATGCTTTTAATTTTTTTATCTAAAACTGTTTCGACATGACCATAAACTTTGTATAATGTATTTATCTAGTTTTATCTATTTTAAAACACCTAATTAAAAACAGTTCATTAAAATAAGTTTTCTTGTTGTGGAGCATTGCTTTTATATATTGTGGTATAACAAAGAACGTGTCTATTACTCATACTGGTAATTCCATACATACAACTAAGTATATTTGAGGCGTATTTCTGTGAAACTAATTTATTTTTCTTTTTTTGTTGAGATCTCAAATTTGGCCGTGTTTTTTTTTTGAGAAATGGCTGAGAATTGTCATATAGTTCTTCAATATTTTTTTTCTCACTTTGATATACAGAATCGCCTATACGAATAACAGATATATTCTCTTGAAACATATATTCATAACTGTATCATATTTGTCAAAGCTTATGTTCATAAACAATGTTTGGTTTTAAATAAGAGCAATTCTTTAAAATAAGAAACCTGATTTTAATGAAATGTTTAGCAGATGTATTGTTCGATAACTGGAAATATCGTACCGTCAATGGGAACCTGTTAGCGGTTATTTGATTCAAATCGACCAATTACACATTGGAACGCGTATAAACTGGAGGTCAGTAATTGCCTGTATGTTTTCAAATTATCGCAAATTAATCCAAATATCTCTTGATGCAAATTAACCAAAATAATTTTAATTGAATACTCTGATCAAATGCTAGTATTGAGAATGTTTTCAGATTTTTAAAATCCATAGTTTGAAATACAATCAATTTAAGTTAGATGGTAGATTCATTACATATTGTTTAAAGCTAAATATTTCGCAAAAGAGGCTTCGTCTTCTTCTTCCTAAACACCTCTCTAAGCCTTCTCCATCCAACCCAGGATTTCCTAACCTGGTGTCTATGGTCCGCCGAGGAGTCCGTAGAATAAGTGCTGGGGGTCCATGTCAGTGTTAAGAATAATTTTATGTGATAATGAATATAATAGTAAACAAAAATATAAAATATATTTTCGATCGCTCCCTTGTCATCGCTGTGAAGCAGGGGAGGAAAGGGTGTTGCGGAAGGGATCGGGGCAAGGGGTCGCGCACTCACCAGCGTATGCTTTCCACAATGCTGGCGAACACTACGCAGTGTTGTGTCTTCGTCGTGCAAGTGGAAGTGAACATTGTTTTCGTAATTGTGATTTCATGCTTGTGTCAAGAAAGTAAGTATACGACATCATTACTTATAATATTTAAAGTACAGTTTTGCTGGTTTCCCTTACCTCAAGATGACAACATGAACGCACTTAACTCTGATTAGTTCACATTAACTATGTAACAACTAAACAGAGAGCAACATGCAACAACAAAGAAGAAATTCTTCTAACTTAAATAAAGAAAGGAATGATGAGCTCAATATTAGTTGAGAGAGATGGAAATTTTCAACAAAGTTCGAAAAATATAGTTTAGATGTCATATAATTAATGTAAACTAAACAGAGTTAAGTGCGTTCTTTCTTCTTCCAGCAAAATTGAACTTTAAATGTAAATATAAATACTTCAGCATTCAAAATCAAAATAAATTACTTATAACTTTTTTATTGATTGGATTACTTACTTATAACAAATTAAATATTGTGTAAAAACAATTTTATTATTACTTATTACAGTTTGTTAAAAATTTCAAAGAAAAGGAAATATATCGTTTCGTATATCATCTATTACTGAACGAGGTGGAACACAAAAGCTGCAGCATTTTTGTGTGGAAAAGTTCTTGATAATGGCAGTATGAAGCCAGCAAAGTTGTCAGAACATCTTACATCTATCCACCCAGGAAACGAATCTGATTCTGTGGATGTTTTTGTGCCAAAAAAGCCCGGTTTGAGAAAGCCGGTAATTTACCCAAACTATGTTCCACTCCAGCGCAAAAACCATGCTTAGAAGCATCCTACAAAGTTACATATCACATTGTCCAGCATTTTTTTACTGGCCACACATTATCGCAGAAAATCTTGTCAACTCCACTGCAAAAGCCATGCTTAGAAGTACCATACAAAGTTGCATATCGCATTAACCAGCAAAAAAACTACACACAATTGCAGAAAATACTGTCAGTTGTTTACTAGATATCGTGGAAATGAAAGAAAAAAAGATGAAGCGGTTCAAATGACGTTATTCGTTCTAGAATTGTTGATATCTAAAGAGTTTTGAAGCAAGTCATCGAAGAATTGAATTCCTCGCCATTTCCATTCGTAATGCAACTGGATGCGAGCACAGATGTGTCGCAATGTAGTCAGCTCTTGGTGTTTGTACTCGTACGTTATGTACACCACGAAACACAAAAGAATAATTTCTTTTTTCGACTCACTTTTAGGAACGACAAAAGCGGTGGATGTCTTCTATTTGATAAAAAGTTTTTTTTGTAATATATGACATAGATTGGAAAAATAAGCTTGAAAGCTTACATGGATGGAGATGGAGCACCTGCGATGCTCGGAAACTCTTCTGGTTTTGCAGTACTGGTTGAGCAAGAGGTTCCTAATGTTGCAATAACTCATTGCTTCCTGTATAATAGATATGCTTTGGCTTAACGAACTTCGCCTACTTTCCTGAAAGAAGTCTCCTCTACTTGTGTCAAAATAATTAACTTCATAAGATTCAGAGTCTTGAACCACCGCGTTTTTAAGAAACATTGACAAGAAATGGGACCCGAACACGAAATATTACTGTATTATACAGAAGTTCTCTGTTTATCAAAGGGACAAGTTTTGAAGAACTTTTTTGAGTTACGTTTGGAAGTCTTAATGTTTCTAAAAGGGAAAAGAAGGGCACTTTACGAATATCTGGAGACTGAAATTTTTTGCAATGATTAGCTTACCTACTTGATATTTTTAGTTATCTAAACGAGATAAATCTGCCTTTTCAGGGTCCTGCAGTCAAGGTTATTTATGTAACACTTTGAAAAAAAAGAGTGGATGTGGATATTACTGCAAATTTTTCAATGTTGGAAAAAATGCTGTCACATAGTTACGGTCAAACTACAAGAAGTTTTTCAACGGAAGTACAAAAAGAAATGTCAAAACATCTCGAAACACTGCAGAACTCTTTTGAAGGGTACTTTTACCCAGAAAACCTTAATCAGGATATATGGGCGCAGAACCCATTTATGATTGATGTTAATGATATCAATGACGAAGACCTCATTAAAGATGATTAAATTTACATGAGATCTGAAGAAGTATTGTGTGCTAAATTTAATGCAAAGGATGTTTGCGAATACTGGTGTAGTTTAAGACAAGGTTATCCTTTCTTTGTTAAACGAGCAATGTCTGTATTAATTCCGTTTGGTACAACGTACCTTTTTGAATCAGGATTCTCAGCATTAGTGTCCATTAAAATTAAAAATCGTAACCGATTAGACGTGAAAGATAATGTGCACCTTGGGTTGTCTAAAACAATTCCTCAATTTAACGTGCTAATCAAACTGAAGCTGCAGCATCCATCTCACTAATGACCATCACGGATTATATCTTTACTTTCATTTCATTGTCGTAATAAATAAAAAAGTTCAAATAGAAAAGTTTTTTATAATACCTTATTTTCTGTCCATATCTAAATATTATTAATATTGGAAGGGGTACGCCAGTTTTCCTTAATGATGCTAATCGGCCGTTAATACAAAAAAATTAAGGAAAACTGATCTTACACTACCCGGTGCAACAGCCCTCCATCTGTTTACTTCCAAACGCTTTAAGTCTCTTTAAATCCCATCCAGCCATCTGGTGGGTGGTCTGCCTCTTCGTTGCAGAAGAGGCTAAACAATTAAATATTACCAATCGTGGAAAAGAAAATTCACTTCCACTCTACATATTTGGAAGGCATATTAATATATATATATATATATATATATATATATATATATATAATATATATATATATATATATATATATATTATATATATATATATATATATATATATATATATATATATATATATATATATATATATATTGCTTATTAATGACATGTTATGTGACATTCTCATCTGAAGCATCTACTTGTAGAAACTGTGAATCTGTGATAGATAAATGACCAAGTGATAATCATTTGGTGTAAGAATTGACGAAATCATAAGGCAGTTTCTTTAGGGAACCTTAAAGAGTGGCTGATATAGATGACAACCTTAATTAAAGTAGGCTTATAATCGCTAGTAAAAGCGAATTAATATAACAAACCTCTCCGGCGCGACTTGGTGTAGTAACAAATTCGATGTATTTATTCATAAAGTCGCATCCAAATATGCAGCAGTTGCTCAACTTAATGATGTTAATTACTCGCCTGCTATCGTTAATTAATTCTCGTGTGGAACCGCGTATGAGGAGCGCCTCCAAACGAATTTGTGATTCATATCAGCGCGACGTGCAGAATAGTATGAAATGGGGTTTTGTACGCACGTCCGCGCGCCTTGTGTAATCGAGACCGTCGTTAGGTAGGCAGACGGACGGCATTCACCGGAACTTGAGAATTAAAAAGGTAAGTTTATTATTCTTTTTATTTCTAACGGAACTTCTGAACGAATATAATTAAAAACTTCATCGAGACACGATGCGGTGTGTGAATAAAATCGTTATGTTGACTCGACTGACAAAATTATTTAGTCTACCATATTTAACTTGGACTATAATTTTTTTATATTGTATTACAAAAAAAAACGTAATTACTTAAACAATTTCCCCCTTTAAACTGCTATACTTTTATTCTTAGCCCTATATTTTACAGTATTGAAATCACAAAATGGAAAATTTTCACAATTATGTAAAATCCTTGCAGTTATTTAAACGAGATCCCTGAACGTAATCAATATTGTGAAGACCATGGCTTGCACAAAAACATGTCGCACTCAAGCCTGTGCAAGCCATGGTCTTCAAAATGTCGATTACTCAAGAATAAAGTAATCAATATTGTGACGACCATGACTTGCACAAAATAAAGTAGTGATAACAAGGAGAATGAGGATGGTAGTGATAACAAATACAATGACAGATTATTTACAATAGAAATGGAAAATGCAGTAAAAATTGGAAATTACTCTGCATACAAATATTGACATATTTATACCCTAATAAATTTAAGAGTCGATGCCGACTAAAGACCAAGAAATATTGGTCTTACAACTTCTATGACAAAACACAATACTGTACCAACTAACCTATGAAATGTGAAATCATTTCTGTAACCAGGGTATATTGCACTATCAAACATTACCAAATGACTGATTTTCTATCTTGGCAAAGTTCGCAAGTAAAGAGCCTATAAAATTTCACACATCAGCTTTGTAATAACTCTGATAATCTTGTAAATATAGAAAAATACTCTCACCTTAAGAAATCTAGCAAGGGGCATGCGCAGCTAGACAATTAACTCGAACGTCTTCTCCAGAGACCAGAGAGCAATATTGTATTCCATCGGCCAGACGTACCCCAGACGAAACCATTTGGCCCGAACTAGTTCTCTATTTAGAACAAGCTATTATGATTGGAATTGATTTGTTAAAATTCTCCACCGAGAGCTCGACGAGTATAAATAGGGTTAAAGACATTTTAGTTTGTCCAAATAATCCAGAGTGATTTCCAGCGATGAGGTGGTATTGGGAATGGTCTATCCGAGCTCACCGACGAAGAAACCATAATGTGACAGAGCCTTGTCTGTGACGTAAACACGTCGCACTCAAGCCAACACAAGATAATTTTAACCATAGAAAGTGAGTACCTAATATTTAAAAAGTTGTTACCGGGATTAAAAAAGAGTACAGAGGAACCGAAACATCGCTGAAACTACCAAGATACGTATCGTTCGAGTTCTTGCGATCCCCATAATTATGTGTGCCTCAGAGACATAGACAATTCGATTAATAGAAAGGAGAAAATAGACGCCTTGCAGATGCGGTGCTGGAGAAGACTACTAGGAATATCCCGGACTGAATTCTGGACTAATGTCTCCATACTTCGAGAACTCGGCGTCAAGTAGCCCCTATCGACCTTAATACAATCTCGGACACTCAAATTCTTTAGTCATATATCACTAGGAAACGGAAGCTCCATAGAATGCCTTGTCGTGCATGGCACAGGTGGCACCAGAGTACGCGGACTATGTGATGGACCGATCGGTTGAAATCTGATGTGAACGGCCACTTGCACAAGAGACATTGTGAGATAAGATACATCAGCCCCTGAAAGTACCATATGATAACCACGACTGCTTTGTTAAGAACGTCAAGATAGAGAAGAAGAATCAAACAAAGGACTTTGTTATCTAATTCTTGTCGGATGTCTTTTATATATGTTTCTGATGTAAATGTTAAAAATCCGACACATTTTTAATTCAACTATAGTTCATATTACTGAAAAGGTTAGTTCAAATCGCTCTAAAAACATTAAAAACAAAAATATTTTATAAGTAATTAACATATAACTTCAAGCGTCAATGTTTTACCTGAGATATAAAAACTGCTATTTACGACCATTTATATATGAAAGCGTGGTAGCAGCAACAGTCAACCCGTTTGGGACGTGTTCCCTCTGTATTTCTAGTATTATTCCAAGTTAAGCAAGTTCGCAAATAGAAGTTTTAAAAATATATATTTTTACGGTTTCCAAATTTAACCTGGCCTATAAGGTTAAATTTGGAAACCGTAAAAATAATCTAGAACAATTTATATACTAGAGATATGATAACAACAAGACCAGGCAATATGTTATAGATGTTGGAAAGATTTTGCTTGTAGTGTTAGTACTTTAAAAACCAAACTTCAAAGGCTCAAACAATTAGCATCGATACTCCAGAATATTCTAATATTATAAATGAGAAAGTGTTTTTTATATGTTTGTTTCTTTTACTTTCACGCCTTATTTATTAATTCAATCGTCATCAAGACTACAGCCCGTATTATATAGATAAATATAAAATTACACATTATTCCAAAACTTAATTTCTTTTTATTTTTTTGGTAATTAAAAATACATCATATATATATATATATATATATATATATATATATATATATATATATATAATAAATCGTTTTTAAATCTTACCATCATTTCTTTTCCTTTTATACGCTAACGAAGCCATGGATCATAGCTGATTAATTTACTTTTAAAAACTTTTGAAACGGCTTCTAATAACCTTCAAAAATTGTCTTTCTAAATGACGAGGCAATCTAATAATTAAATTTTGCAACAACCTACGGCAAAACAAAATACTCCGTGCTAATTCCACAAACGTTCATTACACTATATGGAATAATAAAAATACTGACTGCAAGCTCATAATGTTCTCATTAAATATCCTCGCTTCCAAGTGCGCTCGGCACCTGCACGACCGCCGCGCCACGACCTTGAGCTGCGCCCCCGCTAACGCACTTAACGCTAAAAGGTTTAGCCGCTGTAATTAAATTAAAAACATTTCTTCGCATTGCGACTCGTCTCTTGCCGAAGTCGTTTTTATTTCGCGTAACGCTTGTGACTTCATGTAACACTATTTTGTGTAAAAGCTTATTTACAGTACATGTTGCTATAAAAACTTAGACCCGAACCTATGAAGTGCTGCAACCTGGGAAAGTTTCTTCATTTTAACAATGTTTTTGTGATTCCTAACTACATTTTTATCTTGCATTTTCTTCTGATTTTCTATTTCCCTCATAAGAAGGATGAAGAATGATCCCCTGATTAGTAATATCGTTTATTTGTTATTTTCTCGACTCGGTCCACAGACTGCAGTGTGTCACAGTCTTTAATTGTGGTTGTGCTTGAATAACTCTGATAACGTTCCCACTAAACTCCTTTTATATACTACTAGCTATGAGGGCACCTTCATTCGCGTAGAATTATTTCCCTACTCCGTTCGCCACTGGTAGTCAGAATCAGCGGTATATCGGCTGGAATAATCTGGAATTTCAGTTAATAAATAGTCAAATAAAAGACTTTTTCTACCTTGCACAGTTTAAACGGTACTCCCCGACTTTTCTTACATTTCCGTTACACCCCTACTCTATCCCTATAAATAGTAGTGTAATGATATATAACAGTCCATAAGTTTTCTCAGAGCATGAAGTTTCTAACACAAAAATAATTTCGAATGAAATCAGACGTGTAGTTTCAGAAATTAGCGCAAACAACAACAAATAAACAAACAACTTTTGGGCTTTATATGACTACAGATTAATTTTTATAAATGTGTAAATAAATGTAATAAATAAGCCACACTGCGTTATTTATAGCACAACATAAAGACAGCCTACAATACTTCCGCGTTTAATTCTATTTCGTTACGTTTCGTGCGCTATATTTTGAACAATGATTGTTAAGAATTTTTCTTCAATAAGATGAATCATTATTTTGCTATATCACAGATCTAACCAACCGTGATATTGAATACTTTCTGCATAAAACCTTGAAACTAATAGGCCGTAACAAACAAATACTCGAATACTATCATATTTAATCGGATAAGAGGAACCGCGTTAAGTGGACATTCGTTCAATCAGTTTTTGAATAACCGTAGTGGTTTTAACATAAAAAATTTACTTAATTACTGAAATATTTAATGTACACAAAAATCAATGTAATTAAATATATGATGGATTTTTGTTAGACATTGAACGAAAAACAACAGAATCATTGTAACACATTTAAAATAAACAATAAAATTACTAACATGTTTGTGCTTTAGAGAACACTAACTTGTACAAAAAAATTTAAAATTTACTTTAAATTACAATTAAATATTTATGATATCTAAATATTTCTCAAAAAGTGTGTGTATAAATTGAAGTGGGCTTTAAACTTTAAAATACTTGACAAATGGACTCCACAGATTGGATAAAGAGAAAGTTCTTTTCCAGTGTTATCCGGTGCAGCCGACTCATTAAAACATATCTAAAAATTCCTCAAAAGTGTGTATAAATCGAAGTGGGCTTTAAACTTTAAACTACTTGACAAATATACTCTACAAATTGGATAAAAAGACAATTCTTTTCCGGTGCAGCCGACTTATTAAAACATATCTGAAAATTCCTCAAAAATGTGTATAAATTGAAGTGGACTTTTAACTTTAAAATACTTGACAAATGGACTCCACAGATTGGATAAAGAGACAGTTCTTTTCCGGTGTTATCCGGTGCAGCCGACTCATTAAAACACATCTAAAAATTCCTCAAAAGCGTGTATAAATTGAAGTGGGCTTTAAACTTTAAACTACTTGACAAATGTACTCTACAGATTGGATAAAAAGACAGTTCTTTTCCTGTGCAGCCGACCCATTAAAACATATCTGAAAATTCCTCAAAAGTATGTATAAATTGAAGTGGACTTTTAGCTTTAAAATACTTGACAAATAGACTTCAAAAATTAGATAAAGAGACAGTTCTTTTCCGGTGTTATCCGGCGCAGCCGACTCATTAAAACACATCTAAAAATTCCTCAAAAGCGTGTATAAATTGAAGTGGGCTTTAAACTTTAAACTACTTGACAAATGTACTCTACAGATTGGATAAAAAGACAGTTCTTTTCCTGTGCAGCCGACCCATTAAAACATATCTGAAAATTCCTCAAAAGTATGTATAAATTGAAGTGGACTTTTAGCTTTAAAATACTTGACAAATAGACTCCAAAAATTGGATAAAGAGACAGTTCTTTTCCGGTGTTATCCGGCGCAGCCGACTCATTAAAATACATCTAAAAATTCCTCAAAAGCGTGTATAAATTGAAGTGGGCTTTAAACTTTAAACTACTTGACAAATGTACTCTACAGATTGGGTAAAAAGACAGTTCTTTTCCTGTGCAGCCAACTCATTAAAACATATCTGAAAATAACTCAAAACTGTGTATCAATTGAAGTGGGCTTTAAACTTTAAACTACTTGACAAATGTGCTCCACAGATTGGATAAAAAGACAGTTCTTTTCCGGTGTTATCCGGTGCAGTCGACTCAATTAATATTTAATACTTGGCTGCCATGACCTTGTGATTATGACTATTTTGACTCAATGTTTCGAGAGTTTGTAAAAAAATGTATTGTTTTCAGTCGATTCGACTGGAAAGAATACTAAATGTATTCAATTTCTTATTAATAAAATGGCTCGTCTAAGCCGCATTTTTTGTAAGATGTATAGACTGATACTAAACAAATGGATAATTTTTATATATTTTCCACCTTTCATTTCTCGCTACATTGAAGTAAAGGTCACCAGTCGGACGGCGGCGTATAATAACCGCTTTACATTCTTAGTACGCGTTTAACAATTATCGTTACGTACCAATCGAACCGCAATATTTCGAGCTCGGAACAAAGATTAAAACTACGATTAAAATTAGATTAGTGTTTGTAATGATTTGTCTAAACTTATTTTTTTTTAACTATTCTTGTTATCGAAACCGTTTAAACAAATTAACAACATTGCAATACTAATCGTCCTTGATACATGCAACTAGTGGTTCATATAAATGGAGCCATTTCCTAGAACAGCGAATAAGACTGTTAATTGTATGTTTTCAAATAGGTTGCTTAAGTTTATAATGTTCTCTTGATAATTGATCAGAAAAATTGGCTTTATGTATTTTCTTCTCTATTTTAAACATAGCGTTTTGTGTATATATATATATATATATATATATTGTTATATATATATATATATATATATATATATATATATATATGCAAAAATAGCAAGTTTCATGTAAGAAAGGTTCGAAATTAGAAGAATGTGGCAAAAATCTAAATATATATAGTATGTAATCTATAAATGAATAACAAGATGGAAAGAGAGTGCTTAACCCTTAAAAATTGTTATAGATTTTAATCGTTAACTCTAAAGAGTGCCAAAAGTAAACAAACAAAACCAAAACCTTCAACATGAGACGACCATAAGAATATTCAGTTTTAACAAAGAACTACAAATCTGAGATATTTTCCAACATTGATAAAATTCCGTTTTGGTGATAACATTATATAGCTATTCAATATTTTACTTTTTTCAAGTCACAAAATTGAATTCCTCCGGCCGCTTGAGCTCACCGGTATGCGAACGCCTCCGCGCACGGGCCGCGCGCCGCAAGGCCGCGAGACCTGACTGGTCTACCGATTTGCAATAATGCGCAATCGATGCACGCACTTACTCACACTTACATACACAACGAGAGGCATGAGGTATACCGTGCACACGTGGCGCGTTCCTGCATGTAATCTCCGAGTTTAGCATGCAGCGCCGTGACGCGTAGGCTGATTGATGCCCGCATACGGCATCTGGTTGATTGACAAGGCTTTAATATGTTTATCGTAATTGATCCCAGAAACTTAAAAGAACGCGATCTCTTGTATGTTAATATGACACATACTATGTGTGCAGCTGTCAGCGAAGGTAAAAAAACATGTTTATTTATGATTATGGAGATGTGATTTACAGACTAATGCAAACAACTGCGGAAAAACAAGAACAGTTTAAGAACATCTCCTGAATGTTTATTTTCAGGTTAACGAGATTAAACCATGTTTATAAATATTAATCTGGCCTCATCTAGGTAGAAATTCATATCGTTGTAGTACATACTTTCTTGTATTTTTATTTTATAACCTCAGTTGTTTATGCAGTTCTCCAAGGATATGGCGGTGGCCTGCTACATTCTCCGATATCTGTTATTATGTGTCTTAAAATTATGTTTTATCCATTAGAACATTCTCTGCCTAAAAAAGAACTCTATACTTTATAATCAATGTAAAAACATTATAGAAACTTATCATTTCTATATCTTTAAATTTTTAACGTTTAAATTTTTTTTCGCAACCTGTCACATATATTGCATTATAACTTTAAAGGTAAAATGTTAAATAGGTTCTCATAAAGTAAAACTAATCTTTAAGAAACAATGATGCTAAGTTCATCTTTATTAGGAAACGTATCATAACTATATAGAAGTTTGGTTTTTATAAAGAACCAAATATATTAGCGAATAATTGTCAATTGCTTCTAAATTCACTTCATCCTGGTTTTTCTTTTTAGGACATGTTACTTAACAAAATGACTATCCAGTATGTAAATACTCTTATTTACTTGCAATAGTAAGCAATTAAATACAGAAATAACTGGCTTAAATTTCAAGTAACAGATAAAAAAAATGGAGCGTATGATTCTAAGGGATATAAATTATTTGAAAACGCACTTTGTTCGATCCCAAATACTAATCAATCCTAACTTACCAAGTCAAATTAGCAAACCCTTATCCTACTATCATAATACTTATATATCATTATCGTGAATATGTATAATGCTCATAGTATTTCTAGAAAACTGATGACTAAGCAATATGAATGCAAGATTTAAGAAAACATTCATGAGTAAAATTTTGTCATTAACATATTAATATGATATGACCTATTAACAGAAGCAGTGGAGCATATCTCATAAATGCCACTACAGTCTAGAATCTCCTCGTGATACAATGAGAGAACTAAAGTATAAAATCCCAGAATTGATGGCATTTTTATCGACATCCAACAGAATAAGGTAATTATTAAAGTAAAAAAGTAGCTTACGGACATCTAAAGAATATGATAAATATTAAGATAAAAAAATCTTTCTTGGTGTCCTTTACTCGGTTTCAAACGCTAATAAATCTTAAATTACCACACAATCTATCGCACGAAAACACACATTAAAGTTATTAAAGCCATATTATCCATTATCCTAATGTTTCTAGAGGAAAACGTCCGCAATTAATAACACTCTTACCTCCATTCAACAGAATAACATAATTATTAAAGTAAAAAGAAAATAGCTTACGGACATCTAAAGGAATAAGATAAATATTAAGATAAAAAAAAACTTTCTTGGTCCCTTTAATCGGTTTCAAAAGCTAATGAATTTTAAATTACCACACCATCCATCGTACCAAAACACACATTGAAGTTATTAAAGCCATATTATCCATTATCCGAATATTTCTAGATAAAAACGTCTGGAATTAATAACAGTCTTATCTCCATTCAACAGAATAACATAATTATTAAAGTAAAAAGAAAATAGCGTACGGACATCTAAAGGAATAAGATAAATATTAAGATAAAAAAAAACTTGCTCGGTGCCCTTTAATCGGTTTCAAAAGCTAATGAATTTTAAATTAACACACCATCCATCGTACCAAAACACACATTGAAGTTATTAAAGCCATATTATCCATTATCCGAATATTTCTAGAGGAAAGTGTGGAATTAAAACACCTTATCTCCATTCAATAGAATTAAATAATTATAAAGGTATCGTAGCACGTGGTTACTTTCCATCAAATAGTCAGACCTTCTAGACCATAGTAATAAATGACAGAGTGCTAAATTTACGTACATACCCAGAATCACCACACTATTAGAAAAGAAGCGTTAAAAAATAAATTGGGTGTGGCACATTTACCGAATGGATCTTTGCAGAATCTTAAAACAAAATGGTCACGCAAAGACTGCCTAAAACAAGATCATATTATACTTAAATCATTAGTAACAGCCAATGTAGCGTTAAAACGAAAATAAATAGAAAAAGGTAGTCACAGAACGTCAAATTGGTCCAATAGCAGTTCAAAGCTCGAACTGACAAGGGAACACCACGGCATGATAATAATATGCAGATTTCGTAACATTGTCTGCAATTGGAGTATTATCATTTTTACCTTTACTTATAATACTACAAAATTTTTATCACCTTTCCTGCATTTTTCACACTGAGTTACAAACAGCTGTTACAAGATGTATCAGGGACCGTGAAAAGTGAATAATGTATGAGACATTACAGTTTCATCCCAACAAAACGAATTGAAACTTTCACGTCTTAAAATGTTTTTGTATTTATTTATTAAACCCTGCATAATTTATTTTTAATCATTATAACTGTTTTGAATACAGATGACTTTAGTATTTTGTCCTGTGTATGCAGTAACTATTTTTTTAAAAGTGTTCTAGGTTTTGCTTTATCGTTATTAGTTATATATTATATCATTATATATTCGTATATTATATATATAGTTTAAATTCTACTATACCACACATATGTAGTTTACATTATTTGTTTCGCAATTGAGTATAAAAGACCGCTTTAATAATAAAAAATACCTACTATTATAAATGCAAAACTGTTTTTATTTGTTTGTTTCTTACTTCATTACTATTTAAGGAATAAACAAGTTTTTAATTAAGTTTTTTTTCTTAAACATGCAATTTCTTGAGGAATAAAAAACTGTCTTTCTTAAAACGCCGCTAAATGGCGCTGCTCGTGCTGCTGTGTGGACAATATCGTGGTTAAAAGCTAATCTGCCATATTTTTATATACTGACTTAAATTTATAAATAAAATAACTCAGCACACATCAGCATTTCTAGAAATAAAATTCTAATTATATTGATTAACAGCAAATTTAGAAACTTAGTTATCTACTACGTCTCATAACTTCTTTAATGGTAACTGATTAAAGTGTTATTATTTTTAATGTATAAGTTTCGTGACAAAATGTAATTGGTAAGCGTGAATTCTTGTCACGTAAGTATGAAATCATGAAACTAGAATATAACGTAAATGAAATACTGGGAAAGTTATAGAAAAACCTCTTTACTTACAAAATTAAACATTTATTTACTGTTAATATATTAATTTAAAGTGTCATATGTGTGTACAAAATTTCATTATTTTCACAAATATTAAAAATGATATTACGAAGGATCATAATAATTAAAAACTTATCTTTATGTTACTCACAATTTACAAATTATTACAAGTGAACATATCTTAATGTTTATTGTTTAAATACAGATTATTTTAAAAACATTAACACGGAATTTCATGTCCAGAAGTATCAAGCTAGACCTGGTAACCAAATAAATCTAAAAATAGCAACTTAAAAATTTATTTTTATTATCCCGCAAGACTAAACAACAAAAAAAATTGTGCGTGTTTTGTTGAACATCTTCAGGTGGGCTAATAGCAAAGGTAAATCTTCAAAAAGATCTTTGCTAATAGCCCACCTGAAGATGTTGTAATACAACGAAACCTAGGTCGTGGTAAAGAACTTAAAGAAAGTAGAAATAATACTACATCACGTAGTTTCATTTAATTGTGAATAATGAATTTCTACAAAATTAACGCCAAATATATTCAATAATTTTTATTTTAATTAAAATAATTATCTAATATGCTTAATATGTAAATATTTTTCATTTAGAAAATATAGGCGTCTGACAGACGGACCCTTCGGGTATGGAAACTTAAAATACATACGAGTACAGTCTGTTGTTAAAATTAAGTGCTTAAAGAAAACTTGAGATGTAGTTAGTAATAAGTAATAAAAAAATCAGAGATCCAACAAAATTTGAATTATTTTCGGATCTTCTTTCTAACTTTGTTACTCCGTATTTGATTATATTGAATATCATTCTGATGTGATTTTACTTTTGAAACTACTGACAAAAGCTTTGTACCAAAAACTGAAAAAGGCCGAAAACAAATATAATATTATTATTATTCGCTATGTAAACATAAAATCATCACCATAACTTTCGAATAAATTTTAAGTAAACCTCTAACAATATGTGTAGGTGATGTTATAAAGATTTCGATTTATTCTTTTCATTTACGCAACCCTAAAAATCGCTACGAAAATGATTACAATTTGGCAAAGTTCTAATTTTACCAATGTTTTTAGAGTTCTCTTACTGGAAATATAACAAACTCTTACCCGGCAATTTTGTTTAAATTCAATAGAGCCGCCGCGTAAAGCTCTGAGGCACGGATTAATTGTTGTAACATTGTCTTCCACAAACTGGCACATTTGGGTGCCAAAAAGATTGACGCAACCGACTGGCTTTCTGTTAAACATGAATAACAATTGGGTGAAGTATAAGTACTGAGGATGGCGGCCGACAACAACGATGATAGAAAGTGATCTCATCTTCATACTTTTTTTGTTAGAAATAAGTCTATAGAATCAGAGCGTTGATAATCGTCTGCCATCCGCATGAGATGTGTTTTAAAAGCAATAGTCTCTTTGTTTCATCATAGCTTTCACTGCTGTTCACGGGACTCAAAATTTACTCGGTATGGTTTCGGATTTAATTGTTTCGGTATGCTATTAAAGTGGAATGCGCAGTGTGTTAAGTTAATACGTCTGGATAATGGTTAGTGAGAAGTATAAGCTTAACTAGATACGTACTAATTATAATTTGGGAGCATACTTTCTATTGGAAATATTTCGTTTTGAAAGTCGAATTCAACCGCGAAAACGAAAATTTTACTTTTTCGTTTCTTTCCAAATTATACACTATAAAATTTCTTGTTTAACTCTTCTGGACTTTATGTGACACTATGCTTTAAGTAATAGAATATAAATATGACTACGTTCTGCCAAAATATAGAAGAGGTAAACGTCGATGGCAAACATTTTTAGTGGGATAAAAATATTACTACAATCTGCTGAAAGTACATTGGTGCCAAACATTTTAGTGGGATCTAAATAATTTTACACTCTTTTAAAAACTAGTGGTGGTAAACATTGTTGGTAATAATTATTAACAGGGTGTAAATATGACTCCGCTCTATCAAAATATAGTAGAGGTAAACATCGGTGTCAAACATTTTTAGTATGATATAAATATTGCTACACTTTACCAAAAGGTAGTGAAGGTAATATTATTAAAAGTGACAGTGATATATTAAAATGACGTGTGGAAGAATTTTTTCGGAGGAATAATGCCTTCTACAATGTCTCGTTCGCACTGATATTTTAATACTTTTAATAATGCAAAATATACCAAGCTACATGAAATTGTGGCTATGTCTAATAATAAACAAAGGAGTCACAGGTTTACAAGCCCAAATGAGTAAAGTGGATTTATACCTATTTGAATACTTGGTTCATGGACATAATTATCAATTCAAAAATCATCATCGAACAAAGAAGCTGTTTTTAAACAACATCAAGCAACAGGCATTAAACCGTTTTGAGATCGAGCGCAATACTATTCTACAAGCAGAGAGCGCATTATAGGTCGAACTTCAGAGATGCATTTTAACAACATTAAACTTTTCAAAAATCTGCAAGAGACGTGCAAACCAATATTCTGCCCCAATGATGAAAGCTGTTTTGTATAGCTACAATTTACTGGACGTAAATTATAGCTTTTGTATGTGCTTAAGTCACAAGCTGTTAATACATTGTATATAAGATTTCTTTCCTCTATTGAGCACTTAAAACCTTCAACCAGAATTGCTTGCTGCAATTCTGGTCAAAGAACCATTCTGGTGGATGATCCAGAACGGTTCTTTGTGCAATTGTGAGTGCCTGGTGATGTCTTTAGAAAAGGACCTTTCAAGCATGGCCCCTAATGATTGCTGCATATTCATATAAAGCTGAATAATTAGATTTATAAGATCGTTGGCTCCAACATGCATCAGCTTCTACTGTTATCATTGCGATTCCAGTACCATTGACGTCACCACGAGATATTGCAATCTCTCGTTCTTATTTGACCGCGTCTAGCATTGACTTTTCAGCAGTGATTCACCATATTGCATCAACAGCATCGTTTGTAGTGCTGTATACATGAAATAGCATGGCTAGTAAATCCATAGAGGCATTGAGTTCGTTGAGATTGATAATCCAATTCCTGTTAGAATGGCTCGTGACACCGCTCCAGCATTTACATCAAATTTCGGACCAGTATAAGTCCATTTTGTTTCTCTTGCACTAATTTCATATTACTCAGTTTGCAAACGAATTTCTCACTATGTTTCGCAATATAAAACAATTGATATTTAAAGAATTTGAAATAAATTGTTTTTCGTCCCTGAACTACGTAATCTACTTTCTGAAACAATTATTATTATTTTTTTTATAATAGAAACGAGGAAGATCATTTATTAGTTTTATAAAAACGATAAGTTCTTTCTTAGGGTACTATTCTCGGATTTCATTTCTATCGCCAACGTCGTGTCTATCTCAAGTGCTGGCATTGGCGGTTCGTCTGTTATATTCGAATTGATCGTACACAATGAAGAAACGTCGCCGATATGTATATCATAATAAAAATATGTTACAAACATTACAATATTTAGAATTAATAAAATATATATTATGTACTAATATGTAACGGAAAAGGTTTGTTACCGCATCCTCTAAGTCGATGTTTTCTATATCTATGGGAGATGAACATTTGTCGGCTGAATAGTTACTCTTTCTGAAACATTACCATAAATTACTATATAAATCCATATATATTTCAAAATTCTACTAATAATACGATATATTATTATATATTTTTCATTTCATTTCTTATATATAGTATTTCCATCAGTGAGCTCAAAAAAGTGTCGTTGTGCATTTTATAAAAAATTTGCTTCGGAATTTTAGCTTTATATAATGAGATGAAAAAAAATTGCAAAAAGCGATGCCGCTATTAATTATACCAATAACTATTTTCCACCATTCAATAAGTCAAAGTTGTCTAACTCTTTCATTTTCTTAGAATAAGAACGCCAAAGTTAGCCATTTAATGCGAATATCACAGTCAAAATAGACCTCTTAAGAAGAACTTCAATATAGTAAGGACAAACCATAACTCTCTCCTCCGCTGATATTTCTGTCGCAGCACTAAAAATAGTAATTTAAACAGCGTATAATGAATTATACGACGTATATTCAATAACATTTTTATTAAAAAACCTGTCAAGTGCGAGTGGAATTCATACTACGGAGATTCCATATCATTTAAGCACATATACAAGTTTAAGAGTACATAGTATTCCTTTTAAACTATTTACAAATATTAATTTTACACAACGTAATTACGTTGCCTGCCATATCTTTCAGATGCGTAAAAACATGATTCACATTAAAATAATATTATTCCCGATCGTGCAAATATTTAAAGACGTCGCCTAACATATATTTTACAGACATAATACATTTTGAAATACGAAATATGGAGTTGGTATAACCGTTTACAGACTCAACTACATGTCGTTGGTTGGTCGACTATTGCTCGTGAACTAGTAGAGGCTACTTAGCTGTGATAATTTTCCTTTAAATTTATATATTTCTTATATATACTACAATTTTAAATACTTTCAAGATATTCAGGACATAATAGCAATTTGGCTGATGGGAGAGGGGACACGTAACTCTAACAAAAATTACCACTTTAAAGCTTAATATTTTACAAAATTGCATAAAGATCTTTCGAGTAGTAAAGGCGGAAATGCAACATAAACAAACAAATTTACTTTTTCTTTCGAATAGTAAAGGCGGAAAAGCAACACAAACGAACATGTTTACTTTTTCTTTCGGTTAGTAAAGGCGGAAATCAAGAGAAACCAACAAATTTACTTTTTCTTTCGAGTAGTAAAGGCGGAAATGAACACAAACAAACAAATTTACTTTTTCTTTTGAGTAGTAAAGGCGGAAATCAACACAAATGAACAAATTTACTTTTTCTTTTGAGTAGTAAAGGCGGAAATCAGCACAAATTAACAAATTTACTTTTTCTTTCGAATACTAAAGGCGGAAAAGCAACACAAACGAACAATTTTACTTTTTCTTTCGAGCAGTAAAGGCGGAAATCAACACAAACGAACAAATTTGCACCTTTAGAACGCACATACGACTATATGTTATAATACTAGTTAGGATAAATTAGATTAAAGCAGTTGTTCTAACGTTATTAAGTAACAATTAAATAAATTGATTTTTTATTAACTTATTTGTCAGTATGACATTTCTTATAAACGTAGTTAACGTGTAAATTTATTAATATTAATTCGTTTCGAATGCACGCTCCTAAAACTGTTCCTCTTTATATTCAAAGGCGACTTGATCGAATCGCGTGGGCAAAGCTTGTTTATTTATAAACTAAGGCCGCCGTCCTTAACAAAATTAATCTTCAATTGCATCAAATAATGTTCGTTCTTCCAAATTGTGCACGCACCGACCTTACTTACGAGACGTATGTTTCACGTCGTTTATTTGGCTCATTAGGCACCCGCTGTGCACTCGTTTCCTTAAATTACGTTTTCGACAGAGTTTATGTTATTTCATTCCAACTGAAACGTACTGGTACAACGTATACTAGCTAGTTACGTTTCGTTCATAAATTGTCCCACATTCGAATATGCACGGGAATTTGACGGGAATTGGGCTATCCATCATTTCAAATGTGCCGTGTTTACATCAATCAACCGTTACAATGGCTGCAGCATAGTGAAATAATGGTAAGTACTGGATCAATAAATGTGTGTAAATATATTTTCAACCTACGAATTGTTCTGGTGCTGTACTGAATATTTACTTTCGCGATAGCAACTTTTTTGTTTGAACACTGTAAAAAAGAATTCAGAAAAAACACATATCAACTAATATTGTAAACGTGAATTTGTTTTGCCCAAAGACTATGATGATTTCATAAAAAACATGTTCAAATTAATATTATAAATGCGAAACTGTTTTTTTATTGATTGTTTGTTTATTTATTTCTAAATAGCTCTACAACCAAACAACAAATCGGTATCATATTTGGCATATGGCTTTATCAGCGACTTCGCTCGCGTGGATTATTAATATTACGAAAATTACATTTACATGTGCATATATTACTCAATCACGCCTAAATGTCTGCGTAGACTATTATGAAACTTAAAACTTAGTATATGCGTAATGAACGATTCAAAGTAAAGTATAAATCGAAAAAAGTTAAGTTGAAAAAATACCACAATTCGTGTAATATGAAATTCAATGTTTTATACTCAATAATAAACATTTCCTACTAAAACATGTCAGTAGATAACGCGACTTGTATAACATGTCTAACTCTATTTATATGATAGGTGTTGCTACTCGTATATTCAAAAGTCCGGCCACTTAATTCAAAATAAAACATTGAATATATTTGGCGTTAATTTTGTAGAAATGCATTATTCATTGTTTCTACTTTATTTCAATTCTTTACCATGACCTAAGTTTCGTTGTATGACAACGTCTTCAGGTGAGCAATTAGCAAAAATCTTTACAAAAAAAGTTGGTTGACAGAACACATAAAAGTATTGGATATTTCCGATCTTTTAGGTCTTTCCAATTTATACGCATCAAGCATAGCCGTCGAAAACGCATATCATTATTTTTTATAATTTAGATGTACAATAATATTACGTAAGTATTACGTATGTATATTAATAGTATTTGTAACAATATGTTATAACAACATAATATCTTTTCATAAAGAAAGCTTAAATTAAATGAATCCTTTGTATCTTTAAATATAATTCTTACCAAATTGATAGGCATAAATCTATTTGAATTATTTCTACCCTCGTTATCTCTCGAATGATTATTATTATTATCTCATATTTACCTATTCATTAAAACACAATGGAGTTGAAAATTGTCTCGGTCCCGCGGACGGTCGTTTTAAGATCATCCTGAATAATCACTTTTTTACACTAAATCAAGGTCGCACTGTATTATATCTCGAGCTATGGTCAAAACTTTAAGAGATGTAAAAGTAAATAATCATCATATAATATAATACAAATTAAAATAGCACCTCAATGCTTACTAAATAAATTGAAAGAAATGTGTTTTCCGTAGGTCAAAGGGAAGAGCAAGGTTATAAAACGTGTTGAGAAGTTTAAATGGCAATGGGCTGGTCATGTCGCCAGAAAGCAGGACTCATTGTAAAAAGCGCTTGTTGAATTGGAGATCGTAGGGCAAAAAGCGCCCACAAGGAAATCCAAATATGCTACTTGGTTGGTACTATGTCATCAAAAGAACAGCTGTCGTAAAATGGGTAGAAAAAGCACAAAATCGGAAAGGGGTGCTATAGAATTAAGGAGGCCTACATTTATACGGCAGAACAGGGATAAGAAAGAAATGTATTACAATGAAATATAAAAATTAACTTTTATTTTTTGCAATTTTTTTTACTATTTCGATGTTTGCAACTTTTTATGATCATTATTTAAATATTTATAATTTTCCCGTTGGTTTCGAAACACACGCTTTCGAAAACCTAATTTCATTTGAGCAATATAATTATAATTCTTGTCTTATCATTTCTTCAGCGGGCCCAAGTCTGTTCGTTTTGAAAGAGCGCATCGCAGATCGAACAAACACCGTGCGATTACCCCCTCTTATTATTACGCGTATGTATAAACATTCTAAACTTCGTAATGAAAACTTGACCACACACGTTACACAACGTCTAAATATACCGTTAGCAATCACAGCCGGGCGCACATTCATTATAAAACAATTATGATTTCTTAACAATACAGAATATATGATACGTTCAGTTATATGTAATTCCAAGTAACAGTTACAAAATATCCCCAGCAAGACAAAGCAGAGCCGGCCACACGCGCGAGAGGCGTCGACGAAGCATTGAACGCCCGAGAACAAACTCAGCATCGGTCTGCGTTGTAATTAGCGATAAGATGAGAAGATGATGGGGCGACGACCTCTAACGAGATCCATAGGAGGATCGTAATGTTAATGGCGACAATTTAGTCCTTCTGCTACTGAGAATGCGCGTCCATCCACTTTATCTGCAACGGCAAAGCTGAGCTCGTTTGGACTAGTGATAAATGAGTAATGTCAATGCTTTGATTTCAACTGATCTTATCTGCTTGTTGGCTATGAAATTTCACCTTCATCTGAGCTATAAAGACATTTAAAGAAGTATTACCGTAACTTTTTAAATTTTATGGCTGATTTTTTTGGTGAAAATTCAGCTTCGTAAAAAGTTGATTGACCTATATAGTTTCATAATTATATGATATCAATACTACAAAACGCTATATATTCCTATAATAAAAATGCCTGCAAAATGCTTATATATGCATAAACATACAATATATGACATAAAATAAAGCTTAAATAAAAAAAAATATGCTTTGATATCAAATAATTTTGAAACGAAATTCGACCTTAGCTAAACCCTTGTTTTCTTATTATTCTAATTTTATAAATACGTGAGTTTGCTTGCTTGTTTGTTTTGCTTTCATGCCTCAACTACTTAACCAATCTCCTTGAAATGTTGCATTTATATGACTTGTCACATGGGGATAAAAATAGGATATTGAGCGTTTATTCCAAAACAAAAAGAATTTTTGTTGTTATTTAAAATATCAAACCGATCATTAACCTTTTCACGCCATTTCTTTTATTCTGTGAATCTCAAAAAACTTAGCCATTTCGGAAACTAAGATCCAGTTTTGTCACAAGAACTTTCTATTTAGTTTCACCACGCGAGCGAAACCACAGGTCAAAGCTGCTACTGTGTTCACAAATCCTCCCAGATTGGGTTATTTTAAACAAAGACTACACTTCTAACAATAAAAACTAATTTATTTAATAATCAATACGAGAGTAACAAGGAATTACAACGTATGATATCCTTTCAAAAAAATAGCAACCCATCATCAAAAGTTACACGAGAATTCCAATTCAAGCTCTTAAACAACAACTTTTGTACTGTATGCGCGCAGTTTATTCTTATAATGATTATTTTATTTAATAGTATTCGTTCTCCTTTAGTAAATAAACCTTTGTCAATTTCAAGTTGAAAATACGATTTATGTATTCTTTAACTCGAAAACTTTCAATATTTTCTAGCACGTTCTACGTGTTTGTCGACAAATTTGATCAGAAGTGTCAAAATTCAAGGCCTGTCATATATTGATAAACTATAGCCAAAAGGGTACTTTTCGCTTAATCTATAATTTAGTGTACTAATTTACATTTCAGTGCAAACTACTAAATAAAAAAAATACTAACAAAACTTTTGTGTGCAAACTACTAACAAAAACTTTTGTGTGCAAACTACTAACAAAACTTTTGTGTGCAAAGTATTAACAAAAACTTTTGTGTGCAAACTACTAACGAAACTTTTGTGTGCAAACTACTAACAAAAACTTTTGTGAAAATACGTAACAGTAAAATTTAAACTAAAATTTGACGAACAAGTTTTTAACAGCCGAAAATGTGGTGGGCGTAAAACCTTTATTATTTATTACCCTTGAATAAAATTAACCGTTTCTTGTAATCTTTTCAACCTCATTAGTTTTTTTTAATAGTCATTCGGTCTTATTTCACCGATACTTACGTAAATATAATCAATCAAATTTAAAAACAATAAAGAAGAAACTGAATTAAAGTCTATAAATAGATGGAAATGTGTCAATTCCACATTTTTATAGAATTTCTTGGATGTTAAGAATTTGTTCTGGTGTAGGGATCAATGTGGATATAAAATGGGACAATTTCCCTTTTAAACCCACATTCATAATCTCCAATAATGTTTTCAGCATAAGATAAAAGTCTGTCAATTAGTTTATCTGAGAGAACCTTATGGATAGTCTGCATTAACTACAAGGTTCTGCAGCAACTTATTTCTCGATAACAAAAGAAGGCAAGTAGGTTTTCCTTTTTGTGGATTAGGCACATAGTACTCAAGTCTCATTTTATGGAATAACCTGGCCAAAGAATAATGTTATTCAATTCCATTGCTATAGTTTTCTAAAAGCTCTTATTTTTTTTAAAAGGTCCAAAGGCATTAATCTGATCAGGTATTTTGTTTACTTTTAAAAGATATTGAATCTGGACCAGGTGTTCGGTTTAAGCTTTTTAGGCCTTCCTCTAGTACTGCCAAAAAACAGGCTCCAATAACCCTGGCAATGTTATTTTTACGAAGCAATAAACCAATACCCAATTTTAAATTTACTATTTTTAAATATATTCAACCTGAAGTAGTAAAATATTTCTTATTTAATGATTATTGAAACTAACATTCAATTAATATTCAATGATCAAAAGTACATATACCAATACGTACACCAATATAGCTTCGCGATTCTCGATTACAGTTGAAGAACCAAAACAAGCCCGGAATCTTCATTATGCATAAGCTTAATATCAATTATTTTATACCCTTATTCGACTTAATTCCCGACAGTAGCTTATTATAAACATTTTATCCCCCAAAACTATAACACGAGCCTAATATTACTTCACAAATTCCCCAAACCTCATAAATTCGGGTTCCCATTAAATGTGCCTTACTTCGGAAAGCCGGTCCGACTTTAAAAGGCACATTTTCCGTTTTATCTCAAATATTTACGCTCGGGGTGGTGGAAAATGGAAGGCTTAGAAATATACTGGGATATCCCCGGATGTGGAGTGGTCTTTTATAGACCTCGTCGAAGAAACTGCGCTGAACACTTCCGAATTTAGGTCAACTTACAAATTGTTTAGTCAAACTGTGATGCGAATTCGACCCTAATATTTTATGAAAGGGTTTGTATCTGTTAACCGGAACGAATGCCCTACCTGTGTTTGTTGATTTTCCGAAAATGGAGATAAACTAGAGGGGTAACTTACTTTTTGTGAAAGTTTTTTATCGTAACATTTCTTAATGAAGTTTAGTTGATTTATAATAATGACTAAGATCGCACAATGCAGAAAAGAGTACCGATTTATGACTGTATTTCAATTTATTTGGCCATATTTTTGTGCGAAAATTAAAAGTTGCATTCTTAAAGAAAATGTTTTTCCCTTCGAGGGGTGTAATTAAATCGATTCATGCATTAACATGAAAATGGGTGATAGAATTAAAACAAATTAAATTGATATTTTTATTTTATCGCGTTTTTATTACATTCACTTTTATGTATGTATGGTATGTACGTATAAATCTAAAGGAATTTTTTAGTTAAATTTTCATATGCTTTCAGACATCCGAATTATATAAAATTTTACACATACATCAAGAATCGATAACAATACCACTAAGATCTGGCATATTCACTAAGATCAACTCAAAATTAAAAAATACCTGAATTTTATTACACTAGATTGATACTAAATATTATTAGCTGTCATAAAATATAAGTCACTGGATAGTCATCAAATAGAAGAACTTGATTGCTCCAAACTAACAGGTATAGTTCAAGTAATGGTGCCGCGTTATATGAAATGGCCAGTCTACGCAAAAATTAATAAAATATTTGTTTAAAAATTTTGAGTCCATTATCACACACAAAATACGAAGACTCTAGTTTCCCCATCATATATAACTTCAGTTTTATTTTAAGACTAAAATAAAAAAATAAAATTATAGCTTAAAAAAAATAAAAAACACTCTTTGGTAGCAGTAGGACTAAAAAATAAAAAATAATCTTTTTGAACGAACTTAAAAGAAGAATAGAGTGATTGACAAATATATTAACTTTAAAGTGAAAAAAAAATCGTGGGATGCAATTTATGACAACTTATATCAAGCACTGTCCTCTTCAATTTTTATTCTCATAAACTTTTTAATTAAAGAGAAGCCCATAAACTTTTTAATTAAAGAATCTGGAATTATTAAAAATTATTTAATAGCCAATATATTACGAAAAAACATTTACAGATTTTTTTACGTTTTTCAAATTTTTCCTTAACGCAGAAGTCGTGTCAGAATTGATGTTGACTTTTTTATTTCTCTTCCTTCCCTTTCCAACTGTCTACCAATGATCTAATGCCAATATGATTTTGAATAAATACAGGGCCACGCATAGCTCTCATCTTGCTTTCTGAGAGTTACCTCCGTACCAAACTGAAAAGCGAGGATTACGATATATGAAGATAGTAGCGATAATTTTTAAAATACAAAAATCATGGACTTTGTCGGTATTTTCTCCAGCAGGTATATCTCCAACAGACCATAAGAAATGAAATAACTTATTTCATTTCCAGTTTCCTACAAACGAAGTTGTTACGCAAAGTCCAAATAAAATTGGTCCCATAGAATTACGTAACATATCACAGCATCATACATGCTGTCTTGTAAACCCTAAAAAAAATGTTAATATTTCCTATACGTACTCTGCAAGGTTTTTCCCTTAACAAGGAAAACTTGGCTAGAATAACATAGAAGATTTAAAAATAAATTCTCAACAAAACTAATACGGATAATATAATTTTTCATAATTCTATAATTTTTTCGACGTGTTTTATAAAGGTACTTTCAAATTTACTTTTTAAAAATATTTCAGACAGTTATATTTTTGATAAAGCCTTTCAAAACCCTTTCATTTGTCGAATTCATGGAAAAACTATTTTATCCTCAACTTTTTCAGCATTTATTAAAGAATACTAATTATTAAGTTGAATAACCCCAATCCAAATGTTGCTTGGTTCGTTTTAAACATTTTGTTATTAGACATCGTTTAGGTTTGCACAACTTATTTTGAATATTTGAAATCTTTTCATCAAAGCCTTTAATTTGATATCCATCTTAAAGGCTTTTTTTAAAATGTTTTAAGGCTTTTTCGTCTCTTGTGTGTGTGTGTCTGTGTATTTGTGTGTACGTGCGTGCGTGCGTGTGTGCACGTGCGCGTGTGTGCGTGTGTGTACCCTCCTGGGAGTGCGACAGTCCATTATTTTCCTCCATTATTTTTGGATAACAACGCAACTTCCATACGGCGTTGAAACGATTCAAGCAATTAATTACGAACAAAACGGCAAGAAACTAGTTATCTGCCGTTGATAATTAATATAATTAATTTACTCTTCAACAGTAGTAAAATAGTAGCTTGTATTTGACGAGGTTTAATGGTGATACTTCGGTCGAACCAATTGTACCGGTCGCAATAAAATCATGAATTTATATTGCCTTACTATGAACTTAATTAATTGAATCATGTGTGTATTAATAAAGTCATCTTAAACGAATGCCAACTCCCCAAATTCTTCGCTTGCTGATATTATAAAGTAAAACTCAGCCTAATGTGCTCGATTTTGCATTTTAATATAAATAAATGCTTCAATATTATAATCTTATGTGTAGAGCATCTCTGGCAAGCTTTGGATCCACTAGACACAGAAACAACCTTTTTATATTTGTGATCTGATAACGATTTTATTATTTACTAGGGTCTTTTTAAACCTATCTATTTACATGCTTTTTATGATATAATATATTTGTTTTTTAAAACATTACGAAATGCGTAAGTTGTATTGTAATCGATCTAGTAGTTACAAAGAAATGCTAGACCGATTTCAAGACAGCTTTCCCTTGAATATTAATTGAGATTCTTATCAAAATCTCGTTTATGTTTGATCCTCATTAAATATTTTCTGTTTGTCTTTAAATTAAAAAAATTAGCACAATCGCAGTAAGGACCGAGCACGAGCATCAAAGGTGAGAAAAAGAAATTGTCAAATCTGCCACATTAAAACTTAAAATCTTCTATCACAATCAAATAAGCTTTTTCTTCAGTAATAATAACATTGTCACTGGAAAAAATTCATACGCGTAAAAGGAAAATCTACATAAGCGCGTCTGCGAAGAAAAGTTCGTACATTTATATGAGAATTTCAAATATAATAAATAATTTTACGATCTCAATCCGAAAGTTTACCAATGCCAGTGACAACGATATTTGTTAAAAAAAGTTCTCTTACGGAAGGACGACTTCCACAATTTTATCGGTTATTGGCTATACTAAATTGCAATTGTATCATGCGTATTAAACTTACAAGAAAACTACATACACACAAACACGCGCACACGCACACGTACACACACGCACACGCATGTACTTTTTAAAATTACTTTGCTTAAAAACAAATGGAGTAAAAATAAAAAAAAAATATGTCAACGAGCATTCAAAAACACTTGTATAAAAAATTATAATTCTTAGCGGAAAAACGAGTTAAGAAGATTACAAGATAAATAAAATACCACGCTTATATTCAACTACGCGTTGACTGCACAAGTACCGCGCATATTTTGTTTAATCGCTTAAGACTTTGTTTTTTATACTATAAATAGCAAACTGGTGTGTTCTTAAAGTCGACTTAATAGTTTGTTTTATTTACCGCACGGCGTACGATACATTTTATGTAATTACCCTATTTTATTGTAGAATATTATATTTAATATTCGAAGTGTTATTATTAATTTCACTTTTAAGTAGATTGATAATAAGGAATCTTATCAATCATTCATTAAAGTCGTTTGATCCAATACGAACGTAACATTCTACAACATACACACTTACATGAATAAAGCGCTTCACACAATACAATTTTTAGTTAATCACAATCGAATAAAACTGATATCTTACAAAGGAAATAGAAAATTTATGGTAAAGGAATCACTAAGACAAAAGAAATGAACCCAAACTCGATGAGTTTCCTGTTATCCATTGAGAAGTTCCCTACCGTCTCCTTCCTCCGTCATCAGACCCTCTTGGTTATAATATATCATCAAAGCTCTCACTGACACAAGTCAAACAAGCCCAAACTCGATGGGATTTATTGTTAACCATTGAGAATTTCCCATGATCCCCTCGCTTCTCCACTATCAGGCCCTCCTGATTATACTACGTAAGCAGAAAATTCATTGTGATAAATCAAAGGAACTCAAATTTGATGGGTTTACTATTAGCCATTGAGAAGTGTCCATGACAACCTCCCTCCTCTAACACCATATACTCACGATTACAACATGTAACTAAAAAACTAACTGAAACAAGTCAAACGAGCCCAAACTCGATGGGTTTACTGTTTTCCCTTGGGAAGTTCCTATAATCTCTCCTCCTCTTCCATCTTCATATCAACTCGATGGCACTGTATTGTAATTAAAATTGCATAAGTGTGCAAAGCTTCGAATCGATACAATAATTAGAAGTGGGTGAAAGTTAACCTGCTGGACTTGTATATATATATATATATATATATGTATACATATATATATATATATATATATATATATATATATATATATACATATATATATATATACATATACATATATATATATATATATATATATATATATATATATATATATATACATATACACACAGTTACAAATAAAGCTAATAAAAATACGATAAAAAGTAAAAAAATTCGAACCATCGTCCCAATTATATACAATAATATACTATATACATAATGCAAAATCATTTATGTGCGGGTTACGATAAAAGTAGGAATACGTAGTCACTTTAAAAAAAACTTGTGTGCCGTCAAGGAACGCCTGGCAAACGTGAAACATCTAATTTTTTTTATATATTTATATTGAAATATTTTTATTCGAACAAAGTCAAAACGAAAAAAGTAAAAATATTCAGATAGTTGTTAATAATAAAATATTGATTTAAGTTTTTTATTTTATTTTTATAAAATATTTTATCATAGAAAAGTATTTCTTGTAACGTTTTAAAACAATTTAATATAAGATATCTATATATAGATAATCTATATTTTAAGCGTTAGAAAATGAGAAACTATGCTGAACCGAATTAAGTCGGAAGGAGCCGACAATACACGAAGCTGGCCAAATGGCAAGACGCGTCTTACTATCACAACATTTTAAATCCAAACTTCAAACGGACCATTAGATGTTTCACATCAATAAAGAAAAAAAAGGTATGAATGCAATTTGTCCGAAATTATTTTGAGATAGTGTGCTCAGCAAGCGTGCGAGATTTTTTTTACATTTTTTACATCGATGAAAAATTGCGCATTACAAATTACTTTAAAATGTAATATTTCGCAAACGATGTTTAAAAATATAAATAATTAAAGAAACCTATATTTCATGTCAAAATAAATTTTATTAACACCCCACTCAGCATAATGGGCAAAAAATATTTGTCCATTTTTAGGTTCGGTACCTCAAAAGGAAAAAAAGGAACTCTTATAGGATCAGTTCCTTGTCCGTTTGAATGTCTATCTATCTGTCAAGATTATTTTTCTCAGGAACGCGTGGAGGTATCAAGTTGAAATTAATATCAAATACTTAGGTCTGCCGTCCCTTGGAGTTGTAAAAAAAGAAGATTCTAAGTAGACGCAATAAAAAAATACGAGAATTTATGACGCATATTTTGACATTCGCAAATAAATCAAAACCTCTAGGGTACTTCTCGTTGACCTAGAATCATGAAATTTAGCAGGAAGGAAGGTCTTACAGCACTAGTAAAGAAGATCGTTAATTTGTAGTTATATCACATAAATATGATATTTTTAGATGTACGCCGGTGAAAGATATAATATGCAATAATTTTCGTTAATTAAAATTAAGTAAATAGTTTAATATATTATGTACCTTTAACTATCTATAAATTCCTTAATGTATATGAAACCTCCGTAGTGCGAGATCCACTCGTGCTTGACAGGATTTTTTATTTATTTGTCTATATATTAATTAAGATTTCCTTCCGAAACATTTATCTGCAAAATTTTGTGAGAATAATATTACAGAAACTGTGACGCTGTGATAGACGGACGCACAGACATGACGAAATTATAAAGATGGACAGTTTGACTGCGAAATCCAAATAAACAAAATTAATGTCGTTACCATATAACATTCACTTTTTCGAATTGAACACGCATTTCGATTCATGAACGTGTATTCATTATTCTTATGTGTCCACCATCATGCGATGCTCAATCGTCAATCATTATGAGTACCGATTAGCTTATTCGCCGATTATTTTAAATTGGAATACACATATTCTATTTTCGTGAACTAACAATAACTGGAAAGGAACGCAAGTTCCATTTTCTTTGTGATGGAAACCTCACATTATCCTGTAAATAAATTTATCACTGAATTTAAGAGATTTGAAATTTTATATAAATTTTGCAGGGCAGTAGAAACAAAATTCTAAGGTTTAATTGTAGTCTATGGCAGAGATTTATTTTTTCTTTCGAACGTTATACTGAGCTTCGAAACTAGCAAAACGCAGAATTCAAATAATAGTTACTGGTTTTTACCAGCGACTTCGCCCGCATGGTTATAGCAACAAATTTATGGGCAGTAATTAAAACATGCAGCGCCGTCTAGAATAATTATGGGAAATTATATTGTTAGTCTTTATTTCCATGACTTTGTAATATAAATGACAATGAAAATTAAAATATTTCCTTCCAACTCAAAATTTAAAGGGAGTGATTCCATTACTCTTTTGTATGTAGTGTTTCAAAAAATCACGTCTATTCGTTGCTCCGTTGCGACGTTGCTACGTACGTTGATACGTACTATCGTAGGATTATTTCCCAGCTCACTGACTATCTTTTTGAAAAAAAAATACTTTGATTTGTTACTTCGCTGCGGTGTAAAAGAAGAACAAACAAACACATTTTTGCCTTTATAATATTAATCGTTAGGACATATTTGCTATACTTTTTAACAAACAAGACTTTTTTAACAAAAGCAAAAATAGTCAACTTACATTAAGGTTATTCAACTTTATACTGGCAATATAGAAGAATATTTTATCTGTGTCGCCTGTAATATTCCCTGTGGAAAACTTGTCCAAACATAAGTTCAAACTTGTAATACTCTCGATTTACTAATCGAAAATTATTAATTTATTAAAAGCTAATTTAACCAGGGCGTTGCATTTCATTTTAAATAATAAAGTATGGCTGAATTCACATCAATTTGATTTTCAGATGGAATGATTATTCGAACAGAAAATTGTTTTAAGGTAAAGTCGTAATTTGATAAAAACTGTAACTTCTAAATTTAAGAATAGCCACTATGTATAACACATTATTTACAAATAAAAAAAATTATCAATTGAACTTCTGCATTTGTGTTTGTTTCTTTTATGTAGACCCATACAAGTGCTGAAGGATATGTGAAATCCGTATCAGTTGCTGGCACGCGCTACCTTTTAGTCTGCGGTATTCCTAAAAGTCATGTAATATTAACGCTATAATAATATGATACTGAAAATATAAAAATGTTTATATGTTCACATATTTAAAAAAAAAATTTATAATATTTTTTATTTTTTCGTTGTTATTTAATTGGGTTGAACTAGGTTTACTTCCATTTTAATTTCGGTTAAATAACAAAATACTATCGTATTATAAAAAAATACCTATTTTAGCTCCTAATTTTTAGTCAATATAAACCTCATCATCCAATTCTGGATTCTTTCATGTTTTTCTAATCGACAGTGTTCAAAATCGTGTGGCGGCAGCAAGTTTTGCGAATTTTCGAGAATTTTTGTAGGGAACAATTTTATTATACAAATTATATGTCTTTGAACTCACATTTTTGTACTATTTTTTTCCTCTCTCACCTTTTAAAAGTGTCCCTCAAAAAGATAAATTCAATTCAATGGTCTACAATAGACAGACAGTACCCGATTTGATTCCATGAGTGCACTATACTTACACACACACACATATATGTGAGTGTGTAAATATACACATTTATATATATATATATATATATATATATATATATATATATATATACATACTTAATATGGCTTAAAAAATGATTCAGTGATGCAAAACAGATTCATAAAAAATTGCACTTAATTGAAGCGGTCACCTCGTCTCGTATGTTTGTTTAGACAGAGAAGTTACAATCAGTAAAAGAGAATAGAATATTTTAAAAGGGCGAGAACAACAAAAATTTATAAGACGAATCATGGATTTTTACATGATTTTAATCTTATCAACGTTCAATTTTTTATCCGAAAATCCCTCTGAAGTAAACGCCTATTATTGAATATCGTGTAAACAATAACAACACCTAACTTTAATTGAAAATAACCAATCCCCACCCAATCTAATAGAAAACAAAAGCTTATCATAATAAAATTATTTCTAAACTTTCACATAGCACCGCATTTCAATCAAGAACTTTACGAACTTACTTTGAAACTTCAATACGTCCTCTAGAATATCAATGAAAATGGAAGACGTTTTTTTAGATTCATTCACAGACGTAGGTACGTGAAAATATTCTTTCTTCTTTTTCGAGGAAAGCCAAAGTTTTTTCCAAACTTTTATTTTACATGCGAGTGAAAGTTTTAATACGGTTTGGCGCCGTTCGAGCATTACTTACACATCCTCCTTTTAGTTTCCGTCTTCATTTACATACGACATTATTCTCACATGTAGTTTTGAGAAACTTAGGGCAGTTTGTCTATGTCTAGTTCTTCGTAGTCTCGCATTTGCGTAGACGAGTAAATAGTGTTACAAAAATCGTTTAAGTTTAAAAAAACTGGTTTTAATGTTGTGTCATCAGTTGCAAATGGCAGTCTTACACCCACCTAGTTATATAATCACTCGACGCTGAGAACAATGTATATTTTGACCTTTAGCAAGTGCGAGTTCAGCCAAAAGTGTTGTCTAGGTTTAAAACAAAAAAATTGTAGTTTTGAAATAACTACAATCACAAGACCCATTTGAAAATTGCGTAACGAAATGAATTTCTTTAATCTTTTTGAACAGGTTGATAAGGTTGTTCCAGTTAGCCAGTTTTAATATTGATGATGTAGGTGTAACTGTCATAATCAAATTTTAATCTCTGTTGTAATGTTTATTACGCTGTTCATATGCTGTAGTACAGTATTTTAGTCATCTCTTTTATTTATAATTAGCTGATAATATTCTCTACTATTCGAAAACATTCTGAAACTTTCCGGTCCAGTTAATTCTAGTATGTCCGAAGATATTCTAGTACAATATCACTCATTCCAGTATATTTACGCATAATGTTTCTCGGACATTCCAGAATATTCTCAAGCCTTACGATCTAGTTAATTCTAGTAAATTCGAGGATATTCTGGTTTATACTCATTTATTTTAGTATATTCAATAACGGAAGTTTAGTGGTCGGTGGTCGATAATGGAAAATTGCCAAGGTCTACCAATTTCAACCACTATATCTCTTACATCGCCGCAACCACCATAGTGCATTATGGAATTATGGAAGACTCGATATTACTGCCACATGCTAACACCAGCTGTCTGCAGTGAGTAGTTTTGGCTGCAATGTAAAATATGATATATATATATATATATATATATATATATATATATATATATATATATATATATATATATATATGTATATATAGATTTACGCGAAAAAAAACCATGGCCTAGTAATAAAAACTGGTAATACCTTCCGTTTTGTCTTAGACGTAGTCGGGTAAATAGATAATTTATTTATAATTTTAGTTTTGACTTCTTTTTGATCAATGTTTTAAAATGAATGCAAACAAGTCCAGAAAAAACTGATTACGAGAAGACTACATGTTCACACGTTTTTTTCAATTTATGTTTTGCCTTCTCCTAATTACATGATTATGGTTTCTTCAATCACGCTGCGTATAATCGTTTCACGGTCTCAGTAGTGCGGCCATCAAGTTGGGCAGCCACGCGTCACGTGACGCGCGACATTGCACGCTTGCTTCTGACGGAAACCATGTATTTTACACCGCCTGCCTTTACATTCTAACGCGCAACGCAGACGACCCACAATAATCGGCTCGAAAATGATCGGAGAAATTAAAACATACTTTAACGCCCACATCCTACTAAAATAGGTCCAACAAAATATCGGAGCGATATTAGACGACTCACGCCGATCCAAAAGTGACGAGTTAAAACGCGTCAACTGCAAAAGTGATAAAACATACGACTGAACACGCACTGACGGAGACAGTAGATATTTAGCGTCCCTAGAGTCTATGGAAAGTCGACCATTGACCTTGTCCGACAAAAGTTGGCAGGTATCAACCGCCGAATCACTACAAAAGTCGCCTGTCTAGGTTGCGCATTAGGCGCACGTTTTTAATACGGATGATGAAGACCGCCATTAGAGCCGTGTTCATACAGAGCCGTGTTACGAAATCATAAAACAAATCTTTTATGCTTTGAATATATTCTAAACGACTGTGGAAATTAGATGTATGAAAATAAGGTAATATATAAGATCAATGTTTTTGTAATACTTAAAATTTCAGTTTATTTTTAGTTATACAAGGCCCACGGGTAATTGTGTTTTTCTTGATTGCAACTCCAAAAGTGTTTATGAAAAATAATTCAGCACATACACACAATAAATTCTACTTGTCTCAAATTCAACTTAATGACCCTGCTACTTAAAGCAATAACATGAAAAACTTGTTTAAAAACCATCTACATTTGTATATGCGATATAAAGCACAATTCAGGAGTTTAGTGGTCTGGCAAGTTTAAATACCTGACGAGTTTAAAATTCACAAAACTTTTTATGGTTTAAAATAAAAATAAATATAATGTAATGATAAGTTCCAGTGACTTCGTTAATACTTAATGTAAATACTCTCCATTCTGCATACTTTGGAATAATTTCCAAATCCGCACTTTCCTAAATTTTATCTCTAGAATTGTTAATGTTTAATAACCTTGAATCTTCTTTCACTTCATCCATCTACCTTCTTCTTCCATTTAGGACCTCCTAGCTTGGTTACAAAATTTTCTTGGTATTTTCATTTTCTTTCTTCTCAGCCATTTTATTCTACTTATTTTATGTGAATTATTTAATTATTCTACTTATTTCGGTTTCTCCAGTTTATTCTGTGAATTATTTAATTCATGTGAATTATTTAAGTATTTAAATCTTATCATAATTTCCTTATACTTATCCACAATCTATTTATTCTTCATAACTCTCCAATTACCATAATCATTTGTCAGATAAAAATTTTCTTTGCAATTTTCTTCTTCCTATAAAGCCCTAAAGCGTACCCTTGGTTATCATAAGAAAACATGGGGACGATTTGAAAAAATTAATTATTTAAAAATTTCAGAATTAAAATTTTTTATTACACTATTAGTGTAATTAAATAATGCCACGGCATTTCACGACCTTAACATTAAAAATATTTTGTATAAAGATTAAACGTAACCCTTGAAAGTATATGAGTCGACAAACAAGGTAATAAATGTATACAATGACAGTCATTTAGGCTTTCAATGAATTATTCGTGAGAGTCATATAAATCGACTCATGTAATGTATGCAATTAGACTAAAGTTTTAAGACATAATTGATTAGTACAAAGATATAATTGTTATGTGTTTGTTCTAGTAAAATGCTGAAATATCTTATGTTCGTATGAAAACTTTCATTAAATACGAAACTTAAAAGTAGCTGTAAGGAATTGACCTACAATTTGTTTTGTCGTAAGGCAAACAAAGTTAATCAAATGTTAGAATTCCTTAATATCTGGTCTGTGTTGTAAAAGATATACACGCAATGAGGAAACTTCGAATTAGTTTTTCTCTTATTCTTAACACAAAAGTTAGTCCACGAACAGAAATTGGAGAAAGAAAAGCAAACCTCGTTTTGTTAATATTATCATTTTATAGCCAAATAAAAGTTGTTTGATCAAATCTACACTTTTGCTAACGTTAAACCAGTGAGACATTTTGAAATTGAATTTATAAGATTCTTTGGAGAAATTATATTAACAAAATATATAATTTATTGGACATCTTCATGTTTGTTTTCATCAGAATAAGCCAAGTTAAACTATTTTTAATGACATTGTTTAAATTTAACCTTGACTTTCGATAAAGATACCAGCCCCCCATTTTTTTCCATCGAAACAAACATATTTTGGACACAAAACCTTAGCAATTTTCATTCAGAGCTCTGTTATTCATCCATTATTTCTGGTGAAATTTACTTTCGCTATCGGGGCTTGTGATAACTGTCTATTTTAAACGAGATTGTATCGTAAAAGATTGCGCAATACAAGAGTTAGATCCACTGTTTCGTTATTTTAAAATTCTAATCCAACGTGAATAACATATCTGTCCCTTGACTGTTTATGACCGCTTTTATCGACATCATATTAGTTGTCCCCTACTAACATCATTAAAATCATTTAAGCAAAATTAGCCTCCAATCGAATTGTTTTCTTAAATTCAGTATCACTTACGTTTGACCAGACATGATAGAATTTGCTATAAAAAATTAATAATAACTGAAATAATATTTTACTCGTAACAAAATTATCAAAATATAACAATACATTCTCGTCTAAATATATTATTTAATAATAATGACGATGGTTACATAAATATACAGCGAGATAAGTTTAAATAATAGAAAGTTGCACGTATTGAAGAAAAACTTCAGACCATGTGACATAATATCTTCATCAATTTGTCATATGACTAACACAATGTTTGATACGTATTTTCAAAAGTATATTTTGAAAATTACGAATAACTTTCAAAATGTCTAAAAGTTATTATGACAAAAATGTCTAAAACTTATCATCTGGCGAGACAAAAATGTCAGTTAAGTTAGTTTTTAACAATTACGGCTTATTAAAAAAGTAAGTTGTGAAAGATCCTTTTACAAACGGTCTTTCTTAGTATAATCAACTAAATTTTTCTCATTTTCTATAATATCCTTCAAATCATTTTCGTAAAAATGCGAATTGTCATTAGACATAAAGTTTACGCAGCCTAATTTTAACCCATTACATTTAAGCAAAATTCCTAAATGACAAATAACTTTTAAATGCAGATAACTACCTTAATTTTCATTAAAGCTTACTTGAAAGTTAACGATTTTGAGTGAAAAATATGTTAAACACTAACTATTAAAAATATATCAAGTTCTTGCAACGATAAATCACATCATGTTACTACGGAAATAACCTCGAAAATAACGGATCATTTACCAACATTTTTATCATAAAAACAAAGAAAAATTAACATATGTTACCTTGACGTTGAAACAATATTAAAATTGTAATGATTAATCACAATAAGTGTGCTATAAAAGTACTGCGCTATGATTAATAGACATGTGAAGCGCGTCTAAAGGTTTAATAAAGTGTAATTAATATAAACATTAGCGTAGAACTAGGTGACCTATTTAAACATCTACAAATCGGTATTATACACTTGATTATTCACCGAGTGCCGGTAGCGTAATAAAGACTCGTAACATTTCCATATTCAAATTGAACAAGCAGTGTTATGCTAAGAACTTTATTTTAAAGACACAAGTGACTGGAATATTAGAAGTTTAAATATTGGAATATTATTCTAGTTGTGACGTGACTTGTTTTTCGATTGCGTCAACAAAGTATTGGAAATTGTTAATATTTGTTGAAAATATCGCCAGTTTGTCTGTCTGTAGAATTATGCATGTGTCTTTGCACCTACATCCATATCTCTCTTTTTATTCCCACGATTTCCTATAATTAAGGAGTAACAGCTATAATAAGCAATAAAAATGATTTTATATATTCACGTTCTCTTTACATTTCGCCATTTTAAATCTAAACATAATGAAATGTTCAGATTTAAAACGACGAAATACATCTCTTCACTGAGAAGCCTACATGGTACTAAGAAAAAGTATTATATCGTCCAACATTTAGGAAGTTCTAGGTACTCTAAATATCGGTGAACAACATGGGATAACGCAGTATCCAACCCCGCCTGTGGCTCAGACGCTCCTTTGAGACTGGAATCTATAAACACTAAGTCCGCCCCGCTCAGTGATGATGCATTTGTTATTTTGGAAATTTCATAATCCGAACTATTTAAAACAAAATTAATAATCAATCATAGAGAAATATAGGCTAAATCAAATATATATTTTGTTTATACTTTCCCAATTTATAACTAAATAGTTCATTTTCCTAACCATAAATCTCCAAAAAATTTAGATACCACTTCTCTGCTAATTTACAGACTCGTAACCTTACAGTATTTCCAGTGCATTAGTCAGTAACAGTCTTTTTATTAAAACAATGAATACAAAAAATAGATTTTTATTCCACTCTGTCATGACTCCAGGCTGTTATAATTCTTTAAAAAAATAGTTTATTAAATGTTTCACGATGAAAATCTCAATTAACAATGGTCCGAAAATCATGTCTTCAATAATTTATTACAATTAATAATATAAAACCTCGCTTCAGTTATGTCAAACACGTTTATTGCGTTTACTTCACATCCTTATTCTCAAATATCATGTCTCTTTTTCGTTTAAAGTTTTTCTTTAAGTTGTTTCGTATGTCTTTCCGATCCAACATTTTTACTAAAATTTTAACCTGCTTCTTATCAACTGATCGGACTGAAATTTTGCACACGTATGTAGTTTCCATAACTTTGTTGGTGAACTTTCGATAGACAAGACAATAAGTACACCAATATAATAATGCAGTTCTGGGTATATAAATAAAAAATCTCACGAATTTTCGTAATTAAAGCGCAGGATCAGTTGATAGATACAATGCAAAGCTTAGGTAATATACCATTGGACATTATAATATCGGTTGATATTAACAAGATTGCTATAGTTATTTGACGAGTCATGCTGAGGTCTGACATCGATGTTTCCAAAGGACTAATCAATGAAGTAATTAGATTTATCACTGAAATCATTAGGTCATCGTTCTGCCGTGAGCAGAAATATCAACGGATATACCATCAATCTCTACTGACTTTTCTAAAGATAGCATATATGTCATAAAACCTATTGCTGTCCAATTTCCAGCCAAATACATCTACCGCACTAGTGATTGAAGAATATTGCCCTTGATATTATCATGGACATCAATCGTCCTGAGATGAAGTGAAACACAATCGAATATGCAGTAGAGTACTTAAGACCCAAGCTTTTCGCCGTTGGGCAAGCTTATTTTACGCTTAACATGGTCCGGCCATCAGATAATCTTGTGAGATAAGCTATTAGAGAAAATTATTATAATCGCGATACATAGAATGAAAAAACATTGCTGAATACGAGAATACTTTAAGTGAGTAGAGACAATAAATATTAGTCACAATAAAATGAAATAACGATAAAACCATTATTCGATAATTAATATCCAGACTAAAATCCATTAAATAAATATAAGTAAAAAAAACTTTTTAAAACCAACTTTTATTTAACAAATTGGACTAGAATGTAAAAAAAAATTTAAATTGAAGGCTTATAGCAATATATCATATACTTATAGCAACATATCACCTGCTAAGGTGTTAATGATATATTGCTATATCATAGGCGAAGTATTTAGAAGATTATGATTACTTACATAATTCTTTGTTAAATGAGCGACATAATTTACAAAAACTTGAGCTGTTCCTATCTTTTTTTATTGTGATACTTATTTTTATTATTATATATTTATTTTTATTATTGTGATACTTTTTTTTATTGTGATGTTTATGATATTTTACTTCTCGAAAGTTCCCTGTCTCGGTTTAAACTTAAATGAAAGCTCTTTTATTCTTGTATATATTTGTAAGCTGCAAAATATATCTGTGTGCAACTTGCCAAAACTTCATCAATATATTAATATAAGAATCGACTGAAAAAATTCATCTTATCTTATTTCCTTTCCAACTTTTATTTCCTCATTTTGCGTTTCAATTTATTTCGCTTTCGTCACTTTTTTGTATTCTCATTAGTTATTTATGAAATATTATTTCGTTAGATTCATTTTATTAATGTCTTGTCCACATATTCCGGTTCAATTTTCCACTAGACATGTATTTTTATACTTTAACCGACTCTTTCATAACAATAAATAATTTTCATAACAATAAATAATTTTCATAACAATAAATACTTTTTTCATCTCGTCTTTATTTACTTATTTATCACCTATGGAGAAAAAAACAGATACAAGTCATAGTGATATACAAAATAAGAGTTTTTTAACAATAAGGTTAACTTGTGTCCTAACATTCCCACATGCAAACAATATTCCACGTACACGTATTCTCAGTCTTATGTATATATTTCTATAATACATTAAATAATCAGATATGTTATAAAATATTAAATTGAAATTTAAATAATATAGTTAACAAACAAGCAATAAATATTGAAATTATTGAAATCAGCCTTTCATTTAAAGTTCACTGTAATAGTTATCAGTTATAGAATTAATGGTAATAACCATCCCATTTATAATAATATCGATTAAAATAAAAATAAAAACATCACATCGATTTGAATAAAAAGAAAATGTAGTGTCAATAGTTTCAAAGGACTAATGGCTGTATAGTATCCGTTTAACTGACTGTACTGAAGTACTGAGCTAGCAAATATGTCCAGAGAATGAAACTTTGCATATTGAAGACAAATAAATAGTTAATAGAAAATTGTTCCTAATGTATCTCTGTAGAAATGTCTCCAAGATTTTTATCATATTTTTGTTAATTGTTATGAACAATTAGGCCTCTCAAATTACATCACTTAATCCACTGATCCAGTAATCGACTGAAAGAAAACTCTTTCATAACAATAAATACTTTTTTCATCTCGCCTTTGCGTATTGACGACAAATAAATAGCTACAAGATAATAGAAAATTGTTCCTAATGTATCTCTGTAAAAATGTCTCCAAGATTTTTATCATATTTTTGTTAATTGGTACGAACAATTAGGCCCCTCAAATTACCTCACCTAATCCACTGATCCAGTAGCTCTATTCGCCATAAGCTAACCGACCTACGGCTGACATAATTGTTTCAAATTTTATTATGTGACTTCACAAACATTTTAATGAGGAGTGCGCATACAGGTGGCGCCGTTGCATAATTTTTTTTTTATATTTTTGATAATCGGTTTATAGTAATTGCGACTGTTGTAAGAAATAACTGAATAACGATATAATTAGTGTACTCGATTCTTAATTGGTTTATGAGCTTCATATACTTAGTTCGTTAAATTATTTAGTAACGATAAAATTAATTACGCGGTTTAGTAATTATTCTCCGTATTATGTTAATTTATTTCTCTTCTTTTACCGAAACCGTAAGTTTTGAAAGTTTAAACTTAATTAGGTTTAAGATATTTTTACATTTTATTATAACATTTAACCGCTAATTATATTGATAATATTACAGTGAACAATTAAACTAATTCTTCAACAGGAAATTTAAACAGGTTATCGATCACTTTCAACGGCTAAAATTTACAAAATGACACATGCGTAGATCTTATGACCACTATCAAAAGTAGGTATGTGTTAACACATCCCAACACATGTTAACACATCAACACAGCGGAAGCTGAAAAAGTTAAATTAAAAGCAAAGATTAAATTTAAAAAAATGCTTATTTGGGGAAAAGTTCGATTAATTTTTTTCGAACGCAAATTTTAATCCTTGGTCATTTTATATAAATACACAACTATCATATATTTTACAATGACTCTTTCAATATATCTTTCATATCTGTTACTTTACCGACCTATGAAAGCAGTGTAGTAACTATAAAATATTTTTATTATTCTTTCTTTTTTTTAAACCATACATATTACACAAAACATAATCGAATCGGATGAATAATTGCACTAATTAAAGAAATATTAGATATATCATTTGTTTTCCCTCTTGGTGAACTATTCATGTAAAGATATTATTTAGAAGATTATAATTTAAAGCGATAAACAAATTAAAGTTATCAATATATGTAATATTGTTGAAGACTATAAATATTGATGTGATATCGACTGTGATATCAAACAAGAAATGAAGAGTCTCATTTAGGTTATGGAATGTAATTCATATAAGTGATGCATGCCAACTGTAGCTAAAAAGGCAGGCGATGATCCAACACATAGCTTACGAAAGTAAACTTTCGCATGTTGATAAGTACCCGTTCCATACAAGTACAAGGTGACAGTCTATCAGTTTCTCTGATTCACCTCGTTAAGAAAAAGAGTTAAGATTTATATTATAATTAAAATTATAATAATATACAAAATGCAATATCGGCCCATCTGTCTTTTTTTCTATTCGCTTATACCTTGAGTTCTACTGAACCAATTTTGAAGCGGCTTTCATCGTCGTACGGGCTATTTACCCTGTATGATTTTTGTATATAAGACTTTAGTATTCACGTTAAAGTTCCTATTTGCGAGGTGTGTTCTAGAAGGCAGGCCAGCACCAAGCACTACGGATAGTGAGACGACAGCGGCGCCAACAACTTCAATGCGGGCGGAGCCCCGAGCAAAAACACGCTGATCTTATGTTAAAAATTAATAGCAGACAATTAGGAATTATTTGTAATTGAGTCTTACAATTGGTTATGAATAATTTACATAATCAACTAATAATGTACAACACAATCAATTATGAATAATTTACATAAGCAACACAATCAATTATGAATAATTTAGATAATCGACTAATATACTAATGAGACTTTCTGACAATCGATTACAAAATTAGTAGTCAAATGATACTCATAATCGAATGATCAATTACTAACGTTCGAATTCTTCACAATTAATTCGCTTGTTTTTTTTCCTTACTCTTCTGACTACTCTACTAACCACTCGTCACAATGTTGTATGGTGCATGGATAGAGTTGGAATGAGTTTTGATACCTATGGATGTTTGTAAGTTATTTAGTACGGTTTGATTAGTAATCATTACATTCTGCTAGCCACTACAATAAATACCCACCAAACATGTTCATGTATCGCTGAATTAATGATTATCAATGTTTACAATTGTAGTATCTCAAAGTATCGTCATAATCACATGGTTTAGTTATAGTCATTCATCATTACTTACCTATAATAAAAGTTGATTAAACGAAAATCTGATACACTGATCTATCTTTTCAATTAACAATAATATTTTCGATACACGTAATGGAAAGCGTACATGTTATATGGCCCGTACGACGATACAACCGCTTCAATTGGTTCGGTAGAACTCAAGGTGTAAGCGAAGAGAAAAAAGACAGACGGGAAGGTTTTTGTATATTATTATATTTTTAATTATAATATAAATCTTCACTCTTCCTACTGAGAAGAATCGGAGAAACTGATAGACTGTCATCTCGTACTTCTATGGAAGGAGTTCTTATCAACATGTGAAAGTTTACTTTCGTAAGCTATGTCTTGGATCATCGCCTGTCTTTTTAGCTACAGTTAGCATGCATTACTTATATGAATTACATTCCATAACTTATTCCATTGGCTGAATGAGACTCTTCAATTCTTGTTTAATATCACAGATATCACTTAAATGAGATATTCTAGCCTGGATTAAACTGCTCGTAAAGGAATTTCTCCATTTCACTATTTTAGTCGATATATCTACCAGTCTCATTAATGCAGAGAGAAAGTTAAAATAACCTTAAACGGTTCTCCAAATTATGATAGTTACTTGTAATATACTGTTAGCTCTATTTTACTAAGACGTGGTAGGTATTTCCCAGAACCAGTCACTTTCTAATCATATACCAACGCCCAGATAATCAACGTCAAATGATAAACTTATTCTGCTTCAGTAATAACTGGAGTTAAACGTAGATATTAACACAAACATTCCTGTCAACAACGCATATCTATACATACGATAAAAATGCAAAGGTATGAAAGTCTTGAGAATATTTTATAGAGTATAAGTTTGGTAACCACAAGCATACAGAAAAATTCGATTATTTTTGAAAGAACGACCATAAAAATGGTGAATTTTTGACCCTTTTGAGGGACTAACAATTTTAAGTTAAATATTGGATCTAATTGATACTTTCTGATGAGACATTAATCACAAATAGATTTTAAGATGAATATAAGAACCATTTCAGATGCATTAAAGACCATAATATTAGAAATGAACTTAAGTATCAGAAACATTGGTTAATACTTAACATGTATGAGATTTGCGTATTTCTAATTTTTTTTTTATTAATAATCAATTTAGAACATTCAAACTAATGCATTTAATACAGCCATCAAAAACTCTTATGACAATTATTTTAATTATTAGTATCTACAATATAGTACGTAAGGATTATCTTTACCATGTTACGGTATTAGTGAACAAAGCAGCGGTATTAGTGAAAAAAATTTTTTTTTTTATTTTTAATTTATTTATCTTTTGGGCTATTTATTTTTTTTATTATTATTTTAGTTAATAACGAAATTATAAACGTTAGTAATAAGTATACTTGTAACAATTTGTCATGACAATGTAAAATTTTTTTCACAAAAAAGCTTATTGTAATGTCTACCCATTTTTATTATAAATATAAAGCAGGGATTTCAAAATTTTGTAACTTGGTGGTTATTTAAAAATCAAAACTTTTATATAGCATGTTCCATTAATTTACCAAGTTGCAATGCATGAGCTCATTTATAGTATTGTGGTCTTTCATATCTCTAAAACGATTCCTATGCTTATCTCGAAATGTTTCGTGATTATTTTTTTAACATAAACTATTTTTAGACTATAATTGAATTAAACATTTTCGTTCCCCAAACGAATCACTTTTCGGGTTACTCTTTCATTTGAATATTTGTCTGCCTGTCTGTCTATCTATCTCTATGTTTATGTTTAAACGCATCACTGTTAGTATGCAACATTATTGGTGACTGGGAAATAAAATTATTTTGCCTTCTGGTTTTTCCGCGGACAGAATCATTTTCTCCCCCATCCACTAATAAGTTGTTCTTTATGTCAACACTTCTTCACTGTTATATTTATCAGAAGTGAAATATTCAAATCAATCGTATAAGCGGTCTTGCATAAAAAGTAAAATAAAAATCTTTCATTTTTTAATATTAATATGATTTAAGATCTATTTTATACCATTTTTTGTTTGTCAACTTTATAAGGTTATCCTTCTAATGACATATCGATTTTTAAAATATGAAACAGTGGCTGTCTATTTAATGCAAATATCTCCTAAATTTTATTTCATCATACACTTTTTTGTGCTTCGCTTAATATTATTGATAAAAATATTTCACCTGAATACCATATGAAATAAAAAAAAATATTGTAAACCAAATTTAAATGAAAATTTTTCTTATTTTCTTTCTTAATTTATAATTGAAAGTTCAATATATATTTAAATTGTCAATTTTCAGCACAACCAATATAATAATTTGTGAATAAATACACGTAGGAAAACGTGTCCCGCGCTGTTCAATACGGTATCAAATTTTAACAAAACCGTAAAGATCACACTTCACACAAAAAGGAGCAGCATGTATAAATCTTAATTATCAAGAGTCTACTTTTCGTACAGCACGTACGCATTTTATCTCGGACGCATTGTTAGATATGCACGGACGAGTCACCCAAGATATATGTGCACCCGTTCTTTGCAACGACGTTGCCTGTGTGCGTGGGAAAGTTGGGCGTTTTTGAATGTCGTCGTTATTGTTTGGTACTCACACAGATGTACCAGACGGTATTTAATTCGGGCGTTATGTCATAAAAGAACGATTTATCTGATTTATTTTCACCCGTCAGTTGGCGTTAATTCAGATGTTATTAATCAAGCGAGAATTAAACTAGTTGATTAACGGATGTCTGTGTATTCTATGAGGAAACAGTTTTACAATTTCCTCTTAAATAAGTATTAAAAATATTTAGATACAATGTATTCAAAAATAATCCCAATTTTCGTAGGTACATACATTTATTTATTTATTAGCTTTTATGTATAGTACATATGGCGGACTTATTGCTACATGAGCAATCAGTAGCTTCCAGTCAACATATACCATTTTGCTAAACACAACCTTTCTAATAAATTTACTGAATTAAACAAATTTTCTTAGCTCTTAACATAAGCATATATTATCTCAAAAACTGTAAGCTGATAGTTACCGGAAATTTAATTAAAATGCCGTATGCAGTGTTCAATAAGGGTAGATAAAAACGCTATATATATATATATATATATATATATATATATATATATATATATATACATATATATATTTATATATATATATATATATATATATATATATATTTACTATTACTAAATGCTAAATTTCATATAATATAAACAAATAACGTAAAATAATGTAAACCATGTGGTACTACCAAATACCACATGGTTTACATAAAATATAATCTACATGGTAGTCAATTATATTTTATCACTTTTCCGTGTTCCAATTGTTCAAACTTCAACGTATCGGTAAAGTTTAATGACTCATAACACAAATACAGGTACTTTGAGATGGCACAATGCTATTCTTGTCAAACTTATTATAATACAAATGAACGCTTGAACAAGCGATAGAATGCAATTACATAAAACATAATCGAATCGGATCAATAACCGTACTAATCAAATAAATGTAGGCTCTATCATTTGTTTTTCATCATAGTGAACTGTTTACATAAAGAAATGATTTACGAGATTATAATATAAAGCTATATCCTAAATATAGACAGTTAATTTTATATATCTCTTTCAAGCGTTAAATGTTAACACGAATTGAAAACATTTTGACGCTAAACTTGTAATTAGATCTTTGATAAAATCACAAGTATAAAATGATAATTGCAAATTTACATGTGTACGTGATTTAACGTACATGATAATAATTACGTTGCAATAACTATGTAATCCAATTGTGATATTTTAATAAGTCGTAAATATAATTGTTACGAGGAATCTTATAGAAACCTCATTTATTTGATCCACCGATTATTTTCATGATGTGTTTATTTAAGAGATATGTCAGTCACTAGTTTCGTTGATGTAGTAAACTAACAAAATATTAATATTGTGGAAAATTGCATTATATGGCTCAAATCTGCTATTAATTAGTGATTGAATTTCAATTGAAACTAAGAAAAGTATTAATTTACATTAATAGTCATTAAGTATGACCTAACATTTTATAATCAAAATAAATTATGAAACTAACAATCTAACATATAAATCAATATTAGGCCATTGAGGTGTTATTTGCGTAGAGACACCATAGGCGCCTAGTCCGTGAGTAACTGAATTGCGGTCCAGTGACCGCAAACGTATTAGTCGCTCGCGAGTATTTGACGCATCTACAAGTTTCAGCAATTTGCAGACATTAAAAAATACCAGCGTGTGTTATAAGATGCTGTACAAATCAGATTAGAAAAGTATTAAAAGCAACGTAGCAAAATATCTATTTTTCGGAGTAAATTACTTACTAGTTTTACTCTTTAAATAAATTTATACAGTAACGGTTATTTTCCATATTCATGCTGTCGCACTGAGCCCTGGCCGTATTTGGAATCTCCAAATACACGAAAAAAAATATAATCAGTGCAAAAAGGTAAATGCTACTTTTTCTTTCGCTTCTCATGTGAGTGAAAGAGAAATAAAATGCCTTGCCGGAAATAACCGAAAAAATACGATGATTGCCGAAGGATTATTTATAACGCAATTATAATTCGATATTGTTTGAAATATCTTCTCTGTACAAATCATACTTCAATGTTGTTTTTCCCTTTTTTGTTTCCTTTTTTTTATATGTTTAAGTAGGTTGACATAATACACACTTAATTCTTCGGATTGATTGCTAAAGTATGCTAATGAATAGTATGAAATGTAATACATCAAAATACAATTTTTTCTTCATTTTTTTGATTTGTTTCATTTTTCACTTTTTAGTTTCTATCTAAAATTCCAGACTAAATGGTTATCTCCCCCATAATACTCTTATACAATGAGGTGTGGCCTCATCCTGAGGCTCGTGATACCTCTTGTTTAACCAACCTAGTGTAATATAATCTGTGGTCCGCTGCATACTTTGATTTTAGATGGAAAAGGAGGAGAGGATAGTCACCACGAGACCAGAGCTAATGTTCTAATCAAGACGAATTAAATAAGTGCAAACACGAGAGTTCTGCGACAATTCATTTTCCTTGGTGGCCTTTTATGTCCATCAAAGATCGGCTTAATATTGTATTTTTATCGAATCCATACCTGTGTGCAAAATTTCAAAACATTTAGTTTGCGGTAAGCGAGTGAAAATTCAATTAAACGATGGCATAGTATGTTTGTTAGATAGCTGGGATACTAAATAAAGTCGTTTAAAAAACCGTCGTTCTACGTCATTTCCATCCGGTGTCTCACTCAGAAAATGTCCGGCGCCCAACATACTTAACTTTCAAAATGAGAGAAAAATATCAATGTATACTGTATTAAAATTTGATCTTATTAGAAGTTACCTCTCATGAAAAACAAACATAGCCATTATCACTAAAGTTATTTCAGGTTTGTTACTACTGTGCAATAAATCAATGCTATTAGGTTATGAAATCGGTCGGACAGACGAGTTTGTGCGTGCAATATTTTTGAAAATATTGTAAAAACAACCTTTTTATAACTTTTATCTATTTATATTTCTTTTAATTTCTCATATCAAAGCGAAAAAAACTATGATTCAATCTGAATTAGACTTTCCCTGAGATGATGCTTAAGGTTCGGATTAAAATTTAAGCTACCTTTCGATCCAAGAGGATAATTTCCAAGGGACATGGGAATCAATTATTTATAAGCGCTCACATAGAGTGTGCAGACTTAAAAATTTATAAATAATAACTGTCGAGATTTTATTATAAATTCTTCTCTTATTGAGAATATCTTTAGATCTTTAACTGTAAACTATGGACATGGGTTAACCTTATTCCAGCGAAGCATACTTTTGAGATACAAACACTAGTACTGGAGAAAAAGTCCACCGAATTATTTACAAATCTACGCCGCCGAAACATCGGGAAAAGGGGTACCTTGATATATAATATTAATTGTTCAAACTAGAGATGTTTGCTAAATCTATTTAGAGACGTGGACATTGTTTTCCGATATAAAAATAACGCGTACATTCTTCAGCTTTGGCCATCGATCATCCCCTCGTGAATTTCATTTTACACGTATCCATGCGCACAACTGCGAATTTATTAAAGCAAAACAATATTATAACAAATTTAAAATGTGATAAGTTACCTGATGACAGGTGATAAATCTTACTCCAACCCCTATAACTATGATCTAAGCAAAAGCTTCTTAAGCTTTTCCGGAATGCATTAATAATTTTTCGCCGCTTACGAAGCTTTCAATAGTCAGTTTACGTAAACAAGTCGGAATCACAGTACGAATCGAGACAGTTGTTATTTTCGCAGAAAATCCTGCCATCGATTTCAATTCGGAAACGGAAAATATAAATGGAAATATTTCCTCTCGTTGCAGATTCACGTGCCCGGTCCGCTAGGGGATAAAGGCAAAGGGGTTTATGGTGATGAACTGAGTGTTTACTGCTGTAAAGGTAAGTATGTTTCATGTTCAGATTTTCCGTCTGAGCGGGTTAGTTGTGCATAATCAATACTTGTTTGTGGGTATTGAGGATCACGCGAACTATGTTACGTTTTCATCAGGAAAAAGATATTTAAAATAATTTAGAGTAGATGTTTTCAAAACGTGTTTAATATATTAACCACTTCAAACCTCGTAAATTGTATACTACCTCCTACAATTTCTAAAACATGTTTAAAACGATTTAAATAAAAGCGGGCTTTTTCCCGCTGTCGAGGTAAACGTTTCCAACAAAGGAAAAATTGCTTTTTATAGTTCGTGATTAGATAAAGGTGATTAAAGCCGTAGCCCTAGTATTTATTACCTTAGAAGTTTCTGAAAGCCACTAGAAATAATTAAATATTGAACGGTTCCAATATACTTGTTACCTGATTTCGAATTATTCAATTTAAAATACGGGAATTGCATCCATTTATATTGTAACAACTTATTATTGATGATAAAATAAGCTTTTTCGTATAAATATAATTTTTTTAAATACATTTCTATTTCTAATGACTTAACAAAATTAATAAACGCAAGGAAACGAAATATAGGTACCATGACAAATGGTATCACCGAAATAAACGACGGCTGACATATTACACATGATAATTGAGAGATAAATTTAATTGTGAAACGATTTTTTCTGCTTTTTTGTTTTTATAAATATTAATAATAAAAAATAAAAAACTAGCCATTTTCTTCGAATTTTCATTTGTATAGATAAAAAAACTAGTCGAATAATCGCCCCTTTCTTATTTTTTTCTCTTTTCAATTTGATTCACCAGTTATAATTAATAGACTGACTTTATTGATTAATATATAACTAAAATATCCTAAATTGTATATCCTAAATTCGAAAATTATTTACTTCGTTAACATTGTATAAAATATAGTGTTGTTTGTAAGATTAAATAAAAAGAATTTAGATTTGGCGTTTTGGTTTTCTATTTTCTAAAAAAATTACGAAATCCGAATAATCGTAAATAGAAACTCTCTCCCCTTTATTTTGAGAAGATTCATATACAGCAGTTAGCAGGTATCAGTTTTGAACATCTTTTCCTATTTTTTTTTCATTTATATCTTTTTAACATTTTATTTATCAAAATATAACAATATCTTATTGTGATGAATTTATATCTCAATAAAAGTAAACGCGACTAATATATAGACAAATATGTGTTTTAATTATCATAACACAACAAAGTACACTTATTAAAAAATAAAACAAAGTAAAGAAAAAACATATGAAAATTTATGGAAAATTATTTGGCAGCTTGTTTTAGTTGTTTTTAACTTGCCGAGTTCCAATATAAGATTTATGTTGAATACGTAAAAACCTTACCTTTTAAGTTTATACTTTATTCTTATTACAGGTAAAGAAACTTTTAAATTAAAATTTTATTCCTATTCCACATAAAGAACATTTTAAATTGAAACGTTACTCTTATTTAAGACAAAGATTTTTTTTAAATTTAAACGTTATTCCTGATCCACATAAAGAACCTTTTAAATTTAAACATTACTCTTATTTAAGACAAAGAAATTTTTAAATTTAAACATTACTCTTATTCCACATAAAGAAACTGTTTTAACAGTTATTTCGATCGACTCTTTTAACAACTAACATGACCATTACGTATAACTGCTTCATTAAACCATACTTCTCGCAACACATCTTTGTTATACATATTTAGGCACAAGAATAATACATTTTGGATTTAAGAGGTCCCTTTCGTTGCAACAATGATGTTCTGGTTGATTGTAAGAGGTTCCTTTCGTTGCAATAAGTCCGCCATATATATTAATTAGTAACAATAAAGTACGTAAATAAATAATAAAATTCCTTAGATTATTTTAAAATTGTAAATGTTTGTAATAAAAACCACTGTCTTTGTATCCACTAAATATATGTTTTTTTTATTATCATTAAGAACAATAAATTAACGTGGCTTCTTTTTAACTAATAGCTTACGAATACTCGCAAGTGATTTGGCTCTATTCTTTTATGATAAATCTGTTTCTGATAACTTTTTTACCTCTTTTAAAAGCAAGAGAAGTAATTGAAAGCTTGACATTTGAATGTAAAAGAAGTAAATTAAGACAAACAGAATACATCATTTCACCCAATGAACATGCGATTTGACAATTCGTGAGAAATTCTTGTAAGAATTTCATCAATAGAAAGTATATCTCGTAACATTACGTAACGCACAGACGAAATATTGTATACATACATAATTATTATGAATGAACAAAACGTTCATATATCATTAACATATTCATAGACACGCGGCGGAACACCGTTTCAACGTGAAGAAAGTTAACTCGTTCGTCAGTTATGTAAAGCTTCGCCAGTTTACATCCAACATAATTATTACGTTAATATCGAGTGATATACTAAATTATGATTTGCAAGTGAATAGCAATTCTTTGAGTTTCCGCAAATAAACTAAACAGCAGTCTTTCAAACTTCACGTCAATAACTTAATGTACATAGCAGTGTCCTGAGTTTCAGGCAAATAACTTAAAGTATATAGCAGTGTCCTGAGTTTCACGCAAATAACTTAAAGTGCATAGCAGTGTCCTGAGTTTCACGCAAATAACTTAAAGTACATAGTAGTGTCCTGAGTTTCACGCAAATAACTTAAAGTATATAGCAGTGTCCTGAGTTTCACGCAAATAACTTAAAGTACATAACAGTGTCATGAGTTTCAAGCAAATAACTTAAAGTACATAGCAGTGTCCTGAGTTTCACGTAAAGAAGTCGGTATAAATTGCAGTCTTCTAAGTTTTACAAAAATAAATAAAATCAACCAATATTTTACAAAAAAAAACTAAACATATCACTTTTTTTCTTTGTCAACACCATTACATAAAATCGTTCGAGGAGCAGGGGAGGATAAGTTATAAACTAAATATTTTTGGAAAATTTTATCGATAGCGCGTCTGAGAGAGCGAGGGAGAAAAATAATAAAAATCAGAACATTTTCTTTTAAATGCAGTAATTTTTGGAGCTTAAAATAAAATTTAGATTGCATTTAGCTCGATCATATTTTGCCCTAAAAATTTAAAATACAATTATATTTAAAATGCATTCAAGATTTAGCTTCCAGTCCAAGCTGATATATTTTCATATTGGTCAAGGGTAGGTACTACTGAGGCCCGTATATTATTACTTGAAACAAACATCGCCGCATGAGCCAAATATCTACGTGAGCAAAGTCACGATTATAAATTAGTATAATGTATTTATTCGGGAATATTTCAAACTTGTTTATAAACTTATTAGCAACAACCCTAAGATGTAATATTTCGTCTGCTCATATTTGACATATTCATCGACTATCTTTTGTTTTTTAAATAAATAATTTTTAAAATCAAACGATTTATCCATTCTTTTGAAATAAAGTAATATCTAATGACTTATAAGAACTATGGTTACCTATTGCAAATTTACAATATAAAGCTGATCGTCCCAGTTCATGTCAACGGAGCCACCGTCAATTTAAAGACAGAATCATAGAAATGCTATTGGACATAAAAAATAATAGCGATATTTCTAGCTTCTAAAACTATTTTCATCAAGATTTTTTTTAATTAATTTACCTTTTAGTAATTTACCATTTTTTAAACATTAGTTTTCGAGAATACTCTGATAGCCTAAATTAGAACAATTCCAGAGCCTGGTTATCCATGGCATTTATTTTGGGACTCAGGATTAGATCGCAAATCGTATTCGACTTCATCCGAAATAATCTGTATATAAATGTACATAAAAGTTTAATAGAGTGAATTTTGTACATGGAAAATATTTTAAAAGGAATAATTGATTCATCGTATAGAATAATTATAGAAGTCAGAAAACCAGCTTTTCAAATATTTGTCTGTCTGTATGTACTTTAAAAAATCTAAAAACTTTCTTATTTCGCATTGCACACGACGGAAGTCGTAGGCGCAGCTAGTATAACATAAAATAGTCAAAAGTTACTAGGGCAAACAAGTTAAAAGTTAAATAAATTAATCTTTACTTCAATCACATTATTATTATTGTAATGTCAAGGTTAAAGATATTTAATAGTCTTCAACAAGTATAAAAATTACCACAGTAAACAATTACTGCAAAAAATTAATAATAAAAAATAAACACGCTATGTGGAGATATATATCAGAGTGCTACATAAGTTGAATGACTTTAATTATAATTAAATTTTTTTCTAATTACTAAATTTGGAGCACTTTTCATAATAATAATTCTATTTTTTTTCTAATTACTAAATTTAGAGCACTTTCATAGGAACAATCCAAAAATTAAATTTCTGAAAAAACTGATACAGCGATTTTCTTAATTTTTTTACACCAGATACTAATTTTTTATACGCCAAACATGAGTATTATACAAATTTAAATAAATTGTGCGTGTGCTGCGGGATGCATGGTGCTACAATACATTAGTTCTTTATGAAACAAGAATAGAAATATTCATTTCTAAGAAAATATATGTTTCATGGCTGTAACGTTATATTTATTTCTGTACATAAAACACTAACTCCAAAAAGACAAAAACGTAAAGACAAAATGTTGTACGATTGTACTATATAAATTCTAATTATAATACTTTATAATGACTGTATTTCTTAAGCTGTGAAAACATAAAAAATGCACATTATTTGAAACTTAAGTGTTTCCAATCACAAAATGTAAGAGTAAAATTCGTAGTATAGGTAACACGTACTGATACGTAGTATAGCTATAGGACATAATTAAAAAAGTAATTAAGTTGGACAAAAATTTCTTAAGCAATAACGAAAAAACAGCAAGGAAATATAGCCAGAAAAAGAGTATTTTATAGCAATTTTGTTATAGTAAGAGGAAGGGAAGGATTTCAATAGTTATTTTATTTTGTAAAATAATTATAAACAATTTCTTTTTAACGTTTCGCACTGTCAAAGAAAAAAATGGAACTATTATTAGATCACTCGCGGATCCATCCATCTATCCATCGGTCTCAGCCTCAGAAACCTTATGAGGTCCAAACTTAAAGTTAAGCACAAGGATAAAGCATATTAACCTGGATATAAATGGATTTCGAAACTATCTTTTTAGAACTAAATGTAAGATGCTTCTAGAGAGATTACTTGAAATATCCACATAATTTCTTTCCGAAATCATTAGACTTATAAACATAAAATTTTGACGTATAAACAGAAAACAATTTTTCAGAAATTGACGTAGAAACCTGAAATTTGGTATAGTAATAAAGCATGGCAATACGCATATAAAGTTTTCAAAACTATTTGTTTTACAATTTTATCTAAGACATTTCTTCTAACTTTATGTAAGAGATATATCCATAAAAAAATTCTCAGAAACCGTTTGATATAGAAATTTGCAATATGCCGTAGTGATAAAGAATCCTCACGTATCTGAATAGTCTCAACACTTGACAAAACACATCTTAAATATCCAAATGTTCTTATCTGGTACATCCGGAGCGTTGTTTCAGGTAAAAAGCTAAAAACTGTTACAAAAGTATCGGTTACAATGTTCTAAATCAATACATGAATGTTTACAAAGGAAGAATTCTTGTTAAATGAATCCTTTCCGGCAAAGATACATTTTACAAACGGTATACTGAACAAACCTGGGAACATTTTTGCCGAACCTTTTGTTCGACCCCATAAACAAGGCTCCTCCACAATATTATTGTTAGTTTGTTTACGTTTCATTCCGTTAAAACCGTAGTAGTGGGCAAACAAACAACATCTTTTGTTACCGGTCACATCGTCCTCGATTGACTCGTAAATTTACTCGTAAAAGGAATAGTTTCGGAAAGTGAAACTACCTCCCTATCAATCGGTGTCATTGTTTTTCTTCATATACGCAAAATGTCATCACATAAAGTAAACTCACTAAAATTACTTGCCTGAACAGTTTAAAAGCTGAATAAGAAGCTTTTTCCAATTTAATAATTTAGATAGGAATTTCCTTACTATAATTTATTTTTGTATAATATCACATTTTTGATAAAATATTCTTCAAAATGTATATATATATATATATATATATATATATATATATATATATATATATATATATATATATATATATATATATATATATATAGATATATATATATATACATATATATATATATATATATATATATATATATGCTTATATATGCTAATGGTAATAAGTACCTGTTTTCTTTTGTAATGTAATAAATTACTTATTGCTTTTTCTGAAAATACCTGCGAATGTCTCATCGAGTGTTTTATTTTTGTTTTAACTGTACCCGCGACTTTGTCGCGGTGCAATACGAAATTATTGGGAATACGAAATTATTGTTTTTTTTATTACTTTTACGATATCTGTGAGCGTAAAGTTTACTAAAAACGGTAATAGATAGCGTTGCTAGTATCAATATCATAATATTCACCAAGTTGGTTACTTTTAAATTTATAATATCCAGAAAAAATTATATACGTTGCTTAAGTGTATGAATCATTACCATACCAAATTTCATCAAAATCCACTCAGTAGATATCGCGTTATTGAAGAATAAATTAACAGACAAACATGAAGACAAAAATTCTAAAATCATGTTTTCTGGCTTCTATTACCATTCTATACGCTAAATCAATCACATTTTTTTAAACATTTTCCATATAAACTTTTTCACTCTCTTACAGTTTTATTATATGTATAGATTAGGTATTGATAAAAACGAGAAGGTTCCTGTTTCTACCTATCCAGTAGGCGTTTCGAAGCTGAACAGTTTATATAAAAACATATATTTAAAAAAAAATATTTTACTTTTGACTTTGGAAAAGGTGACGTCATATACTGAAGACATATACTGACTAACAGCTGCTAAACTTAATGAACTTGAATATTTTAAAAATAATTTTATAAATAAAGTACATTTGATATATTTTGTAAAAAATATTCAAATGATAGTCGAATTCGCTATTAATAATTTTGGTCCAATGTAGATGCCATCACATTTAAAAAATATAAGGGCTGTATAACGATTTTTTGCTCCTTTTTTGAAAATTTCGTTTCAGAAAATTTATTATTAATTAACATAAAAACAATTTAATTCATTTTATACTCATAATTCATTTGGTACTTTTACTTTACGCCTATTTTTGATAATTACTTATAGTAAGGTGAACTGTAAGTCGCATCGTCTCTGAGGAAATAAGCTGTGATAGACGGACTAATAGACAGACGAACAAACATGTACATAGTTGATTCAGTTTTGGTTCAGAACACTCAAAACAGTGAAAATATTTCACTTTACCCCTATTTCGGAATTAGGAATGAAGAAAAGAGTTTCACTGTTTCTAATAGACTTTAACCTGTAACTAATTAAGTATATTACATATTTACGGAATCTACGAAACTAAATTTCATGCATTTCTAATTATTGTATCATTATGAAACTTGGGAATTGTGGGAATTTCTGATGATATCACAATAAGATTGTATCACTGAGTCGATTCAATGAAATAGGACCGGAAATTAGACACTGAACTATATAACGGAACAACGTATCCTAACCGTGTTTAGGCTTCTAATTGTTTTATCATTATGAAACTTGGCAGTATGGTGTGTAATTCTGATGACAACACAATAAGGTTGTATCATTGAGTCGATTCAATGAAATAGGACCGGAAATTAGACACTGAACTATATAACGGAACAACGTATCCTAACCGTGTTTAGGCTTCTAATTGCTTTATCATTATGAAACTTGGCAGTATGGTGTGTAATTCTGATGACAACACCATAAACGGTACTAGCATAATTAGCCCAATGGGGCTGATTCAATGAAATAAAATCGAAAGTTACATACTGACCTCCATGTAGGAACAACGTATCGTACCCGTATTTGGGCGTTTCATATTGTTGTATCATCATGAAATTTGGCAGTTGTGTGTTATTCTGATGACAATAAATAAAATGGTACCATTACATTGAGGCGATCAACTTAAATAGAATCAAAAGTTAGAAATTGAACTCCATAACGGAACAATGTATCCTAACCGTGTTTAGGCTTCAAATTGTTTTATCATCATGAAACTTGGCAGTTGTGTGTAGCTCTCTAATGACAAAACAATATAACGGTACCTTTGGACTAATTCAATGAAACAGAACCCAAAATCAGGTTGAAGAATTGAATCGTCCCAAACTTACCAGAAAGATGTCTTGAGATACTGATGCATTGACAGAGATGGAGAGGATGCGCACTCAGTAGACCATAGACAGAATAAAGAAGAGACACCTTGACCTAATCAACTATACTATTAACTAATTTTAATTCTGTACAAGTTCTTTTTAATAAAGTGTTAATATTTGTAAAAGTACTTCTAATACATATAATATAAAGCAAGTTCAAAAAAATATTATCTCTTTTAATACAAGACTAAACAATTAAAAATAAAAGAATAGTTGAAAAAACAGGCTTTTGTAAACACTGCACTAAAAGCAAAAAATAATTATCGACTCACTAAGGACCTTAGTGTAAACCATATTTGTTATTGAGTACAATTGTTTGATCAATTTCTATATATACTCAGTAAGAACCTTAGTGTAAGCCATATTAGTTATTGAGTATAATTGTTTGATCAATTTCTATATCTACTCAGTAAGGACCTTAGTGTAAGCCATATTTGTTTTCGAGTATAATTGTCTGAGTGTTTATGTTTGTTTGAGTGTAAAAGCGTGGGGTGCTTTTTCTCAAGAATAAATTATTTTGTTCCTTAAATTAATGTTAGGCGAATGAAAATGCTCAACATTTCAGTTAAATTTGAAGAAAAATCACCTCACACTTTTAACTCAAATATTATATTCAATAACAAATTGGCTTACACTAAAATCTTTACAAAATATACAGAGAAATTAGGGTCGACAATTATTTTATGCTTTTTAGTGCAGTATTTATAAAAGCATGATTTTTTAAAAATTGTTTAAACTATTAATTTAATAGTCCTCTGCGGTTAAAAAAAATTAAACGTGTCAACTTAGATGTAAACTTTCATCAGTTCTCGGGATGAGGAAATTTTCAAAAAAATTCGGTAAATATAAGCAATATTTAAATAAAACAAAATATATTTTATTTCCTAAATAAGTAGTTATAGATATGTATAATATCAATACTATTATATAAAATCATTATGGATGACTTTTTATCTTTAATGTTTTAGAAAAATTTAACTTTTTTTTTTTAATTATTCCCTGTCCATATTTCTGTCTAGATGTTAGAGCAGCGCGCGAAAATTACTAGACCGATTTGAATAAGGCTTTCACGGAAATGATGCTCGGTGTTCAAATTAAAGTCTAATACAATTACAATGCTAATCGAATATTTCCCAAAAGAACTTTTTGTCTATCTATGCTTCTATTAGTATTAATATTATTTGTTAGATATATATTATTTGTTAGATAATATTATTTGTTATCCTACAAAAAACTAGATTTAAATAAAACTATATCGATTTAAATAAAACTTTCAGAAAAGTAATGCTTTTGAAATTCGGAATAAAAGTTACATATACTTAGCATCAAATAAACGTTTTCTTGGGATTTTGATTTCAATTCTTGACGTTCAGGTAGAAGGAACCGGATGCACCTACTGAAAATCTTGGAATGTAAAATGTTCATAAATAAATAAGTCCTATAAATAAGTTCCTTTCATCCCAGTCAAGTATGTGATAAAACGCTTAAATGTACTATAGAAATGCGGGCATAAGTTATGAGCCACAAAAATATTTATGTGTAATAAAATGCTTAATATCCATCTTGACCACGCGGAAAAAACCGCGGGTAAGAGTTGTTAAAACCATAAAACTAAGTTAGCTACGTATTCTAGTTTTAAATAGCCTATAATCAAACATTAGCTTGTCAAAAAAAAATAAACCACTTTCCATGTTCGCATTTCGAGAGAAGTGCTGCTTCCATCTATTTTTAATTTAGATATTAACAATCATTCCATCGTTTTTTGACTAAATTAAGACTGAGATTCCTCGAAAAAATATTGTAACTGTCTTCTTATTTATATTTTCACTTTGGGCTTTACTAAGTTGAGGAAAACAACAATGTCATATTATGTATTCGTGTAGCGAATATGGTATCTAATCATTTTGAGAATGTCTTTTGGCAAGGGCTATCTTACCAATGTCGCTGGGTATGCAAATATTCACGTCTATTTATTTTACTCCATAGCACTGTAATCAATTAATGGATAGAAATAAAAGTAAAATATACCTAATTAATTCTTTTATTATTCTTAAAATTTAAAAAAAAAAACAGAATGACTTAAAATATTTATAGTTTTTTGCTAATGTAGATGGTATTTTTTTATACTGGGATCAAATTTATTCTATTTCTATGCTTCTTTCATTGAATTTTAGCTAAATTTCCTTAATAGCTTTAATAGTTTGCACTAAAAGTTTCCCTAAATCCATTTATTTATTTTTCGTCGTTTTTAGGACACCATTTACTATATTCGTTATAAGCATTCCTTCATTCACTTTGTGGATTTACATTCCTCTTAAATAAACTTTTTGCGTAGTTACCAATTTACTTCTTCAAGAGTCACATCCTTACTCACACTCCTATATACAACATCTACATTGTATACAGTAGTTAAACGCTTTTAAAAAAAAATATTAATAAAACATTGTTAATACGCGAGATGTTTATGTTTGGAAACTAATATATTCAATTTGCTTCTTTCATAATAGTTGCAAAAGGTGTAAAACAATACACTGTGGAGCAAAATGTCAAATTTATTCATTATAAAAATTATTCATCACCACAGCGTATCATCACCGGAACGTTTGGAAGCAAACAGGTGACAATATCAACGCTATTCATAGAGCCGTAGCCGTTTACAAAAATGCTAAACCGGTCGCCTCGGCGCGCTGCAGAACAATGGATAATTGACAAGTAATTTAAAAAGGAAAGTATAATGGCCAGCATGTTAGTAATTGTTATAAGTAGACGCTTCCTTACTGCACTAAAGACATTTTAACCGTCGTCGCTGGAGCGAGCGGTCGAGAGACGAGGCGACGTTGTGTCCCAGAATGGAATAAAATTATGCTTGTTGTCGAATGTAAATGCGGTGTCGAAAATGAAAGGTGTTTTGGTAGTTTATTGTGCAAGGGATATCGCAAAATGTTGATTCAGATTGAGTACAGCCGAGTGGATAACCAGAACATGCCATTAAAGGACACTTAGCTGTCGATAAACTGCTAAAATAGTCGAAAGTTAATCGTTTATCATAATAACACTGTAAAGTAATTTATTAAGCAAGTAAAATTTGTTAAGAAAATGAATCGTTTTATTGAGAAAATATGGCTTGTAACTTTAGATCATTTTTTAAGTTTAAGCTATTGCCATCTGTTTTGTAATCATTTTTAGAATGACATAGAATATTAAAACATTGTAAGTGTATCTCGACCTTCTGCTTGAGGAAAATAATGTTTTAATTTTAAAAATATACATAAAAATAATTCGTACATTCAAAGAAATTAAAACTGCAACAAAGGTAACAAAAATCGTGTATTTGTTTATAATATTTAAACAAAATGTATGTCGACGCATTCTGGAGATAATTCCGTCATAGGGTTTCCGAAGTGGAATGGAAACAAATACTTGAAATGTCTGTAAAACATTTTAAAAAAATTCCAATACATTTATTTTTGCGTAATTTCAAGATTCCGACAATAAAAAAGGTAAAAAGTGAGATATCAATCACGAAATCAATTGACGAGATCAATGAGGTGTCTTCTATCCGTTTGTTATATCCATTTTTCTCGGAAACCGCTTGAGGCAGAAAATTAAAATTTGGCCTTATAAATATATATATATATATATATATATATATATATATACATACATATATATATATATATATATATATATATATATATATACATACATATATATATATATATATATATATATATATATATACATATACGAAGGTATGCAACGTACTGACTTTAGTACGTAAGAAAGGTTATACTTTTTAATTTAAATAACAAGTCTCGGAAGAAGATTTTTTTTAAACTTTCTGAGTATTCGAATTTAATTTTCTCTAATTTATTTTTATTGACATTCACTGTTCCTGGAGACTTTTCAATTGTAACCTGAAATTGAAACTGAAAATGTCAATCATACACTTGTTATGTGTGTGTATATATATATATATATATATATATATATATATATATATATATATATATATATATATATATATATATATATACACACATATATATATATATATATATATATATATATATATATAATGACACGATATCCCTACAGCTAACACTTAAAAATATTTTAATGAAATTGTAGAACCCCCCCCCCTATAAAGAATAAATAAGTACTCTAAATTTTTTTTATTTTTGTTAGAAAGGTATCGTTTAAATCCTTAGTTATATTTTAGGCATATCTTCAGAGGTATACTAAAAGTAAGCAAAGACATTATCTTCACACCCCCCCCCCCAAATATCATTAAACGTTAATTGTTCTAACAAATCCATTTTAGAGATAACTTATGATAAATAAAGTAATTTCTCTTCAAACAAGATATGGAAACTGACGCGCGAGCCACTTGCTCGTTTTTTAAATTTTTTTTCATATCTATATTAAAATTTAAAAAAACATGTTAACGCATTTAAAATGGATTCTTCTTACTTTCAAGTGACCTAAAGAGGAAAGGAAATATTACAATCGTTCAAACTTTCCAACTCACATTTTTTATAAAATTTGCTAATATTGCTTCAGGTAAAAGTTCAAGAAAATACGAAATTAAGAAATTGATATACCTACGTGTCTGATAGATGTTCTGCCATCTGAGTAAATTTAATACTTTTCTGATTTGTTTAAATAGAGAAAAAAAATCAAAATTCAATCTTGTCAAAAAGTAGCACCAACATTTTTTCCAAGTTCGTAAATTGTTATCACTTTATAAGCCAAATCATATCCCATAATTCGTTTTTATAGAAAAAATATGACTAAGATACTTCGCATACAAAACTGAAAAACTTGCACAAATGAATGTGCAATAATTAAGGTCCAAAATAAATTTGGCAATTTTTTTTCAAAATCGATTTGCAATTATACAAAACATAATTACGTGCGGGTGATGTATTTATTATGTTTTATGAGGTCAACAATTTCAAAATAATATTAATTTTTGATAAAAATTATTTAAAAATTCTAATTTTAAGAAAATTTTATTTTAATCTGCCCGTTACATGCTGTGCTGTATACCCGTCATCTCGTGGCCCCTCACTTTTTTTAGATACAGTATAAAGACCAACCTACTGCGTCACAACTACCATTTCTAAGACAGAAATAATTTATATAAGACGTAACTTACAGTCGAAGCACACTGTCTAGTGGTGAGTTGTCATAAATCTACAAATATTTTTTAAAACATTAAAACGTATCAAAACTCCTGCCAATTTTGAAGTAGTTTATACGAATCATTACTATTCATTTATGCAGTCGTCAAGATAAGAAGAAGACCTTGTTAGTTATATATTCTCACTTCATTAACACCTTGCGAATCATTAATCTCACATAACAAAGAGAATATTAGCCCGAATTCTCAGTTGACGTATTCAGGCGTCAAAAACCGTTGAACGCCAACAAGCACGCGTATGGAAAGGCTTTAAGTCGTATGAGTAGATGCATCTGGATGGATGATCTTAGCAATTTACTTTTCTAGGCCGACGCCTTCGTGAATATAATTACGCATTCAATTACAATTTAATTACGTCACGTAATGCGCCAACGGGAGGAATGACGGCTTCTGATGCCACCGGTGAGGTACGGGCTGACGTAACGTTAATTGCTAGTGTAATAAATTATGGTTCAGAACACTCGTCGCCAGGCCAGATATTTCCGCAAAATAACAATTGCGAAATGAAAAACGATTCGCCGGTTTCCGCTGACATATCAGATTTGTCCTGAAATATCACTTATTAAAAATGTATAACGGCAAAATAAGAACAATTTATTATTTACTGATTTGCAAGTGAGAAAACTGTTAGTAAGTTGCGGAAACACTTTGGAAAAAGTGTTTATTCATTTCTAAAAATAGTATCAAATCCGTATCGAATTTACAGGTTGACATTAAAACGTTAGACGTGTATAATTACAAAAAATACAACCGTTTTTAAAATACAGTAGAACTATAATAGAAAATAAAATTAAAAAATAAACACGTAGTTAAAAACAAAATAAAAAAGAACACATCCAATTAAACATAGCATTATCTAATGATCAATCGTGACCTATCATGCGACTCCATAATTGCATTGCGAAAAAGCACTCAATTGAACAAAAGAAATGTCAAGACTGGACGCGTCTCTCAATACTCCTTTAGTCAATATGCCAAAAAAAGATGATTGCTGCAGGATGTTAGCACACACTCCAGGCAGATTAGATAAACTACGACTTCCTCTTCTCACGTAACAGGAGTGTTAATTGCCGTTGAACTCAAGGCTAAAGGGTTATCAACGTAATTATTTAGTCGTTTTAAAAATGTACTATTAAAAACGATTCCTTCAAAGTTACAGGAATAGCATAGGACCGTGCCCAGTAGAAAATCTGAAAGAAATGCTATATGAAAGGACCTGTTAATTATATTAAGTTAAACTTTAAATCATTGCTAGTTATAACAAGAAACTTCTTCTTAAAGTCAACCTAAATTATTCAGTACTTAACCCTTAGTTGGCAGTCCCATGTCAGTCATGCAATATTCCTTTGCAGTTTCATTAAATCCAATGACTTTATATTAAAGAGTTATGTCATTGACATACAAAAATTGGTCTATAAAAACAAGATAATTTTATTGTCTTCAATGCGACTATCTCTTTTTTATACATATTTCCTTTCAATTCTTATTTACATCTTTATAGGCCGCGTATTAGCGTTATCTGAAATAATTTTTTTGTCCGTTTTAAAAGAATATGAGGTGTCTACTTTATTTAACGTCATTGAGTGGTGCCATTATCCCTCTGTTCATATCACATTTCTTTCACGGATGTTAACGTGGACGGTCGTTAACGGATGTTGACTTGATAAATAATAAATATATAAAAAAACATTTTAAACGTGTTGACTTGATAAATAATAAATATACAAAAAAACAATTTCTCAAACTATTATAAATGATTATGTTTGCGCTATCATCTACACTGAGTTCGAAATTTCAGATCAGATTATTTAATTTCTCATAACGAAACTTCTATCACAGGTAATGGTATACAGAATTTTTTTTTATTAACGTAAATATTATCACCAATATTAAATATATTTGCCGTTAGTTTGGTAGAAATTCATTTTAATTTGATTTTTTACAACTAAATTAAACTACGTGATGTATTATTATTTCTACTTTATTTAAACTCTTTACCACGACCTAGATTTCGTTGTATGACGACATCTTCAGGTGGGTAGTTCGTAAAGATTCAAAAAAGAAGCTGCATATTTTTGAGCTCACATTTTGATAAGCTTTCATTAGACAACGAACCAGATGATCTGAAAGAATTACGTCATTTTCTCAAACTTCAAAACTGACCCCAAGATTGGAGTGCAACTTATAGATTAATTATTACTTGATTACTGAACTACTTGATGCGATTATGGCAAATTTAAATTTTCTACAAAAACCTTCAAGAAAAATGCCTGAGACATTGAAACAGATATCGAGAAGATATTTTCGAAAAAATGTGTTTGATGAATTATAAAGAGACCATAAAAAAAATCGACCGCCTATAAAATTGTTGTATCTCTGTTGTGTTGCTAGTCCAAAGACATTTAAAATTACAAGAAAAAATCTATCTTTTTAATATCATTATTAATTTTCATTTACTTTTTTTCTTAAGCAGGCTGAAGAAATATCAAAATAATGTTAAAAAATATCAGTGTCTAAGTTTTAATACCGCTCCTAATGTAAGTTAACTCGTGCTATTGAAATTGTTCGAAAAAATTCCACAGAAGAACTCTTCACTCCATCGACTGAAATATTTATCCTACAATTGCGTTAAAATTTTTATGAAAATATTTAAAATTTAGACAAAAATAATTTTGAAAAGATAGAAATACTACTTCATAATTTTATACCTCGTACTTAAAAAGTGTTCGGTATTAAGGTTTTTATATAAAAATATGCTGTCAAAGAAATAAGTTATTTTAAAAGAAAATAAATTATTTTCTAAAACATATTTCCATTTACCAATAATGGCTTTCAGCTTATAAAAAACAATTTATTGATTTTCAGCTTATAAAAATCATTAGTTTCCAATTTAAAAAAAGCATTTATGTGATTGTGCATTTTATTAATAAATTTTAGGTCGCTATTTGTTAATTAGCACATTTAACGTTTTATCGCCATAAAAAAAACTTTCATAAAAACTTAAGAAAAACACTGAATACGAGTATAATAACTTGTACTTTCTTCAAAATAATACTCGTATCACTCAGTAGAATGTATATATATATATATATATATATATATATATATATATATATATATATATATATATATATATATTGTTATCGGTTTTCAATCATAAATTCTAAATATTTTGGAAGCAAGAGAAATGACGCCGCGCGGCGTCCGCTGTGTCTTCAGGACATTTAACGGCAAAACATTTAACCCTTGCGTTAAGATTCCAATAGAGTATCTCGAAAACAAAATAAGATAAAAAAAACTAGCTACTTATTTCATACCTAGAAATTTATAGAACGTAGCTTGCTATAGCAATTTAACAGCATATCCAGAATATGACTTCACTAATATGACTAAACTATAACTGTAAAGTTTTGTAATACTTTTTTCCAGAAGTATTCAATTAAATATCTTTGCTGCAATGTGGTTCCTTCCAGGTACAAGTTAAACCCGAGCTGGACAAATCAAGCTACTTTTGGCAAATTTGCGAAACGGTAAAATAAAACAAAATGTATGTAATGGAAAAACATATATAATTACATCATTAAATCGAATTATAGATATAATAGCGCAAATAATATGATCATATCCAAAGTAAACAAACACTGTCCCGACAGATTAAAATATCTTTCTAAATCTCTGCTGAATAGGTACATTATATCTAACTAATGGTCGCGTTCAAACCTCGCGGCCTCTCATTTGTGTCTTTCTTTATATAATTTTCGCGTATTTCACCATTGAAAACGTCTTTATGGGACATTTACGGCTCCGGGGAAAGCGATGTTTTTTCGTTTCATATTCATCTCGGATAACAGTTCGGCGTTACAGTAACCGAGTCCGTGAATAATGTTTGTTTTTCTTTTGTTTTCTCATTCGCATTGCGCGATATTTGAGATTGCGGTATGCTTAAGATCCACGTTATTGCTAATGGCTAACATACTTTAGGGAATGATGTGGTGCGTTTCGTGATTGTTGGGGAGAAAGCACAATAAGTATCATATGAATTTGTCTTCTTCAGGTACTATATTGTGAAAGCACGGTGTCTTTATCATAAAGTAACATTATTAATCTTGCCGTATAAAGTTCCGCAAATGTGATTCGCCTATTTATGTTTTCAACATTATTAAAAGTACTCATCGACATAATACAACAAGATATGTACGGAAAACGTATTCTTCATAAAAGTCATTCAAGAAATGTCCACCTCTAATAAGTTCTAATCCTTCTCCTCTCTTATTCTTTTCCTATTTTGTTGCCAGTATTTATATTCTAATTTCGTATTCTGGGTGAATTTCATTTCTTTAATTAACCGGTTTTGTTATTTTGTTATTTCGAACCTTGCGATCGATTTTTCAGCTTATAAAACTTAAAATTTTCAGAAGTATTCAGTCCCCATGACAATAGATCATCATGATTTTAACTTTGAAATTTAAACCCTGATTCTGCAGAGGTACCGCTTACCTAAGCTGTAAAAGTGGATGATCTGCCGGTTTTACATTAATATTGTGAATCTCAAGTAGTCTTTATCATTGATCTCAGGATTCCAACTCCTTAGTCCTAATGCTGCGGGATACTGCCTGCGTAAAAGATTATACTTGAAGATACGACGGTTTGAAATTAGTATTGTGGGTCTCAACCAGAGACTTTGTCGTTAAGCTGCGGCTTCCAACACTTAAGTCCTGATGTTCCAGTAGTACGGTGTACGTAAAACATAAGACTTGCCCATTATCTGGTTTTAAATTGGTCAATTAGGTCACAAGGGAGATGTTTACATCCTTTGTAACTATCAATCCAAACTAGAATTTTTTTGTTGTCGCCGTGGTGTGTTGGGTTGATCACAAGGCATACGGCCTTTGACGATGCGGCAAACCGCGGTGACCCGAGTTCGATTTCCGGCCGCTCGTCGAATGGATCTTACTGGTGTTATGTAAAACATTACTCTCATAGCAATAAGTCCGCCATTACATTAAAGCAGATAAATAAATAAAATATATAAATAAAACTTCCAATATTAAGCTCTATATATGAGAATCTAAAGGTGGTGTTTCCGTAACGTTTAAGCGGGTTGGTCAAATGTATAAAAATTGGACCAAGCAAGTAAAGCACGCTAAAAGTTACAAATAAAATAAATTTAAAAAAGCTTTTAAATAAAACGGTTTTGTTAAACAATCGATAATATACTAAAAGCTCGAAAGTAATAATTATGAATCAGGCTAAAATAAAATAGCAGGGCCCATTTAGAAGCCAATTTTCTTTTGTTGGAGCTTGGAAATCATATTATTATATTTTATGTTATATGACTCGTTTGTTATATGTCATGTAATAACAAATTATATAACTATTAATCTAAGCAAAATCTAAGACTGGTGAACCATAATTATTTCGGGATCGTAGTACATCATCGATTGTACATCAAAACCGTTTGATTAAATTAGTTTTTTACCTTCATTTTACTTTTCTCCAGTTTTTAATTATGTAGAAATATTTTTATTATTTGTTTCTATTTTGTTATATTTTGGTCTTTAACAATTTAAGATATAACTAACCATATTATTATTATTTATACACACACACTCATAGACACACTCACATACACGCTCGCATACACACACACACACGCACACGCACACACGCATACACACACACGCACGCACGCACACACCCACACACCCACACACACACATACGTGTATATATATAAATATATATATATATATATATATATATATATATATATATATATAGGGCTCGACTTAAACAAATTTAAACTTATTTTCTAAGTTCTAATACAAGAAAAGTAAGTTTCCGTGTTTTCTAAGAGTTACATCTATAGTCTCTTGTCTGAAGAAAATGATCAATCTATTTACGTAGTAAGTGATTCTTATTATTTCTTACCCGAATTCTTTCTAAGTCCTACCTTCTACCGAGTTCTTTCTAAGTACCTGGGTACTCTTTAGTACTCGCCCACGAAGGCAGCGACCTACGCTATAATTGATTTGATGTAAAGAAATGATAGCTTCAAATATATTTCTCGAAACCGATCGCCTCAATGTGAGAACGTATGTGTATAGCCAAAACAGTTTTCAAGGTAAACGACGACGTTCCAAAGTGAATAATTCGAGTAATTGATCAAGTCAATTTAACGTCCCAAACGGTTTTACGGACTCCAAAACGTAATGAGGCGCTATCAATTACGGCCATTCGCGTGAGTTTTTTTCGCATTATTTTTGGCCAAATTTGTGTGCGCGTAATGTTATTAAAATAAAAAAGCCGGTATCCAGGAAGGGATCGAACAAAAGGTTCGGTACGAAATATCGGCATGATTTTAAAAGTTATATAACGGATGATCGTTATTTTGTTTTTTATTTCGGTTTTATTTAATGTTCGTCCGCCGTTGATACAATTATTTATATAAGTTTCCTTAAACCAAAAACGGAAATCCTACCTGCGAAGAATATATTTGTTTATATTTCTTTTTACTTGAAGAAAAAGATCAAAAGTCCAAAGGCCATATTAACCAATTGAGTCTAGCCATATAATATGCGAACCATGAACAAAGTAATGAGAATAGAAAATTGTAACCCACATTACAATAAAGTACCATTAACACGATTTGTATAATTCAATTAACTATTAGAAATGTACATTTTGCTCTTTCTATTGGTGACAGATTACTTTCTGCTGTCTTGCTGTCACTGGAACATTAGTGTCATTACTTGCTGTCACTGGAACATTAGTGTCATTACTTGCTGTCACTGGAACATTAGTGTCATTACTTGCTGTCATTGGAAATTTTGTGTGATTAAACAAATTTAATAGTTGATTCAAAATACCTATCAAGAGCAATATGACAAGCTGCAAAAGATTTCAAAACAATGTGAACATACAAAATAGCATATTGCAAAATGCTTTCTTAGATTTATACATAGAAAAGAAAATTTAAAAATTATCTGGTATGAAGGGGCTAGGGTTACGGATGTGATTTTTAAAAAAATCTATTGTTTTCAGTCGATTTTTAATTAATGGCACTAACGTCATCATTTACGAAATTCATTCCCAGTTACCCAACTTATCACCCCTCACTGCTTGCTGCTGTGAACAGATATATTATGTTGCAGATTTAATTTAGTTAATAAAGTTGTGTTTTCCAAGAACAGAAAGGGGATAAGAATAGAGAAGGAAGAGATAATGAATTTTTAAATAAATTTTAATGTAAAATAAAATCGACTTTTAGGAAAAACTCGATTATTTTATAAAGTTAATCAATTATTTTTAAATCGATTTTAATCTGAAATGAAATAATCGATTTTTGAATAATCGATTTTTTATTTTGAATGTCACATCGCTAGCTGGGGTTTGAAAGTAGGGGAAATGCGAAACTTTTGACTGAAGTTATCTTAAAGAAATTTTGATTCGATTACATATTTACAAACTAATAAAATCAATTATTTCTATCCCTAATCGATTGTCGTTTAAATCGATTGTTTCTATAGCTTACAAGAGTAGTCAATAACATGATATTTTTAAATTACCTATTTGTCTATCACAATATAAAAACGGAAAATTTGTTTGATTATTTGTTTGTTTGCCCTAACTTCTGAAACCACACGGCCTATATCAACAATTCTTCTTGCATTAGAAAATCCCATTTGCTATTATGATCTATATCTATGATATATCTGTATCATACTACATTCAAAGCTGTGATAAAAATGTAATAGAAACCTGAGAATATTGCTTAAAGAATGCAGAATAAGGAGAATGAACTTATTTATTGACTGATCCTTCCGAATATTCCCACCGATATATTGCCGACAATGACGAGCTATGTCGTTTGGAAAATGAAACGGAGACTTTTAGTGACTGGGGAACAACATGATTAAGATAATACTAGCGTGACGTATTCCATTATGAAGCTCAGATGACAGATCAAACAAATATTTTACTAAAATTGACATATAGAGGCGCATGTATCAAAAGCATTGAGCTAAAGCGCCACTTTATTTATACGTGAGTGAATTTGAAATTAAACAAAAATTTTACCGACCGTCAATCATATTGACGTTGAGCCGTTAGATGGCAGCATTGCTGTTAATAATTAATTAATTTGCAAAAACAATAGCAATAATAATTTTTTTAGTTGTGGATGCCGGTAGAGCAAGCAATTATCTATAAAATGATATATAATTTATGTGGATTAGTTGTGAGGTTTTTTCTAAAAAGGGAGTGTAACATCTTAACCTTAGCGTATTAATATATATGATGATAAAGCGGATCAAAGCGCGAAACACAGTGAGTTTCTTAACGTTTTAAATTGTTTAACTTCTTGTTTAGAGCCAATGCGCCAATGCAAAGGTAAAGTTAAAGAAATTTAGAAAATTAAATGGAAACAGTGACAAATACAATGAACACAAAGCATAATATATCATTTTGAGTTTGCCTTGACCATCCAATTACTCCATGATCTCGATTATGACGAGTTACGACTTTAGAAGTCGTATATAGAAAAGCAGTACAGGTCGAAAGAAGTCAGTGGCTCCAATATGAAGTCAAATAAATTCAACGCGAGAGTTATCGGTGTTTGCAGTACGATGTCGGTACGTGCATGCGGTGTGTGTAAATAGCGGGTGCAATCACACTTGTCCATAACAGTCCGGGACAAAAAAGCGACTCCATTCCCAACACTGTTTATCTAACTAACTGTTCAATATTCTCATCTGTATTTAGTGAGGAATGTTTGACAGCATGATAAAATAATAAAGAGAAACGAATATTCAGTCCATAATATAATGATCAGTTCAAAAAAAAGAGGTGGATATAAATACTTTTCCACATATCAATACCCAGCTTCAAAAACTAGCTCTAAAAACAAGAAGTTACAAAAAAAATTCATCTTAAAACTTTGACCATTATTAGCAGATGAAAAGCGGTAAAAGCGTTTTTCATAGATTTAATTTTCAATCCATATCATTGTTTTTTGAAAAATGAAAGTTGCAAGATACTTTTTTAATATTACACAGACACCTACTACTACTAAAATTGATTTTCTAAAGGGACCGAAATAATTATACATAATTATACATATATATATATAATGACTGACGAACTTAATAATTTATAATTATATACATAAATTAACAAACTGTTGTTAGTGTTCTGACCATACTTTGATTCTATGTGGATAGAGCTGCCGGCAAAAGCTTAACAATCAGCCATGATTTATAAATACATTACTCGATGCAACACGAAATTCACTAAAGCTTGGTCGATATTGATGTTTGATTTTGATTAATTGTCGATACGTACCACGTCTGATATCCACACGTCGATGAAAACATAAAAACTTTCTACCCATCAACCTATGGCTTTTGTTCCTCAACGTGATATAAGAACTTAATCTTCCGTAATTAGAAGCAATTTAAAGTTTTCGATGTTTCGTATAAATGTATCGAATTAATCGTAGTTTCAAATTCTAGCGTCATAGACGTGCGAGAGTTCGTATCGTGTCGATAATGACGTGATTTCACGGGCGGCCTTAACAACACAGGTTCACATCAGTTACGAATCATTTGTTAAATAATCAAAGATAAGAACAAAGCTTTAGAGTTTTATTTTCCAACTAATTATTTTAATTTCGATAGATTCGTCATTTCAAGCTTTTCCCACACGATCGATATTTTGAATTTTAATGTAAGTCTCAGGAGGGAGCATTAAACACGACTAGGTATTTTTATTCGAAATTTTATCAGTTCGTTACACAGTATATCGACATAAACATGTGTGAAATCCCGTATGAAAGAAAATATTATTTTAACTAATCTATTTGTACATCGATATTATTCAGTTAATTATTTTATTACATATATATATATATATATATATATATATATATATATATATATATATATATAAGGCGGACTTATTGCTACAAAATCGATCTCTCCCATTCAAGCAATGCACCAAATAATAAAATATACTACGTATTGTTGAAAATAGTATTAGATTTCGAATACAATTACAAATTGAAATAAAAAAAGACGCGAGATATCGTGGTATACCCGACAGAAGAGAAGTTTATTACGCATCTCGTATAATTTTAAATTTTTAATTATTAATTAATACAATGTAATATTTGTATAGTAATAAATTATAGACATTTTTATACCTATAAAGTAATATTTATTTTTATAATTAAAATAACACAATGTTGCATTTATTCATCAGATTCTATCACGAAAATGATTGGTTTGTGGTAGCTAAAATAAGAGACAAACGTTTGTGACTCAATTTTATTAATGTATCTCAGAAAAACCGCGTCATTCAGTATTATCGGTCATATTTAGTTGTAGATTTCATCGGATTATTATTTAAGAATGATTTTTTTTCCTACTACATGCCGCATGTGAGGTACCAAGCACGTACAGTTTCTTGTTGGGACACACACACACGCACACGCACACACACACATGTGTGTAAGACAATATTATTTTAACTAATCTACACACACACTTCCAAAACTATTCCCCACACACATATGTGTGTGTGTGTGAAACTCGCAAATTTAGTATAAATACATGTTAATAATAATAACATGTATTTATACTAAATTTGGAATGATACATAAAGGTTAGTGTGGGTCCCTGGGATGACATGAAAAATCGTGAAGCGTTTGATATTTACTTGTTTTACGCCACTTTACGAATTTACGTACTAAGATCCGATTACATTGTTATCCGCTAGTACCCTTCCATTGCTTTCTTCTCGTTACACGTTTTAGTGATGCTTCCCTGTAGTTGTTCAATGTGCGTGAAGAAGGTCCATTTACAAAAAAATTAACTGTCATTTCCATTAAATTATTTTCTATTTCATAACACCTCTTTAACTATAAAATAAAAAGAAACATACATTCACTTCGGATTTGATTTGAAAAAGATAAAATAAAACAATAGTGGATGAACACGTTTAACTCAATGACTCCAAAACTATTCCCCACACAACATACATACTCATATTCCAGTTAATGGAAATACGAATCATTAAATTGAGCGTTAAAACAATAAAAATGTCTTGTTTTACAATAAACGAAAATAATTTATACTTTTCCACTAACAAATACTAATCGAGATAACGCAAAAGGTTTACGAACAATAAACTTGTACTGATAAATAATTTTACCATTAACTCAATAATCATTTTTAAGACCAATTTCGCATCCGAAGACTATAAAATTATAAACCCTTTAAATTGCATTTTTATTACGATAAAATTATGTTCAAATCAAACGAACATGAAATGTCGTGTTAAAATATAGTCGTTATTTTAAATACCAGTTACATTACTAAATATATTTTTACTAATAAAATTAAATTAATTTAACATTAATAAAAAACATTTCCCCACTAATAGTCTAAGAAAGCTTTGTTGTCAATTGGCACACTAGTTTCGGAAATGCATTTCGAATATTAGCTTTCTGTAATTGTTCTACGAATACGCTGTATAATAATGAGATGAAGTAGGAGGGTAGAGCATGCTTCTATCCGATCGTGACTGCAAAATAAAACAATTGTAAGCCATAAAAGCCTGTTTCTCATCTCCTCTTTCTAGACAAACTATTTCACCGTTAGCACAAGGGTTAAGCATCGTATAGTGTACCGCACACCCGTCGCCGCGCGGCACATTAATGTGATAATACGCCATTTTCCAACATTGAATATTAAACGATACGAGATTATTATAAAGAAAGAAATATGTACTAAATCAATGTTTTAATAAGTGAATTTCCATGAAGGTTTTGTATATGATAATGAAAAGTTTAAATTTGAGTATAAGTGGGAAAATATTGAAAATAAAAGCATTTTTTATTGAAAAATAAAATACTTCTCCTCATTAAAAGCTCAAGTCAAAAAAACATTATATATTATTTTTTCTCATATTATTGAGAAAAAAATCCGAAAAAAAATATTGCGGTTCCATAAACCGATAACCTATATATTTCTATAAAGTTTCTACAAAGAAAAGATGCTATATAGAGACGCTGTACAATAATATCAAGTACTATATCAAGATTTTTGAATATTTATATTAAGTTTTTAAATCAGTTCACGTCACTACGATGTACTATCCATTGGTCTTTACGACATACGTAAATTCACACAACATACCAAAAAAAACAAGAGGATATACCATTATAGATTTATCTGTTTCTTTTGTATTCCTATATTTTATTAGTGGAGCAGACTTTTATTGTAATTAATATTGCTCAAAATTCACAGCTTAGTTCTTTTAAAAAAATATTAAGCGAAACTAGTATTCAGCGCAGATACTGCCATTCTTCATTCATGTGTAGAAATGTTATTCTATGAATATTTTTTCAAGCCATATTTGAAGGTTATTTCGTAATAAAAGTTGGACGTTTTTGTTTTTATTATTAACAATAATAATTTTGAGATAAGCTAGTGTATCCAATATTTATATTTTCTTCCAACATTTTTCGAAAATTGCAAGAATTATTTTTCAAACCTCATCTTTTAATATCAAAATAGAACGAATAATTGAAATCTTTTTTTTTAAATAAGAGACATTATAAATAAATTTCGGGACGTGCCTGTCGGATTTTATCTAACCTATTTGTAACTTGAACCATTTGATTGATCAAATATAAATTTCATTTTGAAAATGAATTTAGAAATTTTCGTAATTTCCAATAATAAGATTTATTAATATTTAACCAAGATATCTGTATAGAATACATCATTATGGCCTTAAATAATATTGAATCCTAAAATACAGTTTGACTACTCGTTGAATTGTTGTAATATTATTATATAAACGCATGCACGCTATACAAAAAAATTCCTTGTAATTTTTGTAATCAATTTTTAACTTGCGTGTTAAGATAAACTAAATAGTAACTTTTTTTGTGGAAAATGCTTGCAACGTAATTTCCAATAATAAAATATTCACCAAGATCTCTCCATAGGTACATCATTATGGCCTTAAATAATATTGAATCCTAAAATACGGTTTGACTACTCTTTGAATTATTGAAATAGTTGTAAGTAAATAATAAACATTGTCTCTATACAAAACAATTTCCTTGTAATTTTACTAATCAATTTTTAACTTGCGCGTTAATATTAACTAAATAGTAACATTTTTGTAGAAAATGCTCGCAACGAAATTTCCAATAATAAAATATTTACCAAGAACTCTCCATACGTACATCATTATGGCCTTAAATAATGTTGAATCCTAAAATACAGTTTGACTACTCGTTGAATTATTGTAATATTTTTATGTAAATAATAAACTTTGCACGCTATACAAACCAATTTCCTTGTAATTTTACGAATAAATTTTTAACTTGCATGTTAAGATTACCTAAATAGTAACTTTTTTGAAGAAAATGCTTGTAGTATAATTTCCAATGCGCCTACGTACTATAGAATTGCACAATTGCGACATCGAAGAATACCATACCAAAATGATACGGTTTGACTACTCGTACATGGATTACCCAGAAATCGTCTATCAACCACCATTTTTTATCTTGTACGGTACAATTTGGTATTAATTAATATTAATTTTAGTACACCCCTTTCTTCATAGGGAATCTACCGATAGTCTCATTTCTATAAAAACACAATAGAGTTTACTACAAATCAAATATTTTCCGTATCTATGTTGTGAAACACTATATCAAAAAAACCTGTAAAGTATGAATTGAACTCACATTATGACGGCTCCGTGCAATCTTAAATATCTGTTACGGAGCCTCCTGGACATCTAATATTTTTATTCATTTTAAATGTCATTTCTAGTTCTGGACAAAGGAACTCCGCATTATTGGAGAATTCGAAGTCTCTAGCAGACGCACAGAGGACGTTGCTGCAATAGGTTTGAACCAATCAGTAACAAAACGCTCAAAACGGTTATTTCGTTGATATAACCTGTTACAAAGTATATAAAAGTTTCAGTTTTCATTCAATTTGCGGTGACATTAACGGTTTAAAAAAAAACAAATATAATCATACCTAAATGTCGGTAAATAGATGAGAAAAGCTTTAAATTATTTTCATTTGTGATAATATCATTTAAACCACCATACTGCATTTTAATAGAGTTTAAAAGATTATTATACTGCAAAGAAAGTTCACGAAGTCAAATTTGTTTAAAATTAAAACCAAATCAAATTTAATACAGTGAATGTTAACGTATCAGTATGGCCGGATACGGAGCAAAAAGAAATGAAATAACCTTTAATTTCTGCCATTCCAATAAGTTTTTTCCCGTCAAATCGTTTTTAAGTGATTTGTGAAAGTTTTGTTTTTAAAAGAAAGTTTAAATAAAACCGTAGTCATTTCCGATTTAGTTCGAAGAAAACATTTTTGAACTTTCTACTCTTCAAAAGATCTCCATTACTTTATCGACAAACAGTGATGGTGACTTATATTACAATTTTGTCGATAAAATTCATATAAACTGTAACTGTCAAAGTAAGCTTTCTTAAGTTAAAAGAAAAATGGGATCTCTTATAAGATCACTCACATGTCCTCGGTCACAACCGTTTTTCTCAGAAATATTTGACGCAGAAACTTAAAATTTAGCAGAGTAATTAAGCATATTGATCAATAGTCAATACTTAAAAATATTCATATAAAAATACTAGAAGTTTACCTAAAGTTTAACGAAATACCTAGTTTGAGAAGTTTACGAATTTTTACTCCTGGGGAAGGTACGAACATACTATACAATACATAAATATATAAATATATATATATACATATATATATATACACACATGTATATATATATATATATATATATATATAAATTATGATATGAACATATAAATAAATTTCAGCAATTTTAAATGATAAATTTTATAGAATTCTTGCAATAATTTTAAATGTCTTATAAAAAATGAATTATAACTTATAAAAAATTGTAAAATAATTTTCGTACCCACTCAAACCTCAACTAAAGCCGCAACAATCGTTCTTAAACCACGCCGAATAGGCGGCATATGATCTCGAAAAACAGAATTTACTTTTCACCTCTGTCTTTGCATCATCTCAAATCGAGGAAGGTATAGGCAGGGATAATGAAATATCCCACTTTAGCGACCTATTCGACATACCTTCATCATGCGAGGGCTTTACGTTCATAGAAAACAACATGGTGGTGGCAACCATTTTAACTAACATAATTGACCTCAACTCGCATGCCCCCATGCCCCTACGACAGCACTTATATACTAGTGATATATAGATATATAATTTTAATGCTACTTCTATGTCACACAGGAGTTAAGAAGCACTGAGAAAAATTATTGTTCGAATGCGAACTGAATCCGCGGTCACACGATTGTACTGCTGCTGTTTATATAACAATTACACGTATTATACAATTATGAAGAATTATGGACTATTATAATTATTTATTATGAAGGATCTCGCTTTTGTTCAAGGTTTTACCCACGTGAATTTCAAAATGTGACAAAATTGCTTACACAAAAAACATTTTAAAAAGTATATTAACAATTTACAGGATGCAGAAAATAAGTAGTTAATTTTAAATATTATGAATGTATTATAGCTTTTCAAATATAATTCTTGGAAATTCTAGCTGATCTTAAGAAAAATTTTGTTCTCGACTTAGCAAGGTAATGATTTATCTTTTATGTTAACCGTGAGAGAGGAAATATAAAAACTTTCTGTAATGTCGACAGACAAAACGGGCAAATATATATAGAAAGAAAACATAGTATAAGATATTTTTGAATCCGTTCTTCTACTTTTTACATAGATTTCCTAAAGAGCTAAACAATCTTTTTTTTTTATTTATGTAACGTTCATACAACGCTTTCGCTTACGAAACAGATGACAGATAACAAGTAATTAAACAATCCTCATTTATGAGTAAATTAATGTTAGATTACGTTTAAAGTAATGTTAGATTCGACTTTATTTTTGGTTTTAAAATATCGACCTACCTTTCCCCCTTTATTAATACGTTTGTGTCGAATTTAACCTTTATTAATGTAGTAACGATATAAGACAGTATTACTTACTCGTACCTAGACGAACTCTACATTGCAAACTGATAATATACTAATGTCTTCTGTTATACCTTAAAACGTGAAAATGTTAGTTATTTTTATTTTCGATTTGAAATATGTCTTCTTCCCATCTACTCTATATATTATGAGAATAATTTACATCCATTGAAATAAAAATATCAATTTCCGTCATATTGTCGATGTAAAGTATTGTTTGACATAAGGGGAATCTCGACCCCCGTCAGGAACGCTCTGTTTATCAGGATGTCAAACGGAAGGGCATAAAGCAGTACGTAAACAATGACTGAACATTGTTTAATCCGGTAAACATCCCGGAATCGTCTCGTTGGATATTAAAAAATATAAGTTATAATGTCGATTGGGAGAAAAGTTATGATTATTTAAAAGAGGTAAATTTTTTATACAGGTCCTTAATTTTTTCTGATATTTTGGCTTAAAAACTTCCTAAAGTAAATGACGATTTTTTTATTCATATAGTTTATGAAGAAAAAAAAACAATTTAACACTTAAAAAATTTCCTTTAGCACTATCCATAATTCAATAAGAAAATGCTCCCTTTTCACCATTTTCAAGTGCTGAATCAGATTTGATAATTGGTTTGACCGGATATAATTCTTTTAAAATCTGACGGAAACTCTTTTCGATCTTCATTTTCTCATATTCCTTAATAATTAAGCTCATAACGATTTTGGGTTTAGTAGTGCTCCATGCTCGTAATTATAACAGGAGAGAATGAAATAGGATTTATTAAAAATACCCATAACGGACACGAATATACTGCAGCACGCACTATGCTTGTATTTATCAATGGGGGGTTACGGGGCTCGTTCGGTTTAACATTTATCTCTGCTCCATTGTCGCTTCAGGAATACGATTAAACTCTCTATTACTTACTCTACATTACTTACTCTCCATTACTTACGTTAAGGAGTTGCTTAGTAATTAACGATTGTGGTTTAACATTTATCTCTGCTCCACTGTCGCTTCAAGAATACGATTAAACTCTCTATTACTTACTCTACATTACTTACTCTCCATTACTTACGTTAAGGAGTTGCTTAGTAATTAACGATTGTGGTTTAACATTTATCTCTGCTCCACTGTCGCTTCAAGAATACGATTAAACTCTCTATTACTTACTCTACATTACTTACTCTCCATTACTTACGTTAAGGAATTGCTTAGTAATTAACGATTGTGGTTTAACATTTATCTCTGCTCCACTGTCGCTTCAAGAATACGATTAAACTCTCTATTACTTACTCTACATTACTTACTCTCCATTACTTACGTTAAGGAGTTGCTTAGTAATTAACGATTGTGGTTTAACATTTATCTCTGCTCCACTGTCGCTTCAAGAATACGATTAAACTCTCTATTACTTACTCTACATTACTTACTCTCCATTACTTACGTTAAGGAGTTGCTTAGTAATTAACGATTGTGGTTTAACATTTATCTCTGCTCCACTGTCGCTTCAAGAATACGATTAAACTCTCTATTACTTACTCTACATTACTTACTCTCCATTACTTACATTAAGGAGTTGCTTAGTAATTAACGATTGTGGTTTAACATTTATCTCTGCTCCATTGTCGCTTCAGGAATACGATAGAGCTCTCCATTACTTACTCTACATTACTTAATCTCCAATACTTACATTAAGGAGTTGCTTGGTAATTAGCGATTGATCTTTAGTTACCGTGATGTTAATGATAACTATTGTATATTTTGCTGTCTATGTATATCCAATGCTTTGGTTCAATCTGTAAGTTGATTTTTAAGGAAATGTGTCAATTAGAGACGTCTGTGTTCTTTAAATAATTAAATTCGACAATTGCTAGCAGTTTTTTTTAGAATTCCCATCCACAAAATGGGTTTAATGAGTGATAGACACTTTTATTGATCAATGCAAGGTTACGGGGCCCGTCCCAAAATAATATCAATAATAGTAACTTTTTTAGCAATAAAGCTTCAGAATCATAATTTCTGGTATATTTTTAACTTGTAGTTACCCCGTACAAGATTCAGCATTATCACTTTTACAACGTAAAATGTCCGTTAGGGATTGCAAATACGAGTAATCTGCCAGATTATCGATAGTCATTTTTGTGACTATTTATTTAAACGAAATGTATTTAACGTTTTGAATAAATTGTATATATTATTAAAAACAACTTTTTAGTTTGCAAAATTTAAAGAAATTAATAGAATTACTATGATTTTAATAGTTTTTATGACGGTCGTAAAAATATTTATCACTTTTATTTTAAATTTACATTTCATAATATTAAATCTAAGCACGGTCTAAATATTTACTTTTATTTATAATATAGGAGTATACGTATAACGCTTAAAATATGTTATTTAATCATCATATTAATAATATGTAAACAATGTTAATAAAAACTAAAAAACTCAACATGATACATATACGAGTCTTACAATTCCTCAACTTTAGCCTCAAATTATATTCGTTTACCTCGCTCGCCTCAAAAATCTTTCGGCTAAATGTAATGACTTACTTTTACAGCCGTTTTATTTGCATTCAATAATATTGTATGCTTAACTAATATTGTATCTAAATAAATAGATTCGTGGAAAATATGTTATTTTATTTCCAGTGTAAATAATAAACACAAAAATTACTTAAATACGCAATATTATACTAGTCTATAACCTTAAAGTGTGGATTTACGTATTTCAGCCTTTTATATACAGTTTTTGCCTGCAAATTAGTTCAAGTAAGTTCATATATAAATATTGCTACTTCAGAAAGAAGTAACACTAATATTTCAAAATGAATATTTTTTAATATAAAAATTATTAAACCCAGTATAGCAGAATATTGGAATGGCATAATAGCTGTCCTTTGCAAACAATATACTCTTTTTTGTTCTGCCTAAATAATTATATGTAGCCTTTCTTCTATATTATTCAGCATTCAGACATCGTACCAGAACGACAACTTTTTGACATAATATTATCTTAGTTCAATTTTTAGACTCAGACATATTTATAGACATAAAAAAGAAAAATGTAGAAAACCTCACTATCTCATATTAACCCTCAAACTCCGAGAGATATGACAGTGGAATCCCCAATCCCAAAAATTAGACATAAAAATTCTATAATACCTGTATTTATCGAATTATTTTTTTACGAAGCATGGTTTTTTTATATCTTTCATGCAGACTTTTTTCTTTTACTTTTTTATTACATGCATAAATATTTCAAAGAAGATGAAACCCCAAATTCATCTAAAAATAACTAATTCAAATCTCTCAACAAACAAAACCTTTTTCGAAATCAATTAAAAAAAGTATCGACTAATTTACGTTATCGAGTGGGCGCATCTCTAAGACGCACGCTCGCTGCCGGAGTGACAGACCTCTATAACGCCATATGCCGATTCAAAAAACAATGTTATTTTTACATACTATTTAGGTAGGTGGTCGGCAGTATTACAACCGGTTCTCAACCGCACGGGAGCAATCTTCCGCCCGTGTCCGAACTTGGCACGCTCGCTGTTACGTTTCGGATATCTGTTACTTAATACACTTAGTAACATCTTCATTATAATAATTTCGTTTTCGTTTCGCCTCTACTATCCACACCGCCTCTTGATGTCTGCGCCGAGTGCTAACCGCGAATGCGGTAATGGTCTTAACAAAATGGGCTCGTGAATTAGCGTGTTTTGTTTGGAATGGCATGTGCTTGCGAGAGATGGTATTGTGTAATATAGAGATCTGGTCAAGGATGTTGCGGTGTTTCCTTTAAATAGTTGAAATTCTTAAAACGAACTTCTGAAGGTCATTTCAAATTAAATACATAATAAAGAAAACATAATATCAGGTTTAGCAGTTTCTAGATAATAAAATCAATCGATTTTAAACCTTGATGTTTACCGAGTGAGCACCGGTATGATATTCGAAGGTTTTAATGCAGAATGCATTCATTGTAAATAAGTATATATAAGTGTGTCTCATTATTTACACCTAGACTAATAATTTAAGTTTTAATTCAAATTAGTCATTTCTCCCAATTATGATTTTTCTATGACCGAGAAGAAACACTTTGAATATTCTTATCTATTAATTATTAAAGTGAGCCAATCGCAGGAAACATTCTTCACATAATTACATTAATTCAATTCATATGAAACAGTTAACGATAATTTAATAAACTCATAATTGAATGTTTAATTTAATAAATTAAAAAAAAACATATTTCCTTATACAATTCTAACTTAGACAAATTATATTATGTTATAAAACAATAGATACCTTTATTAATTCAATTCCAAAGTTCAAGTATATCGTCGTTATGACCGCAACAAGAAAATTCGAATTTTGTCAAAAATATTAACGATGTACGCTTGCGTTAACTACACTTCGAATGAACAATATCAGTACACTCAATACAGCGTAACGTTATAATTTTGTTACATGCAAATAAAATGAGAATCATTATTAATAATTCGAGTATTTTGTAATCCAAACCTATATATACTAGGTTCTAACCTTTATGTATTAGGGACAATGACCGTTATACAAGTAAATAATATAAAATAGTTTACATACTAAACCCAATATAAACCAAGAACAAATATTTACAATCTTAACAAAATTCGTAATAAGAACGATGTAGAGAGTATCATAGAGCAGGAGGCGCGAACGTAGAGCGAGCATCTGTTCGCTCGTCAACAAAGTTCGCGCGCGTCTCCCGCCCGCCCGTTCGCTCGCCGGTTAGTCAGCGCTCGGACGTCGTACTCGATGCTCGTGCCAGTTGCCGCATCGAACTCGGTAACGCCACATCTGTACTACGCGCAACCGATTCCCGCGAACTCGTCCAGTAATCAACGTGCCGCATTCATTGTGCTTAATTAATATAAAACTCGTTATAATTCATATATTATGTATGTGCCCATGCTTCGTATATATGATTATAGACTATGTTTAGTCAAATATAAGGTGACCGTTTCTGTGTATGAATAGTTTTAGTTTATGTACAATAAGAGTGTTTGTTTTGACTTGATTTTTGTAAACTGTGTTTCATTTTATTTATTTTGGTGATTGACGTCGGTGACTTTAAGGATAGTCGAGATTAATTTGGGTTTCAGTGAAAAAAAACAGGTAAGAATTGGTTTTCTTACATTTCATTTTTTTTTTCGTTCGTGGAGTTATTCGGGTTATTTTTAGAACAAGTTATTATTCTACATTAGTACAATCCTTGATTAACATAAACGTCTGTATACATTTTGTTGTCTATTTGAGTAGACTACTAATATAACTAACATGTTAAACTGAATGCCGTACATGATGTGATTGTGATATTTTAATTTTAAATTCATTTTCCTTTTTTATTAAATAATTAATTATCTTTATCTCCTCTTTTAATGGATATAAATAATTTGTTTTATTACGACAAATAAGGAGTTAGAAATTTCCTTGTTTTAAGTAATTGATAAAATTATATCTATAAATATATATGCGCCGTGTTACTGTACCTATGTTTATATATGTGTATATATGCATGAATATATATATATATATATATATATATATATATATAATTTTTTTTCACTGTATATATGTATATTTTTTCGGTAACACAATAAAGTAACTTTGGCATAGAAATAAACTACACAATTTGAAACGAAACAAGTGATGATTTTTTTTTAGAAAATTGATTCACTACCATTCTCAGTACAAAAGCCACATAATTATAATCTAAAATGCATTTTACTAATACAGGTATAATTTTTATATATCCTTTATAGCATAAATTTTGAATATTATATGGTTTTAATTTATTTTCTAAATTATGTAGGAAAATTTATAATTCGTATACACGTCTCGAATTATATATTGGCTCTACTAAAATTAAACATTAAATATTTCTAAGTATAAACACAATATTAAAAAATTTTATTTTGAATCTAAGTAAGAATGGAAAGAGCCAGACCAATCTTAAAGTAAAATAGAAATAAAAACGTGTTTTTTAAAAAATTAACAAGCCCATTGTGTATTGAATGTATTGTAACAAAATGTATACGTGACTGAGATAACATATTTTTTTAACAAGAAAGGGCTGTAAAAGAATCAGTTTTGTTTGATATTTTAGGGAATATTTTCTATGTTTTGTAAAAAATTTGGAGCTGTTTTTTATAGTTTTTTGCCCGACAACTGAATCAAATTATTGTTGTAAGTTTAATAAATTAACTCTTCATTTCCTTGAAGCGAATACCAATAATTTGAAGATTGGTTACAATCAAAAATATTTCTAAATGCTAAATTATAGGATGGACGCAAATAAAAGGGGTCAACTAATAAATTACGAATGATTAATGATATTTATCTTAAGAATTGTAACAAAACTACTTTGAAATTAAAAAGTTATAGTTTACTTTTAATTACCTAAATATGTAAATCTTTGAATATGTAATCTTTTTGTTATTACGACAATAAGGAGAACAAAAATAATGCAAAAAAGTATTTTAAATGATGTTTAAAACATTGTAATAATTATAACACTCCGCATACCAGAAGTAGTGCTGTGCTCTGCACCTTATTGAAACAACAAAATAGTTTATTTCACAGTCAGTTGAAACAATTGAATCACTATCGAACTGTTCAATACACAAATAGCTGATATTATTTATCATAATTAGGTCATATTTGTGACACAATAATATTGATCAATGTTAAGTTTAGTTAGCAATAGACGACCAAGAGGACGCCGCTGTTGGCGCGACAGCTTTTTTGCCGTTTTGCTCAACCGGCTAGACCAGCGGTTCTTAACCTTTACCGCGAAACCCTCTGTAAAAAATATTTGTCACGCATCAAGGAAATGTAATTTAATATTTGAAGCCATAAAATATACACAGGGTATCAGCACGATAATATAGTTAAAAAGTTGAATATACTTATGTATTTTTATATGATATTGTAACGTAAATATTGTTACGTAACAGAACCTGCCGCGGACCACGAGTTAGGTATCACTACGCTAGACAATCGGCTGAATCAACACGAACAAACTTCTCTTAAATTGTGTCGATTTATTGAGCAAACCTTGAATATCAATATCAGTAGCCGATTAATGTCATTCATTGTAGCCAAGTTGCTTGTAGTTGTTGTTCTATTTCATTTTTTTATTGCCTTCTGTATCTATTGCCTCTAACTAGTGATGTTTGTCATTGAACGCGTGATTGAAATGGTTTCTGCGACATTGTGCACGCCCCTATAAATTACGTTAATCAAATAAACGTATTTAAGATTTATTTTATTAAGTTTTTGTATTAATAAAACTATAGAGTTAACTGTTGATACGCGGAAGATATTGTTTATACATAAGAGAATATCATATCATCACATCACGAAGCGAAATTATATTTTTAAATTAAGTTTGTGTAACAGGTACCATTTTATAATATGCTAAATTTGTAATAAAATATTCAATATTGGATTAATTATTATTGTTTATTTCAAATATCTCTATTGTACTATAACTCTATTGAAAAAAATTAATTTATTCTGATAAAATTAATGCTTTTTGGTCATTATCATCATAGGTACCAACTTTTGAAACTCCTGATAAGAACACTTAATACACTTTGAATATATATAAATATATATGCATCGAATTGAGAACCTTCCTTTCTGAAATCGGTTAATATATAATTTAGTTTGCATATAGCACATCGTCTGTCTATTGCATGTTTCTTCTGGCAAGAAGTCAAACATTTTTTACCTGTTTATAACAGCAATCAATACAGTAATTTTGCAGTTACAGGCCCAATTTGTGCGAAGAAATAATCCAAAGGATTAACAAAGCAAAATCAGAATGATCGCATCATAGAATTGTGCGAATGTAAAAATAGTGAAATATAAATATAAAAGTAAAACATATAATAATAACATTAAATGTCTTTCTAACAATTTTATATAAATTAAATTTAATTTTATCACAAATTCTTTCCAGGTCGAACACTATTAAAACAACCATAGCATCTTTTATTATCTGATCAGTAAAACGTAAATATGTACCTACATTCACAGTCCACTAATGGGACATATAAATTGAACGCAATAAACTATAACCTAAACGTATGGACATCAATAAATTCCCCTTTAATAGCAAGGGTACTTAAAATAAGTATTAACGACCTTATATTTGATATTTGTAATTTAACCATTTAACGAGAACCATTGGCGTGGCTCAATCACGAGGACCAACGTTGAAGTCGCTGCTCGAGCCCGTTGCAAGTATTTTCGATTACACCATTAACTGTTATTGATTCTCGCAATCAGTTAATGGGTGCCATCCAACTAAGTTTCGCGCAGGTAATTAATACGAGCATGCGGAGTTGTTTAATGACAGAGAGAAGTATGAGGCCGCGATTATAGAGGCGTAACGGACGCTTAAGGATAAATCATGTAATTCTTTACGTGGAGAGCGTTTTCAACGTTTGATGATGCGCAGACGAATAAACACTATCGTTATAGGTTGAAGAATAGCTGGTAGTAATTAATTATATAGAAGAATAATCCGCTTACAAGCCGCAGTCACTGTCTACTTGATCTATTGTCGTAAAATAGGGGTTATTTCGGTTTTACTTAGATCTATATCGTACTGAGGTATTATTATTCGATTACAGTTTTAGCTCCAAAGAAAACCAGCAATATTGATGGGTTTTGATTCTTGCCATTTTAATTATTTTAACACCAGAGTTAGAGGAATCGAAATAGGACTATCGTATAAAGGAAGTTAAAAATAATTCCCTTAACATTTTTATATAAATCATTTATCAGGGAAATGAGCTAGTATTTTTTTAAAAATCAGGGTTTCTTTATAGTTTGTATATGATTTCTACAGGACTATTTGAATCAGCAATATGTTACCCGTTATATCTTCGCAAACTCGATAAGGTCGCCAAAAAAATCGCAATGAGTTACTAAGATATTCATTTGGGCTATGTAAAACGAATAACAATATAAGTTTACGAATAATAGTTTACGAATAACAATACCAGTTTAATTTTAATTAATTTAGACTATGGCTGCACATTTCAATATCGATACATATTGATTACCAAGCCTATTTTCGCTGATTCCTTTATTATTTTACAACCTCAGATTTCATTCTGGAAATGTACTAATGGTGCTAAATTGCATAATTTTAATTCTATTAATATTCAAGTTAGATGCTTAGAAATGAGCGCTCTGTCAAGACACACTTTCAAATTACCCCCAAAAAAGTAACACCTTTAATCATTTTATTTAAAACCACATTCTTTCTCTCTAAAGTTACCTATTTTGATTATAAACCAAGCTATATTTACTTCTTACTAAAGTAACATAAGGCACAAACTAATTAGTTAAGCTTTACCAGACATCACATCTTATCTACATTAATTAAAAGCCAGAGGAAAAATACTTAAACAATCTCACAAACTTTAGCTTTTCTATGATTTTGGTATTAAGACGACAAAGTCATATAATATAAGGTAATTGCCATTTAGTTGATGCCTATAAAGTTCTCATTCGTGTTTTCGTTTGATAATTTGGTTTCAAATTAACTACGCTTAAAGTTTACAAACTACGCTTAAAATTTGATTATAAAATCCTTTCCTAACGTTATAGTATTTAACTCAGGAATACTTCATTACTTATGGTTAATCTAACGACGTTATAGATCGCCTGTCTGTAGTTAATTTAACAATATTATATCTCTGCTCTGCCCTGACCATAACTCTTTCGCCTCATTAATTTGTTTGCATTAATTTTTAAATCTAACCGAGCCGCGCTTTCCACGGTCGCCACGCTTTCTTCCGTCACTAACATCATTCTCATAAGTGAGTATACAGTTTCCGGCCTTCTTTCGTTATTCATATGTTCTCTGTGTTCAAAGCAGGTTAAAATGAGCTTTTATCTTAATTACAGTGTCGACATTTTAAATTTTTTTGTTTGTCTGGCAAAAAAATAATATTTGCCGTTTCCGCTATAAAGTTTTGAGGTTGGTATATTTTTGACGCCTGGGAATAATAAACGACAAAGTCGTAGAGCAAATTCTTGGAAGTCGCAATATTAAGACCGCTGCGACGTGTAATTCGGCGAAATTCAACTAAAAATATAATATCTCGGCTTATGTAATAAGTTTGTAAAGAAAATATATCTTCGAATAAAAATATTATAAAAAATTGAAGTTTAAACTTTTAGAAACTTTTAGAGTTTTAAAAGCCAAAAACAAAATTTGTTTAGCATTATTTTCTGTATGTCTATTACTTCGTTATTCGAAACTATCGAACAATTTAATCAAACGTTCATTGATTGTTTGGTTGGACTTCAAAGTTGTATTAATCATTCTATATCAATATAGAAAGTTTATTAGTTTCTTGTTACTTCTTTAGGTGAAAATTATCGATTAGACTTGATATTACCGTTAACTAATCATTCAGAATAATATACAAAATGTCAATAGGTAGCTGAGCAAAAATATTTCCATCTAAACAGTTGTCGAAAAAATACCACGTTCTTAGCAACATTATTATACTTAATGATAAAGCTGTCTTAAACTATTTACAACTTTAAGAAATGTAAGGCAAAAACTAGTATATTTACATTCAGAGATCTACAAAAAATCCAATATTTATATCGACAGTTTGATTGCATAAGAAGTCATGTGAACTTAGGTGGTTAAAGTTACTTTCATCTCTAATCCGGCAGTCAATCCTCACGTTGTTCTCCCCTTGCAGCCGGCCATTTAAACTTTCCCATCGAGCGCGAGAATCAAAGACTGCGAGGAGACAATTATTTACAAACTCTCAACTCGAGTGAACACATTAATAAGTTTCTACCTAAATTCGTTCCGAAGTCATTAAATACTTGAATGAACAAACTTTCTTCAGTTCACCAAGAATTTTCTGCTCCAAATGCGACGCACAAAAAGCTCTCGCGCTTGGATAGGAAGCGGGACAGTTAATTGAAGATGTGTATTCTGTTAAACCAGTCCAATTAATAGTTTGATATTCCGTCACGTTCTGTAACGAAGGCGCTTAAAACTTTAACACTTTCGCAGTCGTATAAGCACTTTCACTGGACCGCAACCGTTCGTTATAACGCCGCGTTACAATATCAGTGCTCGAAATTGAGTTTTGGAGAAATGTGTCGATTAGTTTATTTCGTGTTGAATTTACTATTTAAATACTTATTTGCAGGAATGAGACGTGCTAAGCGTTAAATGAAACTGTTTCTTTGTTTAATAAACTGTTTGTCGTTCGAAATTTTCACTTTTTACTTTTCATTTTTATCTAGATAAACTGCCATGTTTTGTATGTTTTTTTATAATGACATCTTTAAGTGAATTTATATATAATTTATTTGAGTTGAAGTTCAAATTTGAATGAAATACAAAATATTAACTTTTGTCTTCGATTTAATGCAAGTTTTAAACTCTCAAAGTACGTTTGCATTATATTTTATATATTACAAATTGCATCATCTACTAACATGTTGTATTACTAAATGTTTATTTTTAAATTAATAGCATAGAGTATCAGATTAAAAAACAGGTTAATTTTTTAGTGATGTTAATTTATTTTTGGTGATGTTATCGCAACATTATAAAAAAAACGAAAATGCGACTGGTTCGAGCCTTAGTTTGCCCCATTTTCCTTTACACCGCAGAGACGTGGGCACTATGTGAAAGCGAGATAAGAAACATACACTTCCTGAAAATGTAGTGCTGGTGAAGAACGCCTGGAGATCGAGTCCTATAGTAATGCATTCATGCTACAATTCGGTATCAGACAGAGTTTGTCCAGTATCGTACAAACTCGCATCATGAGATTCTTTGATCGATGATAGTATTGAACGTTTGGTGACATAAGATAAAGTGGAAGGTACCAGACCATTGACAGAGAATCGATGAAATGGGTAGATCAGGTCAAGACATGAACTTCTCTATATACCCGGAGAGAGCATGCCAGAAAGGAATGGCGACCATATCATGGTATTCACGATCATACGGTCGCCATTCGTCTCTGGCATCCGCTCTCGATGATCACACACACGATCGACGATCACAGTCCCAAAAGTGTAACGACTAAAAAAAATGACTAGTAATAGAAAAATAACAAACATTGTTGATGGTTCAACTTAATATATTTATCTAATATAACTAATATACCAAATTTCATGAAAATTTGTCCAACTGTTTAGATGTAATTGAGTAACAAACATTCAAACGTATTTTTCATGGTATCAGTATTCCACACAAATGATGGTGCGAATGACGAACAATAGACACGCAAAATGTGGTAGTTATTTGTTGCTACAGTTAACAGGTAAAATGACAAACATAAACCGACAAACAAACCAATTTTCTTATTTATAACATAGGTAGAGATTCCATTTCCAAGGGAATGAAACCAGATACTCATAGTAGTAATATTTTTAATTAACAAAGTTCTTCTAAGATTTTCAGAATAACTTCTGTGCGTTCTAAAATATTTTTTAAATGTCTAAATCTATTATTTTTATAATATAGAGTAAACCAAGAATTATTGAACTAGATTTTTTGGCATACTTTTCATTATTTTTACATAGTTTGTATTTACAGTCGTAATTTAAACCATTAAAGTCTGTGACATATCGTTAAATATATAAAAAGGTATTTAATTGCATTAACATTTCAGATATAATTATTTTATTTTGGTATTTGTTTTTTCTATATTACGAGATAAATGTAAACGCCTACTTGCCAAAATAATTTTTTTTGCCAATTGTAATTGTTAATGTAATGCAATACAATAATTTATGAATGTAATGTAATACAATATTTCTAGAACCCATTCGTTAGCTAATGTTTTTAAAATTCCTAAGAATTAGTTACATAAAACGTTAATATTATTTTAGAGTTGTGAACACGCTGCTTTCTACAAGAGAGTTACGGAGTTTCATAAAGTTTCTAATACTTTAGTTTGTTGTTATAAATTTATTATATAAAACTGGCTCTACCCCACAATTTCACTTGCCGTGAAATTTGGAATACGAAATGTTTTTTTCTCTCATATGTTCTTGGTTATAAACTATTACCATACCAAACTTCATTAAAATCGGTCCAGTAGATTGTATATGATTCACGCTCAAAATAACACAGACAAACAAAATTTGTAAAAAAAGGTTTTCCGTCTCCTATTATCATTCTCCACGCTAAATCAATTATTTTAAAATATTTTTCATGTACAAAATGTGCTATGGTGCAATTTTATTATATGTATAGGTTATTCTTTCGATTCATTTGTTAGCGTGAATAATTATCGACCTGATTGTGTATTAAAAATAAAGTAATAAATTATTACTTTTGCCTTATTTTCGATATGCCATGATGATCTGATATATTCTTATTTATTTATATTTCATACTGGTAATATTTTGTTGGTCTCACACTTAGATTTCTCTATGGATAATTAGATTAAAGTTTAAAGTAATATACAAAGGAATGTAACTTTAAATTTTTTCACATAACCATGTACCTTAATAACGGGTATTTACCTGTTTCTCCTTTGCTATTATCCCCTCAGGCGAAACCCCTAAAGTAACTTCTATAGCCAGTATAATACATGGAAAATTAAGTTAAATTGTTTAAAATAATGTCTAGTTACATATTAATTGTAAGTTGTAAATAAGTACACGAATCAATACACATTTTAATAAATTAGTGAGTGATTAGATTTTGAGGAACACTGATAAATACTACGTAATGGCAAATAATATTGAATTATACGTGTAACGGCATGGACCCAATACATGCAAATAATTATAATTAAAAAATTTTGTCGAACGTAAGCGTGTCGAACAAAACATGTTTGACTCTTATGAGTCGAGTCTATTTTCTGTTTATTGTTTAAATTACGACTGTAAATGTACACTATGTAATAATGATGAAAAGTATGCCAAAAAATCTAGTTCAATAATGTTTGGTTTACTCCACATTATAAGAGTAATAGATTCAGACATTTAAAAAATATTTTAGAAGGCATAGAATTATTCGGAATATCTTAGAAGAATTCTGTTAGCCAAAAACATTACTACTATAAGTATTTGATCTTATTCCCTTGGAAATGGAATCTCTACCTACATATATGTTATAGATAAGAAAATTGGGTTGTTTGTTTGTCGTTTTACCTATTGACTGTACCAGAAATTACTACCACATTTTGCGTGTCTATTGTTCGTTCGTGAATGTTTGTTTTTCAATTACGTCTAAACAGTTGGACAGGTTTCCATTAAATTTTATTTAAACATTGTTATTGTTGTTCGTATATACCTAGGCCGTTATTCGCACACTTTTGGTCGTTATACTTTTTGCACTGTGGTCGTAACCAGTGTGGTTGTGATCACCAAGAGCGGATGCCAGAGAAGAATGGCTACCATATCATCATGAACACGTTGGTACGGTTGCCAATCCGCACTCAGTTGCGCAAACCGAATGGTGGTCTATCAAGATCTTTACCAATTTTTAATTTTACGCTAACCTCGACTGACAATAGAAGTCAAAACAAGTAGATACTCATATAAGTCAAAATTAAAAACTATTCTAACATAAATATTTCTCTGGTCTGAGTGCAATTTGACCTTATTATCACTTGGCAACATTTCAATTGTTCTTACCGATAGACTACAGCGACTTATTGAAGTAAAGGAATTCTCTGAACAAACAAAATAAAATAAAGAAGCCAATGACTCGTCACTCAATGACATTATGCATCAGCGGACACTCACACGAGCAAATCAAGACCATTCAACTCTAAAAGATAAAGGGAAACCCTGTCGCTATTGAGACACCGCATATTTGATATCTTAATTAGCATATAAGCATAAAAATATCAACCGATGTTTATAAATAACAATTTTCTTGGTAATCGCAATTAAAAGTGATACATTACAAAAGTACTGCTGGTAAGAAAATGTATCACATTCACAGAGTCCAATTAGGTACTTCGTGAGAATATTTATATAGTTTGCGATGACATGATATATTACTAATGTAACGCTATAATTTTGTTAGCTTCAATTACGTGTATTTTATACCTTCTAATTACAGCCAATTGACCAAGTTAGAGTGTTTATACGCCACAACTTGTCATAAGCCATCTAGTATACTTTATGTCATAGTTGATTAAGTTTTATGTGACAAAAACGTTATATTATCACCCTCCAATTACTTACCGGTTTGTTCAATCAATACTCTTATACTTCTAATACTGTGTGACTCAAATCAATATTTGAGTCACACAACATATGATAAGCAATCCAGTACTTTATATTGTAGACAAATTTTATGTGATTTGAAAAAAAGTTCCTTCTATTCTTCGATTTACGTTACCGACTCTATTAATTCTAATATTACCAGCCTGCAAGAACTCACCGGATTGTTCACTCAATACTTTTTTCTAAGTCCTTAGCTGATTAAATTACAGTATTTGAGTGACACAGTCTATTATAAGCTATCTAGTACTTTACATTGTAGTTGTTTGAGTTTTATGTGACTTGAAAAAATATTAGATTTACATTATTGTCTGTCTTCATTCTAATATTGCCTCTCTCTTACGGCTAGTTCTTCTATTCAATCAATATCTCTTTTTATGCCCTCAATTTTAAAGTTTCCAAATTTTATACAAATTTCCTTATTATAATTTAATAACACGAAGTTGTAACGACGAAAACTAAAAATTTGTGTTTGCATAGTTTTCTCTGCCACGGAATACTCATTGTGCAAAGTCTCACACGCACTTAACTGCTTTTTTCGAACACTCTCATCAAGACATATCGTCTGATGGCCGTCTAAGATATTTGTGGTATTTGTTGTAGGTGTCTACCCACCATCAAACTAGTATGGTCTACAACATTTCTAATTTGACGGTGGTAATATTAAATATATCACACTATTCAATATTAAACTGGGTAAATATTAAATATTAATGATATATTTGACATCGTTCCGATATCAAAAAGATCAAATATTAATCCAGATTAACAGAGAGGATACCGTATAAGAACACTTTTCTGATTAAAGGATATAATACTGTAATACATTTTAACTCCAGTTTTCCCTTAATATAGTGATCGCTATCTACATTACCTAGATTGATAATTACTACTATGTAAAGATATTTTAATATAAATATAGCTGGTGAAGTTTAATATCGTAATTAACATGCTTTGTTCAGGTATGCAAAATAGTTTTATCGCATTTTAAAAATATTTCCTTGATTTTTAAACGTTCTATCCTCAAAATTGCCCTGTCTAATCTCTAGACCCACAGATCGCATTCACCGCTATTGCTACTAGTGATACATAATGATAAAGCTTTCTTAATTTAAGCGTTCGCGCAACTTGTCTCTTAGAAATAATACCCGTGTTCGCGGAACTTGTCTCTTAGAAATAAAACACGTGTTCGCGCAACTTGTCTCTTAGAAATAATACCCGTGTTCGCGCAACTTGTCGCTGAGTAATAATACCCGTGTTCGCGCAACTTGTCTCTTAGAAATAATACCCGTGTTCGCGCAACTTGTCTCAGAAATAAGACCCGTGTTCGCGCAACTTGTCTCTTAGAAATAAAACACGTGTTCGCGCAACTTGTCTCTTAGAAATAATACCCGTGTTCGCGCAACTTGTCGCTGAGTAATAAAACCCGTGTTCGCGCAACTTGTCTCTTAGAAATAATACCCGTGTTCGCGCAACTTGTCTCTTAGAAATAATACCCGTGTTCGCGCAACTTGTCTCAGAAATAAGACCCGTGTTCGCGCAACTTATCTCTTAGAAATAATACCCACCCAGATCCACTAATTGCCACTAACCAAAAATGCAAATCCGGTCGAAGCGAACTCGGAGGCGGGAAATGGCTCCATAAACAAAATTCATCCGCGGCGGCCGGTTAAAATTAGCGCGAGAAGGTGGCGTGTTATGCGTTTATATTCGTCAGGTCAGCGCAGTCGCGGGACGCCTTTGCCGGTTAATGCGAGTCGTGCGCGGTTATACTTGGCAGGTCATTGCAGCTCAGTTAAAGCGAACGGCGAGATTTCCACGTACGAACGGATGTCTCGAAAATATGTTAAAACATCAACGAAATATAATCACTACTTTTAACTCAAAATTTCGTTACCTGAACGTTGCCCAGACTTCCATAGTTCCTTTGCCAATAGGGTGAGTTGAAGTCTTTCAAACAAACCTAACGATGTATAACAATATTTTTACCAATATGAAAAGTGTTTTGAATTAGTATATCCAGCCCTTAGGGTAAATGAATAACCTCATTTAGAATCTAAAAATAATGCTGGACTTTATTGAACGGTTTCAATTAAATTTAGTTAAAGCTGACTTCTATATTTTTATATGAATATATTATGTATCTCATAACATATTCATAAAATTATAATTATACATATTACATAAAATTAAGCAAAACAATAACACTAATATCGACAAATCAGTCTTGAGTTCAAAAGGAAAGCACATCCCTACATTTGATGCATACTTTTAAACTGAAATATTTCAATTAAAAATATTAATATTTTTTTGAAATAGGGATTTGTTTAATAACTGTAAATGAAATTAAAAATAATTAATTGAAAGTATTTTCGGTCAAGAATGTAAAGTTCTTTAGAATATACTTTACTGGTCCCTAAATAACATTATTTATAATAAATAACGAGGTACCGAATATAAATATTTATTATAATGTTATTTAGGGACCAGTAAAGTATACTCTAAATAACTCTACATTCTTAACCGAAAATACTTTCAATTAATGCTTTTTCATTTCATTTACAGTTATTAAACAAATCTCTATTTAAAAAAAATATTAAAATTTTTAACCGTTTAATACCCGCTAGATCCACTAATAATTAATAATATTAAACATTAAATTTTATATATATATATATATATATATACATACATACATACATACATATATATATATATATATATATATATATATATACTGTTGTAACCAAAAGGTATCTATTATGCGTCCAAGTGATTTGTTCATTAAACTTGACGAGATAAATGACAATTCTATTCTGAAAAAAAAAAACTATTTCTGAAAAAATCAGTTTCATGGTGGTAATAAAATTTAAATTATGATTTCGTCGAATTGTTGCGATTGCAATTAATTTTTTTTTAGGAAACTCGATTCAAATATATATTCAGCATAACTATTTAAAATACATATTTACGTCCAGTATCATTGTCATATTTTATAATCTGTAAAAAAATAGTGAAAGTATCCACTTTTTTTGTGAAATTATGCACAGTAATAAAAATGGTGAATGAAAATATTTCAACGCGGCGCTGAATTACTTTGACTTCAACTTTATACACTTTCGAAAGTAGAAGTCGGTTCCGTTTTTTTTATATAATTTGCTTATATAAAAAACGGAACAAATTTTTAAAAATATAGTTTACAACACTAAAATGCGCAGTCCCAAAGTCGCGAAAATATTTCAACGCGGCGCTCAATTACTTTGAATTCAACTTTATACACTTTCGAAAGTAGAATTCGGTTCGGTTTTTTTATATATAATTTGCTTATGTAAAAAACGGAACGAATTTTTTTAAATATAGTTTACAACACTAAAATGCGCAGTCCTAAAGTCGCGTAAGTCACATACCAAGGGCGCTTGGCGGTCCCGGACCTCATCCATCCCATGTCAAGACGGAATTGTCCTTCATTTACAAAGCGGGAAAAGTTCTCTGCACCTCACAATGGGAGATGCGCCGATAAATTACCTTCATCCTTTTCACGGGACACAGATACTTGTGTTCACTCTGACAACACAATAGTGTACAGAATTATCTGCCTGTTGAAATGGCTCCAACTGCGAAGTGTATTTTTTTATGTCGAAACTATTTCGTCATAAATAAGTATTTGTATAGCCCTGAGTTTAGTGTCATCTCGACATATAAATGATCGATAAGTAGGAATGAATCGAATACTAGTATATTCTAGTATCTGCAAACCGTGTTTGCTCTTTATTCATGCTATTGAAAGTTATATATTAAACATTAAACAATGTGCAACCAAAAATGCTACAATAATTATTCTGTTTTAATATTTCATAGAAAATATAAAAACCAAAAAAAGTAATATTTTTTATAGCAATCTGAAAATCAATAACGATTTTGACACAATTGTCTTAATTTATAAAATTAATATGTATTTGAAAACAAACCTAACCTGACAATTAACTCTAAAACAACCAAACTTGAATCATCTTGTATCAAGGTCCAATAATGAACATAAACTTTCTCTAAACCTTTATATTTGTTTCTGCTCGAGATCTCACAATTTCAGTGTTTGCCAGATGTTATTTACCCATCTGTCCTACCAGGCCTTTGGCTGCATTCTACTTGTATTAGCTCTAACTCCATCGTTTATCTAGCAACCTCATCAGATATCCAGCCCACTGTCACTTCAATCTGACAGCTCTATCTTAGACGTCAGTAAAGCCAGTTTCTGTCTTATTATCTCGTTTTAATATGAATACAATAAATAAGTAATACAATAAATAAAATAAATAATGGAATATAATAAATAAGATGCAGTTATCAAAATTGCGGAAAAATGCAGTCAAATAGGAGAATAAGTTGCTGAAACCAATTGATCCAAATCTCATATTCACAGAAAATATACTTGATTTAAATTTAGTAAACAAAACCTAATTAATTGCTCCTAAAAATATTTAATTTTGGGATGTGTATCGCTCGAAATTAAAATGTAACGAAAATAAGTTTCAATTATTATCATTTTGTTAGGAGATACGATTTTTAAGATGACTTTTCGAGAATATGCTCGGTGCAGTTCTGATGCTGGGTCTAACAAATATGCATATTCATAAAAGGAACAACGATGTTCAGAAATAGGGAGCGTGAGTAGGTTTTCTTCAAGGCCGAAGAATCTCTCAGTCTGTGATCGATGTAAGAATGGCGAATGGCAACTAATAAAAAAATAGCAAACAAACAATTAACGCGTAGGAAAACATTTTTTCTCGAAATGCTAATTTCACAAATTGATACTAGTCGATATTAATTTTTTAAATGTAGTTTTTCGAATTTCAAGCGCTTACGAATTGGTATATAATGCAGTACGTTTCTATTGCAATAATACACAGGAGAAGAAAAGAAACATACATGGCACAGCTTAATTTTAAAGCTACGTGTTAAATACGTTTCTATAGGTTTAAACATGTCTCAATATTATTTATCGTAATAAAATATATTTCATATGAATCCTTTACCATGTATACAGCAATGCCTGTTTCATCATCATTAGAATTTACCCTTCGACTGCATCTCTTTCAGTAATTATAAAGGTCACACGCATAGAGATATACTCGTTAAAAATTATTATATTTAAACGTGTTCCAAATGGTATTGTCGACTATTTAATCATGCTAACTTTCGTCGATAATCGTGTTCACCGAGACGCTGCTTATACCTACGAATGTCATCTCAGACAACATTTTACCGCATACAGCCAAACGTTAAGATAAATGGTGTTATCAACTAGCGCAGCGGGGACACACTGCGGGGGGTCGAATTCGCTAAAATACAAAGTGCAGGCGAAATTTTATATATTAAAATGCACGCTTTTGACAGTACTTCTTTTCATTATGAAGAATTAATCATTCTTTTATTCGAAATAAGCTGGTTATAGAAATTTAATGTTCAGCATAATTTTGAGCCTGTTCAAAAAAAAATGTGACATATTTAATTAAACTTGTATTGCCTAGTTTTAAAACAGATACACACAACCCAAAAATTGTCTCGTTTTTTTGCAAAAATATGCTTTCGTATAGTTTTTTGAACAATATAAATGAATTTAAAAATATATCCATACTTTTAAAATCCTATCAAAACCTTTTCGCGCCATTCTTTGGAATTTGACTTCTTTTTATCCCAAATATTTTGTTACGTAATTTTTTTTACTATTTTCAATTAATCTGTCCTGATATGCTTTGTACAAATTCCTTACGTACCCCTCTCAATATGTCCTGATGTATTAATATTCGTTTCTTTCATTTCTCATTTTTTATACTCAAACCTCATTATCGTATGCAAAACTTGTATATTCTATTCAATTTTAAAAGGCTGCGAAGAAAATTAATTATATTCACTTGACAAGACTCAAATGGTAATCATAGTATTTCTCCAGCCATCTATAAATTCAAGGCGGACCGCATGTTTTAAGACACTGTCATCGACTTTAGATTTATCGAGTCGATATAAGTCGATAAACTACTTATTCATTTATGTCAATTCATTACGATATATAGATACATTTATATAAACGTGCTAAATAGTACCAATAGTACTGGTCGGTCAGTGTCAGTAGTAACACTACGCGATATAAAAAACTTGTTAAATGTGAATAGCTCTAGCTCAAACTTGAACGTGTGAACATTTAAGGAGACCTAGTATATCTATTAAGCTATTTACAAATATTAATATTGCTTTTCACCACGTAAATATATTGCCTTGTTTACCAATCGCAGAGTAAAAATAACGCTACCCAAAAACCGTTTTCGATTTAGAATCATTGTTGCAGTTTTTTCGTAAACTTCTAATAACCCGTTTTTTTATTTATTTTAAAAATAATCGTTTCGGAAGTGACGAGAAAAGTCGGACATTATTTGTGATTATTATCTTCTGGAATATATGCGGATTAATATGATTTACCACTTTGCCAAAAAGCTTCATTTACCTCGCTAGAATTTTTATATAAATATTTTTAAGTGTTAACTGTTGATATAGATGCGCGTCACTACCTATACTTTATCATTATTTATGCCAAATTTCGAGTTTCTACGTTAAACGGTTTAATCCTAAAAAAAACAAAAACATAATAAATATAAAATAACCATTAACGGAAATTATTACATAAATCAAATTGTATTTATAGTACGACACACACCGTAACAAAATAAACCAAAGAAAACCAATAATGAGAAGATAAAAAATATTAACAATAATTTGAATAACGGTTACGACTAAAAGACAATTGTTTTTTCGAATAACGCTTTTTCAGCGCAATTTGTTTTTATTATGAAAATATCTTTCGTTATGCTCCATAAACAATCATAGGAAATTCGAACATTGTGCACTCTTTTATAATTTTTACAGCTTTTGACAGTCTGTGTCAAACTTTAAAGTGTTGTTTATGTGTAGGCTTACATTTAAGATCTTCATTACTCTGTTTTTTCGTCTAAATCGTTCATCACTGTAAAGATATTCTTTGAAGTCTTTGCTCGTGTATTCTCTAATGGTATCAGTATGTAATATGCTTATAGCGTGTAAAAAATTATCTTTCCATTATATTTCTCAAAAGAGTATCACATCACATTGGTTTTTTTTTCATAAAGTTTGTCAATATCTGAAACTTATGGCAGCGTCCTTAAACAAAACAAAGTATTTCGTATCTTGTACAGATACACATTGAATGATCCGCGAGCATCACTTTAAATAACATAACATGGTTGCAGTGGTTCCCTCTTTATTTCTGGAACGATCGATGAGCATGCTTACCATAAGTACAACCCTCACATAAAAACTTGTAACAGTCTGATAAGTCCACAACAGTAATCACATTGTTTTTGCACATTTTCTGTACATTCGCATTATGCGAAGCGAAAATAAAATGCGATATGTTGAGCGTGCTAGAACCGGGACTCTTTCCTAAACCAAGCTTTTTTGAAGTAAAACTTCTTTACACACGCTTGACTTGGGGAGTAAGCTGGTGAATGCGTGACGAGAGCGTTACGAGAAGTGTGATTGGACGTGGCGAGCGGAAGTTGAGAGGGAGATATAAGTTAGTGAAGACAGAAAGAGAGAGAGTTACGTTTCGTATTAATATACGAAACGTAACTCTAAGTTAGTAGTAATCTACTACAAGAGAGAGAGGTGCGAGCACACATTTTCTTTCTCTCTTTCTCTCATAGCCAGTTATGTTTCGTATATCTAAAACACAGTGCAAGCTTATTGTCTGTATCACACTGTAGGAGCAAGAGAGAGCTCTTCCTCTCATAGCCAGTACATGAAATATATATATATATATATATATATATATATATATATATATATATATACATATATAAATATATATATATATATATATATGTATATATGCGAGTTTGCTAGCGTTACGCGAACGGTGATTTTTTGATTATTTTGTAATTTCATTTCGTTCTTGAACAATTTTATAAATTATTATTTTATTCAATACATTAAATATTCTACGTTTAAAGTGAATAAAATTGTAAATTCATTTTAAAGTTCATATTTTGTGAATTTGAAGTTTTATTTCAGTCGCGTGGTCTAAAGCACACTCGTTTTTTCTTTATATACGACATGGTATACATGTAAAATAAACTCCTTGCAGACTATGAAATATCATCTCATTAAGAGGATAATATGTAAATTAAATATGGAATTGAATAAATTGGATTTGAATTAAAATTCTAAATAGACTGCAAAACTTTTTTTAGTTTGTTGCCATTCTAAGTTTCATTCTCGCATCAGAACTTTAATGAATTTCGTTATAGTCAATCGTTATACTCATGAACGTGTCAGTGCAATATGAATGTGATCCGTTTAAGTATACTACGAATATGTCCCCACAAATGCATTTAGTACACTAAGGATGTGTCTTATTTACGTTCTCCTCCCTATTAATGTATGATACTCAACTATGAGAATGTCTTATTCAACCTTAACCAAACTATTAAAGTATCGATTAACTTAAGTCTTTAGTATACCACTGACTTTAGAATGAGCTGATGACAAAGGAGTGAGCAACTTTTCTTTTCATCGCCAGCCCCAAATTAGCCCGTTCAACGATGTGTCGCACCGCTGACACACTCGTCTGTTTACTTTCTTTTATCGAATCCACCAGCAACATTGTAGCGCGCATCTAATTATCGTGACTAAACTCGTTGTGCATAATTAATAAACATCGCTTATTTACGTGGCGAGTGACTCGATTTCATTTTATAAACTGGTTTTGTGTCCGAACTTGTTGTGTCTTGTTGTAGCTTTGTTTGTTGCATTTATTGAAAAGGGAAATCGCTTACAGGTTACATGTGTAACACTTGCCTAATATCAGTTGCATTTTTTACATTGCTTTCGCTACATTCAATACAAAGTTATAGTATTTGGGAAACTGATATCTTATGATTTGTTTACACTTGTAATTTGTTTAGTCGTTAAACTATAACAATTTTACTTTTAGGGAAACTACTAAACACTTTGTAATGCATTTTTTCACGGTCAATCGCTAAAATAGCGTATTTCGTATGGATATTTTAGCGATTAACCGTGCAATGGGTTGATTCGTAAAGTAGACTCTTGGTCCGATCCGATTGATAGTTAATGTGAAACAGAAATACATATTAACTGTCAGTAAGGCCGACTGACAGTCCTGACCGTGTGCGGTGTATGCGGACGTTAGTCTATTACATAATCACGCCGTAACTGTAAAATCTATTTGGATGAAATTTAGTGTATAGATAATTTATACCCCGGGTTAACACATATTCATTTTTTCCGCAATAATTCTATGCTTTTAATTTTTTTTTCTGTTTTAATTTCTTTTTCATTTTTCTTAAATCCAACATCCAATTCCAATTCCAAAATCTCACTTTCATAGTCCAAAGTTACTTCGAGTGAAACTACAACGTACATATTATGTTGACATAACGATATTTGTATGTGATCAACAGGAGTATCAAATGTTAGTCACATTTTCATAGGTTTAAAATTCAGAAAATTTTATTGTTAAATCCTGAGACAAAGATAAGGAAATTTTATCTGGTGCTGAATTATTAGAAAAGTATAGGCCTGGAAAATTATGTGTTTACGTAAGGGAGTATAAAATTTATAACTGAATACTCATAAGTTTGACCTTCATCAACTTGCGTTATAAAAAACTAAGTGTTTACCTCGGTGAGTTTAATACGTTTATTATTATAAACTTTGTTCGTGCGAACAAAGTTTCGGACAAAACCTATTTACTAGCCTTCAGCAAGAAACGAGGTTGTTTTCAAAATTGTTCCTTGCAATTTATTCAAAATTGTTCCAGCAATTAACTCGTTCTATTCGCACCTACTACAGTCTTGCATTCTTTCTACTGTCACTTACATGAATTATTTTTTTTTCATGAGACTCGCTATTTTAACTCACGTGCATGCTTTTTCGAATAGCGCATTACAGAACTTCTGCACGCAACTGGCGAATTATTTATTACGACAACATTTTGTTCAAGGTAAAATGAATATTTTTTTGTTACGTAGAAATGAGTTTACCAATCGTGAAATATATAGATGTTAAGGTGACAATAGTAACTTCCAACTTTGTAGTTTTAAATAACAGAAAAAGCTGCCAAGCACGAGTAGAACTAGAGTCGTTACTGTTGTGTGTTAGATTGATGACAAACCATACGGCCTTTAACGGCGCAACGCACCGCGGAGACCCTGGTTCGATTCCCGGCCACTCATCGAGCGAGGCTGGACTAATATTCTGATTAGCTGTATGATATTGCTTTCGTAGCAATACGTCATATTGTATGAATTCAACATGTAATATTGTATGAATGATACATGAAATTGACAAAAAATCGACAATTTATATGCTCTCTCTATAATTGCTATATCAATATTACTCAGTGTTAAGTATGGAGATATATGTCGGTTAATATGCTTTATCAATATATAAAATTCACGTCTGAAAAAATCGTTTTGCAATCCATATAACTTGCTCTCTCAATTAGTATCCCAAACGATGCATGAAATTGACAAAAAATCGACACTTTATATGCTCTCTCTAAAATTGCTATATCAATATTACTCAGTGTTTACTATGGAGGTATATGTGAGTTAATAAGCTTTATCACTATACAAAATTCAGGTCTCAAAAAATTATTTTGCGATCCATATAACTTGCTCTTTCAATTAGTATCCCAAACGATGTATGAAATTGACAAAAAATCGACACTTTATATGCCCTCTCTAAAAATGCTAAATCAATATTACTCAGGGTTAACTATGGAGATATATGCGGGTTAATAAGTTTTATTACTATATGAATTAATATGCTTTTTATACAAATTTCACGTTTCTACGACAAACCGTTCTTTAGAAAAACGAGCGCATTCATAGTTTCGTTCTGTTTTGTTTTTATTTTCCTTTTGAAATGCTTAGTTATAATTTATTCAACTAGATAGTTAGTAGAGTATAAACCATCTAGTGATTATGACTTATGGAAATATTAAATAAATGACTTGAAATATAATGCAACTATGAACTACGAGATATAATTCTTTCATATTTTCCAAAATTAATGATTTTTACATAGCCATAAAGGTCTACGGAAATATTTATAATTTATTTACTCATTAATATAATTTATTTACTCATTAATATAATTTATTTACACATTTTGGGAATTTCTCATAAAAATATATAGTAGACATTTGTTATTTTATACATTTATTTCTAGTTTGTACATCATTGTACCCTCAATTTTATTTACAAATCGTTTCCATATATTTATTTACGATACCTCATTCATTGAATAACAACCTTTTCTTCTTTTAACTTTTTCCATATTCCGCTCCGGAAATTTTATACGGCTGTCCATGAAATATCGTTCAACAATATAAAAATTGGCGACGGACACGAGGGACAGACAAAAGGAAGCCGTTTTTGCTATTAGACAAAACGATACCATTTTTTCTACTGAACGTAACGGCAAATCCGTCTATGTAATAAAATTGTAGAATTAGCATGTATGCACAATACATTGAAAACGTTTACCAAAAAATTATTGAAGGGGAACATAATAAAAATACTAGAATACGAGAAATGGTTTTGAAATTGTTATCTGTTTGTCTGTTTATTTGTTCGCACATCACTCAAGAACTATTGAAGAGATTCTGATACAATTTTAACTGGCGGATTCTGCAACGATTAGGCTTTCTTTCGTTGCAATTATAAACCCAATATAAGACAGAATAAGGTAATTTCAATACAAAGTACACTTACTTTAAAAAAAATTACTTTAACATAGATTATTGATTGCGTTACTTATATTTTAACCTCCAATCTTACAGTCAAATCAATACAATTTTCAAAAGATCACGGACGCACCTAGTATCTATATTTTCAATTTCTAATTATCTACTAATATTTTGTTCGCGGCTTAGCTTGCATGAACTTCTATATTTATCTGTTTACCGACAGTATACCTTGTCAACAATATAACGGTAATCAGTAGACCGAATATGAACACAAACAGTAAAATTATGCAGTATTCCTCAACATATACCCTTCATTTTACTTCTGGTACCCGAAGCTGTACACAATTCGCTGTGATGTGCGTATAAATAAACAACTCGTATAACGCAGACAAAATTTCCAAAAATTTATTTATAGTCATCCAAAGTAATTTTAAATAATTTCAAATATTTCTGTGACATTGTTGGTATAACATTGTAAATAATTTCAAATATTCCTGTGACATTCGTAGTATAACATTGTAAATAATTTCAAATATCCTTGTGACATTCATAGTACAACATTGTAAATAATTTCAAATATTCCTCTGACATTGATAGTATAACATTGTAAAAAAATTCAAATATTCCTGTGATATTGATAGCATAACAATGTAAATAATTTTAAATATCACTGTGATATTCATAGTAAATATTGTAACTAATTTCAGATATTCCTGTGACATTCGTAGTATAACATTGTAAATAATTTCAAATATCCCTGTGACATTCATAGTACAACATTGTAAATAATTTCAGATATTCCTCTGGCATTGATAGTATAACATTGTAAAAATTTCAAATATTCCTGTGACATTGATAGCGTAACAATGTAAATAATTTTAAATATCCCTGTGATATTCATAGTACAACATTTACTAGATCTCCAAGTATAAATTCAAGTCTTTTTACTGATTGTAATATTGAACGATCCACCGCTAATACGCCACGCTGCTTGATATTCACTCTTCCCGCTCACTTCCCACCAAGCGCTTACCATTCGAAACTAAAGACAGTACAGAAGTAAGCGCTCCCTAAAATCGTCAAGACTCATTCAGAGACTTACAAAAGACCGAGCACGCTTCTTAGATCATGAATGAATTATGACAGGTCTTTATCCGCCCTGCGTGAAATAATTTATCATATCCCCCGGAGATGCGGTCGTCACTTAATCCGTCGCTTTGTTGGACCGAGCGAGCCTCTTCGCGGCTACGCCTCAGGAATCTACAGATTTTCCACTGTTCTTACAACTTATTTTACTCCTGCACAATATACATTTTCAATTTAGAGATATATTTATATAATATCTCTGTAAATTGCAAATATGTAATATTAACGCAATACGATAGTAAATTACCCTCCTGTTTTTCCGTAAATACTCTCATTTCAACAAATATCAGATTATATATATATATATATATATATATATATATATGTATATATATATATATATATACACATATATAATCCTCCTATTAATATTGCAATACCAAAAAAGTTTGTCATATATGTATATTTCGTATATAAAATACGAGTAGTCCACTATTCCCATATTAATTAGATCATGGCCCTTGTTCAAAGAAAATTTTAAAATTATAAATGTTTATCACATAGTAATCAATGAGCAATAAAATACCAATGCAAAATGATCTGTAAAGATCTGAACTAATGAAGAAAAATGGACTCACAAAAATATCAAGGACAATACATTGATACTTTAATTTATTATTTTCCATTGTAACTCTGAGCGAATTAAATCTAGTAACAATTCTTTAAAATGCTTTTACACATATGTAATATTTTTCAATTACATTTTCTATTTAATATGACCCCGCGTCTTTCAGAAGTGAATAGCTTTCATGTACAATAACAATCGATATATATTCCAATATATATATATTCCTAATATATATATAGTCATTTATCAATTATTGTACATTTTTTTCGCATCTAATGACCATAAATATGGTTGCACATAATATGATCGGTGACCATAATAATTACAGTTACAATACCGTAGTACTGTAAGCAATTACCAAACTGATTTCTCCCCTTAAATAATCACCTTTCATGAGAAATTAAAAAAAAATTAATACTTTCACACTTCTAACTCTTCTTTACATCTAGCAGCTATCACCTAACATTGTACTATGACATGATACTAAAATATTTTATTTCATTCGAAAATAAATATGACACAATAAATACTGACACGTAAACATATAAATAACAATAATTTATATTAATTTACTCTTTTAATGTGACTTCCAATAAGTTACCGAGAATTTTCGTTTATAAAAGTTACGTCAAACAACGTAAGCATTGTCAAATCTTACGTCTCAGAGCGGTCCCGACTGTAAAGGCCTGCACTGCTACAAAATGAGATTCCAAATGTCACAGCCGCACAAACAAATCTCTTTCCCACAAACTGCATTTAAATGGCCGCCATAAATCATTCTCGAGCCCACCGCAGACTGCGAACCATTAACTTCTGCTCCGCGCCGAACGAGTCAATCAACTTTTACTCTTGGTAAAAATACGAAATACGTTTTATAACGATGGGGGCACCTGAAGACGGCGGCGCGGGAAGAGAGCGCTCGCCGCCGCCTCACCGCTCGTTCCTATGGCGTCTAATTAATTATTCCGCTCAGACAAGTTCATATCCGCTAAAACTTGACATTGTGCTCGCGTGAGCCGGCGAGGAATGTACGTACCCTTATATGGACTCTTTTATTTGGCCACATCCCGATCCGCTCCACGGTTATGATATGAATTCTGAATGGCTCCGAGCTGGCGGGCGTGGCGGTCTATAACAAATGATTGATTGATATGGTGATAAATAAAAGCTTTGTTGCGCTACAATGGAAACGGGTGCTGCGGTGCAGACGGGAAATATACTGTACTATATGTGGGTTCGTATACTCTACAATAACAATCTTTATTGACGCAGCCACGTTAATTAAGCTAGTTTATGCCATATTTGTCCGTCCAAAATGAACAAACATGTAATAAACTGTACACTTAACTAAATATATGACATGACTACGACATAACATTAACATACTACAAATGTCAGATTGATAAACATAGTATCCTCTATAAGAAATTATATTGACTTTATGTACTTGCGATTCATTTCGATCTAAAACTTGAAAACCATTTGATGCAGCGATTAGTTCCCAAGAGTTACCATTGGAACAGAACAACATTGCACATTCGGTCATATAATAGTATTTATATTAGTATTATAATGTATATAAATATATATGTATATTATTTGTTATTATAATAATAGTCTACCATTAGTCTTTGTTTCTGCAGTGTTAATGTTTGTCATAATATTCATAATTTTTCTGTATTTTTCTGACCCGTAATAGGAGTGTATAAATCAGTAGTCGAATAGCTATTTAAACATTCATTCTTGCTGCTTCTTTAGCTTGTTGCTGGGATATATCGATATATCGATTGTTATACTGAACTAAAAATTGTTTATAAAATCTAATATAGTTTGTCCAGTATAACTCCACAGCCGACTGAGCTTTTATTATTATTCAATAAAGGACATGGCCATTTTCAATGTGCATTAAAAATTGTTACTAATCCTTTTATATGTAAACCATAATTATAATATATATTATATATATATATATATATATATATATATATATATATATATATAAATACTAAAATATCGATTTCTTTGAAAAATCTTATTCAGTTCGTCAATTATTAATATATTTTGAAACATAAACAGTCTTGGTGTTACAGACCGAGAAATGATAAGTATAATAGAAAACAATAAAACGATAAAAAATACAATATTTACGCCAACAAATTCAAGCGTAACGAAGTAACTGAAATGGTGCTGTCATCAGTCCGCCTTTTGTGCAACATGAATTTAGAATTACAAACACGCATTGGCAAAAATTCGGATATTTTAGAATTTGCGGGAATAATAAACTAACTATTTAAATATGGTACCTGAATTAAATAAAGTCATCGTCCCAGTCTTGTTCGTAAAGGAGTTGATAGCGAAGACATAACATGCCTTCGCAGTTTTGCATAGGCATTAGGCAATAGTAATAAAGGTGTGTTGGTTGATTAGTCAGTGTATAACACCAAGCGTGAATAAAATCGCATAGCACCTAACGAACGAAAGCGTCACGAAGAGAAAGCAAAGATGCAAGTAAAGGGACGCTTGGTGTCATTTGTCAGTGTTACCTGCTGTAAAATGCTTCTATGCACGCATTGGGCGTTATGATTTTGAAATAACATGGTTTTCATATTTTATTTGGTGGTTCAGATAATATTTATATTATAATTATTGTTTTTTCACCTTTAAATTCAATATAAAAATATATATCATTAAATTATTCGACCTACTTTCTATATATAGAAAGAAAAAAGAGAGAGAAAGGAAAAAAACAAACGTCAAAACGATTCCTTTTTTTGTTTCACGTAAATAATTGGTAGCGAGCTCTAGGGATGTGAAAAAGTCGCCATAATTCATTAAATGATTTTTAGTTATTTTCGTGTTTGTTTTACGTTCATGCACATTACTAGGCACTACTATACAGAAATTTGTCATGTCCTTTCTGGGCAAATATGTCTATAGCTTTAAATGTACCGATGGTTAATATGGGCATTAACAATAATAGAATAAATGCTGGACCATAATGGAGCAATCAATGGGACATTAAATTAATTGCAAATAACTTAAACTTTAAAATTATGTTACAAATCTGATGTGACAATTGAATATCCTAAATATATATTATTGTAATGTTTTACTCGCGGATTCGCCGGCATGAATTTTCTATTAACTCAGCGGGATTTACTTGCAGGCTTTAGTTTCTCAAGAGACGTGACTGAAAATGAAAAAAACCTGGTTTTTCAGCCAATTTTCAGGAAAATCTTTCCAGACGTTTATTTGTAGTATAGCAGGAGACACACACAAAAAATTTCCATGGAGTCACGAAGAAACTGACATAAACACTTTCAAACTTACAATAACAGTAGTGGTAATAATTTCTTGGAACATCCAAACAATATGTCGTAGTCTAAAAATAATATCCCGGGATTAACTCTTACGGCCGCTATAACATTGTGCCTTCCCCAATTTGTCACTGTACAAAGCTTTCTCAAGTCGAGAGATGTATACGAACCTTATGATAAGTAAACTTGATCAGTATTCTATTCAACGCTACCCACCTATGCAACACGTACGATGAAACGGAATCTAATAATTCGGAATTCATTACGTTTCGTCCTTCACAACACCTCTTCATATCCACAGAGCTGCTTGTAAATTAACGTCAGGTTCTTTTAGATATTACTTCATATAAATAAATAACAGGGCGAGGATGTAGGAGCGAGGCTGGAGTAAACTAGTCGAATCATGAATAATGGCAGACGACAAGTTTACTGAGACTGTGAGGCGGCGCACCGTCACGGAACAAGCGTTATTATGCATACATCTACATATATATTACGAAGTAAGTCACGTGCAAGAAGTCACGTCTTCCCACGATGGCTAAGTAACTTTAACAAGGGCCGAAGTTTAGCTCTAAAATTAAAGCTTTTCTTACGACTGGACGTGATTGAATGAGGAAGGAAATGAGAAACATGATGAAATATAGGAAACATAAAGCGGCCATAAGGCGGAGACATTTACAAGAGTATAGGATTTTTATTTTGAATATTTTGAATCTCATATATAGAAGATTAAATTAGCCGTCAATATATTGAGTGGGTCAGCAAAACGTGCGCAAGGTGACGGTCCTAAGTAGGTAGGTATAACAAGAGACAAAGTTTAAATCTGAAACTAAATGTTAATAAAACTCGAGTAGTGGAAAAGGCTTTGTATCAAAATAAACCTGCATAGGTAGGAGATGGAACGCGAATTTATACATTGAGCTCATATCTAGGATAGAGTAGAAGCCAAAACAAACGTTTAGGCATTTTGTCTGCTTGTCTTCTTGTCTATTAAAGCAATACGCAAAAACTACAGGACAATTGCAATTGCATTGGGATCATGGTTGTGGTTCGAATTAAAATTTAAGCTACCTTTCGCACCTATCCAATATTTTCTAAAGGACATAGGACGTCTGCCCTTTTTTTGTTTATCGGTTTGTCTGTTTGTTAGAGCATCAATTAAAAATTACTAAACCGGCTTGAATACAACGTAGTATTTAGATAACATTTAGGCGATATTTTATCACTATCGATAAAATATTTCCTAAGGGACTCTATTTACTAAGGGACGTATACGCCGTCTATTTTTTATGTTTATCGATTTGTTAGAGCATCAATTGAAAATTACTAAACCGGCTTGAATACAACGTAGTATTTAGATAAAATTTAGGCGATATTTTATCACTATCGATAAAATATTTCCTAAGGGACTCTATTTCCTAAGGGACGTATCCGCCGTCTATTTTTTATGTTTATCGGTTTGTTAGAGCATCAATTGAAAATTACTAAACCGGCTTGAATACAACGTAGTATTTAGATAAAATTTAGGCGATATTTTATCACTATCGATAAAATATTTCCTAAGGGACTCTATTTCCTAAGGGACGTATCCGCCGTCTATTTTTTATGTTTATCGTTTTGTTAGAGCATCAATTGAAAATTACTAAACCGACCTGAATGCGAATTTCAGTAAGATAGTACTTAAGATAAAATTTAGGCTACATTTAAACTCCATCGTATACTCGTTTGTCTATTTTTCTGTTTATCGATTTGTATATTAAGAGCATGAAATAAACATTACTAAACCAACTATATTTCCTAAGGGAAATGTCTGCCGTCTGTTTTTATGTCTCTTGGTTTGTTAGAGCATCAATTGAAAGTTACTAAACCGACCTGAATGCGAATTTCAGTAAGATAGTACTTAATATAAAATTTAGGCTACATTTAAACTCCATCGAATACTCGCTTGTCTATTTTTCTGTTTATCGATTTGTCTATTAAGAGCATGAAATAAACATTATTAAACCAACTCCAAAAGTATTTTGAGTAAAGTAATGCTTAAGATAAAATTTAGACTACATTTTGTCCCTATCGAATATTTCCTTACGATCTGTTTTTACGTTTGTCGGTTTGTTTGTTAGAGCATCAAATAAAAATTGCTAAACCGATATGGACTACGCAAGCAAAACCGCGAGGATCAGCTGGTGTACATATATAATCTTTGCCATATTATATTGCCATAACATCACATCGTACATAGTAACACGTTACAGAACTCAACGCAACAGAAAAATTAAGCTTTATATTGTCTATTTTTTCTGCGTTTTTACCAAGTAATTTTGGCTTGTTAAATGTGGTAGGTTCCGTTATTACATATGTACATAAACATGCCTCACCAAATCGCATCTGCCAATCCGTTGGCTCTACATAAACGCGATGACTAAAGAATATTGCATTTCAACATGTGAATTATCGCCAGCTGACATTCCCAGAACGTTATTATGGGAATCTTTAAGACATATTGTCTCATATTTACCAACCACAATATTAAATTAGAGGTAACCAAACGAAAAAAAAAGACATTTTAAAATACATCCAATGAAACTTAAACTGGTAAATCACAATTTATAATAGTTTCTGTTAAAATTGATCACATTCCGAAAAAGTCAAATAACTAGAATGTTATCTCTATAGAAATAACCTATATTATTTATAATTTCCAGAACTATATTGTAATTTAAAGAAAAGGCATTTTCGGAGAATATTTAAAATAATTGCGTATCGTTTTCAAAACATCACTCGTCCAAAGGCATCTTAATGACGTTAGCTTATTTTGACTTCCTCCGGCTAACAAGGAAAATTATATTTAACATCGTTAGAGGCAGACAGCGTTGTCAACGATGGCTTTACAACTTTCAACACTTCATTCGAACGTTTAACTCGTCGTCGACAACCTTTCATGTCGCCACTTCCCGGCTTAACTCTTATTCGTATATGAAAGATGTTCTCGAAAGGAAGATTATTCCTAAAACTTAGTCTTTTTTCTTTTATCACATCCTCTGCTGTAAGTATGACTCAATTTTGCTATTAGTAACGTTACTTTAGTTCGACAGCATTTTACGCTATTTTTAGTTACCCCTTTGTCTCATACAATGTATGAGCTCGTTCAAAAACACTTTGCCAAACTATTTCAACCTCGTTTATATTGGATGCCAATGCTGTAATATGGTCAGATCATACTGTCTCCCACCGAGAATACCTAAGTGTTATGTGTTTGTAGTGGGAGATGAGATTCAAACGTTCTAAAAGAAAAAGAGCGTATGCAGATTTTATTCTTCCCTTAAATTTCATTTTGTAATACTTATTCGTTTCTTTTTAAATGAGATTTTTTTAACCTTTTGTTGTGTTATATTTTTTTTATATTGCAACAAAAGTGAAGTGAGTATATATTTATTAGACAATCATTTACATAGGTATTAGTATAATAAGGGAGAAAGTTTTCTCCACGTGTTATTTTTCCCACGTGTTTCATTCTAGTAGATCCTTTTTTTTATTAAATTCCATTTTTGTATAAAACAAAAGATTACAAGAAAATCCGTAAAGCGATTTCGAGCGTTTATAATAAATCTAACGCTTAAGCGTTACTAATTCTCTCTCTTTTCCCTGCTTTATCTATCTTTTTACCGCATTTAGCGGTAACCGTAATAGGTAAAAAATCGATTTACTCCTCAGAAATCCTCTATTAATTTTTTTTAAATAACATGGTTAAAGAAGTCGCATTTAAAAAAATAATGAAAAGACAAATTGCTGAAGACTAATTCCGTTTCCAAAGCGTTCCCGTTAGTGGTAAACGATGTAAGAATGGACATGGAGAGTGCAGTAGAGCGGTAAAAAAAGAAAGAAAAGTTTTTAGTTTAATAATACTAATGCTTCAAATTTAATAAAAAAACACTGAAAGGACTCTCGTTTAGAATGACGTTAATAAACGTTATTACGTAATAACATTTCTACGATCATTACTTAGAACAGTTAAATGTGTTCATTTTAAGCCTTAAAGCCATGTGCAAAACAAATAAAATTTAAAACCTCTGAATAAATCATGATAATTTAAAAACAAAGTTATTTCTCACCGTATATCAATTTCTTCAGTTATCAATTACTTTAGAGTTTAAAAACTTTTGGAAATAAATATTTTTTTTACTGGCAATGATGATATTACAGTTACCAGTCTGTCAATTATTGTAGTTACTAGTATATCAATAAAAAAGGTATGGCAGGATTGTACCACGAAGAATATACCGATTGACCTTGATTTTTGCGGCACTTGGGCGTTGTTGGGAATTTAGTCTTATCGGAGCTCTTGAAATATTCGTTTCAGAGAATTTTCCAAACTTCAAATCATATCCGCGAGACTTAATCAGATAATTATTTTATCGGAAGCGCCATGACACTCTCTCTCAACGTAATCATAAGGCGATAAGTTACCAGGAATTTACTAATTCTCGCTATAAGCCAAATACTGGACGTGCATTTTAAGATTACTGGAACTGATTACTACATAGAATTTGCCATTTCCCCCTAAATTGAGATGCAATTTAAATGTGTATTCTTACTTAAATTTGTGTTCTTTCATACATTTATTAATTAATATATATATATATATATATATATATATATATATATATATATATATACATATATATATATATATATATATATATATATATGTATCTTAACAGCAAGTTAATAACTTCAACTATATTATCACGTCATCTTTGACTAAGTACTCATATGGATAAGCAAGGGTGACTAAACACTACGTCAAATATTCCTTTCAATATGGTACTCCGTCATTTCGCGAAAGTCTCACATTCGCAGTGTCATATTCGTAGTTCATCTATATGGAAACTGCTCAAACTGTATTGTCAAAATACATAAAATAAACGTCAGAATTATTCCATGTACTACTACGGTAGAGATTGTAGTACATTGGTAATAATCATAACAAAACCTTCGCAGCATCGTCAAAACAAACATTTTACAGTTTTTGTAACAGTAAACTAAAAATAATTTAATAGAGATCTTGCCTTTTCTTCATTAATTTTAAATTTAGAAATAAAATAAAACACGAACTGTATTCATTTGCCAAAAGTTTTATTTGTAAATATTAACGCATCATTTTACTTTATATCCAGGCCAGTTTATTTTGCAAAACTTTCTCTCACGTAAACAAACTTTGCAAGTTTATGAATTTATTTTGATTAGGCTAATTGCATAAGGTGTTGTTCAATCCTTAAATTTTGTTGAAAATTCCAAACTGGAAGTAAATAGTAATACAAATTCTATTTAATTAAGTATTATTCTAAAATATATTGAGTTTTTCTAAGTACGTGTGTTTTTCTAATATGGCGTAACGCAGACGACCGGCTTTTATAGTCGACAGCCGACATCTGCCAACTTTTGTCGGAGAAGGTTGGAAACCGATTTTCCACCGACTTATCCTACAACTTAAGACGCGCGCGCCACCGACTCGCTAAGGTAACGCATGCTAACTCGGGTGTTCTATTTCTTATTCGAATCGGCGAGAGTCGGTCAAAACCGCACCGATTTTTATAAGACCGATTTTTTTGGATGTGTGCTTTGAAGGATCAAATATTATATGTTCCATTTTCTCTGATTGTTACCCGGTCGATTATTTTTGGCACAATTATTAGCAGTATTCCACATAACTTAACACATTTGCTCAACTTCCTCTTGACGTAGCACATTGATTGATAAATAATTCCATTATTAACCTTAATCCCAAGCTGATAGTGAGTCTCATTAAAATATATTTAATATAAAAAATAATACCTTAATAAATAAAATTATGACTTTTTAAACAAATTTATTTAGCAATAAAACGTAGTACGTCGTAACCAACTCTTACCTCCATGTTCGAATCATATTATCGAATATCAAATGACTACTGGCAAATGGAAGTAAATTAACATCAATGCAATTTACTGTCATGTTCACATGTCATCCCGCTGCATTTCGCTTATTTTACTTTTACGACTTCTCCAGCATATGAAGGTATTATTAACGTCACCTCGTAGCGGATGTATAACTTCCTTCTCCATTCGCGTATATATGTACATATATACTCATACGTACTTTCATAACTTGACATTTGGTAATCGGTCCGCGCATTCACTCAATGCGTAATTGTATCCGCTCAAACTTTGCAGGGTTCCCGCCCGTCCCTGGGAATTCACGACAGGTGATATTCGTATTTCCTCTTTCCTTTATTTTGTCCGTTATCTGTTTGTTTAACGTGTATTAAATGAGGCAGTTAAGGAGAGGTACAACAAAGTTGCAGAGCGGAAATTCTGCGCGTTCTCCAGTCTTTAATGCGTTTTAAATGGGCTTATCTTACGTGTAATAAAAAAAGAAAAGTATGTTTTGGTTAATTTTAACGAAAGCGAACAGAAAAACATTTTTAAAAAGTTTGTACATTCGTCTTATATATGTTTATTTGTTTGTTGTTCAAGAACTTCTGTCGGTGAACTAAAGTGGTTTTAGGTCAGAGAGTGACTTTGTAAATTGAAAGAGAAATAAAACCAACACGGATAAAGCCACAGTTTAAAGGCAACAGTTATTTTAAAAAAAAATAGTACTCCTGTCTGCAGTTTTATAGAATATAGTTAAGGATAATTGTTAATTGGAATTTTTTTTTTCGCAATCTTAAAAACACAAGAAATGTCAAGAATACTAATACTCTGGGCCCTCTGCTACTACGAAAGTCACTATTAAAAGTTTCTTGATGAATTCCGGAGATAATATGAAAAGAAAAAAATAAGTTTATGACAGATTTACTCCCTTTTTTTAAATCGCATTTTTATAACCCGATATAAATCATTTTTCACGGTGTCTCCTACCGCTAAAAACCTTTTTTTTATTAAACTTTACAGGGTCTTTATAGTTATCCCATAGTTATCCCATACATGTCGAGCAGTATAAAAATGTAACTTAATTTTTTGTGGCCAATACCGTATATCGATATCATTTAATATCGATGAAGAAATGTAAATGTGATATAGGAGTTAATAAAAATAACATAGAATATATATATATATATATATATATATATATATATATATATATATATATATATATATATTTGAAAAACTGTTTTCCACAAATTTTATTATAGAGAATTTTATTATAAAGCGCTGTCACTATTTTCCTCAACGTGACACGCTGTAGTTTTATTTATGTAGGTGTCTATAAAAAGTCATTAAAAAACCAGATAAATCTGCCACCGATCTATTTTGTCTTATCATATTATCCTTTAAATTCACTAAAAAAATTGTAATAGTGTTGTCTGGTAGATTTTTCTACAGTCCACTGTGCTCGGACCATAAATATTTTTCATCTTACGAAGGCGATCACCATTAACGCCCGTATGCACTACAAACAGTCAGGACTCTCAGTTGAATTTACTGACATTTGAAAACATATTTTGTCTGGATACTTTACCTATTGGACCGTGTAATAGAGTACGGTCAGTAAAGTAGACTTTTGTTCTGACTCGACTGACAGTTTATGAGAAACAGAAATACGTTTTTAACTGTCAGTAAGTCTGACTGTCAGTCTTGACCATGTGTGGTGCATATGGGCGTAAGATATTGACGTATATCGCGTATGTGCAATTTTTATTACTGATACCTTAAAATATGAGAAAACTATAAATAATTATCTTCATATGTTGTGTGACCAACAAAAAACTACGCTTAACGGAATAAACCACGCTTAACGTAACGTGATCAATGAAAAACCACGCTTAAACGTAATCTTACAAGCGTATAAAATGAAACATGCGTAGGATTCAATGCACAATTCTGGACTGGTCACTAAAATTTTAAAATTTATAATTCCTTTTCCTAATTGAGTTCTGTCCATTAGTTTTAATATGTCGTATAATATGTAAATAAATCTATGTTGAATCTGTCGTAATTTTTACCTGGATCCACATTTCTATTACGGACTGTTCACTTTTCTCGTAAAGTAGGTTAGTACTTACGATTAATAAATATCTGTTGAAAGAACTGTCAATCATAAAATTGAAATGAAATTTAATTTCTTCTTATATGATGTCTATAATGTATCCAAATGTTGCGATATATGTATCACAGTAAAATGAATGTATACACGAGATTAAAAAAACTCCATTAAGAAAATAATTCATCAAATTCTACTGTTTGATTTGTACTCCAAATTTAATCATTTCCAATTCAATTCGGGTGGAACTAATCTAATCTCCGTAGGCAAATATGACATTTTTGATCAAATGGTTTGATATGAAACAGGGTGAGGCGAGCGGTATTTAATAATGCAATGGCTGTACTTGCGATGATGTAATGTAGCGGGCGGGATGGTATTATTTACACACCGGTGACCTATATCGGTTATAGCTTTTTTCTCCATTTGCATCAGCGACTATATTATATTCGAGACTATGATCGCAAATCGGTAAACAGGGTACTAAAAAGTGAGTATTTTTCCTGAAATATTAGACTATCATTTTGTTATTAAATATTGTTTTTGTCGTTTGTCGTGAAGATAAAAATACTATTTGAACGAGATATTTTGTCTGAATACATTTTTTGACATTTTCTCTTATTTGATGTTTTCTGAGCCATTTTATTAAAAATTCCTTTGCCTTCAGTAGCAACATGGGAATTAGTTATAAAAGAGACACAATTTTGTATGCTGTCCCAGGGGAACAACGATCAGGTTTGGGAATTTGGGATGCTTAGTGTGAATTAAAACATACTAAAACCAATTTTCCTTACAAATGAAATTTTCTTTACCAACAATACAACATTAAGAACACAATTACCATTATAGATTAACAAGATGGATATCATCTCTCAATAACTACTACAAATTTCGGAATGAAAGGCTATACGTTAGCTAAGAATTTAGCTGTATGTGGAAATTTCATATAGATTCGTTTAGAAATTACAGTTACATACGATATATATATATATATATATATATATATATATATATATATATATATATATATACTGTAACTCTATATATATACTGTATATACTGTAACTCTGAACTTCACTGTACTTACGTCGAAAGAACAAGAAAAACAAGAAGAAAACCTGTTTATTTCGCTTAATATTAGCTATACACAGCTTGGAGTTTGTTAAAACAGATTCGTTGGCATCACTATACAATGACTATTTCCTATTCTAGCTGAATTTTCCTATTCTATAGTTTCAACTACATACACAAAAATCTTGACCATTGAGTCCAATGCCATATAAAACAAGCGATAAGAATGCAGCGCACAACCTAAAAAAAACTTACTTGGAAACAACGAAAAACTGACGTTGAATTGAATTAATATTGTCTATAGCTAATAGTATGAATGCTGTAGATACTAAAGAGAATGAAACAAAAACAATTAAAAAATGAAGAAATACTGTGTAAAGTGTAAAGTATTACTAATCATTCTGTACAGGAGTAAATGTTGGATCCTGCAAAAGTAGGATGTAAGTTAACTGAGTACAGTGGAGATGAGATCACTTAGAAACTTAAAAAATGAAGAAATATATACTCTTCTTAATGTACCAACCATTCTGTACAGGAGTAAATGTTGGGTCCTGCAAAAGTAGGATGTAAGTTAACTGAGTGCAGTGGAGATGAGATCACTTAGAAACTTAAAAAATGTAGAAACATATACTATTGTTAATGTACCAACCATTCTGTACAGGAGTAAATGTTGGGTCCTGCAAAAGTAGGATGTAAGTTAACTGAATGCAGAGGAGATGAAGTCACTTAGAATGATTCACTTTTCACTGCATTTAATATTTGATTATTTAGAATGATTTCACTTCCTCTACAGTTAACTTGAGCATTATTTAAGCGAGGAATATGGACTCATCCGACATAATGTAAGAGATGATGTTGTAGTTTAAATAAAACAGGAGTGTTAAGGTGGTCGCTAAGAATGCACGGAAGAGTGATTTAATGATAGAAACTTGGAAGCTTATTATACTAGACAAACGAACAAAGGCGAGAGAGAGCGCAACGATATATAATATTGATATTATGCGTTAGAAAAAGATAGCGAAATCAAAACCGTTAGAACCGTATTTTGCAACTCAAGTTGCCCTTAGTTCCACGCGAACATTGCGTTCGCTGTATTTTTGGAGATTTTGAATATATCTGTTGTTATATTATTAAAGTAGGTGTGTTTAGAACGATAATGGCTTGTTCTACTCTTGATTATGGCACTACACATTGAAATAATCTAGGTAAATGCACATTTCATGGATAATTAGTAAAAAATACCGTACTTTTTGTATTTATTTTCAAAAACCCGCTCACAAATTACTGTTTCGTATATGACAATTTATAGAATAATATGCCTAATTACGTGAAAAATATAACTATTCGCTGAAATATCACAATTTTCCAAATTTTTGTGTAAAAATACTTATTCGACATTTTCGTCAAATACGTGTGTTTACAAATGATCCTAACAAATATGAATAAATGAAACGACATGGAGCAAAATACAAAACGTTACTTCACTCAAGTATTGCAAAGATCACAGACATTTTATTGCTTAATATAACACAGTATAGTTGATTTAGAAGTCTCACAATAAAACTATGATCATAACGGCATAGTGGAATGACCCAGGTAAACCCAGTTCCTAGAAAAGCCTAGACAAGTGAAATACAATAGAAATACAATCTCGCATGCCACTGCAGCTGGAATGCAAGTGGTGCATGTATGCACAGCGGCGAATGCAGCCGCTTACCAGTCGAGGACGAACGCCATCTGAATGACAATGTGCAGAAGATAAGGCCAAGATCGTAGGATGCACTGTTTTTCAAGCGATCAATGAAATATTGTGCTTTAAACTATAAAGTTGAATTGTGTTAGGTTACACAGAACGTAAAAAGTTATTATTTGATGTAGCGATGAATACCTAGTTTGAATTCTAGTTTATCAAATGTTGTATGCAAAATAAGTGGCAAAAGCGCCCCTTTTGGCTCTTTTTTAAAATTTATTTTTAATTTTTTTTCCAGTAAATATTGATGATTAATTTAGAATGGCCTTAGAATATCTAATACGAACTGTCACTTCAGTTTCGCGCAAGTGACCGAACTCAATCTTTTCATTACTCAAATGTTTCATATTCTTTAGTTACAATCTAGTATTCAGACCTACACGCAGTAATTTACGAACGAACGAACTCTCATTACAGAACGAACGAATGAACGAACTCCCTCCACTACTAATTTACGAACGAACTCTAATACGAACTCTTACTACAGCTTCGCGCAAGTGACCAAACTCAATCTTTTCATAACTCAAATGTTTTTTCATATTCCTTAGTTATACTCTAGTATTCAAACCTACACGCAGTAATTTAAATGTCTTAAAATACTTTTAATATTTTCATATGATGATCTAACACACAAATAACTCGACAGATAACAAATTTGTAAATATTTTTCTTTACTTTCTAAAAAAAATTGGAGGCTAAATTTTCGATGACAATTAAACACAAACAAAAAAAATAAAAAAGTATTCTAAATATATAATACCACAATCTGTTTTATAATTTACGTCATAACTTAATTGTTTACAACAATATGATGAACGACATACAATCATATTGTGTCGTATGTCACGTCCACATCTATTTCGCTTTCTTTCTGATATATTTACTCAAATACTGAAATTTTCCTAAGCTCCTTAAATCATACGTATTTTAACCATAGGTGCTCACTGTTATATAATTTTTGAATTTCAATCGAGTGCGAAAACACTATTAATGAAGACAACTTTTTGCCATATATATAAATTTGTCCATCTCCAATATAACTACAAAGTTATTGGACCGATTGAACTGAAATTTGGAATAGGTACATTTAATTAGGAAATACTTTCATATTGCAAAAGAAACATTGAAGAAAAAATATATTTTCTGTTATCGATATTACGCGATGCGCTCGATGGTAGTAATTAAACTATGTATATCTATGTTCTATATCAAGAAACGTTTTGAAGCAGAAAACATTTGCCCCTTGTGAACTCTGAAAATATGGTTAAAATCGTTTAAATAGACATATAATTATAAATATGTTTTAATAGAAAGACATAGCCAAGAACGATAAAAACAACCAGCAGGAAATCTATTCATTGAAATCGATTGCGAAGTTGAAGAAAAATGTTTACAATCTTTACCCAATTTAATTTGATTTACTTGCACTGGCAAATCTGCACATTATATATTATTTAAACTTTATATCTTTCGTCGAAATTATTTGCAACTAACTGAGGATGTATTTTTATAGCATTAGTACGCATGTGCCGAACAGTCTAATCTGAATCAGAAGTTTATCATAGTCTTGCAAATTTAAAAAATTAATATTAAATTTTCGCACGTAAATAAAAAAAAACATCGATATTACAAAGAAGCCTCTGTAAAAAGACAAATAATTGTATTTCATGAAAAGAAGCTTAACAAGCAGTGATCCCAATTCTACGAAGGAAATAAGAGGGTGCTCAATGATATTTATTTTTGCCTCTTTGAACAAGATTGTTTGCAAAGGAAGGTACAATGTCTGGCGTTCGTACAAATGGCAAATAGACAAAATAAAAAATTGCCTAAGACCGAATAATGGGGGTGTTAACTTGTGAGCAAATAACTTTCTTTGGTTGCTCTGTATATAACGTCCGTTTGTTTATTGGATGCGTAGATAAGGTGGAGATTGTGGGAGGTGTGCGTTCGTTACTCGAGCGTTGAATTTTCACAGCGCTACATCCAATATAAGTTTGTTCGGCCACTATGTTAAGTTTGAGTAGAGCCACTAGATGATTGATTGATTGATGATTAGCGACTTGAAGAACAAAATTGAGTTGTGAAAACTTGATTAAATGGTAAAAAATTTGGAATGAAATAATAATCGGTCAGGTGCGAGATAGATCGGCATGCCTAGAGTCTTGTCGCCCTAAAGTATAGAGGGGGTCACCCCTCTAACAAAACCTTCACTAATGCGATTTTTCAAAAAGATTTAGTTGAAATACAGAATAACAGAAAAAAGTTTTTTGAGGATCTCCATATATCTCAAACTTGAGGATGAAAACTTCTTTTCTTAGGGTTTTCATTAAATGGAGTACCATTGAAAAGGTCTAAAATGCAATAAAACACACCTAGTAATATTTCCTTATACGTTATCATCATTGTGAAATATCATTCTCCAAAATAAAGTCCAGTATCTCCACCTACTTCAATTTAAAAACATTTCGGCCAACTTTAATAATTTCCAAAGATTAAAACAATTATAATAACCATTTAAAATGATGAAAAGACAGCCAAGTTAATACACGTAGTACAGTCCGCAGAAATTTTATATTAGATAACAACGAAGATAACTTTATTAGCAAATAACTTGACAAATTTACGCACATGAATTGATCAAATAACAAATTTGAGCCTCATTTTGTCACGAGGGACAAACTGTCTAATTATAAACTATGAACACATGGCGACCAAATCCTAAATTAAAGAGACCCGACACGAACTTTATTTCAGCCACGTATAAAAATATATCGATAATCTCGCGACAAGCAGACAGACCTCGATGAAATCCTTCACTTTTATTTCAATACAAATAGGACATTCCTGATATTCCCATTTTCCAAAGATCCGACTCTTCTTCTCAGTAGGGTTACTTCAACTGTGTTGAGCCTGTTAGAGATGTGCGAAGAAAATTTTAACCACTGGTAATATATTGTTATGAACTACGTAAGATACAGACGTCTGCGTTTAATCTATAATGACTGCATTGCTTTAAGTGTAAATTTATTCAAACCTTTTTTAATTTACTTTATAGATAATGAGCTATGACTCTCGTGCTAAAACCGTTGGTCGCGCGTGCACCATGTACAAACGGTTAAACCTTGCTCATAACGCGTCCTGTGTACCACATGTGCTCCGAGTATGAGGCACGGATTAAAAATAAACTAAAACTTAAACACTCTACACGTTAAAGTCGGAACGATTAACTGTACTTAAACCGTATGTCGTAAACGTTTTTACGCACAATCATTAAAATATATTCTCGCGATAATATCAATGACTAATGTCACTTGGCAAAAACATACATATTTGTTTTATGCCGCTACCGGACATTAAACATGTATTGGCGAAAAAAGCTTCGAGAGTCATAAAACGTTTTCGTAGGTGCTACAGTCGATTTGTATATAAAAAATGCGATATTTTATGGTTTAAGAATAAGTGTTTAATGAAATGGTAGGAGTTCAACGACACGGCACCACAGACGCTCTGCGGTGAGCGGCTGTGTTAATATTAACGCTAATTACCGAGACAAGTGTACGGCGGCAGCTAACTGTTGATATTTCCATATATCTCGCACGGATGTGATGACGGCTGACGGATGAGTCGGTTATTGTTACAGTTTGTAGTTGTGAGATGAATCATGTGTGCAGTTTACGTTATGGATCGTTTGAAATTTGAAATAAAAAGACCGTTAGATTCTCGTAAACAATGACAATTTTAACGACATTTTCTATACATCTAGTAAGTGTAACAATACAAGCGCATTAATATACACATTACATACACACTTGTATCACAAACTTTTTTCAATATTAGTAACCGTTCTTACGACGTGAACCCCGCAGGAACTAAAAAAACACAATACTATTCGAAATAGTGTGTAAATTGTTTAATATTTTCCATATGTATTGGTAAATCATTCCAACAATTGGCTGTGCAAGGGGTAGTCACTACTTGAGAATTGACTTGCTATTAAACAGCATTACTACACATTATCACACATATTTATATAAATAATGGAATTATTTAAGATATAAAAAGGATAAAATAAAAAAATCAAATGCTTTGAAAGGTTTTGCTTTAGTCTATCCGTAATCATTACATATATTTCTATATTCCAGAAATATCGTATGATTTTGAAAGTAAAGAAAGGGAGACATGTATTTTGACATTTTTTTAATATCTTTTTTTTGGTATCGGACTATAAACCTTTACTTTAATGTAATATCCATATTATAAAACTTATAAAAAATTTAAGAGTACATACTTCTATTAAACTATGTACAAATATTAATTTTTCACAACGTTTATGTATTGCCTACCATATGTTTCACAGACATAAAACAATGGTGCATATTTAAAACATTATAAGATTTAGGACAATTGCTATTTTTTTCCTACAACCCTAGATTTTTTTTCATAATTTTAGATTGAGCAATTTCGGAAGTAAGGGGTCTATATTTTTTTATACATTTTTTAGTATGAAGTATGTGAAATTTTTCTCTGAATATTTTTCATAACATCTCTGACTACCTAAACTTATGAAAATATTCGAAGTGATTATTGTAATCATTTGAGAGGTTCAAATGATTCTCCAAATTATATAATGAATTTTTAAAAAATTAATGCCTATTTTTGAATGTTAGCTGTTGAGATATGTGCGAGTACAGTTTTAAGTTTCTACGTCAAGCCGTTTCGGAGAAAAACGGCTGTGATAGACGGACAGACAGACACATGAGTATTTTATTAGGCGTCCGTATTTCGTTTAGAGGACCCAAAAATCTGCTTTGGCTCCAATCGAAAAAGGTTTCTTGCGACCCTCTTTTTTAAAAATTTACTTAACCACAGTCAAAAATAGAACGCATCGCTTCACTAAATTTAATCAAACATTTAAAAAGAAATAATTTAATCAAACATTTCATAAGAAATAAATAATAATCCGGTAACAAAGAAACTGGCAACACTGCAAAATCGGTTTTTTACTTTCGAGGTAAAAAAGATATTTTTATAAGCAACTTACTAAAAACTGAAATAGAAATTATTACATTGGCAAAATTAGCAAAATAAAATTCTACCATTCAACCAGTAAATTCAAACGAATCGTCTTCCAATTTTAAATGGAATAGTTACCGATAAAAAATATTTTGCCGAGATCATTTTTCTTCTTACGATATTTTATTAAAACCCGATGGGGAAATAGCAATCCTTTTAGCGTCGATGGCTTTCCTTGCAGATACGTCGACGCGTCAGGAATAAACCGTTTATTTTATAAGGCAAAACTTCAATCTGATCGCCTCTATCCGCTTCCGCTTTACACGCAACCCGACACTTTCGTGCCTGAAAATACGATGTGAACTTACAAAAGATTTATTCAAGTACTTCAACTTAAGCATCAACGGAAATGGAAGCTCTGTTATAAAAAGATAAACTCTTTCCTATGCCCGCTCTCTTCGCTTCGTTACAAATCCGTTAGTCGGCTAATAAATTATAGCCCGCGTTCGAGTTAATACTGCACCGCCCAATTATATTCATATTTCAGCCTTTTGGCTTTGGATTCGCCTAATGTAACATCTCTTGCGTGAAGATTTAGATTGAAATTTAGGTAGAATATTTATATTAATTAATGCAAATGATGAGACGTTCGTTAGTTCACGATTGAAAATTTAGGTCAATTTTATAGATGACGCACAATGTTTATATATAATAATTTATTGTTAATGTAGGTGCAAATTTTTGTGCACATTTGCAATGTAAATTTGTAAAAGCGATCCGTTACATAGGTGTATGAAATCATTAGAAACATAATCATGAAACTTTGTGTTGACGGGTCTAATTAGACTGGTGGCGAATTCATTATAACAACTCAGATAAACAAGTGTTTACCTTCATTATAAACGATAAGCAATTTTGTGTAGCAGGTTGCTTTCTTTTTACACCGTAGTCGAAATGAAATCGGTTCACATTTGGTTCATATATTATTACAAAAAAATACTTGGATTTCTATATATATAAAATTGCGTCAGATCATAACTGATTTTGCCTCTAGTCTACGGCGCTTCGCTGTGAGATCCTGGAAATTAAGTTACGTTTCACTAGAAGTTTTGATGATGTTCTAAAATTTTGCAATTTAATTTTTCCCTTGAGGATCTCTATTTAGACCTATTTAGGTGTATATTCGGTTTCCTTCGGACCGTATAGCTAATCCATTTCCACTTAGATCATTTTATTTGGCGCTCAATCAGTACTTTCCTGCCTTGTTCTAGCAAATATTCGTTAGATATCTTCTCGGACCCATATTTTCGGAGAATATCTCTAGAACAGATGAAGACTTGAAGTTACTGCGTGAGTTCTTTCATCACCAGCAGCCACAGATGGACGGTTTTCATATTTAAACGGAATATTTTAAGTTCTTCGTGGCAAATGCCGTGACTACCAGACCGAACGAAAATAAGGGCAGGATCCCTAACCTTGGCGATCTATGATGCGACCACCTCTTTAGTTCCTCCTCTGTAAGACACATAGCATATTGACTTATTTTCTTTTTGATAGAATTTTAGAGTTTCTTCTAAAATGGAACATTCGAATCGAAACACTATAAAAGAAAAATGTGTTTAAATGTTATTTGACCAACACTTATACGTCGAATATCGAGGAAGAAAAATATTTTAGAATCCAAACGTAACATCGAAATTTTCCATATATCGACAACCTGATACGTTTATATCATTTTATTAGTGCCTGATGGGGCGGAGTTACGTAAAGGCGCCCTTATGGAACTATCTTCTCAAGTTCACCTAGAATGTCTGCGTAGGTTTCTGTTCAATGAAATTCAAAACAATTATAAACGTTTTAAAAATAAAAAATAAATGAAAAAAAAATGTTTGTCAAACTTATTCATCTATCTGTTATATATGTTACACTAACTTCTGCCTGCGAAACATTGGCGATCCGTAAAGCGATATCGGTTTTAGTTCCTTCTGTCTCTGATTCGTAGCATATTAATCTATTTTCTTCGATAAAAAGAACGGCGAATCAACTTATTTTCTTTATGAAAAACATTGCAGAGTTTCAAAAGATTAGAATTGAAACATTTTAAAATGAGGAAACGCTTCTAAATTGGTTCGTTTCTAATATGACTGACATTAAAATATCGTAAAGCCGGGAAGAATAATTTGGAATTTAAAAGTTCCATTGATATTTTCTATAGATAGATAACTTAAGAACATGATGTCATGTCATACTGCAAGTCCGCTTGCAGAAATAAAATAATGAAAAAGTAATTATAGATTATATCTTTCTAAGGAAAAATTTGAACTTTTAAGCGCCCAGACTCAATTTCAACGAAGAATGTTCAACGTACTTACATATTCCGATTGTATACTTATATAAGTAGATATATCGATTATATAGGTAGGTATATACTCGATTTATACAAGTTCAATGTTGCCGCCAAAGGAACATGCGGGAAAAACGAAGACAGGTGCCAAGGATAAAGTTAGATAGCAGTAATTACCGACAGGTGGCAAAAAATCCCTACTGAAGTATTGTTTTAAAAGTAAGTTACCTCACTTTCTGTATCGCGCATCTGCTTGCATCCTCCCGTAAATACATAAACGATGAGACCGGAAAATGTTACACGATAACTTTGACAGCTAAATCCACTCCGTCCTTCGGTATGAACATTCATTTCGGCTGAAATGTCAAGAGTTTTGTAAGTCACGAGAAGGTAAGTTAGTTTGAGCTCCCGCTGTACATTGTTTGGCTGAACAATTAGCGGTTATTACACACGCGATACGCACTGCAGGTGTCGGAGCCTGCGAAAGTCTAAAAGCTCTTTGCTTTTAACGGCTGCCAACTTACAGCTGTTCGCGTCACTTGAACAACAATTCATTAATTGCTTAGTCACCTTCAGTTTTAGTTGCAGCAAACTTGCAGCCGACTCGACAAAGATAAAATTTAATGATTTTCGTTTAAACGAAAACGTGCCAGGAATTATTCACAATATATTTACAAATATTTCTTTGAAAGCAATGACGTTATACTGAATAGACACGTTATACTCAGATAAAACGAATTGAAAATATGATGCCAATTAGTGACACGCGTGAACTGTCATCAAAGATAGAGATTAAAAGAAAGTACGTATATAAAAGTGTATTGAAAGTGAGTCAATCATATCGTTTTGTGAGGACCACTTTTATAACGCTAATGACGTATCTATATATCTCTATATCATTGTTTGAAACCTTTTTTCATTACACTTTTAATGTTACTTGTTAATTCATTTAATATAACTAGTTTTTGAAGCAAATCCAATTGTTAGTTTTCATATTTAAAGCAACTTAATAATAAAGTTATTAAGATTAAAAATTTAATTATTATGAAATATCTTATATGTCTATAGTAGATTAAGGCCAAAATACCACTCATTAAGTAGTATTTTGGCCTTTATCGCGAAGTTTCTAGAACTATAATGCCTATAAACTTAAAATTACCATGCTTGTTCCTCTTGACTTCTAGGTGCTCGGATAAGAAAGGATTTATCGAGATACAACCTCCGAAAGTGATAAATCGGGATTGGCAAATTATATGGAAATTTCTAAATAATTAAAGTTACAAATAGAATAAAGAAGTAATATATGTATATATAATAAAGATAATAATATATATAAGATATAAAATATATATAATAAAGAAACAATATATGCGTCTTTGCAGAACTGTTAACCATAAATATAGTCATTATATAAAAAAGCGAACAACATGCAGCCATGGTCGTTTTTTGCTCGAGTAAAATTAGAACGCGCAGTCAGTATAAACTATAATTAAAGCGAACTGCTATACATAATCTTTCATGCATCAATACGATTTTATTAGCAGTTAAGAAATCCAATTACGCTGCTCTATAAGGGCTATATTTTACTACAAACTGCAACGTAAGACATGAAAAATTTAAGCTACTTCCGCCTGTATAGTTTAGTTGGTTCAATAATTTATTTTATGGAAGATAAAGGATTCGCTATCGAATGTTGCTATAATGGGATCATAACGGTAATCCTGTCTTTACAAAATGTATATTTTACATATTGTTTAAAAATATAAGTTGGACAACGGTTCAATGGATATAACACGATCTCTTTTCAGAAATAAAACATGAATAACGAAGTATTTTTTTCCTTTATATCACGTAGCTCTATATACAGTTGAAAATAATATAATTTTATTTTTGGTATTGTAAGTATTTTAACACAAACTTAATTTGTTCCGTAAGGTTTATAATTTCAATTATTGAATATATTTAGCGTTAATTTTGTAGAAATTCATTATTCACAATTAAATGACACTACGTGATGTAGTATTATTTCTACTTTCTTTAAGTTCTTTATCACGACCTAGGTTTCGTTGTATTACAACATCTTCAGGTGGGCTATTAGTAAAAAATAACTTTTGATTAAGAGATTAAGATTAACTCTTGACTAAGAGTTAATCTTAGCTTATAGCCCACCTGAAGATGTTGTAATACAACGAAACCTAGCTCGTGGTAAAGAAATTAAAGAAAGTAGAAATAATACTACATCACGTAGTTTCATTTAATTGTGTTTATAATTTCAATTATTTTGTAAGTTAACTATTCTAGTTCAACGAGGCGGTTAATTCATTAGTCGATGGTGAACCAAATCGTAAAAATAATACTTAACCAATTTCCAACACTGGAAGACACGAGGCGGTTTACCATAACACGAATTCGACGTAACGCACTATAGGTGTCTATCACGAGCGATAGTGTACGATTGTTCGTTCCCAAACGGTCAACACGCTCATTGTCACTGCTACTGTCACTTCCTGTAAGCGCCGCTGCCGCCTGTCGCGCGCGCTTTCTGAAGTGCAAAAACAGTACGAGAGCTAGCTCTAGCAGGGAGCGCTCGCGCGTACATTGTACCGGGCGGCGCTTAATCCTACAGGCGGTCAAGCGGCGAACATTCCCGATATCGAGTAATTGGTCCTCCGAGCCGGATACGAGAGAAGTATTCCGCTGAATGGGCCGCGCCGCCACCCGACAAGGAGCCGCGACATGCGAGCCGATTACGTCGACATTCTCGCGACACTCATTTGGATCGCGTAACGCTTGTAACTGTAAGACGGAAATAGACGTGATATTCGTGTTAGGGGCATTTATGGAACTTTATAGCTTTATACGATTTTATTATTTATGGATTTGAAGTTTCATTTATGTTAGGTTTTGAAATTATTTATGTTAGCTCTTTTTAACGTTCGAGTCTCGCCAGCGCACGGCGGGCTTATAGGAGATGCCATCGATAATAATTTATATGGATACCACTACAATAACTTAGAAGAGAGGTGTAGTGAATTAGGAGCGGAAAAGATAATCGTTTGTTTCGCTTTCTATCATTATATTTGAAGATGCGTGAGTGAGAAAAAAATTGACACAAAAATTGTCCACCGCAAAAGCCGCATAGACATGCATTGGTTGGTTGACATGCATTCAAGCACCGGCTGATATTAATTTAATCTATATTTACTATCTGAAACCCTAAAGCAACTATAGAGTTATGAATAGATATTAATAAGAACATATATATATATATATATATATATATATATATATATATATATATACATACATATATATATACATATATATATGTATATATATATATATATATATATATATATATACATATATATATATGTGTATATACATATATATATATATATATATGTATATATATATATATATATATATATATAAGGACTTTGTCTTTATATACTTTTAGAAATTAAAAACATACTTGTGAATGTCATGCGCATAATGATTCATGTGCGCTGAGTTCATTATTTCATGCGCTTATCTTCATCATTTTAACGCTCACTTCTTGCTACTCTCTTCACAAATCGTGATTACGCATAGTGAATGTACAGCTGTATAATAAGTCCCTTAAAACCAAATGATACATCTGCAAAACTACCATTAAAATCGGTTAAAATTTGCATAATTGGATATTTCTGTAAAAACAAGGAAATAAAACTAAGTCCTCATATATAGCTGCAAATTTTGATAATCCGTACTTTCCTAACACTTCTAAGACACATACCTACTGGAAAATACATAATACCGGGTTGTTCCGCGATAAATGTCGCATTTACCGCGAAACATTTCCGAACCCATACCAGTCTGGGACGAGAGCCACTCGGTTATCTGGCGCGATCTCGCGTGCGAGCGCCCGCGACGTGCGCCAGGCGACGCGGCGCTATCTGATGCGCCGCCTGGCCGTTACCATCGCTACACTTGTCGCGCTCCTCATTGGCCGCTGGTGTTGCCATCTGTCAGAAAGGTGACATATTCTATTAATTGTTTGTGTTTTTGCAGGTAGACACGTGCTCGCTCATACATCAGCTGTTTGCGATTCCACATTTAGGCCTGCCAAACCGATCGAAAGCGATTACATCGAAGTGTAAGTTTTTTAAAATTGTTAATTGTTACTTTTTAATTAATTTACAAAAATAATGTTGCTGTAATTTAATTAAAAAATCCGTCACAATTAAATGAAACTACGTGATGTAGTATTATTTCTACTTGAGCTATTAGCAAATATCTTTGTAACACAACGAAGCCTAGGTCGTGGTAAAGAACTTAAAGAAAGTATAAATAATACTACATCACGTAGTTTCATTTAATTGTGAATAATGAATTTCTACAAAATTAACGCCAAATATATTCAATATTTAAAGAATCCGTGTTAATATTATAAACCAGTTTTTTCGGACGTTTGTAATTCAATGGCAAATAGTTTCTTTTTAACTTCGTGTAGACATAATCTACGATACGGATTAAGATATAAACTTAAACACTATACTTTGTGAATCGAGAAATAGAATAATTCCTATAGGATGAAGCTCAGTCTCAATAATTCGAGTGTCCAAATCCTGCACGTAAATCTTGCCACCTTGATTGAAAGTCCACACGGGGAAAAGCTAATAATTTAACAAAAGCGCTAATAAAAAAAAATTAAGTTATTATATCAAAACTAACATTTAAATAATTAAAAAAAATAAAACCTTTGGGGATAAAAATGTACAATATAACAAAAATTTTATAATGACACTGCAACTCGTATTTCTCAGTATTTAAGAATTAACTATAAAGAATTTGCATTCATAAGAAACATTAAACCTACTAAATACAAAGACATAAAAAGGCACATTTAACTAATACAATTTAATAGGCAGTATTAAAGATATCCAATATTTTCGCTACGCTCTCATTCCATTTTGAGGAGGAGGAAATGGAAAAGGAGGAGACATGAAACCTAACGGATGTGTGTGTGTATGTACAACGCACCTATGTATATATCCATATAAATGTGTATGACACCGACAGCTACCGAAATTTAATTACAAAGTTAACTCAGATGTATTGTGTTTTGTGGATGCCTTAAAATTTCTATTGATTGGTGGTGAAGCAAACATCGTGGGATGAGTGATAGATAAAAAAATACACGACAATGTCGCAGCTTTGTGGGTATGTTATATATATATATATATATATATATATATATATATATATATATATATATATGCGTGTGTGTGTGTGTGTGTGTAAAAACTTAAGTGTAAGGTAGGGTTTCCATTCGACTGTTTGCAAATATGATTATTTTTGTCAATATAAAATCGTGAATTTTTCTAGAATACTTTAATTTTTTTTAGTTTAAAAGGTTTATATCTAGCTCTCTTCGGCATTCTTTATTTAAATCTTGGATAAAAAATATAGTTATCGCTTCTTCCGTAAAGTTGTCTTGAGCTAAAGCCGTTAACAAAATAGGTCTAATAATAGCAGATCATTATTTTTAGTAGAAAAAACTTAAATTTGTTCTCTCTTCAAAGTGGTCTTTTCAGGAATACCACATATGCCTACACAGAATTTTTATTTTCAGCCCACTTTTACATATACCTATGGACGCCTTTAATTTTCCCCAAAATATATTATAATTTTAAGTCAATTTAATTTAAACAGCATTTTCGCTTTAGGCTTTCTGATTAGAATTTCTGATTTAGTTTAAAAAAGGTCAAAAATCAGACAGAGAGACGGATTTCGTTCGGACCTTTTAGGTACGAAACCCTAAAAATCTAAAAATAACAGCGATACAGTTTATTTTTTGTACAGGGTAACCCTTGTGTTTACTTAACTGATCTAATTTCAAAACAGTTGTATAAAATTTAAATCCGCTTAAGTGAGCAACCGGAAAATTGTTTAGATTGAAATTTCTTTTAGTGAATTTCAATTACTGAAAGAACATTTTAACCATCTTGTGGTAACGGTAGTTATCAACAATGTTGCAAAATTAATTACAGGTGACTATAGTTACATGTAATCTTATTAAATTGGCTCAAGGAACTATTAAAATAATGGAAAATATACACAATTTATAATTTTGTTTAATTTATTTTTAAATCATTTCCGTTAATAGTCATACCCTGGCAATGTTACAAATCCTTGCCCGTTGGCAACACTTAATGTTACGTCACCAGTTAGCCTACGCCGGACATCTGCTACAACAGGCAGTTACACTTTGATCTTGATGCCAACACGAGTTGATGGTTTTACCAAGTATAGACGAGTTAGTGAAGTGTCAGAACGGGTTGACACATTACCATGTCTCATGTTGCGCACGCTGCTTTCTTATCTTTATTACTTATGTCTTATTTATCCATTATTGAGAAAACTAATTTTCGCGTTTTCAATGTAATCGTAATTAGATATTATAATGTCATGTAAAATAGCTACCTACTTGAGTTTTGAGCTTATTTGAGAGGTGGTCGCAAATTACAGAATTCACTAAGCAAAGCTGTTTTTTTTCCAAAGGAAGGTCTAAATAACTTGTTTTAGAATTTGTTGTAGAATGAAACAGCAGAAACTGCCGCAGCAGGAGACGTGCCGGTTTATGTTTTATCTCTGCTTCTAAACGAATTGAATCAAACTATTGAAAATATATAGAAGTTCTATGTACATTTAAATATTATTCGGTTTATATATAATTGTAAGATGTGAATATGTGTAGGTAAATTAAAAAAATACTTATGGTTACAACTTTGTTTCGTTTGATTTTATTTTGTCAATTTTTAGGATTCCGTACCACATAAACAAATAGGGTTCCTTTATTTGTTTTTGTGTAAGGTGTTTTGTTTAGTTATAGGATCACTTCGTTGTCCGTCTGTTGTCTGTCTGGCTATCTATCAAAACCCTTTTGCTTAGGAACGCGTGGAGGTATCGAGTTGTAGGTCTACAGTCCCTTAGATCTTCTAAATCGACCCAAAAAAAACTCTAAAAATGGGGTCATTTATGCCACATTTTTGATACTCGCAAACAAATCAAAACCTATAGGGTGCCTCCCGTCGACCTAGAATCATAAAATTTGAAAAGAAGCAAGGCCTCATAGTACAAGTAAAGGAAAACATCCGAAAATCGTTAGTTTGTAGTAATATCACGTAAAAAATATTTTTTTTTTAATATACGTCTGTGAATGATATAGTAGACAATATATTTTCGTTCGAAATTTGTACTTATATCACATAAAAAGAATATTTTTTTTAAATATGCGTCTATAAAAGATTCAATACGCAATATATTTTTGTCGCAATAGTTTAATAGGAATATTACGTAAATTAAATTTTTATAAATGCCTAAACGTGTAGGGAACCCTCGTAGTGCGACTTCCACTCGTGCTTGACAGGTTGACAGTTAATTACATGTGTTACTTAATACATAACTTTATTAATTGCCAATGAGAATAACTAGATAAATAAACGCAATAGTGCGAAAATATTTATAATATGGCAAAACACTTATCTTAAAAGAAAGATAAGTTTTTGTTATCTTTTCTTAGTGTTCACAGTATTGATTGAGATACAAATATCTACAAAAACCAAACTCATTATACCTCTCTCGAAATTTATTTGATTAAGTATTAAAATTATTATTAATTTAGAAGTTATGGGTTGTTAGTGAAAAATTACACCAAACTAGGTTACTGATTAAACGAATAAACGAAATCCATCATAAATTTATAAAATAATTTCCAAGGAATTAATTCGTAAATCTATAACTTAATTTGGAGAAGAACATTATGCGTAATATTTTTCTATGATCAATTGTTTGCAGATCACTGTACGATTAACTATAAAAAGTAATAAATTTAACGGACTTAACATTTTTTAATGAAATTTATACTGCCGAAATTGCACAATATATTTATAAGAAGACATTAAAAAGTTCTAATATGATAATGACGTAAATATCGAGATTCTTTAAAAAATTTTAGGATATACAAAAAAATACGAGACAAAGGGGATTATAGCCACAAAAGATGTAAAAATTATGAAAAGTATGACTTTTTGCAAATTTAAAAAAAAAAATTACAGCATGTATGTGTGTATATATATATATATATATATATATATATATATATATAAACATATATATAAGTATATATATAATTTAAATACTCATAACAATGGCTTTCATAAGAATTTTAAACTGTGCCTAAAAACACGTAAGTTGCAAATACTCTCTAATTGTAATAAAAACCTGCTTTTAATATTTTAATACCCTTGATTTCACGTTACTGACACTTCATTTACTTTTAAACTCCAAACGCTAATAAATATATCAATTAAAAAGCTCTATCCAAATGTTCTTAGTAGTTTGTAAATAATGCGAGATTAAACAAAGAAACAAACTCAGACAAAAGACAAAAATTAAAAAGCTCTTCAAAGGTCATATTTTTTCTCGGGCTGAACAGACCAACACTCAAGATCAGCAAATTAAAAGCCGAAATTCACCTCAACTTCGGTTAAAGTGACGCAGCGCGATCGATTTCCATACATTTTAAAACGATGACTGACGTACATTCCAACATTCCAAATGGCGGCATCGCCAATCAAAATGTCAAAATCACTTAGAATTTCGATCAAATGGCGCGACGTGTTGAATTTCCAAACAGTTCTATCGCTCCACACGAAGCGGTGTGATCGACGTATGAAAATTTGCAGTCTGTGTAAAGGTATCTGTGACGTATGAAAATTTGCAGGCTGTATCAAGTAGATGATCAAACTATTTTATGAGCGAGATTGAGTGAACCTTGTAATTTTTTTTTATTTTTCGATGTCCCCGAGTCAGTGAAGTTGTCGCGAGAGTACATCATTAAGACAGTACATAACTTGAAGGATGTCATTTTTCATATTTAAGGTTATAAGTAATTGAAAACGAATCGCAACTGATAGGAGACGCTGGAAGAAGAGCGTAGTAGAGGCAGCCAAGGCCTGCAAGGGGCTGTTGTGCTTGTAAAGAAGAAGAAGGTTATAAACACGGGTTTAAATATATACAGATGAATTGGATGACGAGAAGTTATGTCGCGGTGGAACGATCGTCAGTATAGTCCTCGTTATCCGCGCACCTATTTGGAGTAGTGCTGAACGGAGCCGCGCTGCATCGCTCCGTCAGTGGTCAGCTTAGAGAATACAATCCTCAAAACTTAAATCTAACTTCATTCAATAATTGAATATATTTGGCGTTAATTTTGTAGAAATTCATTGTTCACAATTCAATTAAACTACGTGATGTAGTGTCATTTCTACTTTCTTTAACTTCTTTACCACGACCTAGGTTTCATTGTATTACAACATCTTCAGGTGGGCTATTCTTTGCTAATTGTAATACAACGAAACCTAGATCGTGGTAAAGAAGTTAAAGAAAGTAGAAATAATACTACATCACGTAGTTTCATTTCATTCAATAAATTTTACGTGATGGTTTACGTATTTATAAACAAACGATCTACCGGTTTTAGATGAAAATTCTGAAAATGAATTAATTCTTTTCCATAACCTACTTATAGTACTCTGAACTTTTCTTTAAGTTTGGATAGGTGCACTGCACAATTTTTGCACATTTAAAGTCTTTTAGTATATGAAGATAGAAAGTGATACTTCATTTTTATTATGGCTTCCCCTTTCTTATGATTATTAGTTTTTATTATCATATTGTATAAACTGCTGTATTTGTTTTGACTTTATTACATTATAATTGACTCTAAAACGAGAAAAAAACTACATGTATGCGTAAATTATACACATTATGTCTACCTATTCAATTTCAATGAAGAAACTTATTTCCCTAAACTGCTCGGTTACGTCCATAGGTATCGACAGAACCCGTATAAAGATTCTATTTATAAATATTTAAGAACATACGTTGCTTTCGAGTTTGTATGACTCATCCTCTCCGGAAATAAAGTTCGGATCTGGCCCAACAAACGACCTGGCTTAAACTGAAACCGTACAATGAGCCCTAATTGTACACTGCCGTACCAAATTGAATTAGACTTACGAATTTTACTGAGAAACCTGTGAGGGTTATCGTCTTAAGTGCACCTTAGTGCTGTTTAAAATATAAGTTCGCTTCTAAAACTCGGCGTAAAGATCGCTAATATATATACATGTTATAAATATATCTAGTTAGAATACAATCGCACTTTCGCGACCTGTAAATTTAAATGAAAAATGACTTCATAACATTTTAATCAAAGTTTATCTGATTAGTAATGATTACGCACTTGTAATTTGACAATATTAAATTGAGGGATTAAATTCTCGAATATGCTAGTTCAGCGTTCAGCATAGAGTATGAGATATGAGTTCATAGAGAGGTTTGAATAAATCCAAGTATAATAACTAATCCAGCTAAGGTTGGCTAAATCCAGCCTAACGACAAGAACTACGTGTATATTAAACCCCTTCAGAGACGATTGTTCCATCATGGATTATCATTCTTAAATATCCGTATACAATAACTTATCCATTTTAGTATTTTTCTACGGAAGAAGTTCGTCTCTGGTTAGTAATTTTGTTAATAACATTTATTCTTATTAAAAATTCATTTCAATATGCCCCACCGCCTCCTTAAGATATAGTAATTTCAATCGCCACTTGAGTGAAACAAAGTTCGTAATAATATAATATGTTTTTTTTATTATAATTGATTTGTTAATAATGTGTCACAGAAAACTTTTATTAATAATATAATATGTCTTTTTATTATAATTGATTTGTTAATGGTGTGTCACAGAAAACTTTTATTAATAATATAATATGTTTTCTTTATTATAATTGATTTGTTAATAGTGTGTCACAGAAAACTTTTATTAATAATATAATATGTTTTTTTTATTATAATTGATTTGTTAATAGAGTGTCACAGAAAACTTTTATTAATAATATAATATGTTTTTTTTATTATAATTGATTTGTTAATAGAGTGTCACAGAAAACTTTTATTAATAATATAATATGTTTTCTTTATTATAATTGATTTGTTAATAGTGTGTCACAGAAAACTTTTATTAATAATATAATATGTTTTTTTTATTATAATTGATTTGTTAATAGTGTGTCACAGAAAACTTTTATTAATAATATAATATGTTTTTTTTATTATAATTGATTTGTTAATAGAGTGTCACAGAAAACTTTTATTAATAATATAATATGTTTTCTTTATTATAATTGATTTGTTAATAGTGTGTCACAGAAAACTTTTATTAATAATATAATATGTTTTCTTTATTATAATTGATTTGTTAATAGTGTGTCACAGAAAACTTTTATTAATAATATAATATGTTTTCTTTATTATAATTGATTTGTTAATAGTGTGTCACAGAAAACTTTTATTAATAATATAATATGTTTTCTTTATTATAATTGATTTGTTAATAGTGTGTCACAGAAAACTTTTATTAATAATATAATATGTTTTTTTTATTATAATTGATTTGTTAATAGAGTGTCACAGAAAACTTTTATTTAACAAAGCGATAATAAATGTGTGACGATATACAACGACTGCATTTGATAATTTAGGTCGTACATCACAAAATCACACAAAAGGCTCATTATTAATATTTGACTTTCTTTAATATAATCCCTAAATTTAAAAGGAATCAATAAATTGACATTTTTCAACATAAAGTAAATGATGGTTACTCGATTTTCCAAAATACTTTGTTGATTTTCTGGACGTTTTCTTGAAGCAAAACTTCTTTATAACAATACCGGCAGAAAGCCTTGAAAAATTGTGGTGTGCTGAAAGTTACATATTTTTAAAAAAGTAAAGTTTATTCAGAACGTCAAATAACATCGCGTCACAGCAAACGATCTCAGGTATAATTAAACTTTAAAATAGTGTACGTCTATATTTGTCGACGTGATCAGTACTTAGATAAGATATTGACAACTTTGGCTGCCTTTTACAAAGTTTTCTTCCGATAAGCATTTTTTACACACATTTTGTGATACACTTTATTCATTTCAATGCTTAAAAAAATTCTATAAGAATTTTGGTGTAAAGCTTATTGAGTCACGAAATATTTTTTCTATAAAACACGTCATGACTCAATAATCTTTACATCAGCTTCTATCACCATAAACCTCGAAGGTTTTGCTGGTGACAAATCTATTACACTGAGGGCTTGCGAAGTACCCCACCTGCATAGACAACGAACGAGTTGTTGAAAAGGTCAAAGCAAATAAAGAATCCATTATTATCACATGCTACCTCTGAATGCAAAATATCTCTGTGGGGCGTGCCGCGCATTTATTAAAACGCAGGTCCTGCGGGGGTGACAAATGACCGCGCAGGTGTTTCGAACCGCCTGTAAAGGTCGATAGGAATTTGTATTTTTTCCTCCCTCTGTATATATTTCATTTCACCCCCACTTGATGTCGACAGGGCTCCTTTGACGATCGTGCAATTAATTGCTGTCGGTTTTCACCTCACTTTCGATATCCCTCTTCCTTACTGCTCCGCCGGAAATGCACTTTACGTTGACCGTAGTTCTTGAGCTTTTTTGTTACATGTTATCGACGTGATTCGTCCAAACGTAGTAAACATCATGGAGCTTTTAATCCAAATCGATTTGTATTATCATTAATTATAAAACTTTTATGCTATTTACTTTTGTATACAAGAAAACTAGTAGTTACCAATATCATTGTTACATAATAATCGTCAAGAGAGCCATGCTGAACTACCTAGTGAACTCTCCATTATATTCTTTATCGAGCAAAATTATAAATTATAAAAATAGGTATGTTATTATGCAAAGATCTTTGAAAACATCCACAAAATATCGTACGCAAGCGCACATATTAGTGTCTGTTGCTTATAAGCAGCCATTGCAAATGGTCGTGTGTTAACCGAAAATTTTCTCAAGAAAACACATTTTGTAGGAGCCAATAAGAGTTCACGCCCCTTCTGGAAGTGGAAAAACGTCAGCTGTGACATAAATAAGATCAAAGAGCTAATATTCGTTAGTTCAACGTATTAAATAAATCGTAACAGTTTAGAATAGCAAACTGCACTGACAGTAAGAGATGGAAACAATAGGACATGCCCCGAGTGTGAAAGAGATGAATATCTTTATACACGTTTATATACTTTAGTATGAGTATGACACATTTTGATACGTTTTGTACGGTCGGAGCCTATCTAAATTATATAAATCAATGCTATTATAATCTGAAATAGATCTTCTTCGCTATTCACCGAAACTTGTGATTTATGCACTTTTAAATACTGCAAAATAAACTTAATGATAACCACTGCATATTTCCTTTATGTTTTGTTTTACCTACGAGAAATAATAACGAAAACTTTTTAAACATAAATAATATTTATTGTAATGTTTTTATTAAAATATTTGGATAAAAAATATTTCTATTTTGCTTTTGTAGCTATAATAGTGAAAAAGGTGCAATTCTTTACCAAAAAAACAAAAAATAAAAAACTAAAAATATTCATTTTATTGTGTCTCAAAAAAATAGAAATGTATATAAAATAATAAAAATATTCACGAAAGCATTTAGTAAAAATGATACGAAATAATAATATATTCCCCTAGTAACCTAACCACTAAAGATATATTGGAAATCTAATAAATGTTACCTTTATGTAAGTAAACACGCGAGTTTAAAATTTTAGAAATTTCTAAGATTTATTAAAACAAAGAAAAAAGTTTTAGAGTTCCAACATTCTAATATTAATTTTGACTGAAGTTCTTTTTCAACTGAAAATGACAGCATAAATAAAAATGTTGACATAAATTAACGGTGTTGCCATTTATTTCAATTTTTCATTAAACTTTTATAAAATTGTAGTCCGTACAACCATGCGTCATTTCAGATATTAGAAGAACCTATTTCCCTCTTTCAAAGCAATCACGTAAAGCAGACTGTTCTACTTGTACAGTATGAAGCATTTTCAACGCCACCACTGAATTATATATTTGTAATTACGTTATAAAGAAGACAATTTTATTTCCTTGTTTTTTTTTAAGGTTTGGTACAAACCTTAAGAAAAAAACAACCTTTTTGGAACATGTGGGTTTTTGAAAAGTGTGATAACAAACTAATCTGCTACAGCAATTTAATACAGTTATACCAAATGATAATACAGTTATACCATAATGTTTGTGAAATTTTACTATTTATTTATTAAGTTTTTCTTTATATATAACAAGGTTATATATTTCTGTACTCAAATAAATGTCGTATTGAATAACTAAATCATAGAGAATACCGTTCATAACTTTTTCCCCCGACAAACATATTCCTAAGAATAAAATATATAAATAGTAGGTAACGACTATTATCCATACAAAAAATTATGTGCATCAAACTGAGTAGAAAAATTTAAAGACCTATTCTAATTCTAAACCATTTCCAAAAAAAATCAATGTCAAAGTCGCGATTTCAACAAAAAAAAATTTGCATTTTTTGCAGAAACTAGCTTCATATAAACTCAGTTTCATGCACAGAATCACCTGTATGAATAATAAACATGTTCTTTACTACGCCGTTTAAATATCCCATAATTATATAATTGACACATTTCGAGTTTAATATTTTGAACATCAAATAATTTATATCTATTCTAGTCTATTACTCATACGTCAAATAGTTTTTCGGTTCAAAATTGACGTCGAATCTAAATACTTAGCTAGAGCGCAGTAGGTACCTATATGTTAAACATCAATGGATACATCTCATAGAATATAGAATTAATGAAACAAATAACTTCTCACGATGCAAAGTACTATGGCGATACGCTATAATATTAATTACTAAACATTTTGTATCTATCTTCAAATGGAAAGGTTATATCAGAATGGAGAGATTTAATATTAAAATGAACAATGGCTTAATATTATAGAGGCGGGGATGATTTATAAATGTTTATAATAGCAATTGTTTTGTAATAGATAATAATGCGGCACATGATAAAGATATCAGATATGCGCTTATGCAATACACTTGTAGGATCATAATTATAAATGACTAGCAAAATATCCGCCGATACTCGGTCTTTTTCGAACTTCAGTCTTCAAATGGAAGACGGTAACGGCCACCCTCTGAAGTTTGGAAGAAATTAGTTAAAAATTGTAGGAGAATTAAAAAAAAATACGCTCGTACATTGAGTTTCATAAATAAAGCTAATAAAAAGTAGCATTACAGATTAGTCGGTCTTTACATGCGCACAAACGATAAACAGATTCACGTGTCGGTGCGGAGCCGCTTAAGAGAACAATATTTCTAAGCTATAACACTAAACTGTGTAATTTATTAGCCATGACAAAATTTGCTCCACAAAATTATTCAGAAGGCGCTAAGGAAACAAAGTAAAATGAACACATCTGTCGACCGCATAATTAAATAATGTTCCGAGTTTATGACAATGCCATCTGCATATGTGTGTACCTACGTATATATATGTACGTGTCAAAGCCATCACCAACTGTCAAGGTCCTGCTGGTCCGAAAAATAATACATACACTTGTTGTTATGTAGTATGTATTATATCTCGCATTAGGCGATTTACATATAATACCCGAGCTTTTGTTTTCGCCAACTTGTGGCTCGTTATTCGGAGTTAACTTTTAATGGTTCAATTTGCAACACAAATGTGAGTATATAAGCTGTTATGGGCTGTTACAATGTTATGACGTGCATATATATATATATATATATATATATATATATATATATATATATATATATATATATATATATATTACATGTTCATACATTTTTTCGTTTGATACTCCTCAATTTATCACGATTTTGGAGCATTTTAAGTATTTTTCAGAGCCTTTGCATTATATCTAAAAGTAGCTTCATCATCTCGCATACTTATTTACACGCTTCGTTTTCATTTCATAATTCCTGTAATGGAAACTAATACAGGTTATATTTTGAAAGTGCTTCCTGTTGCAGAAAAACTGATTCCCTCAACTCCGTGTGCTGCTCTCCATGACAACTCGACTAGCAAACGAAACGAAACAATAAATCCAAAAATAATTGTTCTGATTTTCAGCTGATAGTTAATATAATAAGAAAGTGGGTTAATTATTTGAATGCGATATAAACTGTGACTTTTTATATATTTTAATGAATTGTTAATTAAATTGCGCCATTTTTTCTTATTTTACGCTTTCAGCTACTGAACAAACAGTCCGTCATATATTAATTAAGAAGGAAATAACAGTTCAGAAATATCATTAAATGGAAGGATAACTCCATGCCTACCTTAGATGTATGTAAGTACATTGTTAACTTTCCTTCTTTGTAGAATATCTAATACCCCAACTACCCATTGCCGCTTTGCTCGCGAAAAAGGAATCTGCTTTTTATCTGAACTGGTTTTTTTAAAAAAAAATTTATGGTTAATTTATGAACGGTATTCTCAGTGGCTTAGTTACTAATTTTATCTTTCAGTCGAATAAAGAATCGTGCAGCCCAATCTTGTAACATATAAAATTATAATGAACAATGTATAATAATTAGTTATATGCTTTGTGGATTTTTAAAGATTCGTTGCCACGTATAGTACTTTCAAACACTATTTTAATGTGGTTATCGCACTTTAGTTCGTTTAATTCACAAATACTTCTAGGTATAATTTTAGAAAAGAAAACAAGTTGTAGGAGACAATTTGAATTAAGTAGCAATATACACTATTAGACTTTTTGAGTTCCCGTAATGAAAAATGAAACCTTTATAGTTTTTTCATCTACATTCATCTGTCTGTCCGTCTTTATCAATCACACACGTGTAATTTTTATAGTTTTAGATTTATGTAAATATAATTATGCAGATATATGCTTATGTAGAAATTTCAATCAATTTATAGCTAAATATTAAAAAAATTATTATAGAGGAATACATTATTTTTTAATACGCATATAGTGGGAGCATTGTTTTCCCACACATCTCTGATTTGAGCATCATTGGGCGGTCTTTTAAAACAAAATTCAGATTTCATTAATCATTTTTAAAATTGTTAAGTACCCTTTGTGAAAAAAAAGTAATAAAGTTCAATATGTGTTCGTTACTCTAATTTTTCATCACATTTTAAAATTAAAATTATTGATTCTAGTATTGATTAGAAGTTTTATACGAAATTATTTCGGTTAACTTACATTAATGATTTAAGAAGATAAAGACAACAAAACTCTGAGTTGGCGAGCTCGCAACATGCACTTGATTAAACTTTTTTGACTTTCATGTCATCAATAATATTCTAATATGTAATTATAATGTACCTATAATGTTTAATTCCAATTGCTCTCTTCATTTACGAGTAAATACTCATTTTTCGTTACTCGTATATTCTAAATAATTATTTGAATATGTGATATAAACTGTGCTTTTTATATATTTTAATGAATTGTTAATTAAACTGCGCCAATTCCTTATATTAAGCTTTTATTTACTGAACAAACAAAATACTTTGTTAAATACCCTGTTTTAACGCAGAACACTGAAAAATGAAGCCACCTCTTTATAAAATTGGTATAAATATTAAAGTAAGCTACAAAAGTGGTCAACTTTAAATTCACCGTTCCGAATATTTAACGGAATATTTAAATATTCAAAGCGTCACTTCCGGACTCATACAATACTGATGTTTCCTGTAATATATGTCTCTAATTCTAACTCTGTGAATTTACACCAGTTCTACTACATACGCTTGATTGTATTTTAATTTCTACGCTACGATATTTCATATCGGTATACAATAAAATATATGTATATTGTATTACACTATAACATTATTCGGAATTTACATACCCGTATACAAGCGTATCTAATTGCGTTCGCTATTAACTGAAACATGTTGCCGATATCGACACCGTTCAGATGCTCCGAGTGAGTTCACCCAATACTTGTTGATGCAAGCGCCTACACCAGTTTTCAAAACGCAATTACCTTGTCAATAATTAAAGACGACGCAACAGCGACAGGTGAACGCAGATGCTGAAGGTTCCGCGCACGGCGAAGGCGCACCGAGCCACATTCCAACTGAGCCTAGACAGGCAATCCTGCGAGCTGGTCAGCATCTCGAATTTTATTATTGCTTGGTATTTTAGATACGATTTTGCTAAACTTAGCACGCGGTGTATTCTACTTAACATAAGTAAACTAAATACATTATTGAGTTTGAAATGCACATATGCAGTAATTTCGGAAAGTGCCTTTGTATTATTATACTAGCATTTCAAATCCCATTGCTTATTGGCTATATGCGACTATGCACACATATTGTTTTCAAACTGTGCTTTGATATAATCTATGCCTTTTTTATAGACGTTTACTTAATATAATAAATACGTTACTGCATATTATTGTCTTCTTTGTTAAGTCTTGTTTATTAAGAAGTGCAAACTATCAAAAGACCATTAGCCTCGAGGATACCGTTTGCGTGGTCTCGTGGTTATTGTTTTGCGTGTTTATTGCACTAATTGAAGATGGTTTCTTTGCGTATTGTGTCAAATATTTGCCTCTGCTTTCAGAAACGTATAAGATGCAGAACGAGATATTTACTATTTGTTATATTTATGAAATAAAACGAAAGAGACGAACACAACCATCAATCCTTTGAAAATTAATTTGAAAATGGAATAAATGACAACGTAAAGTAGAATTATACAGAGAATTGTAAAAAAATTGACATTAACGATTGTGAAGGATAAAACTAAATTACTTAATACAGTTACGCTAGGAATCTAAAGAAAAAGTAGGTTGTGTCAGTAGTATGAAACCTTTAATGTGTTTGCCAAAACTAATAGGATTACGACGTGGGTGGAATATAGGAGTAGCTTTGCAATGGCAGAAAGGCGTGTTGAGAAAATAAAACTTAGAAGCGTATCGTCCGGCGTATTTCGCAACAAAAATTTTACAATATGTCAGTAGTCAAAATCGCAATATTCTAGTAAAATGTATATTTTACGATGAAGGTTGTACATCGAAATATAAAAGACTATTTTAACATTTGTAAATTTTATTTCCGTTAATCTTCTTTTCATCCCTTGCTTGGTTTTTCAAAAAATCCTTTTTTTTCTAATTCCATGAAAATGAGATCATATATTATAGTATATCCTTCGATTTTTGTATATTGCTCTCTTAACTTTAAAATAATACCAAGTGTTTATATGTAACTTTCTATTAAGATATTATTTGAAAGTTTCTTGGATACAAATAATTATAATATTAATTTATTATTATCTTTTAGTTTGTATTGAACGTCTTACAGTGATATCTTCTGTTTAAAGAGAAATCACAACTATGGGTTTCGTCTTAATTATGTCGTTAAAGAGAATTTGAGTCACACTATTTTGTTCATATTATACAATCAAATAATCATGTTATCTATCCTAACTATAATATTATAACTTTGAGAGCGTTTGAGAGTTTGTCTCGCTTTAACACTTCATTCGATCTCAGTGAACTTTATCTCGGAATATGATTTTATTTTTTTGTAATAAAAAAATAAACCGTTACAGATAAGAGTGTGCTCATATTTACATAATAAGTGGATAATATTTTCTTATAATAATTTTTCAAGTACGCCATCAATTTTTTTCTTTTCCGCCTTAGCGAACCCGCATGTTAATATTTGTAAATAAATAAATTAACTCTGTTCTTTTATTTCCATTAAAGTGATAATAAACTCATAATTTTTCCAACATTTCTGTTTTTAACATTCATCTGTATGTTGTTTGGTAAATAAAACTGCAATCATGTGAAAAAAAATATTTTATGTTTTATTTTCATTTGTTTTTATTATTAAACGTTAACCTTCAAGTCAAGGATAAAATTATCTTTATCAACTAACACAAAACACGAACGTGAAAGTTTTGCCTCAACTTATCACTTTGGAGATAAGACCAAAATTATGATGCAACAATTGCTTTGATAAATCAAAACGCAATACGCATTTCTTCATTTGTAAGCTTAAAGCGCTAATGTGCCATTCATCACGTACCACCAGCAGAGAGAGACGCAGTTATAGAAGAAAAATGAGGACAGATTAAAAAGTATGTCTTTCTCATGTAGTGGGTCTTCTCTCTGCTGGTCGTGCAAGCCGAATGGCGCGTAAAGCGCTTTATTTCTTTATTAACATGATCTCAATTCCGATATTTTAGTTCTTCATTAACATCATGCCGCGCGTCGTTCGGCTCGCATTAAAAACGAACGTCTTAACAGTTTCAGTAAATTTAGTGGAAATTGTGGTATTTTTCACTTATTTTTCCTATCTCATAAATAATAAATGGCTAGATATATACGTTGATTATTGAAAGCTGGCCCGTTCATAGTACCAATTTTAATATACAGACTATTGAAAAAAAAATATAATTTGTCATGCTAGGTCATAAAAACATGATTTTAAAAAGTATTACTAAAATATAAATTTGTTATTGAATATATTTGGCGTTAATTTTGTAGAAATTCATTGTCACTTAATTTTTATTCACAACTAAATGAAACTACGTCATGTAGTATTATTTCTACTTTTTTTAAATTCTTAACCACGATCTAGGTTTCATTATATGACAACATCTTCAGGTGAAGATGTTGTCATACAAAGAAATCTATGCCGTGGTTAAGAATTAGATAAAGTACGAATATAGATATAATATAGGCCAAGAATTTCATTTAGTTGTTAGTATAAATTAAGTGATATAAATTTGCTTTAAAAATGTGTTTTTAAAAGCTGTTCAGGATTATTTTTATTTACGTCTTTATTTGCAATAAGTATAACTTCGTATACACTTTTATTGTTTATGTTAATTTTATACCCTACACTATAACTAAACTATTGATTTTTCCCTAGCACAAACAGCCTAACTAAACTTTACAATTAACCCTTTATCGACCATTTACTTCATCAAAGTTGTCTGTTGCATATTTTTTTTCTAATGATGGCTGCCTCGGTCTCTGTATTCTTAAAATAACTCGTGCAGTTGGTGTCAACGATAATTACGATGCTATTGGCTCTGATGTCGTTGGTTTTGATTTTAATGGCTCTTATGTTAAAGGTTGTGATGTTTGTAATTTAAATGACACGGCTTCAATGGCTTGCTTGGATACTTCACAAACAATCACTGAATAATACCTCTCTTAGAAACATCCGTCGCTTGCATAGTTATATAATTCTTTCATATACAGTCATGTGCAGTTGGTGTCAACGATAATTACGATGATATTAGCTCTGATGTCGTTGGTTTTGATTTTGATGGATCTTATGTTAAAGGTTGTGATGTTTGTAGTTTAAATGACACCACCTCAATGGCTTGCTTGCACACTTCACAAACAATCACTGAATACCTCTCTTAGAAACATCCGTCGCTTGCATAGTTATATAATTCTTTTATGTACAGTCATGTGCAGTTGGTGTCAACGATAATTACGATGCTATTGGTTCTAATGTCGTTGGTTTTTATTTTGATGGCTCTTATGTTAAAGGTTATGATGTTTGTAGTTTAAATGACACGACCTCTATGGCTTACTTGCATACTTCACAACCAATCATTGAATACCTCTCTTAGAAAGACCTGTCGCTTGCATATTATATAATTCATATTATATAATATATTATATAATTCTTTCATGTACAGTGATGTGCAGTTGGTGTCAACGATAATTACGATGCTATTGGCTCTGATGTCGTTACGAAAAGGCCACTGCTAACACCATATCCCTCTCGTGGGTATCTGGTATGGCTATAGGATGAACTATACAGAATAGACACTGTGGAATTAGTTATAAAATGAATTAATGAATTTATCTGTGATAGTGTTAGTAAGCTAATAAACAGGATTCCCAAAAATAAAACAATAATTTCAAAAGGAGAGAATAATTTTGACAATGTCGGAATTTTATTTTGACATTGCGAATTGATCTTTACTTCCATACTTTTGAACAGTTATATGATATACTTTCTGTTATGACATTTTCTATCGATTTTCTTTTTATGTTTTATGTGGTTGTTAGAGTTATAGTAAACTTTTATATCATTCCGCTTTTTATAAATTTGTGTTTCACCCTTTTTGGGCGACATCAAATTTTGCAGTTATGATAATAAACAAAAATTCTGTGTGTCTGTCATTCTTTTTCTCGTTTAATAAAAAATGTAAGTATTTTTCGATAATAATACGGGCGACGCCCAATGAGACCAACTCAGCATTTGAACGGACCGACAATGTCCTCGCAGATAAGTAGAATGTCACCCGTCAGCACGAGTACGTATGTTCGTGAACCTGTGTCGACTTTGTACTCGGTCTGTGCTTTAGTCACGTTCCTGCGATTGCGATTCCCCGTCTAACCCGTTTTGAGCCGATAACGCACGTCTTTTTATGTCAATTGCGTTTATGATGATAACTATCGAGTTCGATGCTGGCGTCATATCTAAATGCGGTTAGTGTTACCACTCTTGCGCAGACGTCGCGTGGCTTATGCGTTTTGTTCGTGTGTCATTATTTAAAGGCACGTTTTATTTGGTGACGTCATCGGTCATGCTGTCAAACATCGAGAGTGATCAATACACCGATGTTTGAAATAGAACGATTATTCATAGAAAGTCGTGTGGTGATTTCCTTATGTTCCTAAATTAAATTTTGCTGATAACTTATATGAATCATATATTAAATCATACCAAATACTATAACAATTTTTGACGTCGAAACAATCGTTATAATAATTTGTTTGTTCGTTATTATAGTTTTTAATTTATTTTTTTTTTAATTTTGTGACAGAATTCTTCATATCTAAGAATAATATAATCTGTAAGGATCTCGAACCGAGACCTATGACCTTCCGTCTTCCACGTTCACCACGTTTCGACGATTTCTTTAAATCATCAGTCCGTCTAGCTGAAGAGCCTCCCACACTACGCATCGAGGTTCGTGGTCTCCAGTCCGGAACTTGTCTACCCCTTCACTTGTCAGTTCTTCGGCAAATATGACCTGTCACTTCATTTTGCTGATGTTAAGGGCTATATCAGCTACTTTGGTTCTCCGGTCGGACTTCCTCATTTCGGATTTTATCCTTCAGAGATACTCTGAGCATAGCTATTTCAATAGCTCTCTGCGTATTTTTAAATTTAGGATCAAGCCGGCCGTGAGTAACGTTTCAACACCGTAAGTCATTGCGGTAGAACGCAATGATTAATTAACATTCGTGTTTCATTAACTTTATTGAAGATTTATTTCTTTCTTTCCCCATTTTAAATTCACCACCGAAAAAAAATATTTTTGTAAAAGCTTATGTCGTAGGAATGGAGAGAGAAACGACATAATTTAATTTAATAGATAAATAATAATCTATATCTCCTAAAGCAATTATCGCTTTTCAGAAAATACTTTAGTATTCAGACTATTCATTTTAGTATTCAAATTATTTATTTATATATTAGTTAGTAACATTGATGTTCAAATACTTAATTTAAAAACTTCAGTATGGTTTCAAGTTGAGTGAACGCAAAGTTAATTTTTAGTCGAGAAAATGTAATTGGTTAAGCCAATGAGTGGTATCAAACCAAACCATTTAGTTAAATATATTAAACTTTTATAGTAATCATTTTTCGAAGTGTATTAATGTAACATTTAATTAATTATTAAAATATAGCATCTTGCAATCTATATTTTTTGTATAATATACGGTACAACATGCACAACAATGCTATATAATATAGTACAAGTGGAAACCCTAAGAGGGAGAGAAATGCAGATAAGTATAGTATCTTGCAACCTATAATTTTTTTGTATACTATACGGTACAACATACACAACGATGCTATATAATATAGTACAAGTGGAAACCCTAAGAGAGAGAGAAATGCAGATAAGTATAGTATCTTGCAACCTATAATTTTTTTATATAATATGCGGTACAACATGAACAACGATGCTATATAATATAGTACAAGTGGAAACCCTAAGAGGGAGAGAAATAGAGATAAGTATAGTATCTTGCAACCTATAATTTTTTTGTATAATATAGTGTACAACATGCACAATGATGCTATATAATATAGTACAAGTGGAAACCCTAAGAGGGAGAGAAATGCAGATAAGTATAGTATCTTGCAACCTATAATTTTTTTGTATACTATACGGTACAACATACACAACGATGCTATATAATATAGTACAAGTGGAAACCCTAAGAGGGAGAGAAATGCAGATAAGTATAGTATCTTGCAACCTATAATTTTTTTGTATAATATGCGGTACAACATGAACAACGATGCTATATAATATAGTACAAGTGGAAACCCTAAGAGGGAGAGAAATAGAGATAAGTATAGTATCTTGCAACCTATAATTTTTTTGTATAATATAGTGTACAACATGCACAATGATGCTATATAATATAGTACAAGTGGCAACCCTAAGTGGAAGAGAAATGCATATAAGCACAAAAAATACTAACTTCATGGCACGTTAGTCACAAATCTACTTATTTACCAGGTAGCAGTTATAGCATTAGAATATATCCCTTAATTAATTTTAGTCTCGTACCCATTTTTTGTTGCATACCGAGGTACTACACTCATTGTCATATAAATTGGAATCATATAATTGTTTTTTTTTGTATATATGTAACAAAGCATACAGAATATAACATCTAACTGAGCGATAAGGGCGATATGTCTTTAATATTCGAAAGTACAGACAAAAATACAGTGTCCGTCTCTCACAGCCGTTTTTGTCAGAAACCGTTTGATGTAGTAACTTGAAATTATACATAGAAATAAAATTTATGATATATCATTTATATAGAAATATTTCTACGGAATTTTTTATGATATCATCATATCGTTGTACTGAAAAACATGATGCCACCCCCTTCTTTCTGAAACGATATATATATATATATATATATATATATATATATATATATATATATATATATATATATATTGCGCTAGTAAATCCGTATTAGTAATGACTTATTATTTCTACGTTGCTGGTGTATACTCATATTTCACAACTGTTCCTAGTATGGCCTATGTTCCTAGTGGCCAATATCGTACGCAGATGTTTATTTCGTCTACTGAAGTTACTCATAAAAGAAGATTATTGTATTGTGCCAAAGTTTAATTTGTTATTTTTATTATAACCTTCTACTTATTATATACATTAAGTAGAAAAATGATGTGTAGTAAACATATATTCATTAGTAATTTTGATTCGTTTGAGGCGTATTTGACAAGTTTGCTCCATGTACTTACATGTATAAATAAAAAAATTGTAAAGCTGCTATGTCAGTAAATAGAATTCTTTTTTAATTTAATTTTGTATTTTAAATTATTTTCTGTTTAACAGTTTATTTTTTACCTAATCATAAGAATGCAACAAAATTAAATGTAATTAAACTTTTCTTTCAGTTTCAGCCTAAAGTTCAGATCAATATATACAAAAGTTATACATTATTATACTACGTGTATAAAAGTTTGAATGACTTTATTTGAAGGCAGAAAAGTTTTTGGAATTCTATATTACCTAATAAAACACTATTTTCTTTATATTCTAGTGTAATTTTCAACAGAACTTTCAGTCTAAATAGTCTTTTGTAAGTTATTCTAACTTAACGAGAATGTCCAAAAACTTTCATGTACGTTATGTAGTTACGACTGTGAGTAGTTATTTTAAATTAACTTATAACTTGTAGGTACATATATGTCGTTCAGGAGAAGTAAGTCGTTACGCTCCGATATATATGTTCGTTCTCCGATAATATCCAGTTGGTTAGATATTCATGTGATAACTTCTCAAGGACAATAAGAAACGTAAAAAACAGACTAACTTGAAGCTAGAATACAACAATATAATTTGACAGACGTGATCGATGGGTTATCTGATAGTTATCTCCACGGCGATATACATACCAATGATCACGTCTTCAACGTGCTACTTTATAACCAGAAACCAATTAATGTTCAGTGCAAATCATACTTAGCATCGCTTCACTGAGCACAAATACATTTTAGAGGCAATTCAATGTCACGCGATCGAAGGTCCTTTCACCTTGAGCCGGCAGCGCCACGCCGCTTACTGTTGTAATCGGAAGAGAAACGGCCTGTAGCGCAGGTGACTACAAAATCATATTATTTAACAAAATTTTATATAAAGCGAACTTTGATTTTTGTATATTATATTTCATACCATTGTTACAATTTTCGTTTGTTTGTTAATCTCTAGTTTTGTCTGACTACTATCTTCTAACTAACTTCTATCTAACTACTACGTCTAATCTTATTGAAATTATATCATAATACATTAATTTAATATATTATAATTCTGCAATCTTATTTAATTATAATATGAAAACAATGTAAATGTATGAGCCCAAGTCTCTTTATGAATGAATGAATTCCTCAGAAGTTTATTTTAATAACAATATTTTGATGGATAAACGATAGATAGATTGCATAATTATGATATATTAAATTAATGTATTATGTTATAACTTCAACGGTAATACAAAATGTTAAGTTCAATAAGAACTTACACTACGATAGTTCTGTGTAAACAAAACACATGTTGTGTTTCTATAAAAACATTAACATATATATACAAACACAAAAAAAAAAAAAAAAAAAGGAAAATATATATATATATATATATATTACTCAATGCTCGTAGGCGTACAGATTTCATAACGAGTACACAAAAACTTTTGCTTGTATTATTCCTTGCTTCCAAACTATTTTATATTCACCTCAATTGTTCGACTTATAGAATATGTGTAAAATTGGATATAACTTCAAGATTCCTAAAGGTGTTAAAATAGATCTAAATTCCGCATCATTTCTAGCCCACACAGTTACTTTCTACTCTTGTTATTTCTGGAAGTTAGAATCAATCTTAATCACATCGTCATAGAGCGTAGCTTTTGCACAAAGTGAACATTGTTCAATACATCACAAAGTGAACATTGTTCAATACGTCACAAAGTGAACATTGTTCAATACGTCACAAATTGAACATTATTCAATACGTCACAAAGTGAACATTGTTCAATACGTCACAAATTGAACATCGTTCAATACGTCACAAATTGAACATTGTTCAATACGTCACAAATTGAACATCGTTCAATACGTCACAAAGTGAACATTGTTCAATACGTCCCAACTTGTAAAACTCTAACGCATACTCAGTCTTCAAAATAGTTTATTTCTTGCTTACATGCGTCTAAAATTCGTACATGCGCCGCTCTATGATAAATTTAAAACACCTTTTTTCGTCAATTATATAATTCAATCACCTATGAATGCTTTGTAATTTTATTTCACGTCTCTCGTATATCATTCCAAAATCTCATTCTAACTCCATCAACATTGCTTTCATAAGTTTTATCGAGAAGTCACCTTACAAGACCTCGAATAAATCTATTCTTTATTCCTTTCAGTAAATCGCCATTAATTCTATCTCCTACATTGTATATCAACGATTAAACGAAACCAGAGATAATGCTATCGCTTTATGGACAAAAACAAATAAATAATACAGGTTCAGTTCGGAGTGGCTCATTCGATATTCGCGATGATATACAGAGATTTAGACGAAGCCTTCGTCCGCCATGCATTGTTGTTGCAAAAAAAGAATCGTCCGTTCAGCTTTTATCTTTATTGCGGTTTCGGGGTAAAAGGTCAAAGCGTACACAAACGACCGCGGGCTGAATAATATTGTGACAAATATACGCTTTCAATTTTTATGTATATACGATCGCGGTTGACGCTAAGTTTAGAAGTGACCTTTGAATGTTCGGTTCGGACATCGCGGTATACAGGCTGTTGTTAAATTTACATAGCAAACCAAATGCTATGAGATCCTGAGTAAAAAATAAGACGATTACAATTCATATTTTTTTTCATGGCTATCGAGATATACTATTTCAACGCTATCGCAAGGGTTAAGTATCCAGCAGTACACACACACCGAGCGCCGAGCGATTTCTATAAAGCTATATACTACGCGATGCACTCAAAACCTTATTTGTCCTTGAATAATGACCAATAGAAGTATTATTGCCCAGGCAGGAAAATTAATTATACTGTAATTCGGTTTTCCTCAGATTTTTCCAAAATTTTCAAATTTTAAATGGAGGTTCTGTTTATGATAATAAAACGTTATAATGACATTAGATTGTTAAAAATAAAAAATATTTTCTTATTGAGATATAAATTATGTCTTATGTGTATTAAAAATAAATGTTATAGATTAATTTCCTCTTATATGTTCATCTTAAAAAAATCTTGCTGTACCAATAAATCAGCACCTGCATGTGTTTCAAAATATAGTCTTATAATGGACTCCTTCAAAGCTTGCTTGACTCCCAGAATCAACTGCCTGTACATTTTCACGCAATATGTCAACGATAATGGCTTAGGTATTGATGCAACGTGATTATGGAAGATCATCAACTTCTTTACTACTGTATTATAAACTCAGTAATTTTATAACAAATCTGCATAATTTATCGTAACGATAATAAACGTAATCCAATAGTATATATGTATACCTCGATGTTGCACAGAAAATTTGTGACTACGGTGTTATATCTACGATCGATATCGATAATGTTTAACTTGCCAAGTTTAAAATAAAAAAAAATAAAGGTAATTGCGACAAAATAATACAACCTCAGCGTTCACCTAGCACAATCACGATGTTGAGATAATTTTAAATAGCAAATATAGATCAAATAATACTATGATATAATCAAATAATACAATCTCGGTGTTAAGATAATTTTAAATAGCAAATGTAGATCAAATAATATGATAATGCAATCAAATAATACAATCTCCATATTAAGATAATTTTAGATATTAAATCTAGAACAAATTTAAAAACGGACCATTTTACTTGTTCCCAAATCTTCTTCACTACTCCCAGTTTCCTCTAAAAGATTACAAGTTGTTTTGTCTTAAATCTGTATTTAATATTAACTAACAACAAGCTGTGCCCTTAAGAGGAGAAAACCCGACTACAATAACACAGAAATGTTTGAACCGACTACAATAACAAGAAAACAAGCGACGTTGCAAATAATTCTGTTTTTATCTGCGTGTGTCATATTCGTGTATGTGTCATATACGTGTATATATATATATATATATGTATATATATATATATATATATATATATATATATATATATATATATATATTTGTGTCATATACGTGTGTTATACGTATAATATTTTTAAATTATTGCAATCAACAAATACTGTACATTTATATAACACTTTTAATATTAGAACGAATTCAACGATAACTCTTTCGTTAGAATCGGTCCAGAATATTGATATCTAGGACGGAACACGTACATATATAAGTATCCACATACTCACACACATTGACTGCTAAAATCACAACATTTCCTTTACGGCCTCGCCGTAGTCGGATAAAAATACATTGAATATTCACAAAAACATCAAAGATCCAAACATCACAATAAATCAGAATCGCGTACTGCGAGATACAGAATAAAAGATGTTGGTAAATATAGCCAGTAATAAATCCCCTTGGGTTATATAGCCAGTAATAAATCCCCTTGGGTTATATCTATAAATTAACAATTTAAATAAGATCATCTTTAAAGTGATTACGAAAACACATAAATAAAAACGTCACATTAGTATACGGCATATATGACGGCCTTCTTCTTCAATGGCTTGACAGCCCAGATGATGAGCCCCAGCCTTCCGCAGAATAAATTCCCAAACTTTCCTGTTCTTGACCAAAGACAGTTTGTTACACTTAAGTCTTTTTGCAGGCAGTCAAGCCACCTAAATTTAGATCTTCCTCTTTTTCGATAACCCAATGGTCTGGCTGAGATGATCTTTTTTGCTGCCCGATTGTGGAATGAAGGGCACAATTTTTCCTGATGCGCAGTAAAATCAGTTCCAGGAAACACTCAAGTCCCTGGAATATTGCAAAACGTTTACTCTGTGAAGAAACTAGGTGTTTTATGACAAAATTAAATCTTTATTCCTAAATTGTTTAGTAAGTTGATCTATTTAACTTGAAGCTTATAAGTCTTTGGTGGAGAAAGGCAATATTCCATATCCAACTGTACGTTAAAGCAGAAATAACGTAGGACGCACTCCACAGTAAAGTCATACATGCATCGACCAGCACCAACGTATTACAACAGCACTTTCAATAATCTATTCGTACGTAACCTCTCGTTCACCCACGTAATACTAGTTTGCAGATTGTTACGTTCAAATTAAATCTTTGGTCACTTTATCTCTATAACTATTACCTCGACGGTGTTTTTAATACTCTAACCGTATCTAGCGCTGTTAATCTTAGCAGACAAGGGCGTTTGTTTAAAAATGGACACGGTTATTCGCAATATCTGCTTATTAACTTCAATTAATCATCGTCGATAAAGATAGCCTTTGATAAATGGTTGAGCGAATTTGTGTTCCAGCTGCGTCGGCCCTGATTTTTCTTTAAACGTTGTGTCGATCTATATATTTAATAGTTTTCAGTGTATCATGTTCCATTATGGCGTCTGATCAATCACAGAGACGAAGAATTGGCATACGTAATAGATATTTTGGTATAATATGTAAACTGTTTCAACGTTTCTAAACCCCGTAAAGATAAAGGAATAAGGAACGCACACGAAATGTTTGAAGCATGTTTTAATTAAATATAACTGACAATTATTATACTATACAGAAATCAGGAAGATACGTTTTATCTCGGTTCAAATAACTGTTAAAACGTCGTCTTAACCGCCACACTTTCTTAAAGGCCGTAGTTACATTTTTGCATAATAAACATTTATGTAAACTACAAAGGCCGTAATTGCCAAAGCCATTACATCATTTTCCTATTTTATTTCCAAAAACTAAATGTCCCTCCATTAGCCGACTTCGTTACGCATCTATCGAATGTCGGCATCTTCCTCTCGCGCACAAGTGGCTCTTCGCCACTAATGACCACAATACACGAGGAGAGACACGATAGACGCTTACGTAAATAGTTCGACGTTTCCGGCGAGCGAAAGACAAATCATCCCAGAGGAACATCCGCCGGTCCACGCAGGCGCCATTAACTGCGTCCGCGTCGCGTGATCTATCTCGTGAATAGCCCTTCGCCCGCATTAACTCGTCACAGGTGCGTCTCGCGACAATGGCTCGACGCGGATCAGTGATCGCAGTACACCGGATAGGGTTCGGCGGGACTTCGAATTAAATTGGTACAGAAATACTATTGTAAAAACGTATATATACGTTACAGTAAAATAACTCTCACGAAACTGGTGACAAATACGGCGTGGAGCGGCGGGGAGCAATATTCAATTGAATTAATTCACTCACACCGAGCTGATGACAGAAAATTAACTCTAACTCTAACACTTCCATAATGTTACCTCTAACAGTAAGTTAACTCTAACTCTAACACTTCCATAATGTTAACTCTAACAGAGAGTTAACTCTAACTCTAAAACTTCCATAATGTTAACTCTATCAGAAAGTAAACTTTAACTCTAACACTTCCATAATGTTAACTCTAACACTTCCATAATGTTACCAAAGTGTTAGTCGAATCACTCACATTCAAAATACGACACTAACATAATATCTATTTGTTTTAAATGTTTATGCGTTATAGGTTTAATTTCATGCATCATACTAAAAAATGAAAAAGACTAGTTTGTTTAATTTTTAGAATTTTTTACTCGATGGACCCAGGGGACCATTTTTATGAAAAGGAACCTTTTCATAAATCCGTCTGTCTACCAGAGGTTTCTACCTCCCAAAAAGAATAAGCTATAGACTTAAAATTACACATGTTATTTAATTCTCTGTTCAAAAATGGACAATCGTATTTAAAATTATATAAAATGTTATTTTGAGGGACGACCTAAACAAACATAAAGGTGAAAGAGAGAGAACGAATTTTTTCTACCTCGGCATACAGATTATTAGACATACAGAGTGTTTATGAGCAAAGTAGAAATATTTTTTCTTCGTCGATAATTAATTATAATCGACGAAAAAAAATTTCTAAAATAAATAAATAAAATTCATACTAATGCTCATTAAAATAAGAAAAATATATTTCTTATCTCAAAGTCTAGGTATTTTAAATAATATAGGTACATGGCCCTCCCACTTGGTCAGATTATCTTTTAAATTATTGTGGAAATATATAATTTTTTCCCACATTAACTTTTGATACCTTCCATAATATCTCGTTAAAAGTTTTTTTTACTAGATATCGAATAAAAACCAACTCTCGGCGAGTAAGCTGTAGATCAAATCCGACATGAGTTCTGCTTGTGTATTGGCAGCTAATTAGGGAGACAGCCGCCGATGCGGACATGAATGAAAGATGGCCATGATACGATCGAGGAGACTGCGCTTACACGAGTGGTCGTAAGATGCGGTAAGCTTCATGACTGAACTGCCATGATGACACGACTTCGACAATATACTTGCGTTATCGCTAAAGCTCCTTGTCAGAAACTTGAAATCGTTCAATTTTATCGACAAAACTATCAGTAACGTACGCAATTCTTCGATATTATGAATATGTTATAGACATGTTCGTACAATAATAAAAACATTTTAAAAAATAGTATTACTCCCATCACAAGGGTTCTGTATAAACTTAGGTGAAGGTTTGCCTGCACACATAGATACGTATAAAAGGTTCAATAGACAGGAATGTCTCAAATACTATGAAATCCATAATAATCTCTATAATTTTTGATAAATTTCTTTTTTTTTAAAAATTAATTTCTTTTTTTAATAAAATTAATTTTTTTAGTCATAATATTAACTATAGTAGATTCAAAAGAAAAAGGAGGACCTCATGCATTTATAGAACAGAAAATATTCAATCAAAGTATCAATCTCATTTGATACAATTTTATATTTTACACTGAATATAACTTAGATTTTCTTATTTGAACGTTAGTCTATTACAAACGGATATTGTTGAATATATATATATATATATATATATATATATATATATATATATATATATATATAAATACTTATTTATGAAGATAATTGTAAAGGGACTTTTCTGAACATAAAATTCTTATCGAAAGTATAATGTCTATATTTTCGCATAGAAAATTTGGAAATCAAAAAATCATTTTCTGAATGTTGTTTTGTTAGTTTATATAAAAACGATGAAACCATTTTAATTGTAGATAAGTAACATAACATAGGCTCACTTCGTTGTCCGTCTGTTTGTCGTTTTTATCAGAAACGAGAACTTTTCATTAGTAACGCGTGGAGATATCAAGTTAAAATTAATATCAAATACTTAGGTTTCCGATCCCTTGGAGCTGTAAAAAGATCAAGCTTCTTAGTCAACGCAAACAAAAATAATTTTAAAAATATGACCATCTCTGCCCCATATTTTCACACTCACCACTATTTTCACATCAACTTCATTGGTGCTGCACTATTCCTGCGCAAACTGTAGATAGATAAGTATTTAAAACAAGGTTTAGCACAAATTTTATTTTAATTAAATAAAGGCAACCAGTGAAAATCACTTGCCAAAGTTGTTTGTTCCAGAATAACAACTCGACTATTATGTAATCATAGCCTAGAACCCCAGAAAATAGTTACTACTTCGAGAAACTTGATAGTTCGTTGAAACTGAGTTTAATTAATAAATAAATTACTTAAATAAACTTAATCAACAAAAAACAGTCAATAACTTGGATTTCACCAATCTTATATCAAACATTTAGGTAGCCTTTCCCCTAAATTAAAACTAAGTGCACCGAATAAATGTGAGGACATTCATTACTACGCGTTACTAAGTGTCAGTTGTACCGAGACACATAAAATACAACTCGCCGCCCAAATAGGTGAACCGTATCGCGTTATACGAAAGTCAGGCGACTTAATCTCCCTTCTTGGAGGTTCGCCCTCAGGTCGTTTGTTTACTTAGCGGACGCTTCGGACCGTCCGAAATTGTTGTCATGTTTAGTCTAATTAAGACATTGTGCTTCTACAGTTGTTCACTTGTAATTTTGTTTTTATTTATATAAAAACTATTATACCAAGTGTATAAATAACATTACAAGATCGTGCACTGTTATGAAGACTAATTTGGATAATATTGAATAAACTCAAAACTTATTAATCGTTTCTATAGTTTAAAATCATTATTCAAATCAGTAAATTTTTCTTCAATGAGTACTAAACTTTAAAGTAATACTACTTATTACTTAAGTTCTCGTACCTAATTATCTATTTAGTTAATCATTATTTTTTGTTACAATATAATCAAACAAATGTACATAATATATTTTGTTGCGAATTGACTCCTTATCTCTGATAAACCAACAGGACTATTTCCAATATTGCTTTGTCACACTTATTTACGACTTGTAAAATTTAATATACACGGTGTGCGATAATATGTGTCGCACAAAGAAAGACACCATTCCTTGTTTATAAAGGAATAAATTGTCGTTGAAACAAAACGTAAAACGCTCCCTTTTTCTAATTGAGGGCAAAAAAAAATTACATATGACCCGGGCAGCTAGATGTCTTCGTCGCAGGTTATTCCCCTGATAATTCCGTGTGCGATTCATTGAAGACACATGCCATCCAACATTTCGTCTATATAATGCCAATAGCCTCCGAGTAAAACAGCTGTGACATACAAGAAACAATTATAAGGATTACGTTTTTGCCATTTGGCTACGGAACCTTAAAAAACGATAAAAATTATGTCAATAATAAACTTATATTTCTAGAACACTACTACTATTATGAAATCTCATTTCCGATGAGGCAACGGACGGTATCGACGAGCGCGTTCACCGACAGAGCCTTGTTACATTATTTTATTACAGCGTTTACCATAGTTGTTTCCTGTTTTAAGGTTCGCGTGGTATAGAAGGAATCTACATATGTATAAGAGCAGCAAGATGATATCCCACTTTTTTTTTAAAGTAAAACGAAACTTTTGGTTAAAATTGCAAATATTTGATAAATATTCGTTTTGTAACGTGAAAAAAAATTCCATCTTATTTTTTTCTTCTCAGCATTATATTTACATGGTTTTATGTAGGTACCATGTGCCACCTCCAAGTTATGTGAGATTAGATTTCACCAAACTAAACCATCGACTTCTATAATATCAATCCTTTGCCTATTACATGTGGTCTGCCCCTTTTTTTTACCTTTCCATGGAGCTTCTTACGCGAATTTTTTTTCACTCACTCTGTTCTAATCAGATGGCCGGTCGATTTCCGTTTCCTTTTCTTTGCCTATTACATCGTATCTATCTATTATCGTTACCCTATTTGGCATTCTTACATTATAACCATTTTTTTTTTCAAGAAATAAAACATTAAAAACTAAGTATTTATCATTATCTCTTTGTCACAATTATTTTTCGATTTTATACGCTGTGAAAATCTTTCCATATATATTTTTTATAATCGCACAATTTTTTATTTTTTAAAACTCTTTTTTATTTTTTTGTGCTTTTCTTATTATTAAATTCCCTTAATTATTTCATACTTATGAAACTTTTTATTAGAATTTCGTATGTGAAAAGTGCGAACCCTATTATTCTGACAACATCGTCGTCTATCTGATCGTCCGTCTGTCAGAGCTTTCTAATTTTTAAACGAAATAAAACAGACTGTATTGATGGTATTTAACATGAATTAATATTATATTTCGATGGGTACCCAAACATATCGAAAGGAGCTAAAACATTTTTTATCCATAGTCTAGGGGTAATTATTGAAAAGAGATTTTGGAGTAGAGTGCAAATCTATTTAGTAATGTTTTTTTAATGAAACAATAATTTCGAGGGACAAATACCATTTTAGACTTATTTTTTTACAAGATCTATTTCAAAAGGGGCTGTGTAATTAGACTCTCATATATTTAAACAAAAAACACTAAACAATCTAAATATAAATTAATTTAAAAAAAATGAGTAAAAAAAACAAATATTTTTTTATAAATTCACGATACTTTTACGCCTATGAAAGATATATTTGTGAATAATTTAAGAGAAACACTATGTGTCCTCAGATGTTTAAATTTGTATAAATACTTAGCTTTTCCTTCTACAGCTAGTTATTTAAAAACATTCCATATGAATATCGTTATCCACTTAGAAAAACGAATAGTTATATGAAAAACATGTTTCTTACGTTGTATTCGTTGTGGACCAATGCAACTTGCGTGTAACAGCAGCCTAACAGTGAGAGGCAACCAGTATCAATTATTACATTTCGTATGAAGGGTAATTGTGGTCACACCGGCTCAGTCGTCACGCGTCGTTTACGAAGAGGCGTTCGAAACCCTGAGCCACTTCAACTGTGAAATTGTTGACTTCAAATATACTAATTATATTACCGAATGCTCCAATTTCTACATCAAAATACTTTGTACGTTACTCGATACATAGTTCAACCACTTAAAATGAGATAATATAATTAATATAAAGCAACGACAAAGTTTACTTTAGCAAAGTTAATCAATCTTTCAATATTTCTTTTTTTTAAAATGCTTATAGAAAATAATGTATTACGTTTCGTTTTTGAGTTTATGAGGTTTATGTTCAACTACATATTTAAAATACTTTAAAACTGCGTGCCCAACGAATGGTCGACGTTGCATCCTTCTGATTTAACTAATTCAAACTAATTTATATGCACCACATGCTTTCTACAAAAAAAACGTAAACTCTTTGAATGATTCTTGACGTCAAATTGCTAGTTATTTGTACTTAAAAAAACGTCCAAAAAACAAGTATTACATTTGTTTGTTTGCAAATTTTACGGGCATGCATAAATTAATAAACAAAATATTCCAGTTGAACGAGTATGAAAATCAATTCAATGAATTATTATATATTTTTGTTTATATTGTCGCTTAATTTGTTCTAGTATAGTAAACTTCTATTTGACTTATTTTTCTTATCAAACAATGGTGACAGATAATCGGAGTGTGATCTAATCAGTGTTGCCTAACCAACAAATCTAAACTTGACACTGGCAAAAGTTCTCTCTCTGGAGAAAATAATAGCCACAGAATAAAATAATAAAAGAATAATAATTACTAAAACTCGATTCGAATAAAAAGAGATATTCGTAATACCCGATTGATTATTAGGAGGAGACAAACTAAAAGATGGCTATTTTTCAATCGGAATCACTTATAATAAACAAAACGTGTAAATACCAACCAATTTGTTATTCCAAGAATTATCCTTTTGCGTGAATAACAATAAAACACGTAAAAAGATAATTTTTTCGTTTTCTTTTTATTTTTAAAAGAGAAACCCAGTAAAATATAACTTAGATGTTTGTTATTCAATCTCGTATAAACGGCTAGACATATTTTCATAAAACTTGGTATCAGCCCGATATTACTTAATTCTCCACATTTAATCTAATTAGTTCACGGCTCCATTGCGAGTGTAAACTCACTCGCATAACTAATTTAAGCACGAATTTAATTAGATACGTCCACGTAATTGCGCACTTTTCGAGCAATTATTTCCTAAATGATTCTTTCCTACAGCTCATTTGCAGAACATTTGTGGTAATTATGAATATATTTAAATAACGGTTCCACTGCTACGCGGCTTTCAAGTCTTCGAACGTTAGTATGAAAAAAAAATGCAGTTCATACAATCTAAGAAATATTTTTTAGCAAAGTTTGGAAACGATTCGTTAAAAATTGTAATATCTGCATCGGCGGAGAATTTGGCCATACATAATTAAAACAAGAAAACAACTAATTTGCAAGTTTATGCATTTACTTGTTCTGTCATCAGAGCGAGTATCAATGCTAAGGTCTGATTATATCGATTACTTTTTTGTCAATATATACCGATTATATTTCACAGGTATTTTTAATTATATTTAAGTGATCCTTATAACAGTTAATTTGTAACGTTCCGGCGAATGTGTTTGGTCTCGTCATACTAACCAATGACATTATTTTCATTGGCGCCAACTGTGGCCATTTAATGCGAATGTTCGCATTAAGCGGCGCGTAGATAAGCGAGTTACCAATATCCTTTATAGTAAATTCGTACTTTTTCGTCAGTTATCGCCTAAAATTACTTCAATGGAAGTTATGTTTGATGATGTATACGACTAGTGAAGTATTAATATTTATACTAGTCTGTCTTGCCATTGGACACGTCACCTGATTGAGCGTTTCGATGCAATATTTTAAACGATTATAAAAACTTAATTTATTTAATTAAAAGAGAATCTATTTTGACAGAAGTCTCATCGTTATAGGTGTGTATGTATATATATATATATTTATATATATAAAACATTACAAAACTGTCAAATAGATATCCAATTCTGTAGATAACGCTTGTAGTCCGATTCCTGCGGGTTAGTTATCACATATTTTATTACCATAGACCAATTTCAGAATTTGCTGCGGCTACTTACTACTACTGCTACTTACTAATATGTAAAAATAAATATTAATGTAAGCAGATTTCAAATTACTGTTAATAAATTAAAAAAGTATTTTAAATATACATGTATTTAAAATATTTAAAAAAATTTTATTACTCTAAAAAACATTCAAAAATGTACAAAGCTACTTTACCATTTTACAAAAATATCACACAACACAACTACTCGTACTTCAGTTTTTTTTATTGAAGAGTTTATTTGAATTTAATATTACTTTACGTTTTTTAAACTTTGTTCAATATTGTTTTTATACCCGTTTGAATACATAACTACACTCAATCTTAACAAGCACGAATTATGAAAAAAATATTTTTAAAGTAAACCCCAATACTTCTATTAAGTCAAATTGTGAAAATGTATGACTATTAATATTTGATTAGCAGTCTCAATCTTTTTTTCGCTGGCCATAAAAACTAAGTTTGGTATTAGTGAACGCGAGATGGCGTTGGGATAGCGTGATGTGTCACTGCATTACTAATGTTTCTATTATTTTCTACATTAATTTCTTCTTATCTGTATTACGAAAACAATATTTTTAAAGTAAACCCCAATACTTATACGAATTACGACAACAATATTTTTAAAGTAAACCCAAATACTTATAATAACTAAAATTGTGAAAATGTATGACTATTAAGTGTTTGATTTGCAGTCTCAATCATTCTTTCACTGATCATAAAAACTAAGTTTGCTATTAGTGAACGCGAGGTGGCGTTGGGATAGCGTGATGTGTCACTGCATTACTAATGTTTCTATTATTTTCTACATTAATTTCTTCTTATCTGTATTACGAAAACAATATTTTTAAAGTAAACCCCAATACTTATACGAATTACGACAACAATATTTTTAAAGTAAACCCAAATACTTATAATAACTAAAATTGTGAAAATGTATGACTATTAAGTGTTTGATTTGCAGTCTCAATCATTCTTTCATTGATCATAAAAACTAAGTTTGCTATTAGTGAACGCGAGGTGGCGTTGGGATAGCGTGATATGTCACTGCATCACTAATGTTTCTATTATTTTCTACAATAATTTATTTTTGTCTGTATTATGAAAACAATATTTTTAATGTAAACCCCAATACTTATAATTAAATTTATGAAAATGTATGACTTTTAAATATTTGATTAGCAGTCTCAATCTTTCTTTCACTGATCATAAAAACTAAGTTTGCTATTAGTGAGTGCGAGATGGCATTAGGATAGCATGATGTGTCACTGCATTACTAATGTTTCTTATATTTTCTACAATAATTTCTTCTTATATGTACGTATAACTATTTTTTAAAAAGCCTAGATGCGTAAACCTCTTCAAAATCAAAATTGCCTAATATCTAGACTTATTTTTGCGTTTGAAGTTGGTATTAGAGAAATAAACATTTAAATTAATATTGTTTAATTCAAACGCCGAAGATAAATGTAACAAAATGACGAAAATATATGTCTTAGATAAATATGTGAAAATACAGGTACTTAATATATTATTTTTAATGCCATATCCCCACATGGGGTCTACAAGTACGTTAAAAAACGTTGTTCCTGGAAACAGTAAACTCTCGCTTCGCTATTGTGAACTGGTCCAAACATTAAAGTACTACAATTTTCAAGCGTGTGAAAATTATGGTATTTACCACCATTTTCACACGGTTGAAAATTGTATTTCGACCGTGTGAAAATTAACTTGAGGTTTCATTTACAATTTTTTTACACTTTATTTACAAAATATTACGCTTAAAAAGGGCGTATTGTGAGTTTCAAAAATGTGAAAAACATTTTTTTCTAGCATTTAATTAGAAATTTCAAATGGAGTTAGGGCGGTTAGTTTTGGGCCCCAACAAATTAAGAACAAAAACCTATTTTATGCGTGTGATAAGTTTTTTATAACCATTTAAACTAATCGTGTAATTGGCAATGTAAGCCATTGCTGTGTTATAAAAAGAACGACTGCCGATTAAAAACGATAATATTTCGGCCATTTGACCTCGGCCTAGAAAGAACGGCCGAGGTCGCGAACATTACTTTAATTAAAATATCAGGATACTTGAAAATGTCTTGCTTTTTGTCTGCTAACGTAAACTGACATAAATTATTCCAGAGCCCGCCATGTTCTCCGCCGCCGCCTGACCGCGCGTGGCCACAACAATGCGACTATTCAAAGGGCGGAGGCACAGCGACGTGATTAGCCCGTCGGCCTCCTCGGCATCGTCTCCCAGCGCAGACACGGGCAAGGAGGGCGCCGGCGGCCCCGCAGGGGGCTCCTTCCGCGCCAGCCTCGAGCTGGAGGCGAGACTCGGCGACGCGACCAAGAGTCGCAGCGTGGACTACCACTTGGTCACGGCACTACCAGCCATGGTCATGGAGGAAGAGAATGTTAAGGAGATGAAAAAAGGTACTGTAAATATGCATTGTTTGTATTATCGCATTCTTATGTTAATTGTCCCACTTTTAGTTTTAACTGGATGGCGGTGTTAAAAAGATGGTTTGTTAATTATTTCACTAACATTTTAGCAACTTCCCCAAGAATGTTGAGTATTGTGGTCTATAGCTGATCTTAAATGAGTTTATTACTAATAAAATATGCAAATAACAATTAAAAAGTCCTTACCTTAGCTTTCAATACTTTGGATGCTTTTAAAAATTATGTTTTAATTGATGTGAGATATTGTTGTAAGAAGAGTCTACAACATGGTACATCATATAAATAAAAAATAGTTTATAATAATGCTAGCAGGCAGGTTTGCGCTAGCGTAAGACCCTAATTTTTCCTTCAAAGTATGAATTTTTCTTTAAAGAAAATTGAAACAAACTATAATGGAACATTCTCTATCGATCCAAGCTTTTTTAACTCAATTGTAATGTATTCTAGCCAGGTAGGATATAATCTCAAATAATGCTATGTTGGCAGGTTTGTGCTAGTATAAAACACTAATATTTTTTTTTAAAGTATGAAGCTTTTCTTAAAAGTTTTCTTTAGGGAAGAAATGAAATAATTAATTGCAATTGTCTATTTTTACTTTTCTTCATACATCACTATTTTAATAATTTCCATATTACCCTTCAAAGCAAGCGCAATGTTTTATTTCCACTCATTTTCATTGCATATTTCCATAACGTTGTCTTAATCAATTTACAAAACATATCATGTAATTTGCAAGTGTCTTAAGATATAGAAAATCTAAAATTTTGTAATTAAGCACATTTTTGTTAAATTATAAGTACATTGTATTCTTATCCTTCTCTTATCGTTACAATTAAACAGTCTCTACTCCATTATCATGACAAATTGCAAAATTCCTTAAAAATTTACATTCGCATAATCATTTATATTTCCAGTTTTTGCCACATGGGGACGACGAATGGGAAAGAAATTAGACCTACTCCGACGGTCCGAATGCAAGGACCCACTGCTAGCCCTCCCACCCACAGGCAATTCAAAACCAACAAGTTTGGCAATAAATAACAATATCGGTACTTATAAAAAAAAACAGAATTGGAAAATGGGTCGCAGCTCATCTGAGACTAATTCGCTGAAAGGAGATGGTGAGACCGACTCGATAAGGAGCAATTCACGAGAACGTTCACCCAGTCCCTTCAAAAATCTGTTCCATAGGATGGGCTCAACAGGAATGTTAAATTCATCACGATCTGCATCTTTAGGACCTTACAGACCTCCACCCAAAGTGGAAAATGTGAATGGCCCCTCCCTATACAGAAGCTGCTCAACATCCCATCTATCTACATACATAAAAGCAGACGATCCATCTGAGGGGATTGATTTACAAAATGATCCTAACCCTGAACACAGACAGAGTCCAACAAGTGTGAATAATAATATATTCATTGAGGACAATTTTATAACAGTATCAGCGAAGGCAATAAGTTGCGACAATATACCCAGTCTAGAAACTTCAAATTTGAATCAGTCTATTTCAAAAAAGCCCAATTTTCCATATGCTTTCTTGAGATCAAAGTTATCTGTTTTACCTGAAGAAAATGGAGGAAGTGTATTGAACCATCAAAGATCATCGGCTATGCGGCAGAGTTTCTCAGAAAAAATAAACAGTAATTTAAAAATCAAGGATCGTACTGGTAGAATGCGTTCAACATCTGAAGAGCACTTCCAGCATGGCGATAGCATTTCAGTACATGAAGACATGATGTTTAATACAAATCATGAGTCTTCTGACTATAGTCACTGTTCTGTTAACAATTCTCCAAGCTCCAGAAGACAAAATAATGTAGATTACAATAATTACGCATCGCCCAAAGACAATATTAGAAGATCCTCACTATTTTCTCCTTCGCCAACTTCAGATTTTGAAGCTATGATGGTTCCACGTAATAGAAATAGTTTACCACAAAGTGATCATTTCACTAAAGTAACTCTAAGAAAACATTTACTGCCTGACTTGACATCTTCAAATTGTAGCATTTACAACTCTGAATGTACCGATGTCCAAATAAATCATAGGTTGAGTAATTATGTAAGCTCAAATGAATCAGGGTATGACAGTGATGGACGACCAACTGACGAACACAGCAATCATTCACCTCCTGACAACGTTTCCATATTGGAGCAGGAAATACAAAATTGTGAGAAGTCTAAAAATATGACAACACACTTTAGTTCACATTCTGAGACTAAACCTATGTTTACAAGACAGTTTAGTCTCAATCACAAAACAAATAATCCAAAAATTCATTTAAATCCGAGGAGAAGTTCAACACCCTGCGCCCTCTTACCCAACTCGCCTAAGAATTCCGATAACAGCACAGAAGTAGTTTCCAATTCCAATAACAATGAAACTTTAAAAAGAAAAATAAAAGTTGACATCAACCACAAAGATACTTTTAATTCATCTCGTGAAACAAACAAGTACAGCGAAAACTCTTCACAAGAGCATGACAAAGATGTTAATCTGTCTTATGAGATAAAAACTATTACATTAGATGAAAGAGTACAAACTAGGAAGAAATTTCTACGCTCACAATTACTAGACGTCGATACTAAACCAGTAGCAAAACCAGAATATCAATTAAACGCAATGCATAGCCAAGTAACAATTACACCTGCAACTACAGTAGACATATTTGGTAGAGGACCATGCACAAAAAGATTTCGACGAATAAGACTGCTCAAATCGAGTTTGGAAGATAGTTTAGGTGTTTATTTAGCACAGCACAAAGTGCCAATAGATGCCAGTGGGTCGAATAGTGAAATACGATACATAATCGTAAAATTAGATGTAGATGGCATTGCACATAGAGATGGACGTTTACGATTGGGAGATGAAATAGTTAATGTCAATGGAAAAGTACTAAGAGGATTGTCCTCGTTGCAAGATGTGCAACACATTGTAAACACATGCTCCTCACAAACTACTGAACAACACGGAGCATTATTCCATAGATATCAGGTTGATCTAATAATGGCTCACGATGAGTATACTCCAATTACACATACATTAAACAGGATGATCTCATCTGAAGGTAACGATTTAAATATTATGGGTTCTACCGGCTCTCCGCGACACTGCGAGAAACAAATGCTAAACAGTCAAGATTGCAGCCGTGCGTGTCCTCAAGTGAGAACAGGCCAATCTGCCGATGCTACTTTCAGTCCACGTCGCCAACACGGTAGCAATACTATCACTATGCCAGTTATTAGGCCAAAGTCAGCTATACAACAGTCATGTGATCAGTCGCAAAACCAAAAGTGTGAAGTAGGTGTACAAGTTACGGATGGACAATTTAATATGTTGGGACATAAGAGTGATGATGAAAAATTACTGGAGCGTAGAACATCAATAAGCCGATCAGTATCTACGCAGAATTACAGCGGAAACGACAATACAACAAGCTCAAACCAATCTACAACTGATACAGTAATACATAACCCTAACTACAGACCAATATCTATAAATCTAAATCAGAGCGCAGCTGAAAATGTGTTTGCGAATTTAAGTAATGAAAAAGCACCAGTGTTACCTGCAAGGCATCCTCGACTATACCAAAACAGATCATTTGAAAGCATTCCAGAACAATTTGCTAACACTTCCAAGAGCAGATTATTCACTAGAATAGGATCACAAAGATCCACCCCAAGTTACATAGCTAATGCATTAAAACAGAGAGCAAATAGTGGAGATATTGGATTACAGTTGCAGCTAGATAACCATCATCAAATAAACTCGTTCCATCGGGTGCTATTTTGGAAAGGCCCGGGCAATAAAAGTTTGGGATTTAGCATTGTGGGAGGGACAGATTCCCCTAAAGGACAGATGGGAATATTTATAAAAACGGTTTTCCCTAGTGGGCAGGCAGCAGACCAAGGAACAATATTTGAAGGTACTTAAATCATTTTTCATACGTGATGTATTAATCTAAATTATGCTTATTATATATAAATTAAATTTAATATTTTTATTGAACTTAGGGATACAATTTTATAGTTATTTTTCTATATTTGCAATAGAAAATTCAATATACATATATTATTTTTTATTGGATATCATAGCTTAATGTTACAACTTATTTTATTCTTTAACAATTTTTCTAATCGTTAGACATTTGTTTTAAAAATCACTCAACAAATGTGAACGAGTCCTTTCGATATCGTAGTAGCATCGACAACATGTGTACTCACCTACTCATGTAACTAGCACAGCCCATATTATATGCTATTGAAAATTAAAATGAATTTTATTTACTAATAATTGTAAATGACTTCAACATAAATTGAAGTATATATAAATAAAATAATGAAAATTTTCAGTGACGAATATCCGTAACACACAAAAACACTCAGATTTTCAAAAAAGTTTATTTGCGATTTATATTTACAGATTTGCTATTTAAATAAAATGTTATATTTCAAATATGTGAAAGCAGTTATGCTTGTTTTGATGCAATATTAAAGAAACACATAATGGCACTCTCTCACAAGACACACAAACCAAGTATTCATTAAACCACTTACTTTTATCTTTTATTCATGTTAATAGTTTATGCTGTAAGCAACTTTAAAGTGAACATGCGCATATTACAATTAATTGATTCTATAATTATAGAATTTAAGATGTAAATAGAAACACTGAGTTTCTTGAAATATTTTCATGAATGTATAAAGTAAAATCATTGTAACTTTAACACCATAATATTGATTCTAATATTTTAAATATCTATATAGTATTTATGTTATTCGCTACTTTTACTATCGACAACACATTTATCCTAGAAAATTATGAAAATTTTATTCATTAATAATTATTCAATTTTCTTTTACTCGCGAGTAAAAAATTTTCTTGAACTGCTAAAATGTTTTACAGTATTCTAAATTTTTTTAATTACGTACAAACTGTGTAACCGACTTGTTTTTTTATAAAATGCATATAGAATAAACGTAGAAAAAAATTCAGAAATATAAGGGACAATTCTAAAAAACGAACAAATGGACAAACAAAGATATCAATCTTTATAACAGTTTTATTATTTAAAATAATTTTAAATAATTGTGTTTTCACTATATAATGTTTAATATTTTTTTAATCTAATGGTGTAATAATTGAAAGTATTTTTATTTGCCTACAGGTGATGAAATCATATCTGTGAATGGCATACAAACAAGAGGGTTGAGCCATGCAAATGCTATTTCTTTATTCAAACAAGTTAGGGAAGGAAAAATTGAACTCGTGCTCTCACGCAGAAGGTAAAATACTAGTCTACTTGTATACAGACACCAAGTGATAAGAGTCGAAGTTTGCTAGTCCTAAAAAATTATATGCAATGTAGATTTGACCGTTTGACATTAAATTAATCCTCATATACCATATGGTGTTCCGCAACCGTACACCAAAAATCAATTAACATAATTCCTAATTTAGTCACAAGAATAATTTTAAGTGGTTTGTAATTTCAAACATGATATATGTAATTTCAAGCACACTGCTTTGCTGCCAGTGCCGACAAAAACAACTGCCCTCAGTCTATTAAAATGCTATTTCTTTGAAAAAACAATTTTTTATTTTTGGCATAATTGATTAATGTAGTTATTTTTGAAGTATTTACACTATTTTATAATTTTAAAAAGATAATGCAGACTAGACTTTTATTTAATATCGAACCGTCAAATCCATATAAAACTTTGATTAATACTCAGTTAAAAGTTGTACATGAATAATATAAACAATTTTTTATATCTTTTCAAATATGAACTTTAAAAGGAATAGTGATCACTTATTTTAATTTAAATGAATTTTTCAGAGCGCCTAGATCGAGATCAGTCGAACCCCTCGGCAATTTTCGATACGATATGGATAAAGAACATTGAATACTGAAATGAAAATTGAACTAGAGAGGAAAATATTGTCAAGAAGAGAATGCGTTTTATGCTTCATAGTTAATATATATACATTATACTTATTTGATTATTACCACCGTCTATTAGTTTGTAAGTTACTACATATGTATTATTAAATTATGTATATGCAAGTATTGTTTATCAAATTATTGATATTGTGAATGTATAGACAGTTAATTCATTACGAAATATAATTTAAATTATTTTAAGTATGTTAACTCATCTGTCCACTGAAAAAAGTCCAAATGTTATATTCTACACTATATGTATAAATCCTGTCATTTCAAAAAAAAAAAAACTATATACCTCTGAATTAGTTGTAAGCAAATTTTCAATTATCTTTTTTGATAAAATGTAGTAAGATCTATTACAGGTAGCTATAGATTGTAAGGCAACAAAATGTAACACCAAAATTCTATTAGGTTATGTATGTAATTATAATTTCATTTTTAATACAATACGATCGTAACATCATTGAAAAACACTGTTAATATGGTAATAATATTTATTAGCATTAAAATAATGAACTACAAATTCAATTTATAAAAAGCAGTATATGCTTTTATGCCAATTGTATTCAAAAACATACTTGTAAAATTGATTTGTTGACAAAAAAGTATATAAATTTTATTCAAATAGAAAATAAAATTTACTCATATGCTATAATGCCTTTGTATTTATTTTAGTTTTTGTTAAGTGAAACTGTCTGGCGCGATTCCAATTTACTCTCAATTGAATAAGGTAGTTATATAAAGGCTTTAAAAAGAATTAACAAGGAAATGGTACATAAAAAGCTCCAGCTTACAATAAATTGTAACTCTTGCTATATGAGATAGTAGCTGTAGAATGTCGCTTATACTAGAATTTATAATAAATGTAAAATTATTGAAAAATGAAATTGAGGCTTGATGACAATGTATTTATCACATTTTTCTAAAAAAATACAGCTATTGTTATGTCCAAAATGCTATAAATGTATTAGTTATGTGAATGAATGTTTTGGGCGGAATTAAAATTTTATCAAAATGGCCTAAATTTATATGTTAATCTGATAAAATAAGTCTTTTGATGCAAAATATACAATTTCATGTAAGAGACTGCAAAATGGTTTTGATAAACTTTTGATAAGAGCATTTCATTGCGTGCTGGTTTGCATGGATTTTTGTTAGAGTATCTCATTGTAATTCTAGTCACATTTTCATTTTGATGATGCATTATATCGCATATGTACGCATAACCCGAATGCATGTTCTAAATAAGATATATATCACATTATATTAACTATTATATATACATAAATAAAATATAATTCCAATTAAAGATACAATCTTTTGTAAATATATAAAAAAGCAATGTTTGTTACATTAAAATAAAAATAGTTTTATTTCAATATCCCATACAAGAAAGCAGCAGTGTACTAGGATGGGCATTATTACACACAATTACGTTATTATCTCACAAACTAGCTAGAAATGTTAACTCTAAACGTGTTAACATTTCAACTGGTTTGTCACTGTCTTACAAGGTTAGAAGAAGGTTATTCCAATAAATTAAAGAAACCATTTAATTATAGCAATAGATCTCGTGTGCATTCAAAATATAATAAAGTTTTCTATTACTGACAAGGTTCAGAAAACTTTGAGTAATTGAAAATACTTATTATTCATGTTTCTAACAAGTATTCCATTTTGAATAAATATCAATAAATAATGGCATTTAATAAAAATTTTCCCACGTGTTACATTAACAAATTAAAAGCATTTCAAATCCAGGAAACTTATGATATTCTAGTTCTATTTAATATCACATAAAATGGCAACACCGCGCAAAATCCAATGATCAGGATTACGTACTGTCGGCAACCACAGTGGAGTTATATAAGTCAGATCTGTTCTGCACGTCTTCTTATAAACTGGACACTGAAATTTAATTATAGAAAAAAAACCACTTAAGACTATATGAGAAACTGAAAATATTTATTTCTAAAGTTATTATACTTTCAATATAAAAAAAGCCTCATTGCATACGTTTTAATAGTATATAAATAATAAATGTTTCACTATAAATGCCTCCTTGATCGGCGTCAATTTATTATTTACAACAACTGTGTATATACTTGAGAATTATATTAGAACTACACACAATGACTTCATTACAATAGCTGAATAATGAAAATGTGGCAGTTAAGTTGCATTCCTATGCAGGTAAGCAATCATACAAAATTTTTTATTCTAAATTAAAAGTAAAAACAGCTTGGGAAGGGAAATTTTCTGTGTATCTGTTATTTAGATAAATATCTGAGCATAATATTACTAGAATAACCACATTAGTATAGTATTATAAAAGAAAAAAACATGCTAACCACATATAACTTGGGATCTTTAGGTGCAGTTGAGTTAATAGCATAAATGTGCGCAACAGGTAAGTTTGTGTACAATACTTTCAGAATTGATTCACATAGTCGGCCGTTTCTCCTATCCCAACCAGCTCCATCCAGAAATAGACCATGCACATAAACACCCTCCTACAAATCAATAGCATAATAATGAAGACAGTTATGTAAGGATAATAATGAAGACAGTTATGTAAGGATCTTTATCTTAGACAGAGCTTTCAGATTGCCCAATTTTTACAATGTATTATTTGTATAAAATAATACAATTGCATACCGTATAGTATATTTATAAAAAAACAAATTCTATAATAATTATAAAATGCAAAGTGAAAGGTGAGCCTTTATTTCAGCTGTTGTCACTATAAGTTGCCTGCCATCTATGTGATTATTAAAATAGACACACTAAAATGAGAAACTTAATAAGTAATATTTAACTTTTTTTGTCTATCTGTAACTATTATGATTTTCTAGGTTTCCTTTTCTAAAAAAATGTAGAAAAATAGATATCCATAATAATAAAACTGAAGCATTTGAAGGAATAAAAATACTTAAATTTTGAACACCAATATAGTCAAACATGAAAATAAAGTGACCAAAACATATCTGTTAAGCTTTAAAAACTATGTACATCTACCTAAATTATATGAAAGTGACACGTTAAAAGAGGATAAAAACAATAATGACCAAATTTTGTGAATTAGGTTATCTGCAAATAGTCTCCCAAGAGCTGATATGTATGTACATGTTCGGTTGAAACTTATAGCTATCTCTTTTTACCGTTATATTTCTATATATATACTTTTCCAAATTAATTGAGACAATGGTTTCACCATCTCTGTATTAAGTGACATCTGCTTGCGTATACATCTGTTGATGTTCATATCTGTTGATGTCGAAGTTCATTTATGGCATTGCATTCTATATGAATTACAACGAAGTAAAAATGCTAGAGAAGTGTAAGGAAAGGAAGGTGCAGTAGATGGTTTAAAAAATTTGAAGCAGGTCATTTCGACATTAACGACAAACTACAGAAGACTATCAATGATCCAGGACAATTTTGTTGGGATCAACAAGATTATACAGCAAGATTCTTTTTTGACAAGATCGAAGATTGCAGAAAAGTTCAACTCAACGCAACAAATCATTTTGACTAAATTAATAAATTTGGATTGGTGTATAAATATTCCGAATGGGTGCCTGAGAGGAGAAAAGTATTTACGTAACCACGTCTTCATTTGCTAATACCAATAATAAAAAGAAGATTATATATGAGAGCATTATGACAAAAAGAGCATGCTGTGTTCCTGACAACCTTCCCCCTGTACCTCGAAATAGAGTTTAGGCCTCAATAAAAGAAGGAAATGAATATATTGGGTCATCAAAAGACCATTACACTATGAGTTTCTCAAACTCAGAAATGGCTCAATTCAATACATATAAGTAAATATATTAAAAAAAATTACTTTCTATTAATTCAAAAATAAATAGAACATTCCGGTATAACTAATAGTTACAAGTTAAAGTATTAAAGTGTAATAAAACTTGTTTGATAGGCCTTTTTATATTTGATGAAAATAAAATTATAAATATTGTTTGAAGTAGTAAAAACTTATTTCGATTATTGGTAATAACGAAGTTTTTTAAACTTATAAATACAATGTAATACAATGTTTATAATAAATAATATACAATGTTTAAAAATAAAATTACTGATACTTACTGGTAAAATTACTAGTACTTAGTTTAAAAATAAAATTACTAATACTTAATGTTTATAATAAGTAATATACAATGTTTAAAAATAAAATTACTAATACTTACTGGAGGTGGAGTTTTGATTTCTTCAACAGAATATTTTGTTATATCGTTATGTAAAGTTACCATGTCCAAAGCCCATCCTTTATGAGCCCTCGTCACTTCTTGCCTCATGGCAGTAAGAAAACCTGCATAGAATTTTAACTTATAAACTATAAGTCTGATATGTGAATTTTATTCGTATATATATATACATATATATATATATATATATATATATATATATATATATATATATATATATATATTCACACTACATATTCACAGACAATAGTCATTATTAGCAAATCAACATAATTTAAAACAAATACAATCATAATTCTAGAACTTCAAAACATTGTTTTATAATTTCTTACCATATATACAATCACTGCACTGTAATTGAGTGTTGCTATTAAGCATTATCTACAGCCACTGAAAGCAGTGTCATTATTCCCACTGCCTTATTTCTATCAAAATGTTCGCAACAAATAAATAATGGCATTTAATAAAAATTTTATAAAATTTAAAAATAAGAGCATTCTTAGCTGATTCATGCGATAAGTACTTTCTGTTTACCCATAATAAAGTGGAACAAAATTTATACAAGACATGTGACAAAAAAAATTCCTGATTTTTATTTCTAGATTTATTATATATATGAAGAATTTAAAGAGCAAATCTTTAAATTCTTCATTTTATATAAGAATATAAAACATAATACTAGAATTACCTTGAGGGTTAAAAAATCCCGTCATCCAAAATGAAATCGGTCTATTAACAAAACACCAGGATGAAAACTGAGCATTACGTTCCAAAAACTCTGTGAACCAGAATCCAAGGGTAGACGAGGCCCAAGAATTTCTCAGCCAAACTTGTGGTACTCGAGCATCGAAAATGTTATCGAGCGAATCACGTAAATTCTGTATTAGAAAGTGAGAACAAAATAAATATATATATTAACTTATATTATGAAAAACATTATTGTGAAAATTTTGATATGGTTGTAAATAATGTTCAAAATGTAGTACATTTGTGAAAATCCATATGAATACTTGATAATAAAGAAAAATATAATAACCTCATTCATGATAATTGTGCCATCAATAGCTAATATCAAATCCTTGAGAGTAGTTCTAACCAAATCTATAACTTTCTGCATTCGGTCTATTTCCTGCCGTAAGAATATTGTCATTGAGTTTAAAGATCCCATTATCCTCAATCTATAAATGAGCCATTCGTTAATCAATTGGAAGTCAGTTAAAATTAAATTAAATTTCACTACAAAACATAGTAAACTTCAAGCCACACATGGGAAAGTAATTATTCGAGATACACATTTGATAGTAGTTGGACGTAAAACATTAAGTCATACCTTTCTTTAACTTCATGGGGATCATAATTCGGTGGCACCTTTTCTAGCATTTCCTTTGACTGTCTATATACTATTGTCTCACGAGTCTCCCCACCACCGGCACTCGCCTCCTTGGGTTGAATGGAAAGGATTGTATCCAATATTTGTGCTGTTGTATTTCGTTGATACCTATGCAAGAGTTCATTATATTTTACCTTTTCATTTATATTTGTAAAATATACATGACTGTTCACTATTTTTTGAGTAATTCGTCTAAAAATCTTTAAATTTAAATGAATTCTTCATCTAAAAAGGTAGACAACCACTGAACTCAATATGACAAAAAATTTTTCTTAACATTACCTAATATACAATGAACCTACAAAGGATAGAAAATAATAACCGCCTTTAATAATGATAGCTATGTAAAGAGTTAAACCAATTTTGCATTTCTAAAATTACAGATAGATGAGAGATACAATTAATGTAATAAAATAAAGTAATAGAATTGGGGTACAGTAGCAACTCTGGTGCAACTTTCAATGGAAAACTAAGCTGCTACCGCATCCTTTTAAGATTTAATATATAAAATTGTTTTGAAATAAAAGTAATAAAGATAATCAAAATAAGAAATGGCTTAACTTTGTATAATTTTTTTTCAATAGAACCTTTTCATAACATGCGTACGTATCGTGAAAACTATTACATAGATGTGATCGCAAAGTTTCTTGACACTGTTTCGTGAACACGGAATATAAAACAGGGTGAAATTTAAGTGAATTTTGCTAATGCTTATTATATTCAGAAGTTATAACATATGAAGTTGTAACTTATAAGTTAAATAATATTATTTATCAAATGCCATATTCCACTAGGATTATTACATTCAAAGATATATATGCTCAAAATGCAATATATTTTCATTGCTCGAAGTAACTTTTATCTAATTCTAGAAAGATGTAGTTCTAACAAAGTATCACCACCATATTACCATATTACAACTTACGTCATATCAGCATTGGTGTGTAAACCGTAGACCTGTGGAGGGTCACTAATTTTCATTTTATCCATTTCCTCTATATACTCGGGTATATTCTTAAATTTCATCACTCCGTAACCTCGGTAAAATTCCCAATCATCAGTAAACAAATGATCCCCGAACCATGCCTTGGCAAAAGTTACCAACAGTCTCTTATCATAGTCATCTGTAACTCTTCCTCCATATTGCACTTCAGAGATCATGTACCTGTAATAGTAAAAAATTGTTTTGTATTTTAAGCGTAATACAAACGAAAGAAAATGGCCACCATGTGTATACTCATAAAATTACTTTATGCACCGTAAGAAGATAATATGATCATTACTGCCTACCCTATAAATGGAAGATGACATGAAATTATAAATTGATGGTATCTTCTAAGATGGGCATTCTACTTATATAAAAATACAGTGCCAGTCCATCAGTATTACGTGTTTGCTGTATCTTACTCAATGGATAGAAGGGCTTTAATAATCGGAGTAAGATCAGGTACAGACTATTACTAACATTACAACAGCATTTCTTTAACAGCAGCCTCTGTTTTAACCATCATATAAAAAGTTGTTAACCACTTGTGATCGTAGTACACAAGTAGGTTTAAAATTTTCAATTAGATGGCGGTATTTTTTGTTTTTGATAAGTGTTCTTTTATTTAATAATGCTTATAACATTACATATAAGTGAGTGCAGAATGATCACTATTGGACGTTAGGATGTTGCCTTGGGTACACAACACAGATAAAAGTTTGAAGATTATATAGTATAAAAAAGTAACGTTATAGAATTTTATGACTTCAGGGTAATATAAAACGTAACCAAAGGCTAAATATGTATATAAAGCCTGTGTATAAAGAGCCTACACCTAGTGCTTCCTTATACATCTGCACTGTCTCGTAGGTATAAAATGGCAAGAGTGTGACCGTTTTTTTGACCTAAATAGAACAGTCATGGTGATATTCAAATAAGTAATCTAACAAACTAACATAGAAAGATAAAAAAAATTGAGTGAAAACTATAAGATAATTTCACATATTTTAATTTCTCTCGTTATTGAAATAATGTACAAATTTTAAAAATCGTTTAATTTTTTTGCGCAATGTTTATTCAATATTGCTTTTAACATTAAATATTAGCGACTGCAGTATGATCACTATCAGATTACAGGAGATTTAGAAAAGCGTAATATAGCACAACTTTTAGGAGCTAGTATAATACAAAACATAACCAAAGAGCAATTATAGGCAATCTGTTCACAATAGGAAGCTCTGTGTACACCTACCCTATCTTGTAGGTAAAGAAATGGCAAGATTGTGACTCATCCTTTTTGAATTAAATAGTCATGGAGAAAAAAGTGGTGAATTTCAAAAGAATTTATTAACTAACATAGAATGAATTTAATGAAAGTTACTAAGATAATCTATATTTAACTCATATTTTAATATCTCTGGTTATAGAAATAATATACTAAAAATTTTTTCAATGTGTTCAAAAAATTTTAAAAACTTAAAATTGTTTTTCATTGTGTTACTTTATAGTGGCGATACCTTTAAAATTACCATTTTCAAAAAATTACTGAAAATCTCCCTACTTGTCTTTCATTGTCACTTAAAATTTAATTAAAATTCGAGTGGCTTATCATTTTGAAAAAAAAACTAATTATTGCTTACTATTAGTAATTATGTAGTGTAGTTCAGGATTTATTGTGTATTGTATTTAAATTTTTGTTTTATTGTACATAATTCTATTAAATTTTTAGAAGTTGTTATATAATTCCAATTGGGTCAGAATGTCCATACTATCCAGCTGCACCCCTTTTCTTTAGAAAATTCAAAATCACACAAATCAAAAAATGCCTTATCTAATGTAATTACATAGTACAGATAAAATTAATGTAAAAAGAAAAATTATTTAACACCTTTTTTTAACCTATCTAATTCTTAGGAACACCTACCTGACAGTCGTCCAACTGACACCACGTCCAGGTTCTAAATCATCTAAATGATTTTGTGTAAACAAGCAACACGACAGCCAATCCGAAGAGTTAAACTCGTATGGTATATTCCAACCCAATGGACCAAACTTGCGTCTTTCCTAAAGAACACAATAAAACGGTGATATAATAAAATCATTAATTTATTCTCAAATTTTATTTATAAAAATATTATACATTTTAAAATTTACTGTCATAGACACATTTACATTTAAATAATATAATAATACATATATAAACATTTTGAGTAGTGATTATATTAAATGTTATTACCTGAACAACCGTATGTAAAAACGAAACAGCGTAAATCATTGGTAAATAGAAGGGCAAATCGCTGTAATCCAAAAAGTCCTGGTTCATAGCATTATAGGTACGCATTAATCCAGCTTTCATACCTTAAATTAGTAACAATTATGGTTTAATTTCTTTTTTAATTACTATGTAGTTACGAAGTCATTTTTTCTATGTTAAATAGTAATCAGTTTATAAAACTAGAGTGCTTCGGCTCTTAATGCTTCTCTAAAAGACTTAGGCAGAGACTTATTGAATAAATTATTCTTGTATGCAGTCTTGGATATGAATTTAAAGCCATTGGAGGGACACGGGGGACTGTAACTTCATATCCTTATTCATGAAACTCCAATATTCTAATTGAACAGTGTGTGTTCAATTAGAATATTGGAATCAAATATTGAAATCAAATTTGGAATCAAATATTGAAATATTGAAATCAAACTTAACCAAGAAACCTTAACTAGATGATGAAATAAATTTTTATTATATGCCAATTCGTAGCTTGTCACTAAACATATTCAAACGTCAAATGTCATCAAAAATGTGAACATAATATAATCCAGATCTTTTATGTCTATTAAGTGTTGTCTTTGTAAAAGAAGAACCTAAAACTATATATACACGGTGACAGTTTGTATGATAATCGCCATTATGGCAGTTATCGCGACAGTTTTCTGCCATAATATGGAAACCCATCTGTATTTATGACTTGCCATACATAACAGTGTTTTTTCTGATTTTTGAGGTGTTCAACGTTAGATTGAACTTGTTTCTGTATTTATTAATTGTATATTTTTAAGTTTATAGTTTCTACAATAAGTTGGTTTGAAGTGAACTAATTTAATACAAGTGAATTAATTTATATATATATTTTTTTTAATTTGATGTTTTTTACTGTATCCATTCTGTGGTTTTTACGTAAAGTTAATTGGACATGGATGCAAAGTACTAACAGCTGTGGCAGTAGTCTTAGAAATTTTGAGAAATAGCAAAAAAGAAAAGGAAGCCAAGAAGAAAAAAATTTTTTGAAATTCACCACTTTTGGATTGATGGAATAAGTAAAGATTATGCAAACAGATTACTCAACAATATTGGTTACCACAAACAAAAGAAATAATGTAGCATTGAAAATGACTAATTCCTCATTTGACATTGGGGGTGGGCTATGCTTTGACTTATGAACCCATTGTCTAAACAACAGCGAAAATCTGTCAATATAACTTACCGCCTGCCTTACCTTGCTGGTGTTTACACCGTAAGAATTATTGGCAGTGACCGTGTAAGCATACTTTAATAATCTTGTTGCAAATACAACAAAGCAATGGTAATTCATACAAACTTCATTGTCCAAAAAAATTTTTATAAGTTACAATACTATAAACAATATGGTCTATCATAATAAGAACATATACAATCATACAACTATACATAACATATCGTCGACCAAAAAGTAACCACTTTCAACAATTTGTTCTTAAAGTTGAAAACAAATCTTATCAACAGACTGAAATAATAAAATTGCACTAAAACTTGAGAACCGTCAACAATCAAGAAGTGTGGTGTTACAGTTTGATGGATGATATGTATTGTACTATAATTAGTAGGTATCAAAATATCAGCATTTGGAATAAATTACCAGACGGTGGCTCATTAGTATATTTGATTGACATTTGCAGTAAGGAGATAGGAAATGCAGGGTGTTCTTCAGTTGTAATCCAGACACTGCAAATGTTTTTGTTTTAAATGTATGATAAATATTTAAATTCCAACTTAACCAATATTTCAATTTCTATTATAGCAAAGGACAAACGGAAATATTTTTAAGATTATGTTTCTTTACTGTCGTTTTCTTGTCGCTCCTCTTTGCACTTATTATTTCTTTCCATATAAGTATATCAAAAATATAAAATGCAAAATGTTATCTCTCCATATGTCTTCATGTCGATCCATCGACTCAAATAAAACTCAAAAAATACTGAATGATATATGATTTTTCTGTTCGTATCTTAGCTTATGCTATTATTTATAAGTCCTTTCACTTCAATTACAATGAATGTATTCAACAGTAGTAACAATAGAAGTCAAAGAAAAATTAGTAGCATTGTTAATAAATTGTTCTAAATATCTTTAAACATTTTCATATAAAGTAAGATTTTTAGGATATATTTTTATATTTAAATGAGCCTCATTTTAGTTGAAAATGTAACAAAGATATCAAATATAAGAGCCAGGCTAATACTTGGCGCTCTAGCCATTTTTAATGAGTGTTAATATATTGTAACTAGGTAAATAATAAAGTAGACAAAAGAAAAAAATGTAAATTTTTACCGAAAACTTTCATGAATGTCAGACTGGTCCTTTTCAAGCTCCATGAACTGGTCTAAAAGTTCAGCCATATAAGGCAAACCTAAATGGCAATTTTGTAGTAGGACCCAAATACCCTGAAAAACAACATTTCTCTCAGAGTTATTCAATCTTTAAAATAATTTATAGCCTATTGCTAGTATAATGATTATTTAAAAAATTATACTTAATTAAATATCGCAATTTCTGTTCCCATTTATGCTTGTAATCTATTGCAAATTCTATGCCCATTTATGCTTGTAATCTATTGCAAATTCTATGCCCATTTATGCTAGTAATCTATTGCAAATTCTATGCCCATTTATGATTGTAATCTATTGCAAATTCTATGCCCATTTATGCTTGTAATCTATTGCAAATTCTATGCCCACTTATGCTTGTAATCTATTGCAAATTCTATGCCCATTTATGTTTCTAATCTATTGCAAATTCTATGCCCATTTATGCTTGTAATCTATTGCAAATTCTATGCCCATTTATGTTTCTAATCTATTGCAAATTCTATGCCCATTTATGTTTCTAATCTATTGCAAATTCTATGCCCATTTATGCTTGTAATCTATTGCAAATTCTATGCCCATTTATGATTCTAATCTATCGCAAATTCTATGCCTATTTTTACATTACCATAAACCATTAGACATAACAATATTATATTTATTCGATAATGATTTTAAAATATATATGAATAAAATTAAGAACTTCTAATCTATTGCAAATTCTATATCCATTTATGCCTCTAATCTATAGCAAATTTTACACCTGTTTTTACATTACCATAAACCATTGGGCATAACAATATTACATTTATTTGATATTGATTTTAAAATGTATATAAACAGAATTAACGGAACTTATATCGCAAACCATTAATCAAGCAAATGTAAAAAAATTGCAAAAATGAATTATATACACGAGCCAAGAAACAATATGTGCATCGCAAGATATTCATACATGCGTGAGACTTAAATAAACACATTAAAATAAATACATTTGTGTTTCTCTAGTTACAATATCAGTTCAATACATTCAGTAGTCTGACATTTTACATTACTACTTGTTGACATTGAAATGAAATGTCAGTCGCGATTTGTTTGTTGAGCAGGCATTCTAGTAGGACTAATTTTTACTTGTTTCATTTACTGTCAAATATGTAAGTTTATTTTCACTGTATACAACAAGTCAATCATAACGATGTAAATGATTGGCTTATTGGAAATAAATCAAATGAAAATAAATAAACCACATAATCCCAATATCCTGTGTTGGACAATAATAAAGTCTGGTCTTTCATAACTGTCGACGATACGTAAATTGTAACCTTTCATAATCATACTTAGCACATGCACAGAGGACCAATATGATTATAGTTTCATTAACTTATAATGGCTATTTGACTAATTTCTTTTATATTTAGATACAAGTTGAAGAGGAGTGAAAATTTCTTTGCCAAATCTTAAAAATTCATAAAATCATAATTAAAACTTAACATTGAGACAAGGATGGCAATATAGAATTGTGATGTAATTTTCATTGAACTCACTTAGTTTTTGAACATCATTGGCAAACAAAACATACAGTAGTCTGATAACTAAAGATAAGTCATTTATAATAATAAAAGAAAGACTACTTCCCTAACTAATACTAGACAGAGTGACATAAGGCTTAGAATTTCTCATTAACAAACTGAATGTATTGTTTTCAAGCTAAATTAATTTGTGGAAAACCAATTAAATGGAACATAACTAGCCTTAGCCTACAAAAAGTGTGAACTGAAATATTTTTTAAAATAAAAGTAGGCCTGGTAGAAAGTCACAATAACAATCTAACAGTTGGGGCTGAACTTGTGAATAAATATGATTGTACAGAATCATCTGCATCAAGCAAAATTAAATAAATTGAAGAGTGTTTTATGTACATACCTCCACAAGAGCTTTTGAAACTAATTTGCGGGCGTGTACTTCCTGGCCTTGTCCCATCGAGATGCTATTGCAGACAGTCTCCATGCGCTTTGCAGTAATTTCTATTGAAGGAGTAGGATCAGAGCCCATAGCAAGAAAACCAATAAGTGGAACAAGGGGCCTAGATTCTTCTACCATTTGCTGTTAAAACAGTTATAAAAGATGTAAATCCCATTTATAGTATACAATCACAAGGAGCGTTCAATAAGTTCTCGGTAGGAATATGAAAAAAAAGATATGCGTATTGTTTTCTTTTTCCAAACAAAAATATTAGGATATTGATAAATTTGATAAATTGAGCAACACATTTTTCAACGTCTCAAAAAAATTGTGATTTTTCTTCATCTGAAAAGTTGACTTTAAATTTTCATTAGATTTCACTTGGAAAATCTTTTTCCATAAACGTCTTTCTTCATAATTGGAATCACACAGTAGGCAGTGAGCTGTATAGTAAGTATTCAACAATCCTTGCAACTTGTGAAGTGTGCACAGGTGCATTGTAGTGAGGAAGCAATACGCTAGCTGTACCTGTAAATACTATACTACCAATGCAATAATGAAACAATGAAGAAAGTAATTTTAAAAAGAACGATATAATCACACATCGATACGCATTCTGCATTGCTCATATTCGAGTAACAGACCCCAATCTTGGAATGGAATCAGGTCCAAAAATGAAATTGGCATGCCATTTCATATTCGCCGCTCTCTCTAGTCAGTATAAGTTAATGTCTAACAACATGGTTGAATTGATGAACTATCACATAGTCGCAGAACATACTGGCATGAACCTCTGTGACGCTCAACTCGATACGGCAATCCAAATGTTTTACTATTTTCTATCTCCATTTGAATATTCTCATTTCTCGGTTAGGTAATTTAACAAGTGAATATCGTGGGAAATAATGATATTCTAATATGATTCATTCCAGATTGTAAAATTGTAAAAATACAGACATGATTAGGTGATTTAATAAGTGATTACCGTAGGAAAGTGGGAATTCCATGTGATTCCATTCTAGATTGCATAACACAACCACAATTAGGTGATTTAACAAGTGAGGACCTTGGGAAAGTGGGAAATTTCAATGTGATTCAGTTCTAGGTTGCAAAAACAAAGCCACGATGAGGTGATTTCATAAGTGAATGCCATAGGAAAGTGGAAAATTCCAATGTGATTCCATTCTAAATTGCAAAAACCAGTTGATTACTTTAGTACAGATAGTATCATGTGCAGAGTATGAGAATCTTTGTCGAGTTTCTTAAATATTGTGTATCTCATTGTTTTTGTAAATAACACTAAGTTATATAGTTTTTTTCAAATAATCATTTTCAGGCTAAGCATACACATATATTACATATTTTGTACATACTTTTGTAAATAAAATTCACTCCTGTTCTACTCATTGAATCGGAGTTTTACTCTCAGAATTCCCTCTTTGCAATAGTGACGCTGTATAAGAACACCATTCAAAGGTTGAATCCCTGCTCAACGATTCAGTGGACAGCAAGAAAGAAATACCAATATCTAGACGCTGAAAACAGCTTAACAACCCAACGATGATTTAGCACTGTAAGAAACATCATCACAGTAAGTTACCGGTCCAATAATATTAACAACAAAGTATCAAGTCAAACGTCTTGGAAATATCCGGACCACTATTACACTGTTGATCCGTAAAACAAATACTGCTACACTTTTATGACCTAAGCCTAAGCAACAACCATGGTCATCATTCACATACTACTTAAAAAAAAGGTAATTTATGAGCAAATATCATATTATCAGCTTCCGAAACTGGTAATTGGTAGTGTTTCATACACCACCAATTACCAGTTTCGGAAGCCAATAACAGGAAGAGAGCCATCACACAATTTCATCTGTTCAAATTTGAATTGAATCACAGGTTGAATCCTCCAAAGATTCATCCGCAAGGCACTCAATTTTGTCTCCTCATTTATCAATGATTTTTTACTGGTTTCAAGGAGCTAAGCTGAAAATCTCAAAATTGTACTGCAATTACATATAGATCACCATTGACCCATCCAAATATAATTTCAGCGAAGCAGAAATAACATTATTGTATCCAAAGATGGTATTAAACCTGTAAAAAGGAAGATCAAGTCCATCATCAATTTCTTGAAGCTAAAAACAATAAATGAACTTTGATAATTTCTTAATATGATCAATTACTATCGATAAAATATACCTGATGCTGCACTGAATGCATACCTACATAATGTGAAGGAATGAGACAGCAGATCTTTTGTTTTGACCAATAAAGTTAATCAACATTCGAAATATGCAATAAGGCCAGTACACCAAACGCAGATTTCCCCACATGCCCACCACACAATGCATGTATAATTTTCGAACCAGTAGCAAAAAACATCACCGAATCAGTATAGAAATTCATCTATTCCTAGGTTTATTAACTGCAGTAACACTGAGACATTGGAGTAAGCATCACTGAATTAACCTATGGCTACAACTTATGATTACTGGGCAAATTTTTGACTATGCGTTATATTACAATTAACCAGACATAATGGACTACAAGCATGCACAAAAACTCAAAACACGATCAACGCATTCAGCTACCAGTTCAGTTCACTCTAGTGAGAACACTGTAGCACTACCTGTACATAACATGCCACCAAACTAAGAAGAAAACTGTTCTGAAAAGAAAAATGGTAATCATATGTCGATACACTCTCTGTATCGTCTGCCCCCAAATAACAGTATCAATCAACCATCCGATCCGTCAAACTGAAATGCCATCCAGCATTATCAGTTCTCGTTAGCCAGTGTACGTAAATGGATAGTGCATATGCAAATTGATAACCCATCGTGAAGACTACACAACAAAAGTTTTTCTTACCGATAATACCAATTTTAACATAAATTTAACCCTATTTTACTCTTCAAATCGTATTTTACTCTACCAAACTCCCTCTCGGCATTTGTTGAGTTTTCCCCTCTTTTTCTCCCTACTTCTGATGTCCTCTATGCCCTTTTTGTACCATTGCATTGATTTCCCTTTAAGGATCTTACTGATAAATCCATATTTTGTCACCCAGTTGTAATTCGATCAAAAACGCTTGAAGGATTTTCACTAAAGAGCTCTAAAACATCTTCTTTGATGCTTTCCTTGCGTCATTTAAATTTACTTGAGCATTTTTGAAAGGTGGTGAATAGTCACCATCTCTTGGTGTAGAGTTGTTTGCCTTTCTTAGTGAGAAATTTAATCAAAATTAATCATTAGCCAACATTGTCAAATCCCTCATTATGGTCATTTGCTACTAAGGATGACAAGAAAACTTATTTTTTTTAATGTGGCGTACATCTCTGTGAATGTAATAAAATAATTAAATTATACTCATTATTAGTTAATCATATTAACACCCAGGAACTTTTGAATTCCACTCATAAGTTTTGTTTGAATAGAATAAATTCAAAGACATTTTTTAATAAAAATAAACTAACCTCGTAATTTACTATCACCGCCTCAGAAAACTTTGACCCCATTGACTGCGAAATGTATTTTCTGGAATAAATTTGTGTTAAATATTATATAATCATAATTTTAAATTATTTGTTAAAATGTTTGGAAAGGTAAAAAGAGCAGAGTGAAAATTTTTTTTCCTTTTACAATGCCACATAAACAGTTGCCTCATATGTGTCTTCAAGACACACTGACTTTGAATCTTTCTGTTAGAATTTGATATTATAGGAAAGTTGGAAAAATCACCACAGAACCATCAATGAAGTGCATTGTTACGTTGGTAAAACGAACTGGCTTCTATAGGTCCTGAGTGCAAATAAGACAATTATAATTAATATTTTTTTTTTCATATACCATTCCTGTTTTGTAATATTCAACATTATTTCAAGGGTAAGGCACCTGCAATACACACCACCGAGAGCCATGATCCATCATTAAAGTGTGTCACCTCAAACTACTTATTTGACTTTGAATAATGTGAGATAGCAGGATTATTTGACAGAAAAAAATCTATTCTACTGGTAATTCAGTGTTTATCTTAAGTTTTTTTAATGAAAGTTGAAAAAATGTTAACTGAGAAATTGTTAAAAATAAAAAATATTCCACTATTAAAAATATATTATTTCTCCATTATAACAATTAAATGAAACTATGTGATGTATGTATTATTTCTACTTTCTTTAAGTTCTTTACCACGACCTAGGTTTCATTGTATTACAACATCTTCAGATGGATTATTAGCAAAGATTCTATTTTTTTGAAATTCTACAAAATTAACGCCAAATATATTCAATATCGCCATTATAAAGTCAAAAATTAAAGAATGTTGTAAGTTATTTTCACCTTAATATTTTCAATGGGAATAAAAAAAGAATTCTTTCTACATTAATTAACCAACAAATGTAAATGCTTATTTTATGAGCATATATTTTTTGATTAACAAATTGATAACCTGTTGAAAAGAATTATTCATTGTATCAGTGACTCTCTCCGCATTTATTTTTGTGTTATGTCGAAATATCACTTATGTTGACAATATGTCGAGATTTATCAATTATTATGAGCAAATATATTCCTACATTTGCTTCGAATGACAGGATCGTAGTCTTATTGTGCATAAGTGGATGCTTATTTTAAATGATTAAGTTCTGTTTACTTCCCATCAAACTTGTAAATTTAATAAATATTCTTGAAATACTCTTACTGACTCTGCGCGATCATCCTGTCAGGACTCCAAGACCGCACAATTAGCATTTTCCTGAAGACATCTATTGAATTATAACCATCAGGTATCGTTTCCTCTTCAGGCGCTTCTTTGTCAAACCTTAAAAAAAACTCCAATTTCTAATCTGATATTCCAATTTCTAATCTGATATTCGTATATTAAAAAAATTATAACCTGATATTGCATCTATATTTAGTTAGTACTAATTCTGGGGACTTGATTTTATCATTTGTTAAGTCAAAGAATGGTTACTATATTAGATGGAAAAAACAGAAGTAATTTCAATTAGTTTATTTCATTATCAGAATTATTCTAAACATTCATATGGTATATTTTCTTTTTCTTTTTACCATATTTTCCAGGCCTTCTCATTGCTCGCCACTTGAGACAATACGTTTGCAAATAGACGCAAACTTGACAACTGAACCAGATTCAACCATGACATGTCAGATATCCATTTAAATGGTTTAGGGGGACACGCATTGAGATCAAGAGCAGCTCCACCTGTGGTAAGATATAAGTTACACATTATTTTCTCATTATATTTTTTTTGAAGTGAAACTTCTTCGATCACAATATTACAATTCTATAATGAGGACATAACGAAAAGTGAAACACATTGGTTGTTATAAGAGTTGGTAATTTCCCTCTAACGGTAAGATTTGGTTGTATAAGTGAATAATAGCTGGCCACCATTAAAGTAAGCCTGGATTGCCTAGCTTTATTAATATTGACCGTGTATAAAAAAAATTGAAACAACATTATGTATTGATAGCACTGAGACTAAATCTGATTAAAAATCTGAGTTACAAGAATACAATCCATGTCATCTTCATCATCAAGCTAAACTTAGCATAGGATAAGCTACAAATACGTAGACTACTCTACCATGCAACAGGATATTAAAAGAGGAATCCGTCTGTTTAAACTTAAATAATGAGATAAGTTTTTTAGTCAGAACTAAGATTAACGTAATGCTTCGGAATAAGACTTCCGACTATAAAAAATATTATCTGTTACCTTTGATAAATGTCTGGAACTCATCGTATGTAATGTACTGCCTTTGTAGATCAATTTTTAAAGTCATCAGTATTGTAAAAAGATGCTTATGCTTTTCATAGAACCCACGGCTAATAAATTTAAATATGTCAAAAGTCTGAAAATACATAGAACCCATTTAATCAATCTATTATTTTGATGGTTAATCTGTCAAATTACAATTTCTTGCAAAAAAAGTAACTAAGTTTACACAGGTACTGTGAAAAAAAATATTTTTCTTTACCAAGTTGTAAATGTTCTTGTTCAGTTGTACTACATAAGTCAATAAAGTCACATTTGAATTTCAACTACTAAATATTTAAATAAAAATTAAGTGAATCCTTATATTAAAAAACAAATTTAAAAGGAATTACCAGATAGTCGATAATAAAACCTATCCGTCTGTGAGTAATAGGACTTTTTTCAGATCTCTCCATAGAAATATCAAAACGTTCCAAAAACTGTGCTAAGGATGTTTGGTACATACAGCACACGAGTGACATATTACAGACCAAGAAGTAAAGCACACTGCCTCGAGTGGCTACTGGCCTAAACTCTTCACGAGCAGCGTTGATCTTTATTTCAGTTTCTCGTGCTATGTCCAGTTTTTCTTTAACCTGAACAAAAAAAAATTACTAACTAATGTAGAAAGTTTGGATGGATGGTTACTCTATAGATCCATAATTACTGAATAGATTTACACAATTTGGCACAAAAATAGATTATAATGTGGATTAATAAATAAGCTACTTTTAATCCAAAATTTAAGTAATTCCCGAGTGATCAATTTTTTATAATATTCAATAGGTTTCTACTTAGTCCTTTAGTATTGTCTGTTAGGAAAATTTTATTCTGAATTCCTCAATACAAATATAGTTACAGTGGTGTAGCATATAAAGTTTTCTCCCCTTTTATAACATAACGACGATATTACTACTGAACATAAACAGGTTTCCAAAAATAGGAACGGAGATAAATTATAGCCTGAATTGGCCCATATGCTACATTATGTAGCTACATGAACAAAATCGCAGGCAGAAACTAATTATATATAAATTTGTTTGAATCTTGTCAATTAACAATGTTCTACTTTTGTCAAATATTAATGCAAATCTAAATTAACAACTTATTAAGTTATACTTAGTCAAAGTAATATCATTTTATTACAAATTGTGTATCAATTTCAGTGGAAGTGGAAGCCACAATAATTGATGGAATCTCTGTTTGTTTTGAATCAGTGTAATCCAGTTACAATATATGACAGGGTTCTTCTACGGTTCAAAAAACCTTTACCAAATTCATGGGAGATCTTGGTTCCGCTTGTACAATTTTATAATTTATACTAATGGGTTATAGTGTATTATAGTGTAGTGTAGTATATCTAACTCTTTGTATGTATGTTTTCTAATAAAAGGTTTAAGCTTAGCATACGTTGTAACATGCTCAAAATGTACTTTTGCTTTAAAACTGTCACTCAAAATTATATTATTGGGAACTTGAAAATACTTTGTAAATGTTAATATCTAATAACAACAGAAAAAATATGTCAATTTTTAAAAATGACAAAGAAAGTGATTCCAGTGCATCCCACCATACCTGGCTGTAAACTGGCAGTACCATGTCTTGCCTACATCAGGTACCATACCTCGGGTACACAAGACACCAGGAAGGACTATTAAGCCATCATCAGGTTACAAAGAAAACATTTTTTTAATGTCGACACCATAGTGAGCAAGTCAATATTTAGATTTGAAAGCCAAAAAAAGATCAAAAGATCAAAATTTATTAATGCTAATTGTATAAAATTTTGAATTCTTAATAAGTTTCATGATTGATAATAAATTTCGTATCCTAAATAAGTTCTAAGTTAGAAAGTGATTTATAAATGGCACAAAATAGCTCCTATAAATAATGAAAGATGCGTAAACAGCCAATTTTTTGAAAAAACTTGCCTGCACACTGCCTTGCGCTGAAATAGATTCATACATACTTATGGAATATTTTTTAATTATGCAAATCATGGGATCCATTTTGGGACAAATTCCTTTGGACCATAGTACAGTAATAAACTTTTGCAATATACTGATATACTGAAAAATCTATGGACAGCACACTAGAGACCATTAGAACTATTCCTTAAAATTATTGTTTTAGGCAATTTTCACACTGGGTGACTTGTCAAAACAATGATTGAAAAAAACGTAACCCAATAATTTAATTTTAGGCTAAAGGTTTCCTACGTAGATGACAAAATATGCCCCTCGTGAACAACATTTAGAAACTAATTTATAAACATGTCCATTGCAAAATATATCCAGCAAATATTAATGCTTTTTTAGGGTAGTAGGATGGATTTTTTTTTATTTTAATTGTAACTTTAATTTTTCTTGCACAGATTTGTAATATTTAATTAAAATCATGGAAAAATACCTCTGTAGCCGTAGTTTTTGTCACATTCAATACTTGAATCAAAGACACGTCTTCTACTAATGAACCTTGTATAGTTGTCAATTTATGCAACAGATTTGCTTCCAATTCCTGGATCTTTCGTCTGTTAGCGGTGACATCCATTATCAAAGTAGTTCTTTCTGTTTCCAGCTCATTCTTTTCAGTCAATATCACACGTCCCAATAACTGATCCTCCAAGCCTAATAAAAATTTTAACCATAACCATCTTTGGTAAGAGGATTTATGAGACTACTTAAACTTACTAGCCTACTTAGATTTACTTCAAATATTCAGTAAAATATTTTTTTGGACTTTTATAAAGTACATGAAATCTCATTTAACTGATTTCAAATTTTTAAGTTGACACGTATTCACGTGGGACAGTAAAGAATTTGTAATGCAATTTGCACAATTATTCAAAATTAACATTGACACAACAGTGAAAATACAATGAAAGTGCATTGTCTCGAGTTAAATATTCATATTATATACAGCTAAAATATGGTTATATACAGGTAAAATACAGGTTATATACAGGTAAAATATGAAAATGATTTAACGATTATTTGTTCAAGAACCTGCTAAGTACAAGTGGAACTTGCACAACGAGCGTTCAATACATTAACATATAAGGGTACATAATATTTCTATTAAACTATTTACAAATATCAATTTTTCACAATGCAAACATATATGTCTGCTATATCTTTCAAAGGTGTAAAAACATAGTGCTTATTTCAAAAATTATAATGCCTACAATCATCGTTGTAGTTTTCCTCTTTTGCATAGACTTCTAAAACCTTTTTTTCATAATTGCAAGATAAGTAGCTTCGGCAATAGCGAAGGCGGAGTGATCTATTTTGTTTGCATATTTTTATTGAAGATATGCTGCCTACATTGAAACAAATATTTTTGAGGCTCTTATTATTAGCACTTTCAAACTATATCAAAATTTCCATATAAATATTTTTGGGTGTTTGGTATTAAAATATATACGCGGGTTAATATGCTTTATTATTATACCCGATTTCAAGTTTCTGCGTGGAGTGGTTTCTGAGAAAATGTTGCTGTAACAGATGGACACACATACAAGTGAGAGTTCCGTTCTTTCCTTTTGAGGTTCCAAAAAAATAATGAAAACTTTTCTATGATAAAAACAAATGGCAATGTAGCATCAGGGGTGGGCGATACAAAACATATATAGATATTGAAACTATATCTTGTATCAATATCGTAAAAATTTGTCTCGATCTGAACTGTAACTATATATTGGACAAAATGCTATATTTCCCCACGTGATGCGTTACGAATATTCAAGTGTTAACGCAGATACGGTATTAAATATGGATATTTGGAATATAGTAAACAGCAGACCAATATTACCGTAAAAACCAATATTACCGAATCCGATACGATATGACAAAATATGATACGAGCGAGTGGCAGCTATACCAAACTGAGTGGAAGAGTACGCGTTGAATGAAATTGTACTAGTTATTCATCCCGCCTTAGTTAATTTGCATTTTGTTGATATTTGTCCTTGAAGTTTGCATCGAAGAAATTGGGACCACAGAACATGTATAGCAATTGAGATATTTTTATTCTATGTTTAGATTTGTGTGTGAAAGTGCAAATTTTTGCATTAGGTGTGTTGAATTGTTTAATTTTACCATTTAATGAAAAAAAAAATTCACATATTAATAGGTTAATAGTTTTAGTAATAAATTTCTTAGTTTATAAATTAACAAAAAACGTCAGACTTGCTTTAATTTAAAGTAAAAAATTCTTTGTATATTACTTAAATATAATTAGTAGGTGTGAGTAAATAGTTTTAGTTGAAGATGTGGAAGAAGTGCAGTATAAATATGTGAATAATACCTTCTCATTTTTTAAATAGTTCATCAATTTTGAATAAATTCGTTACCTAAACCTTGAAAAAAAAAATAATGAAAACGTCTTATAAATAATTGATAGAAATGTTTTAATCGTATAATTGATAGAAATGTTTTAATATGTCTAAATATTATAATTATTTTTTGCACAATTATAATATTAACCTAAAATACTCAATTCAAATACTAATTGCATTTCTGAATATTGCATGACATAAAATATTACTTTCATGACAGTGGCATGACAATAATGTTCTTTTAAAAAGTTTTTAATTTAATTTCTCTAAGATAATTTATTATTTGATCAGCAATGTGTTAATTTTTGTTATAAACATGAATTATTCGAAATATGTGTAAAATTAAAAAAGAAGTCTATTCTTAAGACACAAAGTAAAACCATAAACATTGAAACGTCTAACAAATATTAACGAGAAATAAGTTACATGTAAATATAACATATGTATTGTTTACCAATATATAATTCAAGAAAATATATAGTTTCCCAATCCGATATGAAATATCGATACATAGTTTCGATTTGATAATCTGTAAAAGCTATATTACCCACCGCTATGTAGCATGTAATAAGCAGGCATAGCAAATTTTAAGATTTTCAATAAACGTGAAGTGAGAAGAGTGTATTAAATGAAACAATTTTTACACTACATTTTCAATTGTAATCACATTTTGCCAACAGTTGTATAGATATGAAATAAGTAAAGTTTCATTACTATTTTACAAAAATATAATAGTAACAACTTTGTAAATGCTGGGTGTAGAACAATTATACTTTTATTACAAATAATTGTACTTAATTGAACCGTATCAATTTACATTTCAGTAGTGTATGCAGCCAGAATAAAAAATGGATTAACTTTCCACAATGTGGAATTCTTTCTCAGCTACTATCATTCCTTTATCTTATGTCATTTGTGGGTTTGATTAAATGGGGACATATGTATATGTGCAGGACGTATAAAATATAATGCACAGAGTATAAAATATAACTGAAGATGGAATGCAAGCGTGGCATGCGCCACGATTATGATCCACGTAACATACGTTGTTTACTGCACAATGACATATATTTTACTAGCAGCTCGAATGCAATAAGTGTTAGAGCTCAGTTGTTCATTAGGGCCCAAAAAGATACTTTTGTGCCATAATTACATGCAAAAATAATTTAAATTATATGCAAAAATAAAAGAACCAATTCTGGAATTTTCTATAATCGATGAGTTAATTTCAACAGATTTTGTTTGGTATTAATTAAAAATGTTAATAACGACATTGTTGCACTGGTAAGTGTCACTAATGCAGGATACTTCATATCATTATCGCATAAGTATTGATAATGTTGATATGTTTGGAAACTGTCTTCTTAATGAGATTAATTTTCACACTTTAAAACAGTATGTGAAATTACATAAAAAAAGTGAATTTACATAATAATATATTTAATAATAATTTTGTAGTATAATCATTATAGGGAAATAAACGATTGATACGTTTTTCATTCATTTTATAATATAAACTAAAAAAAATAAATAAGATTTGCTTAATGATAAAGTCTGAAGTATCCATTGTTTCAATAATATATAGAAAAAGTTCCGTTTAAAAAAATTAATTATTGTTAATTATTGAACACATGGGTACATCTAGATGAACAATTTTTGTTTTAAGACTCATGATAATTCAAGAAAGCTAAACAACTTTTAAATTCTGCCAGTTTAATATTTTAGTCCTTACATTTAACAGCTTGTCTCATTGAAATATGTACTGTATATACACTAAAGACCCCTCTAAAGGAGAAACAAATTGAACTCACTGTATGGAATAGAACTAATTTCCTATAAAAATTGGCACAGTTTGTTCAGCACAGCACACATTTTCAGAATAATGATGCACTGACAATTTTTAGGTGTTATATTTGAATTATTCTGTTACATAAACTTTATTCTTTTATCTTCTATTATTTATATATTAAGACTTATAACCGTATGTACACATTATCACTATGGTATGTTAAATGCATACAATAAATATTTTTGTACCCGTAAATATTATAATTTAAAATTTATTTTTTCTTATTAAAAATTAAATTGACAAATATCAAATAATCAACATATTACGGTGATTTAATTCGATATTGTGGTAAACGATCAATAAATGTGTAAACAACACTAAAGTTTTAGAACCTTTCTTATGAGCGTATTAAGTATATGTAACAAGTGTTCGAAAATGAAAACACAATACAATACCTCCATGATGATTTTGAGCTGAGATGGGGGAGTACACCACAATGTAATTGGTGTGTTTATATTGCATTTGTTTCAAATTGGCGACATGTGTTTTCATACAGTGCCCAGAACATACTGTTTCTATTTTATTTTATGTTCGGTATGTGTATGTGTGCACGTATGCACATGCGAGCATGTGCACGCTTGCGTGTGTGTACGTTATTCTATTTTATTTTATGTTCAGTATGTGTATGTGTGAATGTATTTACATGGGAGCATGTGCACACTTGCGTGTGTGTATGTATAAGCTTATGTGTGGATATATATTTATATGTGTATGTGAATATCTATGTGCACTTTTTACTTTTTACTTTATATTTTTAGCTGTAAGAAACTAAATCACAAAATTACAAAAAAAGTAAAAATTACACTATTTACCATATTTCAAAGATAATATTCTGTGAAAAATTTCATGTTATCGTTATATACATAATATTATTCAAAGTCTATTAAAATGTGTAGCCAAGTAAACATTTTGGCTCGCGTGTTAACTTTTTATTCCAATTATATGACAATGCCTTTTAAATCTTTCGATAGGTCATCTATTATTTGTATTTTCATATTTACTAGAAGGATAAGAAAGTTTTGAAAAAAAATAATGATATTTCAAAATATTTTTAAACTTACAAATTTGTTTAACAAATAACGTAGCACTTACCCAACATGGTGACAGTAAAATCAATGATGGAAGTCCGTGCTGAAACCTCAGGTGTATATGCAGGATTTGGAAGCTTTGTTGTCATATAAATTCTAAATCCTGGTGTGACATCCACCTCCTTGTCCCCAATTTTTACCTCGAGAGAAAAAAAAGTTAAATTTATTCATCCATATTTAAATTAAGACATAAAATAATGTTGATTTTTGAAAGTTATGGGTATAGTTATATATACATATTATTTATTCTTACTTTATATGATGTACCAATTTTTATGAAATTCCTTTCGAGAACGTTGTCCATGGCCGGATCTAGTTCTTCACCTATGTCCTCTATCAGTAGAGGAAATCCTAAAGAAACACTGTCTTCCAAGTGATTCCTGTTTTGAAAATTAACACGAATTACTTGAAACTTTACAAATTTGTTATAAAATAAGAGATAACACTTTATTTTCACTTCGTTGTTTGAAATATATCAATAGTTCCGGCAAACAGCACCCAATTATCATCGCCAATCATACTTAATGCACAATCTTGTAGAAACTTTCTAACACATCCATATAAATAAAATTTAAAGAACTTTCAACTTGTTTACTTCAACTCGCATTCAACTGTCAAAGCTGTTTACTGCTTGCTAGAAAATTCTCAAATTTAATTTAGATTTTCTAATAAGTTTCGAAGATTCTAGCAGCCCACATATAAATTAGCAGCACCTCCACAAATTTTAGTCTATTTAAAAAATGGCCTTCGAAATGGCGGAGTTATCAAACATTAAATAAAACATCTACTCAAATGGAAAGTCCATTATAGTCTCAAATAAATCAGCGACCTACTGAATATAGGAATTTATTGTTAGATCCTCTAACATCAATATATTTACAGTTATGTCATTTTAAGGGTTTCGTTTCTTCCAGTTTGTTTCCAAATGGAACCCTGCTATTGTCACTACACTGTCTGTCTATCTAGCATTCTCTAGTTCTTAAATTGAATAAACTCTATACTTCCAATTTACATATAGTTTATATTGATTTTACCCAAAACTGAAAATCTTACTTGGAATTCTGAATTTAATAATAAAAGTTAAAAATTGTTTGTCTATACAGTCTAATTTAAATGTTATTACCTAAAGTATTTGTGGTTTAGGGATGATAGTATCAACTTATTTTGCTTCTCCATATTCTTTATCCAAATCTTGCCTTGAGTTTGAGGATCAATTAGTAGAGGAAACCTGGCTGCTTTAGTGACAATAATTCCATTTTGTATAGATAATTCATCATTGGGTAAACCATTAATGTTCCATTCACCAATCTACAGAAAAATGAATTAGCATTAAATCAAAGGTGAATAAACAGGGTAACTGTTTAATAATAACTAAATATCAGTTGATATGAATATGCAGTTCAAGTTAATGAACAATTTGCATGAATTCAAATTTTTTATAATGTTTATTTTATGAATATTTTCTGATATAGATAAATTTATTTACCATAAAATAATGTATGTTGTGTATAATATTGTTTTTGTTTAACGTCTTCGAAAAAGATAAATTTTTTAATTAACTTTTTGGTATCTCTTGAAATTTTTTACATTTCACTATTGGATCATTTAATTCAAAAAATTTCAAATTAAAAATTTATACTAACAAATCAGGTTTCTCACTTCTGTAACTAAAAATGTTACTACATTAAGTTTTAAAACAAAGAAGTTATGTATAATATCTAAGGATGAAAAAAGTAATTCATTTTATTTAAACCACGATGTCACTCACAGTAGCATTATCAGTCAGCTGATCAGCTATGTTCAAATTCATTGAAACCGGAATTTTTCTCCGTATTAACTCAGAAGTCCAATTGTTAATAAGGAGAGCACGGAATTCCTGATTAAATGGGCCCGAGTAAGACAAAAATCTGCAAAAGAAGCCATCAGGTTAATTCAGCATTTTTAACTCATACTTTAATAATAGCTTTATTCAAGGGATCATTTCTAATTTACTAATAAAAAACATTTGGTGAACTGCAAACACAATCAATGTCTAAATGGAGGACTGCAAAGACACTAGGCACAAGCTCAATAACTAGTAGTTTTTTAAAAACTGTAAGGGGAACGAGATAACTACCCAGGAATGGTTAAGCGAATTTAAAGGGAGATAGGTATAATAATTTGTAAATTACAAGTAATACAAATATATCTTTTAGATACTGCAATTTTCTATGACATTATTAAGATACGAGGGTAAAATAAACGTTTCTCAGCATAGCACATATAGCAACATTGCTATAAATGAAATTTTTTATTACGTTCATAGATATTTTGTAACAACGTACATGAAATTGATATGACAAATATTTTTCTTTACATAGCTTTTAAAATAGATATATTGTCTGAATTTCATTGAAACAGATAAACTCAAATATGGCACAGTCAAAAAGTTTTATACAGTTTATCGCTAAAGAAAATCCATTAAAAGTTGAAAAAAGATTTACAAGGAGACTGCACCTTCATTTTTAATACTGAATAAATAGATAGCTGAATTAAAACACAGTTATATTTTTTTTAAATGTGATCAACGTGAAAGTATTGAGATTAAATTAAATAATTTTATCTATTGTGTCAGAGTGTATGTGACTTTAAAATAACACTTATAATACAAAAGCAATTCACACTTTGCTGGTTTTGATATGACAGGTAAGATATTAAATGAAAACGTAGGGAATATAGTAAAAAATATCAAGAGAAAAATTGAGAAAAGGTGAAAATGGAATGCTAATAGAATGCTTGAAAATGGCATGTCAAAGCCTGTAAGAATTTTGTGAAAGAAAAGAGATTTAAGAAAAAATAAAAATTTACCTTTTTTTGTAGAAAAGTGGTGATTCTTTAATAAAAATGATAGGAAGAATTGAATGGACTTGTTAATATATATGTACACACCTCACACCAAGCCAGAAATCAATATGTGAACATCGCATTGTGAATGGATAGATTCCTTAGTAGAATATCTACTAAAGAAATTTATGTTCATTATGTAGGTTAAGTTTAATAATATTTACCCAGTAAGCAATAGTATATCACCAATGAGTCTCTCTATTTCAGATTTAAATAAGGCAGATTGTTCAGTCCAACGAACTCTTTCTCCACTAAGGCCATTGATGAGTGCAGAAGCAGCATCCATCTTTTGTTGGCATTTAGCTGCATCTTCCAACACTCTTGCTTGTAACTCCATAGCTTCATCTAATGTTTTCTTCACTATGGCTAAATCAGCCTATGTGTTGGGCATTTCCAAATTTCAGAATAAATCCATTTAATATATATACCTTACTACATCAGAAATGCAAATTTTATTAATTCCCTGACATATCAATTTATTTACTTAACCCATAGATGGCCCAGGTTAAAATTAGCAGATAGATGCAGAAGGCCCAAAATGTGTGCAACATCTAGACCGGGGCGCTCAGTTCGTCTACGGTTTAATTACAAATTTTAATGTAAACAAAAGTGACAAATACGTATTGCAAACTGATTGTCGTTAAAGTAATCTCTTCAAGTAAACCACAAATTGGATTTAGCACAAGATTTAATATAGAGAGAGTATACATTCAGGCTATTTAAAATAAAATACATTAAAGGTTAACGTATATGATATTAAACCTTGTTCAGCATTTAAAAGATATTGTAACAGTTCTAGAAATTTGTTTGCTATGATAATTACCTCACCTCACCCTTGCCACTGTGCATATGTAACATGTTAATATAACAAGTACCTAGCTGTCATGACATAATTTTCCTAAAAAAATAAATTTGCTGTGGTCCTTTGGTTTTATGCTACATTCTTTTATATTCACTCTTATAACATAAGAAACAAATGTATTATATAAAAATTTAGACTATTTTCATTAACAAAGTATAAGAAATTTCCCATTATTTTTTCATATTTTCCTTTGACTTATGTTACTTTATTTTTTCAGACACTCGAGGTTTCCATCCAAAATTCATTACTAGTTTAAAAAAACAATGATTGACATGTTCCAATATTTTCACGTTGGAAAAATGTGATAAAGTTTTAACTGCAAATTTTCAAAGTTAATGCTTTAACATATTTTACTTCCATCATAAGTTTATTATTTTGTTATTTAATGTAACCTTAAATTATAATTAAGGCTTCAGTTTCACATGCAGGCTTAGTTTTGTCTATTTCTTTCTTGACTATACTCCAACTAATTTTATATTTAAACTTAATTTAATTTTAAATTTAATGTTAAATTATATACTATGTCACTAAATATTGTTTATCTTTGTATAACTAAAATATAAAATATAGATAATTAAAATATCACCTCTTTTGCCGCTAACAAACTTTCGGCAGCATCCAATTCTTTCTTTGCAGCTTGATACTTAGCCTGTTGAACAGCCAAATTAGCCTTTAACGGTAGTACATCCTTATTGACACTATAGAACTGGGCCATGGCAATAGTCCATGAAATTAAGCCTGCTACATTACCACATGCAGTTTTCGCAGCTTCGAAGGTATATTGACTGTAGAAAAAATAATAAACTGATTACATTAATAAATTCTTCAAGATTTTAGACTCAATTACTGGCAAGAATGATACTAATATTTCTACTTCATTTATTTGGATATCAATCATTTAGGAATGTCTGCCATTCATATGGGATATACAACTCAGAGAACAATTAACTGAATTATCTTCAATAATACCTTTATTAAATAGACAATTACTATTTTTTTTATTTTTAACAATTGGACAATAAATACTGTATACATTCATTGTTTTTAAATTGGTATAGCAAGCCAGTTTCTATGGGGTATGCGGAGTACAAACTAAAAAAATTATATTCAATAACATTTTTTTGCCCCTTATCCTGTTCTTCAGATACACCATTTCGACATTAAAGCGAAATTTAAATGCTCTATAGTGCACGCACACTGAGTGCCATGAAGCATCATTAAAATTGCATGGTGAACACCTTATTCGGCTTTGAATATTGAGCGAAAAGTGTATTATTTCACAGAAAGAAAAATTTGTTCAGTGCTTATCTTAAATTTAAATGCTTTGGGAATGATATTTGTTATGCTGGGATTAAAATAGCCCTGTGATGTCCAATGACGCTATTAAGATGACTCTAAACACGTCTATTTGCCTTACTGGCGAAAATACCGAGTATTAAGATAGTAAAATAGTTCTTCATTCCTGCACATATTTCACAATAATACAATGTAATCATTTCGAGTTGGCCTCTTTGATTTCTCTTAATGAGTACATTGGTATCCTGTGTCTGATAACGGAGTCGGAAGGTGGTCACTGAAATTCCACGATGATGTAATGTAACAGACTTTGGGATATTTGATTTGTCTCTATATGTACTCTGGTCCTAGATATTATCATGTATCTGCCAATAAAGCCGGAAGATGATCACTGTATCCTTTATTTAACAATAGAGTCAGAAGGTGTTTACTGTAATTCTACAGTGGGTACAATATAATACCTCAGGTTTAAGCTTGTATGTCTTATGAATTTGGACATGTTTGATTAGTTCCAATGTATACTTTGGTCCTAGTTAGTTTCCAGGATCTAATAGCGGTGCCAGAAGGTGGTCACAAGAACTCCACAGTGACAAATTAACTCACTCGAGTTTGAACTAATTTGATTTATCACAATAAGTACTCTCTTCCTAAATTGTATCCAGTATCCGATGATCAAGCCAGAAGGTGGTGGCAGAAATCTTAAACGGAATGTTGAACCGACTGATGAAATCAAAATATGTGAGCAGCAAATGAATATTGATTTCAAATTGTTACACAAAACATCCTTAATCATAGATGTAGAAACAACAATCGCTTAAGATTCTTTATTACAAAAAATACAGAAATGAAGATATTTTTATATCATTTGATAAAAAATTTACTACACGTCATACTAAAGTTGTTGTTGGTATTGGTTGGTTGGTTGGATTTTACATCGAATCATTTAATAAAATGTCCATAGAAACAAGTTTTTAACTTCTTTTTTCTGAACTATCAAAATCCTACCACCGACATAATAAATTACAGCATTTATATGCTCGTTAGGTTTTATTGTATAAGCAGATTCTATTTTATAAGCATTGTGTATAAGTAATACTGTTGACTTGCCAGTAGAAGACTCTAATTTAATTTTGCTATTTGGGATGTCACCGATTGTACCAATATATTTATTCATTTTGTTTCTATTTTGATAAGTAATGGTAGGACAGGCAGTTTAGCAGTTAACGTAAGCCTATTAATGTAACACACCCGGTCAGGCAGTCTAGTGCTTGAGGTCACTAGCATTTATCAGTTCGACGAAAGTACATTTATTTGAAACGGAATACAAAATTACAAAAAATATTTATAATTTGTTCTTGTTATATTCTTAAACAAATAATCATATTGACATATAATATTGATACTAATGTTTTACGTATACGTATATTTAAATTAGGAAAATGGACGCGTAAACAACAACAGGGACACATATACCAATTACTTGCCAATTCTCGTCATTATTGTTAATTTAAACTAAATTAAATTTACTACACAATTTAGTATCGAGTATAGTTGCTATAGTAGGATATAGTAATTTGACATCAGTGCAATATCGATGTACCAATGTACTACGTGTCTCTATAGAAATGTTGTACCAAGCTTGTTGATACGTGTCATAAAGTTGATTTTTAGTATCAATGTGTAAACTTCTGACTTTTTTTCTCCTTACCACAGGAGCTTTATAGGATTCAGATCTGGGTTTTTACGGGTCAATCTAATACTGGCATAGACACTTTTGCAAGGAATGATTTGATGGACTGTACTATATGTTTTGGGTCGTTATCATGTTAAAATGTCTATGTAATGGATGGTTTCTTAAGCGTAAGTCTGCATGATTTCCTATAATATTTCTTTGTATTGGTATTAATTAAGTCACTTCAATTTTTTTATGGGTTCCATTGGAAGTCTTGAAAAATAGTCCCAACAGTCTCCATGTTTTATTTGCTTTTTTGTATATTTTAAGTTTTGAATGCCCTACCTATTTTTCCATCTGACCAAATGAGATTTATCATGAATCAAAAAATCGGAAAATATCACATATCTACTCTGAGAATAGATCCAATGTTTATATTTCCAATAAACAACAAATAAGTGTTCACTTCTTGACTAAAAGAACTTTTAGAGTAACTCTTCCGAACAGCTTTGTACCCACTAATCATCTTTAAAAAGTCCTTTTGCTTATTCGCCAGCAACCGGTTGTGGCCCAAATACTTCCATCTTACTTTATATGGAATATTTAAACGAATATCTCTTGAGAATTATGACCATCCTACTATCTTATTGCGGGCTTTGTTTTTCTTGGTATTTTCTTTCTGTGAATACTGTCAGTTGTATTATGCATATTGAATTATTGCACTGCATTATAAACCATGTGTTTGGAATAATTTAGATGATTTGCTTTTTGAAGTATGATCATTCACAATGATAAAATTAATAATGCATTATTGCATCACTATTCTTATTTAGATCGATATTTATTTAAAAAATTACAATGAAAAAGTGCACAGTAAAATATGATATTTAAAAATGCCAACAAATTAATGGTGAAAAAAGTACAGACTTTTTAATATTGGAATACAAAGATCGTAAATGTGCCGAATTATATGGCCAGACAAAAAATTCAGTACCTATATATCTTAGTGATTTCTTTCTATGTATATTACATAGAGATTATTATATTATTTCTACATATATATATAGTTTATATGTGTATAAAAAGATTTTTATTATTATTCCAGAAACTAATAAAGTCAAAATTCATATTTACGGAAATCTGAAGTATGGTTGTAACAAGTCAACCATTTCTGCATTAATTTCATCCTTAGCGTAATTCACCAAGTTAGACAAAAATCTTGAATCAGCCATAACCTGGAGAAAACAATATTTCTATTTATTATCTTTTTCTACATATCAAAATCAGCATTCAATATATCACATTTAATCAAATACCTGAAAGGTAAAAAAAAGGTTTTTCTTTTCTTTTTCGACATTCTTAACAAATGCAACATAAATGAATAATACTTTTATTTCAAACTGAAGTTTTTATTATATTGTGATAAACCTGTAATTAAGTACTTATTCTACTATAATTTTTAATACATCTATTACCTAAAACGGTAAAAATGTTATATTTGCAATTGAGTAAAAGCAAGCAGCAATTCATTCTTCTATAATATGATTTTAAAGCATTGGAAATACATACAGAACGAAAATGTTGCTTCTCCAACGAGCTAGATGAGAAATTATCACATGATAAATAACATTTTTTAATAAGAATTTATAAAAAATACTCTTTGGCTTTATTTGTAAAGTAGTGACGATGAGATCCTTCAAAAAAACAATTATTTTTTTAGGTAAATATAAACCCTGCATATTAAAATATATAGTAAATTTTCGTGATTAATGCAACCTCCATTTTTTCTTGTCAACTCTCATATATCTCTTTGGAGATTTATTATTAATGTTATGGTGTAATATGCACATAAGATAAAGTTTTTAATATAAAATCAACCGAACTAAGATAATTTAAATTGTCAGTAAGTGTCCAATTGTAAGATTTTCTGAAATAATAAGTGCAACCCAAGGAAGATGGAAAGACCGCACAAAATCCCCTATAAAATAATTACCTTTAGGGATTCAGCCCAAGACGGTGTCAAAAATTGTTTCTCTGGATCTGGTTTAATTACATCAATTTTCTTTTTAAAAAGAAGGATGACTGCATCCATGATGAGTGTGATTAAAAATGGAGGTTTGCCGAGTTTTCTTACTGTGGCAATGTCAGCAGCTTTAATTGTCTGTAGTATAGGAAATAAATTAATTTGTATCAGTAAAAGTATAATACTAAACATATATCAGGAATTCAATTTCACAAACTTGGTCTACTTTAATAATTTCATATTTTTAATGTGTTAAGAAGTTATGGTGTACTTCTAAAACTAACGTAATTAGCAAAAAACTGGTACTGAATTTTGTAGACATAAATATTCTCACAATAAAGGAAAAAGTGGATAATTTTGATTATCTGGATTATTTATAAAATAAGAAAATTATTTTTACTGGGGTTATTTAGAAAAAAAAAAAAAGGTTTAAAATACTTCTTATTTATTCCTACTGACAGTATAAAATTTTTTTCACCATACTTATAATGTAAACAAAATGAGTCGTAAATTAGTAATTAAAATGATTTTAAGTTAATTGATAGTAAATTAATAATACTAGGGAATAAAATTTATACAGAGAAAAGGTATTATTCAATTCTATTAACAAAAATATACTACTTTATAGTTTTTTTACTTTAAATGTATTACACTGAATAACACTGCAGATGGAAGACCACAGCTGCAAACTGCAAAGCTGCGACACCAGTCAAGTAACGGGCCGTATTATTTAGGGAAAAAAATCAGACGTCAGAAAATCAGAAACAAGTGGTATAAAGATGCTTACCAGACCAAGTATTAGAGCTTTGGGTCATAATATTATTAGGTCATACCATTCAAATATGCGCGTACATGTTTGGTTCGTGTTTTGATAGGTCACGTGAAATATTGAAAAAGTGGCAAAACTGCTTCGTTCGAACAGGCAAGCTTTTTATTGAGAACTTATCAAAGACTCGCATGAATTGGTACGAAGCATTTTAACTTATAATTTGCAAATAAGTCATGTGAGCCGATTCAAAGTTCATGGCCAATATTATAACTAGAGATGAAAGTTGACTCTGTCCTTTATCACGACTATGCGCCATGCCGCAACTCGCTTCTAATCCACAAATTTTGGCTGATAAAAGATTCCTATCTGTCCACATCTGCCTTTCTCTCTAGATTTAGTACCATGCGACTTCTGGCTCCTGATATTGAAAGGGTCAAGATGGAGCAGCTGAAGGTCCTTACGAAAAAGCATTTCAGAAATGCTTTCAAATATGGAATCATCATTAAGATAAGGGCATCGTAACAATTTCGCTTGAAGTACTTCATCGAAATAATGCTTGAAGTACTTATTAATAGCTGACTTCAAAATTAAAATTGTCACCCAGTTCCACAGAAAGTTCCAGAACAGGAAAAAAAGTTTGACATGGCGAAACTAAAGGACGAAAACATCCGCCAGCAGTTTCAAGTGGAACTAAAGAACCGCTTCCAAGCCTTAAAGTCCGAAGAGATCGATACTGTGGAAAACTCTTAGACAAGGACAAAATATGTCTACATAGCAACCAGTGAAGAAGTGCTGGGGTACAAGGACCCGAAGAAGAAGGACTGGATGTCAGAAGGAACCTGGTCAGATATTGGAAAGAGAAAGGACGCCAAGAGTCTTATCAACAACAGTAGGACTCGATAGCAGAAGGCGGCTGCCCAGGCACAGTACGCTGAGGCCGACAGGAAGGTGAAACGGAGCGTGAGGAGGGACCGAAGAGCGAGGATAGAAGACCTTGCGCAGAGAGCAGAAGACGCAGCAAAAAAGGGGATGCGAAAGAACTCTATGGCGTCACAAAAACACTAGCAAGGAAAGGGTTCCGAAAGTCAAGACCCATTAGAAACAAGGACGGAACGTTGCTTACCTCGACGGAAGACCAACTCAGCAGATGGGAGGAACACTTCACCGAAGTTCTTAACCGAGGTTCGGATACAACAGTGCACTTAAGTGACAGAGAGGACAGCGACCCAGACATATCTGTGCAGCCACCGTCTCAGGAAGAGATTGTGGAAGCACTAAAGGAGATGAAATCTGGCAAGGCACCAGGCATTGACAGCATCACCCCAGAAATGCTCAAGGCCGACGTTGGGGCAACAGCCGAACTTCTTAAATCATTGCTAGAGAAAATTTGGAGCGAAGAGAAGCTACCTACTGAGTGGAAAAGGGGAATCATAGTCAAGCTGCCCAAGAAAGGTGACATTACCGACTGTAACAACTGGCGGGGCATTACTCTCCTCTCAGTACCTAGCAAAATTCTCTCCCGCGTCATCTTGGAGCACATCAAGGAAGCGGTGGAGCGGCGAGTCAGAAAAGAGCAGGCGGGTTTCCGAAAACATAGGAGCTGCGTGGATCTCATAAACACCTTGAGGATCATCCTAGAACAAAGCTCGGAATGGCAGAACACCCTGTACCTCACCTTCATTGACTTCGAGAAGGCATTTGACTCGGTCAACAGAACAGTCATGTGGAATACCCTGGCAGAGTATGGCATTCCCATGAAAATCCTCAACATCATCAAGGAGATGTACACGGACTACCAGTGTCAAGTCTTGCACGAGGGAACCCTAACGCAGTCCATCAGCGTCAATACAGGCATAAGACAGGGATGCATTCTTTCCCCAACACTATTCCTGCTTGTCCTTGATAGGGTGATGCGGAAAGTCATAAATGGCAGAAGACAAGGAATCCAGTGGGGAATAACAGACAGACTGGAGGACCTCGACTTCACGGATGACATTTGTCTTCTGGCAGGACGCTTCAGAGACATTGAGGACAAGTTGAAGAGGGTGCAAGCTGAAGCAGGGAGAGCGGGGCTCAAAATCAATGTCAGCAAGATGAAAGCGATGCGCCTCAATACCACAGTTGATACACCCCTGAAGCTGGGCGACAAGAATGTCGAGAAGGTAGAGAGCTTTCAGTACCTCGGAAGTATGGTGACGAGGGACGGAGGAGCCGAGGAGGACGTGAAGAGCAAGGTGAGAAAGGCAAATGGAGCGTTCGTCCAGCTATACCCGGTGTGGAGAAGTGGATCTATTTCCAACAGGACGAAGATCAGACTCTTCAACACCAACGTCAAATCCGTCCTGATGTACGGCTGTGAGACGTGGAGGGTCTCCAAAGGTCTCACCCACCAACTACAGGTCTTCGTCAACAGATGCCTTCGCCGCATCATGAACGTGAGATGGCCGGAGGTGAAGAGGAACGAGGAGCTGTGGGCTGAAACAGACCAAAGACCCATGGCAGACCAGATTAGAGAGAGGAAGTGGCGTTGGATCGGCCACACGCTACGAAAAGCTGATGAAGCCATCGAGAAGGCAGCCCTCGACTGGAATCCCCAAGGAGCACGTGGCCGACCAAAATCTCAAGAGAAGTATCAAAGTATCAAAAACTTACATTACATAATGATATCAAAAACATATGACAATTCATTATAATTTTCCTTTAATTTTAAATACAAAAAAATTCTTTTCAATTCAAACCAGCAAAGCAGCTTCTGCTGCTTCTAATGCAGGCCGCGCTGCCTCCAGCTTGCTCTCTGCCACAGCCTGGTCTGCCGCTATGTCTTTAACTAGGAGCAAAGCACGTTCCTTCACTACTAGCACTTCTTGCTTTACTTCCTCCGCTGCTGCTGCTGACCGAGCAACTTCCTCTAATACCTGATTAACGAGTAAAGTAACATGAGAAGTAGTAGAGTCGGGTAAAGCAAGGTAGCTGTAATCATTTTTAAAAGGAGTGGATATAATCAAAAAATTCTATTAAATGTAATCATTTTTTTCCTGTTTTTGGGCATTTGAAATAATTTCAACATGTAACACAAAATATTCTAGACAAAATAAAATAAAAAAGATAATATAAATAATAAGATGAAAACATAAATTGTAAACCACATGGGGACTCTACTTCTATATCTCTCAGACTAATTTTCTCTTGGAAAATTTAATGTATACTGTTGGAAATATTTGGAGGAGCCCAAAAACAAACCATTATTTCAATTATATATAAGTATATAAGAGGCATACTGATGAAATAAACTAACGAATGTAAATTAGAAAAAAAGTTTTTTAGATGTTTTTATTTCTACCAGCTTTTCAGCAGTTTTTTCCAGCTGCAGATATGCATTTATTTTGACTTTTCACTCAAATACATAGGTGTCATTTTACATACACATCATTCGATAAGTTAAAGTGATCAATGATCTAAGGCAGGGCTGTCCAAACTACATACCTTCGCGGACCAATTAAATTTACTACAAAAGCTTGAGGGCCGCAGAAAAAAATACTTTTAATTTGAAGTAAAATAAAATACAGGGTAATAATTTCTTTAGACGTTTATTGGTTCTTCGTTAATTTATCTTTAACAATCACATCGATATCAACATCATCATTCGTTGTTGCCAGACGCATTGCATGAAGAAGTGACTTATCTGACAGTGAAGATCTGTACTTAGATTTTATAAAGTTCATGGTTGAATACGCGCTTTCACATAAATAAGTGCTATAAAAGGGGTCTGCCTGTACGTCACATAATTCCAACTGGTAATCAGTCTTTACGGTTTCGATTTGAATCGTTAATGGATTCGTGAAAAGAGACTGTGCTTCCGTGATATCCTCGAGGGGGTGAGAAACTACACCACGGTAGCTCTATGACATTCATTGCATGTGCATACGTTTTTTTATTTGTGTTTGCGGTCTCAGATTCCGCACACAATCAATTGTGTATGAGAAAAAATAAAATTAATACCTTAGTAAGTGTTTCATGTTATTTGTATCTTATTACTTGATTTTATGCTTAAATAAAAGTTTTGTAAATTTAAACATTTCTTATGCTCTTTGTTGTAAAGAATGAGTTACGAAGATTTAAAACGTTGAATATCTCGCATGCTAGGGGAGGCAGAAACAAAAGATCTTGATGATGTTTCGGACAAGGAAGACAATGCGATTGAATCCTCGCCAGCACAGAAAGAGTGTCTTCAATTGGATGGTGAACTTAGTGACAGCGATGACGATGACGTTCCTTTGTCATCACATTATCAATTTGTAAGCCAGCAAGGGAGTATGTATATTGGAAAAGACAGGACTGTTTGGAGTAAAAATCCCCCTAATTCTGTGAGAACTAGATCTACAAATATAATTAGAGAACAATTCCCTAGAATTTTTGCCACCCGCTCTTGATTCGAAATCACCTATAAAATGCTATTCTTACTTCATCAGTGATGAGTTGTTGACCATGATTGTGGATAACACCACTAAATTTATAAGAAATATACAGCCTAACTATTCACGAGAAAGAAATGCTTGAGAGGTAACATTAACTGGAATAAAGAGATCGATTGGTTTGGAATAAAGGGATTGATTCATTGTGGGGTGTGAGAAATGTAGCAGTATGAATGTCGATGACTTATATAACAAGAATGGTTCATCTATGGAAATCGCCAGACTGCTTATGAGTGAACAAAGGTTCTTATTTTTTCTACACTGTATGTGGTTAGACGACAGAGACATTCGGGCTGAGAGAAGAAAACAGTATCATAAACTTGCACCAATCAGGGAGTTTTGGAACGAATTTATCTGAAAGTGCAGAGTTTGTGAAAATTGATGAAATGTTACCGGCATTTCGTGGAAAGTGCAATTTTTGACAATAAATACCAAGTGTGCCAAACAAGTATGGTATCAAAATACTGCGGCCACTGACACAAAAACGTTTTACACATTCAATATGGAGGTGTAGGCTCAACCGGATGGCTCGTTCCATTGCAGCAAAGCCTATTGATCAATATCAGGGTGAAATGTGACAACAGATAATTGATACTCCAGTTGCCAATTGACCACAACTCTTTTGACTGAACACAATTTGACGTCCGTGGGTACTTTGAGAAAAAATAAAACTCTAAAACTACCTTCTTTCTGTGTGACTACAATAGTACAAAATCTGTAGTCGACATAGTAGATAAACTTTGCAGCGTATACAACACCCAAAGAAACACAAGAAGATGGCCAATGGTATTGTTTTATACTGTGATCTATATTGCAACTATAAATGCACAAGTGGTTTTTGAACACAAGAATGAAAAAACTATTATAAGACGAAAGTTTATTGAAGAAATTTGTTATTCGTTCATGGAAGGTCAACTGAAGTACAGATATACCTCTTCCACTATTTCTCAATCAATCAAACTGAGAATAAAAGAAATCCTGAAAATTACTCTGAAAATGACCAAGAAGCATCACCTTCAAACCAAGATCTACGTATTGAAGGTCGTTGTTGTTAATGTAATAGGAAAAAGAAGCGCAAAATAAAGTATAGCTGCTTTAAATGTGATAAACTTATATGCCTATAACATGTGATGGTTATATGCCGAGAATGTGCATCTCCAAAATATTTATAAGAAGTTGTTTCTTAAAATAGTTATAAGAAGTTTTTTTATCTTGTTTTCTTTTTTTATTTTATTAAAATTTAAAGTTTCATGAAGAAACATCTGAAAAATAAGTGTGATTTTAGAGTTCCTATAACTTGGTGCTATTGATGATGAATATTGATTGATCTGGAAGATGATTATAGTCTGTCTATTAGTTATTAGAAATAATTAAGAAAATTTCATTTTGTTTTGTTTTTGTTGATTTACAGAGTTGATTTGTGTCTAAAGAGAAAAATATTGAGTTTTTATGGACTTTTTTCTATCAAATACAAATTAAAAAAAATAATGAATAAATAACTTATTATTATTATTATATACATAGAGAAGACTTCTTTTAATTATATGATACACAATGATTTGAAATATTGTTTTTCCAAAAAAGACACGTAAAGTTGCGGAATCACAGACAGCACGCGACTGCTTGTGTTTGGCGCAAGGGTGCGAACGCTGGAAGGTTATAATAGATATAACAACAGAAAATTAAATTTTTAATTAACAATTTTTTCAAGTAATTGATTTTCTTGTTCTTTTCTGTCATATGTAAACTATCATGTTTAAGTTAAACAAATAAATAAAGTTATATATATAATGTTAAGTTAAACAAATAATAAAAAAATAACAGTAAAATTATTGATTTTATAATAAGAGGATTTTGATTATAACTTATTACAGCAGCTCGACCATACTCAGTGTTTCTAGTATAATAATCATTGCGTAAATAAAGTTAATTTTTTAACTGTAAATACTTACCTCGTCAGCTTTAGCAGTAGCAATTTTGATTTCTTTTTCCTTTACTTCTAACTCTTGCTTCAATACGTCCACACTCTTCGCTGCTTCTACTAACTTTGTCAATCCAGTTGACATCCTGAAATTAAGTAATGAATAAATAATCCTTAATTTTATACAAAATACTTTATTCTACCTCAGAGTAAATGAAACTGGAACCTTTTGGCCATTTCTGCAATATTTGTATGTTTTTCCTTATATATACTTTTATAACCCTCTAAAAATGATAAGTAAGACTTGGGTGTGACATGAGCTTGCCGCCTAAATCTTTCAAAATATGTTGTGCACACGTCAGATACATTATCTTGTACAATACCCATTATTTCTATGAGCTGGGTTTTGGTTTCCGGAGAGCAAACAACCTGTAAAGATAAAATCAATATTTCTATATAACGTGAAAATTATTTATTACCAAAGGTTGTTTCCTAAAATTTATTAAACTATTTTATTGGAACATTTATATTCAGTTGTGTAATAGTAAAAAATAGTAGTTTTATAATTTGAGAATATTTGAAAAAGAAACGTAATAAATTTTGATTTTTAAACACAATAAAAATAATATATTGACGAAAATGTGCAGAGTAATACACGAACACACCATTTGTGGAGATCTTTCTCCATTTATTTATATTCTTTTTCCTATCATATGATTTCAGATGCATGTTAGAAGCTATTTAAACCAGGTATCAGTCATAAATAATTTAAAGCCTGACTAGAAAAAAAGTATGAAAATTGATAACTAATTTTACAGGTACACGGAAGTTCTCGGAAATAAATTAAAAAAATTGCTACTTATGATTAATCTGGCTTTCACAATGAATACAACCAGGATTATTTAGACAATAAGAGATAAAATTATTTAAAACTAAATGTTATTTATTTATTTCTTCTAGCAACATTTATTTATTTTGCATTATTCAATTCCCTCAAATAAAATGACAAGTTTTTAATTTATATTAATGTATACCAAAATGAACATATATAAAAAATCAGTGTTTTGTCTGTGTTGTCTGAATTGTTTTTTTATTTGATGTTCATGTTTTATTCCATTTATTTATTTTTCTAAACTTAGTATTTTTGGACCAATATCACTTAGACTTTCTCAGTCCAAAAAATCAGATTTGTACAAAAGCCTTATGTTGTCGTAAGTGATTACAATTTTATAATTGTACAAATACCAGAAATACGGCCAGTATTCTTTGGACAGAAACACTACCTTATTTATCTTCTTTTAGTTAAAATTTTCAAGCCAACTAGGTTTCCACTTTACAATTACATTACAATTACAGGAATACAAGTTAAAAATGAGAAAAGATAAAACTAACTTGAAAATCCAATAGAAAATGATTTGCTACTGCAATTAAAGCATTCTTGGGCCACTTTTGGAACCAATCCATGGTACAGCCTGATATGAGTCCAGGAAATTTAAGGGCTCTACTTCTGAACTTTTCACCAACCTAAAACCCACATGATGTTACATTTTCATGAACACAAATTCTGAAAATACACACTATAAGTACTGATGATGGTATCAGACCGTGGGAGAAAAATATAAATATTATATTAAATATAATTTCACTTTTTTCCTTTATTTCATTACATGAAAACTTATTTTAAACCTAGTTTTGGATAGTTGCAAAAACTTGTCAAAATTTATAATCAGTAAAATTTTCTATTCAAATTATATCTTTCAAAAAATTTTGTAGTTTTTTCACTTCATTTTTAATGTATTTGATTCGATTCCTATTTGTTTGCCACTAAATATTTAATGTACAAACACAAATTATCAAATATTATACCTAAAATAAAAAAGAAAATATTAAAAAGTGTAGAAACTAGCTGAAGCGGTTTGTCAGGAGTTAAAGTGAACAAATTTCTTTTAATAAATTGTCAGTGAACTATTCTTCAAATCCAAGAGAAAACAAAAAATTCACCTTCTGGTACAGAGCACTCAGCAAGAGTGAATCACAGGTACGTAAATATACAAGTAAATTTTGAGTGTTAATGCATTGTTTGCGGGTATTTTTTTACGTTTCCTGGTTTTCAAACTCCCTTATATTACATAAAACTAAATAAAAAATAATATAGCTTAGCTATCCGGTAGCTATGTCATAATACAAAAATACTCACAGGTGAGAAGCACAATACAAGATGTAAATTAGCCCTCGATCTCATTATAAAATATTCATATAAAATATCAGGTACAGGTACTCTTCTTGGTGCAAGTTTTTTCATGATCGGCGTCAGTTCATTTAAGATCTCGTCTAAAAGTTATTTTATTATTAAAGTTTGGGAATATCCTCATAGGTCTAATAAAAAATAATAAACTATTATATATTTGTTATATATATTTTTTTGACCTTAACATAAAAGTAAACAACATCAAATTAATATGTAGGCTGCCCATACTCATAAAAAAATTGCATTAACCAAAATGCGTGATCAGATTCAGTTTTGCTATAAAAAGTAAATGCACCTTTATATTTCGAATATTTATGGATATTCAATATTCACTTAATGAAGAAATTACGTACGAAATGGTAGAAATTACGCCTAAAAGTAAAATATATAAATGTTATAATAAATAATACATATAAAACCTAATAAATTTCATTCTGTTGTATTATAAATAAACATGTAGCAAAATATATGACTTTAATGCAGAATGTTTGTAAATTCTTTACATTTTAAGACAGCTAAATTATTAAAAATAAAGCATACCCATTTCATCTTTGGGAAACAAGTTAGCAATTTCGCCTGAACTCAATATGTTATTGAGGTACTCCAAAAATGACTCATCTTTAATATCATTGTCAGTAAATATGAAACTAATGCCAAGTCCCTGTAATCCAGCTATGCGATACAATACTTTAATGTCCTCCATAAAGTTGTTCAAATTGTATACTCTGAAAAATAAGAATTTATATATATATATATATATATATATATATATATATATAAATATAAATTAAAAATTCCCTTAGATGGAACATTATTGAAAGAAAAAAGAAAGAATTTTTGATAAAATTGAAAAACATGCAAAATTGTAAAAAGTACATTAAAAAAAATTAAATGATTTATTCAAATAAATAAAATATTTGAAGACAAATGTGTACTTTATTAATATGTATATGCATGTGTATATGTATATGTATATGCATGTGTATATGTATATGTATATATATATATATATATATATATATATATATATATATATATATATATATATACACAGTCGAACCTGGATAAGGGAAAACTGGGTAAGTGAGAAAACTCCATAGGCGACAACAATAGTCATGTCCCGTCACTTTTATCCCCAAAAACCTTTCTGAGTGAAGGTTGAGACTCTGAGGAACCTCTTTTAGAGAGAGTCATTTTTCACATCTAGACCTCTGTAAGTGAAAGTTTCTTCTTATCTCTGTAAGAGAGACTATTTACATTAATATTTCAATGGAAATCTCAACACTCACAAGTCAACTCAAAGCCAAACCATGTCCTTGTTTGTAAACAAAGAAAGCCAAAGGGTCGTTGTTTTCGATGGAATTACAAGATGTCTGCAGTGCACATGTACGCTTGTTCATACCTGCTCATCTTCAACATTTGGTTCCATTGATAACAATCTTTAGAGAAAGTACAAGTATAACGTTGTTCTCTCAAAATTTTGTACCGAAATATTACAGTAATTACGCTGAGTAATAACCTTAAAATTGTAAACACATTTGGAGGCACGCAGTCACGAAACACAACTATGAGTAATTTTAACTTGCCAGAATCTACCGTTTATAAAACAATAAAAAATAAAGATTTTATAAAATTCTAATGTGCAGGACATGGAAATATTAAGAGGAATAAATTGAAAGAGGAAAAAAATTCCCTTAGCTGAGAACATAATTGCAAGAAAAAAGTAAGAAAGAATTTTTGATAAAATTTATGAAATTGAAAAACATATTCAAAATTGTAAAAAGGACATTCAGAAAAAATTAACTGATTTCTTCAAATAAATAAAATATTTGAAGACAAATGTGTACTTATTATTTCTTAACGCTCTAGCACCATGTTTCATGATTTTTATTAAGTGTTTCGATCTTTGTAATTGACAAATTGTTTTAGTGAAAAACCTCTATGAATGAGAATAACATTCGGGTCCCTTAAATTTTTGCTTACCCAGGTTTGACTGTATATAGTATAGAAAAATAAATAATTGCCCATAACAAGAAAAATATCTAACATAAAATAAATTTCATTTTCGTAATATTTGTATTTATTTATACATACTTCATAATATTTATTTCATAATATTTATTTCTTTACATTCACAGCAAAACATTTTTTTTATTACATTAAATTTACTTGTACTGATACTAATTTTCTATTCTAAAAAGTTTATACACATACTGTTAGTGGCATCATTAAATGGATAAATTTTTTAAACTAAAAAAATATGTATCTGCACAAAATGTAATACTTCCTTTTGGCATTACCATAATCAATTAAAAATAATTACAGTAATCATTCTTTATTCATAAGGATTGTATATTCAGAGTTTCAGGTTCAATTAACACAATTGCAATGTCATACTAATACATGGGCTAGAGCCATTGCATAGGGCATGACCGTCATGTTATATTATGCCCATAATTTCCTTTAATTAATGACTTTTAACTAACTCATGTACTAAAAAATGATCAAATATTAAATACATAAATGAATAATTACTGACTGATTAAGCCTAATTTTCCCTATTAAGGTCATAGAGATTAAAAAGTGGTCACGTACCCTCTATCAAATGAGAAACTCCTTTTATGTTTAAATTCAAATTTAATTGGTATGTCAATCAATATCAGCCATTAAAAATAAAATAATGTGTAAACTTTATATTAGCCACTAGGTATTTTCAACTAATTATATTTTAAGTTCAGAATGATTATCTACGATTGTTGATCATATTTGGGGTTCCATCACTAAAGTCAGCTACCACAATTTGTTACATTTTATATGAAATTTTCCACGTTGATGCTTTAAATGTAGATCTCAATTAATATAAGTAGGAAACTAAACATTTATATTCATGCATCACGTAATAAGAGAAATACACCTGTTCTCCTTACAACCTTCCTTCACCGTGCTAATTTCCCTCATCATTTGAATATAAATGTTGTTTGCTGAATGTGAAAAAGCAACAGTTTCCGGGAAAATTGTCATTAAAGTTGGGAAAAAATTTTCCTTCCTTTTTTTCCTAAAATCATGTTCCTAAATCATGTCACCATTTAATGTAATAAATATATGAGGCATTTATTACATCAAATCCCATAACATCCACAAAATATCACTATTAACAGCTAATGATGTGTAATGTTGGCATGATGTTTTTTTTTATAATATTGTAGGTACTTTATGAATATTCAACTTATTTATTCATAAATCATAATTACAAGATATGAGTGAAAAACTTGTCTGCCTAAAAATTTAAACTTAAAAAGGAAATAATGAATTGCGACCTCATTTTTAGTAATGCTCATGTTATTCTACGAACAGAGAGATATGCTTAATCTATCTTTACCATTCAATTTAGAAACTCTTAACCCTTTTTCTCAATATTTTGTTCTTTTTTCAATTTTTCAACAATAAAATTGTTTTTCAATAAATTTAATTTTTTCTTTTTTTTTTATTATTCATTATAATAGACCGACGAAGTATGAAAAAATACACCTGTAAATTAAAAAAAATGTGTTATGAATAGGTCTATTAAAATAAAATTAAGATTCTTTAGGCCTCTGTTTAACTACCAATAATGCATTGGCAAATTGTCAGGGAATGCAATAGCACTAAACTAGCCCTGGTAGATAACATGTACCCGAATTCCATTTGATCAGTTTGCGTGATTTAGATATCAACTAATAGAAAGCCATAATTTTGCCCAAAACTATACCATGTATCTATATAGTTGCCGACAATCAAACGTTTGTAGTCAGTAAGAAAAAAATCTTATAGAAAAATGCTGCGTTTAACTATTTACCTACTTTTATGAGGAACTTAAGAAATACTTATTTTTTATGTACAGAAATCTTTTTTAAAAAACTATTATTGGGCAGTATTGATTGCTTTCAAATTATTAGAAATTACACGTTTTGTGATTTAGTTAAGTAGATGGATTTTTTTCTGTAATAATGTTTCTAAAATTAGTCCTTAGTAACTATATACCTTGCTTGAAACCGAACCAGCTATGTCTTGATCGTCAGTTTCAGTTGAGAAATTTAACACCATCAACACTTAATTTGGGTTCATTCATGAAACACAAATTAGTCAAATTTTCTTATACATTTTACAATCACCACTATTATTTTTTACACCATGGTAAAGTTTACTATGACAATGATAATATTTTCAGTATTTAAAATAACGGAATTTACACTGCAACAACACGGAAAAGATAACAAAGGATAACGAAGCTGATTTTAAACACAATGTTGACTCATTCAGAATATTACATGAACGGCATCAGAAGTTATTAAAGAAGAGATTTAATTTAATTAACGACCAAGAAAATAGTTCCTTCGAATCCGACAAAATTACAAAAACATCTTAAAAACCCAGCTCTTAATTTCATTCGAACACCTGGACCAAGCATCACTTCAGAGGATGAATTTCTAGCAACCTGTGAAACAATATTATTTAATATTACACTTTTAACAGAGTTCGATTTTGAATACTAGAATATGAAAATTTACAAGATATTGTAATTTTTTTATTTGCTCTAATCCTTCGAATAAAAAAACAATTATAATTATTACCAGCAGCCAACAAAGTGATCATACTGAAATTCAGTCGTTAGATAGGGATTTCAATGGCATATTAAAAATTGATCCTCTATGCTTGCACCTGAATTCTCATGAAATACACCTAATATCAGTGTTGGAGTTGAAATTATCCTAGATTTTTCTTTAGATTATTCAGAAGCTAATAGTCTAGACTATGTACCTCTTACTCAATTCAGACATTGTCAAAATTGTATCTAATAAAAGCTCTCTGAAAATCTCGGGATCAATTTTCAAAAAAATTTGACTAGTTTCCCAAAAAAAATTTAGAAATTGAATGTCAGAGAGAAGAAATATATGATTAATATATTCATAATTATAAATATTCATCATATGTAATAAATATATATTTTTATTATATATGATGAATTTTCAGGAAAAATGGCTTAAAGAATAATCACACCTCAGGGTGGATTTGGCACTCAGGTAGAAAGTTCATTTTCTACGTAGAGCCCACTCAGAGGCATTCACATTAATTGAACTAAAACATTATTTATTTACCGTTAATTATGGTAAAATAGAAAAAATATTTCTACGTTAAATATAAAAAAAAATATTTCTACATTAATACAAATTTTAAATAAATTTATTATCAACTGCAGAAAACCATGGATTTTATTTACATTGAGTTTTAATTGTAGTAAATAATATGATATTTTTGAACAAAATACAATAAAATTTAAAAATTTATTTTTCAGCTATTAAAAAGAAAAACTCTGTGCCCTGTATTACTGACTAAATTTCCATTCTTGGTACCTGACAAGTTCCGGCGTTCAAGCAATCATCATCTGTTTGTTATACCACCTTCTAGAACCGAAATATATCAGAACTCTCCAGTTTACCACGGTGTTCAACTGCTCAACCACCTGATCGCGGTCGCACCAGAGTGTGTTTTATTTATGATGAGTTAAAGTAAATTTTGTCGAATTGTGTCGACATTATCTTTTGTAGTTATCATGTATTTTGTGTTCATGTTTAATCTAAAACTTTACACTTTGTTAAACCATTAATTTCTTACCATTACGAATAGGTTACCAGCAATGTAACGATAAGTGTGTGTGTGTTAATAAACAATAACACAAATTTCATTTTGAAATATTTTCTGGCTATGGCTTTGGACGGGAACTAATTTTTGTACTATTATAAATCGTAATAATTATGTTAACAAAAAATATTAAATAAACTGATTAAATGTTAAAGAACAAATACGTACTCCCGTTTAGTTTTTTGCTTCACAGTAGTAAATTAAATGATCTTCGGTTAGAATTTAACCCACACACAAAGGACCATTTCTATACTTATTAACAATTTTAAATAAATCTATTAGTAATTGCAGAAATGTATGGATGGTAACTTTCAGATGCCAATGGATAAAATTTAAAAAAACACATTGGCTGATGACTCCTAGCGTAAATTTATTATATATTGTAAGAACGTCAGGTTTATTTTTATATAATGTATCCATGTTAATTAATCTGCCCAAAATTTCAGTAAAACTAGTATTTAATGAAATAAATACTTTTGCATTGGCATTTTTTAATGAGTTACCTAACGGCGACAACCTAATAATAGTAACTGGACAATTTCTGTGAAGACAATTAAATAATAGAGCTCGAGACAATTTCCAGAAATAACAAAACACAAGACAATGTCTATGAAGACAATCCAATTATAGAACTGGAAACAACACGCCATCATCAGCCGGCGTCGACAACCTGGCAGCGGCGGCATGGCTTCCATCATCCAATGCGGTGCGTGCAGAATCTTTGGCTTGTTCACATCTTACAGCATCGATGAAAAAAGAAAAGAGCACCCTAGGCGTGAATATATTTATAGACTTTGGTTTCGTTCATCGGCTGTCCATCTTTATTGCAATGCTCTGTATTGGCTTTCGTGTTTCACCGTCTCCATCTTGGTGTCGTGTTGCCTTGTATAAAATTGTGTAGCGCAGTACCAAATTCATCTGTTATCTGGTCTTTTACATCTTACTGCGTGTTTTTAATTCTACCTTTAATTCATGCACTCACCTTAGTTTTCGCTTCAATATTATGCCATAACTGGCATGATATTAAAACAAATAAAATAATAACTGGCATGATATGGGATATGGGAACAAAATGGGAGGAAGGTAAGTGGGAGAAAATGCATTCTGTATTTGTTGTGGCTGATATACAAATATAAAAAATATTATAAAAGAAAGAGTATCAGTTAAGAATACAGTAAAACACTTAAGTTAAACATATTGATTTTGATAATATAACATATAATCATAAACTTACCTAGTCAATGTAATTTGATAAAATTTGAAGTTTGCTATAAATGACGCCAGCTTTGTCAAGCTCTGCTTTCCAGAACCACCTACTCCTACCAACAATGCATTACCTCTGTAATTAGAAAAAATTATAAAGAGCTATTTAAATTAACAAAAGAACCCTTTAAATAACTGGTTGCACTTTTTTTGATTCGTTTTGCTTGTATTCTCATTTCTTTTCCAGAGAGAGAATAAAGAAGGAATAAGTCTTCATGTCATGTCACTTTTATGTCGTAATTGTTTTCCCAATGAATTGTATTAGCGTACATATCTGAATTTTAGTTATCATCGTAAGCTTGTGTATGACAATTTCATACAGCTTTAGGTACGATGAGTTAATGTAATTTCTTAACAAGATAAAACAATCTTTGAATTTTCCTGCCCTTTATCAATTTTCCATTCGAAATACACAGAGGGTAATAACTATTACTTTCCAAGTACATGAAAAATTAAAAAAAAAAATTATGAGGCACACTTTAATGTTATCGTATAGTCGAAAGAAGTTTATTTTTTCTTTTTTCTCATTGGTCTAATAAATGTAAAGTATATAAAATACTTTAAATTTGCGAAACTTTCACTTGTATAACAATTGTTTAATATAAATTTACTGCACTATCGTAAAAAATTTGTAAATTTCTAAGGGATGCTGGTTTTTCAATTTACAAAAATATTCTTTTGTATACTCACTAATTTGTTTATACTATACAGATCGTCTTTTAAACCATTACAGTAACAATTCTTAAACCATCGTCTAATGATCAATTACCATATACCTCGAAATTAGTACTAATTTCACATAGCTCCGATATGTTTATAACAAAAGGACCTAAATCTAATTATCAGTATATGACATGATTGCTTTATATACTTAAGTTTGAAAAGCAAAATTTATAATTTACATTTGTTTGACTTCACACTCTTTAAAGAAAATATTCAAAATGGAGTCTACTACAAAACTACTATATTACAAAATCTAATATAAAAATGGAATCTATTCATTTATTTGTTTTACAATGTTGATTATCTCAAGATTTCAAAGTGTGTTCAAACACTATTTCAGTTTATGAGGGCGACTTAATGACTTCGCTCTTGCTAATTTCATACAGACTAACTAATTATAATTAGCCTTACTGGTTGAGAAATATCATTACTTTTCTCGCACATCAAAATATATGTACAGTTAACAGCCACGCCTGAACTTAAGATTTTCTCAGCAACTCTTTTCTATTCCTAATCAGCATCTGTTTAGTTTCTAAATATATGCATTGCTATCAGTTTTTTTACATTTAATGCTATGTAAAGTTAAGTTTATGTTAAGTTTAAGTTTATTTAATTAGAACCTGCCCCTCTGTTACTACCTCAAAGTTAACCATCTGTATGGGGATAGTAAATGGCACCTCCATTGAAATTGCATTACTGAGCATCTTCTGTAAAGGCTCACAGTAGCCTTTTATTAAAAATTTATCATCAATTTATTTTGTACGTCTATATTAATGTTTAGGGTTTGAGTATTAAAATATGATAAGTATCTAAGTACACACACCCTTTACAAATGTCGACAACATACTAGCCAATCGACTATTTTTAAAACATATACCCGTTTCTTATTGTTTCATTGCAAGCAATTACTACAATATCAGTCCACCTTACTGACAATGACCATATCAAAAAGCTAACTCTTAAACTTCTATCACATATGTGACCATGTATATATATATATATATATATATATATATATATATATATATATTTATATATATATATATATATATATATATATATAGAAAAAATTACTCTTTTAATTTGTATTGGTAAAAGCAACTGAATGAATTTTGATGACAATCACTTAAAATCTTCTAACCAAATTGAGATGTGCTTTCACTGATGTATTGCTAATATTCTAGGAAAGAAACAATTAGTTATCATTATGGTGACTATCTTGATATAACATCACTGTTGATATAACTACTGTTCCTGACAACATGGTTGACCATTTTCAACATCCATCATGAACACTAACAATTAGGTGAACTAAATAGTCCATTTGAGCTAAGATTCTAGAAAAAAAAATTTGAGTACCATAAATATATTAGTTATGAAATCTTAAAATATGTTCTATTTCAAAATGTATTGTATACAATAGATTGTAAATTACTTTGTAATCAAAGCATAGCAAGGATTACCTTGGCGTATTTATAATTCTTGATATTATAATCAAATGAATGATGGCATCATGGAAAAATACAAGATCCAAATTAGCACCACGAATTTGTTCATTAAATTGTTCCATAAAAGTATGCAATTTTGACTGAACGAAATCCCAGCTGAAATAAATAAAATGTCTTTATTTTTTAAATCTGAAAATAAAATTAATTCTGAAGAACGGCTACATGCATATTATAAAGGTTAATAAAAACAATTTGGGGACATCTTCATTTTTTTTGTAATATAAAAACTTACTCAGGTAATTCTTCATAAACCTTAGGAGCTTCTGTGCTGAAATCTTCAGGCTCATCTCCAGTTGCATCAACTGGCTCCCGTAAGAAGTTGACAAAAAATTTTTCTTCTTCAGGAAACTCACTGTACACATCTGCTAGTTCTTCCTTTGCAACTTTTTGAAAATTGTCATAAAACCAATTCTTATCACGATATGTTGTAAATCTGAATATTAATAAATTTACATTAATTGATAACTATATAAATAATATGAAAACAATACTAATATTAAAAAAATATGTGAAAATTAATAACAGTTTATAGAAATTGATAAAATATTAAACAAACCTGTCTGCGATAACTCTGATACTCTCATGGTACCACAATTTCAATACCGTACTGATACTATTACATTCTTCCCTCTTAATAAACAGCATCCCTTCCCAAATGCGAGATAAATCCCTCAAATTAAAGACATAATGGAATTTTGCTGGTGTTGGCAACATTTTTATCTGAAAAATGTGACAAAACCTCTTGGAAAATTCTAATTCAGTATACATATTAACTTGCATAGCTCAACAATAAAAGATTAAGGAAATAAAGCATAATATTTCCAGTAGTATCCCTTTACATATTATAATAAAATACGAAATGTTAAAAAATATTCAGCCACAATTATTTATTTATATACAAATTAAGATAGCTCCCTATCTTGGACGCATGGATAGGCGTCCATACATACCCAGTTCTAATTTTATATACTAGATGCTTCTAAGAAACTTTCTTTTGCATATTAGAAGAGCTTCTTCAGTTCCAGTCTGTGTTCAAGTTTCAGCTGCGTAAATTGAAATAGATAAGAATATATTTTTTGTTTTCCTTTTAATGATTTTTGCTCATCATCAAGGATTTACACATCACCTTCGTAACACTGTGTGACATAAATAGTCGGACATGTGGACAGTAGGCAATTGGCAGCCTCATCATCACGATAAACATCATGTGATATAACCATCACCAAAGAGTATTATTAAGAGTTTTCGTATAACCTTTATTAACAATGTGAGACATGAATGTCCGGACATGTGGGTAGTATACAACTGGCAGCCTCATCATTACAATAAAGATCATCATCATTACGATAACGCATCAAGCACTATCGTAATAAATGATGTGTCGTTACCCCATTCTTCATATTTGATATAGAGTTTCTTGGTCATACAGAATACCCCAGTCAGGGTCTCTACTCTCTCGTTATAGATATCATCTAGAAACTATGCTAAAAGCTAAGCTTCACACCACCTTAACAGAGACATTCCAGAGCCATTTCCGATAGTGGTTAGAACTATCTATGGAAATGTGTGGCAACCCAAGGGAATACTTTGAAAGAGATTATTGTAAGATTGTTGTACCTGAATAAGAGTATTTTTTATGATTAAAGGTAGAATATTTTTTATACACATCTTATATTGACACATCACTGAAATATAATTTTTAATTGTGTAAACATTTGAAATATAACCACTATTGTAAGTATTTGAGACAAAACAATTTACCTTAGTATTCTGCCAGATTTTTCTTGTAATAGGTACCAATCTAGGAACAAATTCAACTATTTTTCTATCAAATCTCTGCCGGCAAAAATATCCAGTTGCTATAACTCCTGTATAAATAAATAAAATAGCGGCTTAACACGTTTAATAATAACTAAGGATGATTTTATAAATTTTCTTATTTTAAAAAGAATTAATAATTATACAAAAAGCAAACTTTTCCACCTTGGAAATTTGTAAAATAGAATAAATATTAAGAGTTTAATTTTTAGAGTTTTTATATTTAAATTTTTTAGAGTTTTTACAAAGTATGATATTTTCTTCTTGATAAGGTACCTCGTTAGGTTAAAATCAATCATTTCGAAACAGTGACAGACTGTAAATCAGTTATTAAAAACTAGTAATAAACAAATAAGATTTAAAAAATTCTAAATAAATATTAAAACATACCGAATATTTTATCCATGGATACATCACTGGGTAATGTACAGTTGAAGATGTTAAATTGTCTTTTTAAGCGTGGAGGAATATCATTTCTGCCACCACCTTGGAAAAAAAAAATAAAGTGATTAAGTAATGATTTTTATATTATTTCCCGTTATTCAATATCCTGTAATAGTATTGTTATATAGAATAAAACAAAGCTTATCATATGATGTAAACCTAAAGTTTAAGATTTTGAAAAATGAAATGTTGTTATGTTCTATTACAGAAATATATATATGCTTTGTAAAAGAGATGGAAGCTTTTTCTACCATATCTATATTACAAGGTAGATATTATTCATTATAACATATTACCATAAGTTTTTACACTTTTCAAAGTCTAAATTTCTACCAACTCTCCTATCCACCTGCAAAAAGTCAGTCTATTCAACTCAAAAACCATTAAAAGGAAAACAAAAAATATATTCTTATCTGCAAAGTCTTCTGCTCTCTTCTAATATGCAAAAGAAAGTTTCTTAGAAGCATCTAGTATACAATTTTGAATTATACAAGAAATTAAATGCAAACAACTTAATAAAACATATCAAATTAATCTGAATGAAGAAAATATAAGTGAACAAACCTGGATGAATCATTGCTCCAAAGACCTGAATATCTTTGATAATTATAAAATCTCCAGGTCGGTCTAAGGAGTAGAATCCTCCTGTCTCCATCATTTCTCTCACTATTTCATTAGTGACCTAAGATTTTCAGTAAAATTATATTTTGCTTTTAATCAAATACATGTCACACACAGTAAAAAACCCTCTGATATAGTGGTAAATTGTCCATAGAAATTATTTCTTCTAGCTTATATTTTATTTACATTTTTAGCAAAGGTTATTATTTAATTCACCTTATATTCTAAGATATTTTATGTCTTAATTCTGTAGAGTCCCCAATACCATGAACTATTTCTATTGACTAATTACTTGGTAGCAATTACTAGAACTGCTCATCTATTTAAAAGAAACCTAGTTTAAAGCATTATATCACCACAGCATAACATTATAAAATAAATATTGCATTAATTAATACAAAAAAAAAATAATTAAAACAAACATTTAAAACTATGTACCTATACCTGTAGATCATTATTTCAAAGATTCTTAACAATCCACACCATAAAATAAGATAAATCAATAACACACCTGATCACCCCACTCATTAACAACAGGCATATTAATATCATCAATAAATACAGTCATGGCACGACCGTTTGGTGGCCCATATGTCATACCAACACGTTTTTCCACGTACGATTCAATGATACGCTGAAATAATTTCAAAAATATTCTTAAATATATTATTTTTGAATATTAAATTTGAATTAAAAATTATAATTTCTTCATTCACAAGAAAGGAAAAAACAATCAACGAATTTCAAAAATTTGTATATGCTTAAAGCAAAATAGTATAATTATAATTTATATGAATCGTTAGTCATAATTGTCTTGTTCTCAAAATAAAGCATAAATGATCAAAATAAAGTTTCTATGGGACAATAATCAACATCTCAAAACATACCTGGAAGAGATTTGGCGTAGTTGCAAAAGAGAAATTCACCACTTTATATAATTTCAATTCATTATCATACTGTGACATGTAACTCTTTAGCATAACGGTCTTTGCAGTCCCCTGTTCTCCAATTAACAGAACAGCTTTGTCCTGTTTGGATATTGTATCAATAAGAAATGCAGTACAGACATTATCGATATTGGGCACCAAAATAGATGAATACTCAGGTATAGAATCAGTGGGATAAATATAGCTTTCCACACACTCGGACCTATAATAAATGTAAAACTTTATATTCACTTTATTAAAATTTCATTGTTCCACTTTACATATAAAATTAATATTTTACAATATAACTTTATTTATAATTTATGACATTAAATATGGTACCATAATGTCTGTGCATAGCCAGATTAGACTATGGATAAAAGAGCTTGTAATTTTATCGATAATTTATAGTTTATATTTACATCCTATTTCAATGATCAGCTAAATTTCCAGAAAATAATAGATTTCTTTTTCAACACCCGTAACAATTTCAATAATAGTTCTTGAGTTGATATTTTCCATTTGTAATTTTTTTAAAATTAAAAACATTACACAGATGTGCAAAACATAATATTTAATAATTGAAAAAGTAATTACGGAATGTGGTGCTGGATTCTAATATGTATTAATTTTTTATCACGTAATGTTTTTAATATACATGGGAGTGATAAAACAATAACATTTTTTCTTAAAATAGCTATTATTAAAAAAATCTGCGTAACTAATTTACATTAATTGGTTTTTAAAACGTTGCCATAAACCTAATTTATTAATTAAGCATTTTACAAATCCGTATGATTGTTTAGAATTACAAGCTCTGCTTTTTAAAAATTTTCGCCTGTTTATTAGTTATACCTTCCTGCTTGAACATCCCACAATAGTCCAAAATCATGTAATATCTCACTTGCCATGATATCATTCTTCCATTATATTTATATCTAGATGAAATTTCTGGTTATGTTCCTAATGACAATTTTCCAAAGTATACTTATTTCCATTGCGTAAAAGTACTGCTTTTAAACATAAGACATTTTCAGAAGTTCATTAATATTTTCCAGTAAACTAAATCACCATCTTTAGAGAAAAATAGGATTAAAGCTTTTTCTCTGCATTTCCCATCTAAGTTCTGTATTATGAAAATGTAGTGCCAGGAGCTTATAAGTATATTTTTTTTTCAAATCTTGAGGTCAAGAATTCTGCTCCAGGTTTCGAAAGATCCATCTATATTACAGTAGCAAAATATTTGAATCCTTCTATATTACAGTAGCAAAAGAGACAGTGGACATAATGATTTCTTGGTTCCTTCCAGATTATTAGAGTGCAGAATCAAAAACTTCTTTTCTTCTCATAACTGGTTCTGAATTGCAATAATAGTCCCAAAATAAGAATGATAATACATTTTCAACAAAGCTTCATTATTTTTTCACAGCAAATTCTCCACAAATACAATAAAAATAGTCAAGTGAGTTGTTACAATTTATTAAAATAGAAGCAATTTTAAGACTTAAAAAGCAAATTAATTTCTCACAGAAACAATGTGAAGAGTATTATGTGCAAATATTAAATATTTCGGATGACAGTGTTACACCTATTTATTAAAATCTGCAGATCCTGTCTATCCTCAAATTAGGTAATTATGTAGTGAAAAATAATATTAATAATCTACAATCCTGCAACAACTGAAAAATCATGCTTTCTGTACTTATGAAAGGAAATGTTATTCTTTTATAAATTAGCATTAGTTATTGCTAATTTATAAAATGAACTTGAAATCTTAAATCGAATGTTTGGAATCTCTCTCATTTTGAGTATGGTCAATTACCAGAAATTGCAATGAATTTCTGTTTAAATTGACCCCAGCAGTTGTTCGAGAAAAATACAATGTCTTTGGGCTCTGTTTATTTACATAAATAAATCTTCTTTTCAATTGATTTCAATAAGTGGCTATCTATTTCATCTGATCCTCTAATACACATGTCTTCATGATAAAAAAGCAATGTATTGTATTTTTGTTATTTAAATTACCTATACTTTTATACTACCTTAAATTATAACTAGGCTTTTTTAGTTTTGTAGCAGTTAAATTGAGATTGTTTGCCATTGACTTGAAGTGAAAAACAGAAAATACCCTGCACGGTGTCTGTAAAAATACTTATATGTCATAAATAGATACTGTGTAATTCTTAGAAACTCTTCGAGAACTTTTTCTTTCTTGACAGTTTTTATTATTATATGCTGATTTTATCTGCATCTATTTTTAATCAACATCGACAGCATTCACAAATTTTGGAACAACTAACGTCTATCCTTTTTGGATACGAATAATGCAATATTAAATTTCCAGTTAAATGTACAAGAATCTATAAACAAATTAGAATAAGTAGATTTGCATTTTTACATTACTGAACATAGTCGTAGGTTTCTGCCTCAAATAATAAATTTTAATTCTGAAAATTGATCAATTAGCCTAATAACCACGGGACGTACCATACTTGAACACTCCTGTTAGCTGTACGTTGATAAAATCAGATACATGCGTTATTTTTAAAAAATCTAATATGTCAGTTGCATTTAGGTCCCAGGCGCAAAGACATTGTATCACAAAATGCCAAATTGTGCAATTAATTGATGTAGAAATAGTAGTGGGACGTCAAATTTAAAAAAAGATTGCATAATATTTCATTTGTTACTATATAACAATTATATTACATCTTTTATTTCAATGCTAATAGTCATTAATTATAAATTACTTATAATAGAAACTGACAGGTGCTTTTTACAACATTAGTGAGGTGTAAACTAAGTGCCGATATATTTTTATATTATCGATAAAAATTATTGCAGTTATAAAAGAAACGTGAAATATTTGAAAGCACATTATAACGATGTCCTTATTGCTCATCAAAAATATGTCTAGGTAATTTTGTATATTTAGTATAAAAGTTTAGTCTTTGCAACTTGGAAAGGGATAATGAAAGGGATGATCCCTTTCCAAGTTGCAATGACTAAACTTTTATTAAGTAATTTAAAAATAAAACATTGTTTTAAAGAGAAAAGTTTGTCGCTTGGAATGTTAATAATTACTGGTTTTATTATTTGCAAAGATTCCCAAAGGATTCAAATATAAAAATTAAATGCATAGAAGCTACTCAGCGATCACAAAACTGGATACTCACAAAATATATCTGTATCTGCTCAAAGAAAGCATTTCACCAATGAGTGCTTTAATGTAACCAAAAATAAACGAAGAAGAATTTTTTCAATTGCAATTCTCATATTATTTTCGCTACATATATAAGTAAATTGTGGTAAATTTCTAATACCATTCATAGAAATACTAGTTGCACTTAGTAGAAATAACTAACCTACACATTACATTAAATAACTAGATTCATTGTGTCATAAACATTTTATTCTTTGAAAACGACGTGAAATACTTTTCAATGTGTACTTTCATTAATTAAAGTTATTTTGGTTTTCAGTTTGTCTAATTTTACATTTATTCTATTTTTATTATTTATTTGTCAATACATTTACTGTAAACTGTTCTTTTGTAAATTTTTATTATTTATTTGTCAATGCATTTACTGTAAACTGTTCTTTTGTAAATGTATTAAAAATACTTTTATTAAAAATAAAGTTTCGCCGCTGAACAATGTACAGCTTATATCACGGGACTTATCAGGCTGAAATTTAAAACAGAGATAGCCTTCGTGGCCCATCGCTAAGAACCCCAACCCATTTTGGAAAAATCCCCACAGGATATGGAAAAAATTAAGAAACAACATTACTTCTCAACTACATCCGAGTCAGTATAGCTTTGCATAATCCCACGTGGACGAAGTTATGTGTATCAACCTGCATCAACATATATAAATTCCAACAATTGTTATAAATAGAAAGTTGCAAATCCAACAATTGTTATAAAATATTTAATTTTGAATATCACATCGTAAATATTTGATGCTAATTTCACTTCCATTAATAATGAATGAGGAATTAGCATAATATATTAGTTTATAAATCAAAAGATTCGAAAAATCATTTTGGTATCCACACTTGGTTGAGATTTTATAACAAAGAACATTTTATATTTGGTGATCGTTTTACATCAAAGAATAGTATGAAATTATTTTTTGAGCCATTTCTACTTTTTGTTACATAGAATTAAAAGCTTTTTATCTGAAGCCAAGCTGATCATCTTCTACACTGATATCATTTGCTAAGCTTTCTTGTACAATGTAGACATGTGTTAAAATATCCATTAGGTACCTGCTCCGTAAGGTGGATAATATTAAAAACTTTTATTTTTCAATAACCGAGTCCAAGAGTACATTTAAATTTACAGATATATAATAGAACATTTATATATTACTTTATGCCGATCACATACATTTTCAATTATGTTCTTTATTTAAATGCACTCACAAATATTGAGTCACTAAAATTTAATAACAGTATTAGGTACTAATGTATTATAGAGTAATTTATATTCTTAAAGTATTTCTTAGAACAATTAATACTTTTTAAATATGGAGTGTTTATTCGTCAAAAAATTGTTTTATTTTCTGCCTCATTTTTTTATTATTCCTTAGGAGATTTTTTTACTTGAATTATATTTAGATTAGTATCATTTAGTTTTGCCTGTACATTGGACAAATTTTATCTTCATCTACCCTACAAAATTAGTCCAGGCCGGTTTATGATGACAAAATTTTTTTTATTTGATGCTTAATACCAAATAGAAGTAAAAGAGATATTGTGCTCATCCTTATAATTTTGATTATTCATACAAGTGTTGGTATTTTAATATAAAAGTTGCTAAAAAATTAATAAATGTTTAAAATTGGTAATTTTTTCTTTAAAAGTAATATACAAAATTAAAATTATTATTAATATTAGTTAGACCAAGTTTAAAGACTAAAGTATACATTGCAGAAAATCACCTTCGATATTGCAGTAGTACAAGCTCGGTAAATAAATACTATCGAACAATAGTTTACCGATATTGTTACAGCCCCAACACTAATTATTTAAAGAACATGTGATCGGTGCGTCCGCTGACCAATTACAATAAAATGTGCACACTGCGTTAGCCAAGTAGAAGCGAGTCCTATCCCCTCGCACCCGTCAAATTTTGACACACTTTGTTTCACAGTAAACTTGTTTAATTACATGTCACCAGTGGTTATTAGAGCCATGGCCGTCTACATGATACCCTATAAATTATTGTATTGGTATCTTTACTCTTCGTATTTTCTTCTAAAAAAACTGCCCTTTTCATTCAATTTCAAAAGACAATCATTGTAAACAAATGAATTTAACAGCTAAAATATGATTGGTACAAATATATAATCGATCAGTTGACAACTATTTATAAAATTCATTGTATTATACCCATAGAGATATTAAACTATACACATAATCAAAACATTAACTTCAAAAGCAAAAAAAAAAGTTTTACCATAAATACAAATATTACACCATTATTTTACTAATACGAATTGTTAAATTACATGGTAAAAATGTACATCCCTCTATTTACATTGGGAATTTACCAGACATTTAAAACATTTCGTGAAAATGATCAAAATTACACTTTGTCGAATTGTTTGTTTAATTATCTATATGCCAAATATAACAAAAGTATATTTGTATGTACTTTTATTATTATTAGCGTATTATCTTTAATGTCGCTGTATACTTTTTTGTCGATAAAATCAATTGATTTAATCCCCTTTTATCAATTGATTAACTTTTCAAAGTAATGTTGGTAAGCAATAATATATTGTATGGTTTGATTTCTACCACTTACCAATGTTGCCAGACACCGCTCTCGTTAACCATGAACTCAAAAGGTACAATTGCTTCTTTACTTTTGGGCCACTCCATCTTGACAGGCAACTTGGTCATAAATTCTGCCATACGACATCTTGCATCTAACTCAAGTACAGCGCCAAGACTCCACATCATTGCAAATATAAACAACCTTTCTAAATGACGATCTGTATGAACCTCTGCAATAAGTGTAAAAGACAACATTTGATCAAGAATAGAACAAACATACATCTTCTTAATCTTCCTTAAATAATACTCATAAATATTTAAATAAGTATAAGCGACATTAAAGTAATTCGCTTATACTTATTTAAATATTTAATAATACTCATAAATATTTAAATAAGTATAAGCGACATTAAAGTAATTTAACTGAGAAACAGCACCTAGTCTTTATTAGTTCTATACACTATTTTTAATTACTTTATAAATTTACTTACTGCCCGAAGGTACCTCTATTTGCAGTAACCCAGTTAGAACATCGATACATTGCCTGTAATAGACCATTAAAATAATTACTATGATATAAATATTTTACACATTATTAAATTACAATAAGTATTTGTGATTTTTCTCCAACTATGAGGTGCCAGTAGCGGTTCGTCCATAGGTGCACTGACGCAGTGAACTCCCACTCAAGATTATTAAAATCCGGTAGTTGACTCATTCTAAATTTTGCTATTTTTCGTACAATATTGTGAAATATAAGTTAATTAAAAACCAGTCTTGAAAAAAATTTAAAAATTTGAATGAAAAATAAGCCAGTTATACGCTTCTAAATTTGAAGATATGGATAAAGTTGGGTATATCCCTGACTCTTTTCCTCTTGTAGAATATAATGTGCAATATTAAAAATGACCACACAACACAGTATTGCCGTCCTTGTCTAAAGGTTAAATTTAAACTTTTATAACTCGGTCAATTTGTAAGATTATTTAAAAAAATTTTCCCTCTTCATCAGCTTGTACCTTGAAATTATGATTAATGAAATAGAAAAAATTTAGTCAAATATCCAATTGTTATTTATTAAGTTCATAAGCTGTAATACTAATAAATTATTAATAATAATTAACACTATTGATGAATTTAATAAATAACACTTTTCAAAATTTTGAGTGGGAGCTTACTGCCCATTGCTCTTATGGTAAACAGCTAGTGTGAGGAGCCACTAAATAGAGATCAGTCAGCTACTTTTTTCTACGGAATTTGCATTGTTTATCAGAAATATTTAAAAAACAATAAAATGCACTCTCATAATGCTGGGTTAAGAGATGAGCTAAAAAAATGTAATCCCGCAAGGAAAAAAGAAGCTTTTAAAAAATATAACTTAACAGCAAATTGGTAAAGAAAGAATATTATATTTCTGCATTATAATATACTTATTATCTGGGTTCAGATTCTCTTGCACACTTCTATGGTATAGCTGAATAGAAACTTCATATTTGTCTTACTGTTCAATTGAAAGTGTTCCTAAAATTCTATAGAAGGAAATAGTTTCATTTCACACATTACCATCAATATTTAAAAAATTCAACGATTTTCATAACCTGAAATCTTTGACAACATAATAATATTATAAAAATGTTTTTATGTTTGTATATGTTTCGTCTTCAGCTGATTTGTATACATTTAGTTTTCAGCTGATTTATATATGTTTCGTCTAATAGCTTTAATATCACTTAATTTTTAGTACTGAGCGCTATGGAAAATAACACCTTAGGTTTTATGGTATACAAGAAAGTTAAAACACAATATGATTGCATCTTTAGTTTCAAGATTAAACTACTTGAATTAAAAACACATAACAAAACATGGCTGTGACTTTTCTTAGATATGACCCCAAATAGGCTTGCATTCTACTAGTGAACATTTTGAGAAACTATTTCCAAATACTCTTCGCTAAGAACATTGAGACCCTTAACGCATTCGATGTACATGTAGTGAAATTTTTTTTACACACCTCAATACTCTAGTCTAGACATACTCGAATATATTAAACAACATTTTTAACAAACCTGATGTAAATGGCTTCTAGTAACATCATTTTGAATGGTAGTCTTTGTTGAACAAAAGTATGAACTTCATCATAAACTTTATAGAAACTATTTTTTAATACTTCCGCTTCCCGGGGAGGTCTTTTACGTAACCAGCCCTAAAATTAATTAAACTAAATTGAGTATCTATGGTTTTCTCACATTTAATTTATGTGTATAATAAAATAGTAAATGACTTATGTTTATACATGGAAAGAAAAAAAAAATTATGATCAGGACAAAGAACTTACTAAGAAGATATCAAGCATTTTTAACATTTTTGTCTCTGTATGTTTGTTTCACTCGCACAATAAGAAATGAGCACAAGGGTTGATGAATAGAAGTTGACTGTCGAAGCGATTCAAATTAAAGTTCAAACTAAGATATAAGAAACTTTTCTTTCACTTCTACTTTTAAAAACATGCTTACTGGTGCAAACATTCTTACTTGTGAATACCAGTAATAATGCATTAATTTCCACATGCAAATGTTGACATGCTCATATACAAATACAATTCTTGGTACACCTCATTTAATACATCCACATTTTAAAAATGGAATACAGTGGACACCATAAAAAAATCATAAGTCAAGCTAAGTTTCTACCATATGACAAAATACCAGTGTTTTTCATTAGAATCTTATCTACATTTATATAAACTTCTTAAATTTAGTAGCAATGAAATTAATTAAAATAAATTTATAAATAATTTTATAAGGAATTCATTTATATTATTAATAATTTAATAATATAAATGAATTTCTTATTAACAATTAAGTTCTAAGCGATTTCATACCTCTATTCTGGAAATAGACAAACTTTAAATATTTTTTTAATAATGTGTTAATTAATAAAGTGAAAAGCGATATGATTTATCAAATTTTAAGTTATTATATTATTTTCATTTAATTTTTTATTTTAACAAAGTAGTCTCAATAATTCTTTAACAAATTGTATAAATTTTTTGTGATTTTTTAAAAATCTTGCGACCATAACACCATTTGCAAATTATCTTAAGCGAATGAACATAGGAACAAAAATTAATTACTGTAAAGTGACATTCCATTGAAAATTGTTTGATTTTAAAAAAAATTAAATACCAAAAAATGTTTTTCTACAAAAAATATAATTTTTTACAAAAGTCAACAAACTACATTAATAATTCGCTATATTAATTACTTCTAGCATTAATAATTAGCTATATTAATTACTTCTAGCATTAATAATTCGCTATATTAATTACTTCTACCATTAATAATTCACTATATTAATTACTTCTAGCATTAATAATTCGCTATATTAATTACTTCTAGCATTAATAATTCGCTATATTAATAATTTAATTTGTCCTAAATGTTACAATTATATTGTCTATCCTAAATGTTACAATTATTTTAACATAATCATCACAGTTTTAAAGTAAATACCCTGGAATTTTGTAAACTGTAATCCTTGCTATTTACATTAAATGAAATGAAATACCTCAAGAATTGGTTGCCACTTAAGCACAGAGGCACTAAGGAACACCATACCCATTCTACTGACTGTAGCAGGCGAAGCATTATCAACGTTATCTGGTTCAAACACCAACTTGCTGTTGTGGGCCATAGAAATCCTGTCACCATTAGCTAGTGTAAGTGTTTTGTTGTCATCTAATACAGAATTAAGATTCTCAATCCATACAGCATCTACTGGACCATCTGTAATCATAAAATAAAATAAATTGCATACAACAAATTAATGACACAAAAAAAACAAGTATATCAATTACAAGAGATAAAAGTGATTAAAAGGGATGTATACCATACTGGTCTTCAAAGTTTGGTGGCCCACACTAAGTAACAACATGAATAGGACACTAGACAAATGTCTATAGTTAATATAGTTAAAAAAATTCATTATAGTTTAATTTTTCACAACTAAATGAAACGACGTGATGTAGTATTATTTCTACTTTATTTCAATCCTTTACCACGACCTAGGTTTCTTTGAATGACAACATCTTCAGGTTTCAATTTGTAAAGATTTTTAGTCTGAACACTGCCATAGAACTTCCAATTTCAAAATGAGTTCTAGAACTTTCACTCGGTACTCTTTAGTGATTTAATTTATGAAACTTCCACACATTATTTTAAAATAGCAAACAAGCAAAAGTTTTTGTCTATGTAGAATAAATACATAGCATATTATTTCATTTTACGATTTCTCATTATGTACCAGTATCATTCAGGCTCAAATAGTACTGATTAACCTATAAAATATAGGTAAAATTGATGATACACTAATAATTTAGGTCCTAAATACATCACTAACTACAGCTGAACAGTGATGGACCTACCATTTACATTGTTGTACACTTTCACCAGTAGTATCAACCTGAAAGGCAGTTTTTTTAACAGACTTCAAAAACAGGAGGAGGTTCTCGATTTGTTGGAAACTTTTTTTTATTTATGTTCAGCGATAATTCTTTACTGAGTGGACCAATTTCAATGATTAAATTTTTTTTATTTGAAAGAGAGTACTTTAAAGATGGTCCCATATAAATATGATGACGATGAAGTCTAGAAATGAACGATGGCACTTCTTAACGAATAACAATGAATAAATTTTTTGTCAAGTATTTATTCTTTGCAATGCTGTTCCAAAAAATATTCAGCAAATGGTCATGTATATATCTCTGACAGTGACACATTCCCTAATAAAATTTATCTGTTACAGGTCTACAGAGGCTTTTCTTTTCAATCGTGTGCTTTAACTGTGTAGCAAGTATGTCTGAATGATTGACTATCCTTTTTTTGTAGTTTTTTATAGAGTGTTGTATCTCATCCTCGATAAATCGAATTTTAAGATCATGATGCATTTGTTTGTTGGTTACAAACCATGAAGCGTTAGTAACCAGTCTGAGAATTTTAAACTGAACCTCTGTAGAATTTCTATATTCGAGTTTGTTACGGTTCCCCATAATTGGATGCCATAGGTTCATATTGGTTTAAGGATGCATTTGTATAGGAGCAGTTTATTCTCGAGTGAAAGCTGTGAATTGTTGTTGAGGAGCCAGTACATTTTTCTGAGTTCCATGCCTAGGGCATTTTGCTTTGTGAATATGTGTTTTTTTAATGTAAGACACCGCTCCATGTAAATTCCAAGACTTCATCTGATTGGGGTATCTGCAATCCATTAAGCATTAATGGTGGGCAAGTAGCTTATCTTGTGGTAAAGGTCACGTGCACTGACTTTGTCTCATTTGATTTAATACGCCAAGTTTTTAGCCAATTTGTTATGTTGTATAGACATCTCTGAAGTATTTTGCTGGGATACAATGGATTTTCGTGGGATGCTAAAGCTGCTGTATCGTTTTCAAAAATACCTATTATGGTTCCAGTAGTCTGGAGCAAGTCTGTGGTAAATAAAAGATACAACGTTGGGCCCAGAACACTACCCTGGGGTACTCCAGCATACATTATATGTAGATTTGTAATTTCTTCTCTCTGTCTCACACAGAAAGTAAGATTTTAGGAAAATGAAGTGTTTGGTTGTTATTGCTCAGCTTAGGTATCTGTCTATGTTTTGGCGACATAGTACCCACCCTACTTGATTTTCTGAAGCTCTTGGCACACAGAGCACCTTTATAATTTGCTGTGTGGTTCCCATCGCATAGGACACATTTGACAGAGTTAGACCTCTCTTTGCATTTGCAAGTGGATGACGCATGTTTTAGCTTACTGTAGCAATACTTTTTGGTATGCCCATACTATTGGCAATTACTGCACTATGGGATTTCTTTTTTTGGTCTTGGTGGTTCTATCATTATTTTGCAATGTACTAAAGTCTCGATGCTATACGAGTTTCTTATTCTTGTTTGATTCAATTTCGACAAAGAATATAGGTAAAGATTTCAAATATGATTCAAGATGTTTCCGAGAGGTAAGATTTTAGGAAAATGAAGTAGTTGGTAGCTGGGTTCTTATCTTATACAATATGTGATCGAACACTTGGGATATGTCAAGGAAAACAGCGCAACAGTATTTTTTTTTAATCAGAAATTATTTGGAATTCATCTATTATGGAATTCAAGCATTTTAAAAAGAGGATGTCCATAACTTTTGATACTACAGGCAGCACACTAATAGATCGATAAGATGACATCTGTTCAGGCAGTTTTCCGGGCTTAAGTATCATTAATATCTGGGCCACTTTCCACTGTTGCAGGAAGATGCCTCGGGTAATTACTTCACAAAATAACTACACTGTCGAGCAAGTCAGGGTTTGATGATAAGTTCTGGAGATGAACAATAGAACTCCTTTACCGATGGTTGTAAATTAAACATGATTCAAAATATTTGCTACTGGTAATTGTTACTTTGCAAAATAACTACACCATAGAAGCAAGAGTTTGATGATGCATTCTACAGATGAAAAATAGAACTCCTTATTGGATGGTAGTAAATCAAACGTAATTCAAGATGTATGCTACTAGTCATTTTTACTTTGCAAAATAACTGCACCATCGACTAGGTCAGGGGCTGATGATGAGTTTTGAACATGAATTATGCAACTCCTTAACGGATAGTAGTAAATCAATAGTGATTCAATATATTTGCTATTGGTTACTTATTAGTAATTATTACTAAAATCTAATATTGGATTTCGGATGTGCAGAATAGAACTCCTCAAGTGGCAGATGTTACTTTACAAAATTTGATATTGGACTTTGGATATGGAAAACGGAATTCCTTAAAGACTAACAGCTGACCACTGGCAGCTACTACTGTCACTTCATTTCTGTGTGTTGTTGATAACTGATTTAGAAAAAGAGAAAATTATCTATATACTAACTTTTGCCCATGACTTTTAATAATTACACAATATTATAAGAAAGAAAATAATTAAACGTTAGTTATAGTGTGATAATTAATATCATTAATCACTAAAAATTCTAAAACAAAATATCTTAAAAAACAGACTTTAAAAAAAGAAAGTACTGAAAAGTAAAAAATAATTAACTCAAAATAGGTACCTATTAATTGGCAAACTTATTTACTGATTTTTGGAACTCGGTGCCAGCACCGCCAATCAATTTAAACAAATTTAAATTTTATATTATAAATAGGCCATTTATGAATCTATTTCGTATTGTAAGTACATTAGAAGTAAAATTTTAAATTTATATAGTACATAAAATTAAATTGTTAATTTGTTTAAGTTGGTCGACAGGGCTGGCACGGACTTCAAAAATAAGTAACTTATTTTTTTATTGCTAATAAGTAGGTACCAATTTTGAGTTAATTATTTTTTACTTTTTAGTACCTTCTTTTTTGAAGTCAGTTTTTTAAAAAATATTTTATTAGGTAGTAATCATAAATATAAATTTTAGGTGATTATTTTTTCATCATGCTTGTGTGTTAACTTCAATATACAAGTAATTAAATTTTATAAACTATTTTTTTTTACTTTCCCACAATTGAAGATAATGGAGGCTTTTTATTATTCATGGTCGGATCGAATTGAATATTAGTTCCTACAAGTATTTTTTATTGTAATTTCAAAATTTTAAGTGGTGGCACTAAAATAAAATGAAATGAATACCGAAATTGAAATACTACTAAAGAGAACTTTAAAAATTTTGTTTTAAAAAGGAAAAAACTTTTTTGAATATGATATATTACAAAAGAACTTTAAATTTGTAAGACGTACAGCATAAAATAAAAAATTTTAAGCGTATGCAATGTAATTACACGTGACAAAAGTGAAACTATTTTGACTATCTAAACTTCAATTTGTGAGTATATAGTAAAACGGCAGAGAAAGGGAGAGAAATAAATATTAAATAACCTAAATATATTACTGTAATACATACAGTACATAAACAAATCAATATTACACACTTTCACTATAAAAAGCAAGTCATTCATGGATATTCATACCCTACACAGCCAACTATAGGGTATCAACTTCTGTTTTTGAAACACATGCATACCCATACTCCTGTCTTATTCTTTCATATTGATCCGTTTCGCTAGCTTATGCCCGCACATGTCCCCACATCTTGTGTTTTTCTAATACTATGCTCATGTTTGTCTTTGGTTTTCGTACATGCAAGTGTATGTACGCATGCAAAGTTGCAAACATCTTTAAGGGCGGAATAAATACCATAGAATTAGATATGAAAAAAATATACTAAATGTAAATCTATTGATTGTACTGAATTCGTAAAAAAATTATTTTAATACTATACATTCAGAAAAATGTATAAAATTCCATTAGAAATCTATATAAACATCTAATAAAATCTTCATATAAATTTTCATAAACAATTGTCAATTCAAAAAAATTGCCACGATGCCAGTACCAGAACATGGCTAAAAGCAGCTGAAGGAAGTCGGGATGTATTGCTCCTGATGTAAATTATATTTATGACATCTATATGTGTGGGTTCATTGCAGATTTATAAATAAATTAAGTACATATGTTGTTAGTCTTGTGAGTTATAGTATACTTATACTAGTTGTTAGTCTTGTGAGTTACTATACTATACTTGTGAGTACTATAGTACGTGTGAGTACTATAGAGTACTATACTTGTGAGTAATATATACTCTACGAAATGCATGCAAAATTAGTAATAAATCAATCATGAATATATAAATGATTGAATATATAAATTGACAAAATTTTAACAGTTTCCTTTTGACACACATAACTTATAAAACAGCTGATGGCATTAATGAGTGCCATTTTTGTTTTTTCTTTGTTTTCACGCATACATACACTTCATGTCTTATTTTATCGTGTTCATCTATCAGTCTTGGCTGTTAGCTAAGTACCTATTTTCCGTCCTTCTTCCAATGGAATCATTACATTCAGAACTAAACATTACATAAAAACGTGGCATGAAAAATGTTCCAGGAAATTCAATCTTGACATTTTACTCTCATCGTGCCCAAATAATTTTCAAAAGAAGTGGAGGATGTCAATAAAATAGAAAACGGATAGATAGGTTCTATTAATGAATGAATAATGTCTCAAATTCTTGATACAAATTACTAATTCCATTCATAAGAGAGTAAAGTTATAAATTATTCAGCTGTTTTAGTACATTTTAACTATTTTCACCTGGTTTCTGCCTGAATTATATTTTTCCTAAATGCAATTATTTTAGAGCCATTAAATTTATAAATTCCTACTTTTAAATTTGCTTATTAGATGACACTATGGAGTGTAAAGAAACAATGTCTACAAAATGTTTTTTATATGTAATAGACATATTTGGAAGGTTTAATTTGTATATGGATTGATTTGCTTTTGAAAATGAATAAGCTTTGTGTTTATAGCTTTTTTGTTTATAAAGATAGTTTTCCATTTCATAAATTTAATTAAAAGATTTTTCTTCATCCATTTCTTTTGTATAATTATGCAAAAGAAAGGACAGTTAGGGAAGTTAAATTTACTGTCACATCACTAAAAATACTGTTTATTCAAGATTGCCAAATTTCTTATGTTTACCGAAATAAAATATATACGTTAATGCATTTTCACATTAATAACTTATAAAAATTTTCAAAATTTAAAAATATGTTATTTTTGGAAAAAATATGTGCATTGTAATCCATTCACAATGCACTATTATGCATTGAAGTTGTGCACTTAATGATTACATACATAATCTATAATTGTTATCATTATCATCACAAATTACCTAAAACGATCCAAGTATTATCGGGCCATTTAATCTTTAAAGATCTTCTCCAAAGTGTTGAAAATATGCCATCAGTCCAATCATTAGTAGCCACGTCCAATCTTCCAAACATTTGTGGAGCTGTTATGGCCTGATCAAGTATAACAAGGTGAATGAAGTTATGATACATTATTAAAATAATAGAAATTGAATTGGTAGTAAAAGTAAAATCCCTGCAATCACATACTCTACGATATAATTTGGCCATTTTAACTTATATATAGAACTTTTATAAATGTCAAACAAAAATCATGAAAAAAATGTCAAACAAAAATCATGAAATAATGCAATAAAATATTTTTATTTAATTTCATGCAAATAATTTTGAACAATTTTTAATTTTAAAGCAACATATTTATACACACCATGCATATAAATATGCTTTATGAACCTTTATTTAATGTGGAATTGACCATTTGACATTAAATGAATCCTTGTGTATTATATGGTGTTTCTAAACACCTCTCAACACCAAAAATCAATTAACAAAATTCAGTAGTTTAGTCACAGAAATAGTTTCTATTGGTTTATCATTTCAAATACGATATATTTTCATCAAGAATTTGCTAGACCAATATACATTACCAAATCGACATCTTCACATAAAATTATTTTATTTCTTAATTACACGCAAATAGTAAGATAATTCTTATACCTGTGTCATAAAAGTCATAATATGTTACGATTCCTCTGTGAGAGTCTTATAATTACATTTTCTTATAATTGCTCTCTTATAATTGAGTCTTATAATTGCAAAACTTTTATAATAATAACTATCTCTTTTATATATGTGCTTTTTTTACACGTATATACTTTTATTATACTATTTCATTAATATTTAAACGTTTTGGAAAATTTCATATTGTTCGTGAGCATTTGCTTGGAACAATTGTTTTATAATATAAAGTGAATTTTTTTATAAACTTCGCGAGTCCTATTAGAATTTTTCTAAATTCATAATTTTATCTCGTTATTACAATGTAACAGATAATTGTTATTTTGAAAAGAAAAAATGTTAATGTCGAAATTAGATAATTTCTTTAAATAATCTCAATAAATCAAAATATGGTTAAATCGATATATTGTCAGTTCAAAATTGTACAACTGGAAAAATATATCCTACGAATTTATTTTAGTTTTATTGCAAATGAAAACGAAACATCTTTGACCAAATAAACAAAAGATTGACGATTGAGAAAGCTTTTATCAAAAGGTTGGCGATGAAGGGAATAACTACATATATTGAAAAATATTTACCTTAGGATTCATTCGCATTTCTTTATGTGGCTTGCCACATAGAGTTAAAGCAGCCATCAAAGTGTGAATGCAAGTGGTTTTGCCAGAACCAGTAGGTCCCATGGTCATTAGACCATGCCTTACAAGCGAAGTCTCAAACAGCTGAATTATCTTCAGATTCCAATCTGGGTGATTAACTAAGCCAGATTGCTCACAGCACTGTGCAATTGCCTTTTGCATCTCTCTAAAGTAATAACATATGTAGAATTATGTAGATGTAGTTATAAACTTTGTTTAAAAATATATTTCAAGATATAGAAGGTGTAATATTACTTGTGAACTGTTTGACTAAGTTTGATTCCGGGGAATAAATCTTCAATAAGTGAAATAAATAGTGGCTCATCTTCATCAACTAGCTTTGAGACATTCATTTCCCTACAAGAAAACAAATATTTATACAATGAACATGTTAAGTAAAAGTTATATTGATTATTCTAGTGAAAGATGATTTTTTTATACCGTACACAATCTTTATACATGCAGCTTGTACAAGTATTATCTTTGATAGTCACCTTTATACCCTTTGCTCTCAATCAAATGTCGAGGATTGAGGAAATTAAATAATTTAATCAAATTAAATTTATTAAGTGCACTCGGATAAGATTAAATCACAGTTCTTTACTCGATTTGGATGATTTGAAGTGCAAAAGTCAAAATAATGAATAAAATTTTTGAGAAATTCACATTATTTTTACACCTGTGAAAGATGTACTAAGTAAAAATATATTTACATAGTGAAAAATAATATTAATAATTCATAATCCCACTCAGACTGTCACAACTCAAAAATCATGTTTTTTCTGTATTGCCAGAATTATAAATTAAACGGCGTAACTTCATAGATTAGCATCAGTTCTTAAAATCTTAAAATGTACTTAAAATCTTGTAGGAAAGCAAAATCTATTAAGTAATAACACTTCTTAAATATAATATGGTAATTATACTTCATCTAGAAAAAAAAAACTTCTTAATAAAATCTTACAAATTGTTTTAAAAGTCAGCTACCAATGTAGAATATGATGACTTCTTACCAAACTAAGTACATCAATCTTTATATTTGCTTTGTTGGTTTGTTTGAATATCTGGCTTAAAATCAGTTAATATACGTCTTTGTATTTTCATAAGATCAATTTTTAAAAAGTATCATTAGTATACCTGAGTTTGTATTTAATCATAGCTGGATTATCGTTTGTAATCTTGTAACAACTTAATCTCAGAAATTTTACAATTTAAAGACCTTTTAATCTGTTCGTCTATGATGGAATGTATGGAATCTCTCTTATTCTGAGTATGGCCAGTTATCAGAAATTATCTTTTTTACTGTAATGAATTTCTTTTTAAATTAACCCCAACAGCTGTTCGAGAAAAATACAAAGTATATGGACTAAGTTTATTTATATCCATGAATCTCCTTTTTAAAGGTTGATAAAAGACTTTCTATTTCGTCTAATTCTCAATTACACACGCCTTCATGGTGAAAAACAATCTATTGTATCATAATTATTTAAATTATCTATAGATTTGCGGTTCACTGAGATTATTTGCCTTTGATTTGAAGTGGAAAACGGATATTTCTCTGCGTCCACCTGAAAAAACACTTGAACGTAATAAAAAGCTACTGTCTACTTCTTAGAAACTTTTCCCCTATTGACAGTTTTTATTATTACATGCTGCTCACATTTTCTAATATTTTTAATCAACAACTACAGCATTCTCAAATTTGAGCTAAGTCATATCTATTTTTCTTGGGTACAAACAACCCAATGTTAAATTTGCAGTTAAATGTACGAGAATACATGGACACATTAGCGTAAGGGAGATTTACATTTTTACATTATTGAACAATGTCATTATTTTAGTCAAAGTCTGTCCATCATCAATAAATTTGTGAGTGATCAAATATGGCCTCATACACTGGCTTTTATTGAAGTATTCATCAATTTTATGACGTTTTCTCTTCATATTTTCTTCTAAAAACCCCCCTTTTCACTTTTAGCAGTAACAGTTCTGATAGTGATAAATAGATCCACAGTTGACCTAAATATTTTGTTGCATACACTTTAAATGCTAATGTAATTCGGATTTCATAGGTTATTATTGTCAAATAACTGTTGGTTTTTTGCTGTATATTTCGATTTTAGGTCTTCACCATTGTCACAGTCAAGGATTGTTGCCTCACTATTACCATGTATCTTGATGCAACCAGCAGAATTACACGCAGTATCATCGTCAATCGGAAGAAGATCACTATCAATTGAAAGTGAACTCGATGAAAATGTTGTTGAATTTGAAGGTATAGATGATGAATTCAGTGATTGAAGACGAAGATGAAGAGCAAACATTTAGATTTTTGACAGAATTATATTCTCTAGCCATCTTCGAGTTATGAAGAATCATTGGTTCTGTTAATTGCATATTAGATTTTTAACATCATTTAGGCTCTGAACACCTAAAGCAATTTTGTTTGTTATCTTGCTTCATCGCATCAGCATTAGATAAATTGGGCTTTGTGCGACCTTTGAAATTATTATGATCTAAAAAAAGGATTTTCTTTTATTTATTAAAATTAATTTTTTTCATTACTAAAAGAGTAATAATAGAGATTAATACCATTTGACTACATTGCTTTTTGCACGTACATCAGATAAATTGCCAGAAAATAAAAAAGTACTATGGTATCGTACCAAGTAATTTATGGAGTATTCACATTAAAACTACATATTCCATATTACGATTGTATATTAGATATATTCCATGTTTGTCAAAAAATTACAAAACAATAAATAGAAATACAAGTAAATAAAATACTTTTAAAAACTTACCTTCATCAAAAATACATCACAATTAAAAAAGCTGCTACTATGTAATCAGTTGCACACATACATCTTGGCCTTTTTCAGAAGTGACACTGTTTATGATTCAGTCAGTAAGAGTGTCATTGATAAAATAGCGTAAAGTTATACTTGTGATATTTTTGAAACAATAGAACAAGATCTTTTAAATATATTCATAAAAAAAACAGGATTTAAATGATTTTTTAATTGTGTCAATCTTTGAATGGCGGGGTGGTTTATAAATATTTCAGTAGAAATAAAGTATAGCCTTAAATATATATATGTGCCTCAATGTGTACAGAAGTAGTACAAGTACTACTCGCACATAAACGAAGTTCATGAAATAATAAATATAACACATCGTCAGAAAACAAGGAGCTAGAAAAATGCTGACTTAAACTACAACAAGATAAAAAGACAATTTTCTTATATAAAGATAAACAAGAGCAAAGGAAGTTTTGTAATATCAATGAATAACTGCCCAATCTTGACTATTGCTATTAAATGATGTCTACTTTCTATTGAAGTAAGGGGATATATATAGCCACCAGAACTACTAACCACAAGCAATACAGACCATTGAAATAAAGTTAATTGGATAAATGAATCCAGCTGTCACATACTTCAAACTAATATTATATTGCAGCATATTTGTATGCTGTCAAACAAATTAGATTTGAATAAAAAGACGGAGATGGCAGTGCAGTGGTTTAACTGTGCTTTGAAGAAGTAAACCCCTGCTGAGTTCTCTACTCCTGATAAATAGGCAGTAAAAGCATAATCAATGTTGATTCAAAATATTTCAGAAGATGCTACTAAACACTCCAGGCTAAATCATAAAACAAAATATTATATTGCAAAAGATTCCTGGAGTAAAAGAATAGAAAAAATGATAGGATCCCCCTAATATATAATTAGTACAGGTGATCTTGAGAAAAAACAGACATGGAAATATTTACAAAGTGAATGAGATAAATTTCGTGGTTTTAATAAAACATACAAATATCAACAAAATTGCCAGAATTTTTGAAATAGTTAAATTTTGACGGAATGAGACTTTTTGACATAAAAATTTCCACTACATAACTAATAATTGCAATTAATTTTCCACACATAACTAATTATACTGAAGTTTTTTTATTACTAAACAAGATTTTAATTACAATTAATCATAATAATGTGTATCTTTTATTGCTTGCATATGAATTATAATGTTTTCACTATATCTTTTGGAACAAGATTAAGTTTTTCTGAAAATATTTTTCCACTTTCATTTTGAATTTAGATTGTCACATTTTTGATATAAATAAAGGATATCATTTTTTATATCTATTTCATTCTTTCAAAACTATTTTATTAAAATCTTGTAATATTTTTAACAAATGGATAAATAGACATCGGATTGATCTATATCGTATTTGCCTTATAGGTAAATAATAAAGAAAAATAAAGATTTACTATTCATGTTAAATTAACTAAATGACTACATCTGTAATATAGACATGTCTATATTACAGATAAGAAATCTATCCTGAGGAAACGAAGAATTTCTGATGTAGCACATGGAAGATCCTAAAGCTGAATAAAATATATTTTCTATTTTCAGAATTCACTTACTTTAATACTCTCATCATTATAGTCTCCTCAGTATTATCAGGATTAGCACGTTTCTGTGCACCCATAGTGCGCAACACAGATAAAATATTCCGCAACCCAAAATCATAGTGTACTTGTTTTGAAAGTTGCTCTTCGCATAACTTATAGAGAGTGAAGAATTTCCGTGCTATATAACGGATAATAAAAAATATTATTAATTAGATGATAGTATAGAACAATGTTTTAAGATTGTTACAACGCAATAACGTCACGATACATAAATAGCTGCTCAAATCAAGGTGATGTTTTAAATTGTGTATTATAATACTGTTTAATATACAAAACAAATATTTGCCTCGTTTCGATGCAAAACAAAATATCTCATTTCATGACAGACAAATAAATATTGTCAAAAAATTTATTTTTAAAACTAAATTGAACTAAGACAGAAAAATGTAGGTAATCCTTAACATCACAGATGATTTTATTACGATAATAATTTACCTATTTTTGCTCAGCACCCTTCTATAAAATTACCAATTAATATTCAAATAATAATTAGCAGTGTTACTGTTGCATTTTTTGCAAAAAAATATTTTCAAAAGCCATGCTAAACTAACCCAACACAATGTTGTCCTTAAAACCACAGCTGGCCAATTTCACTCTGATAATAATTTGTCTATCAGGCACCATCATAGCGACAGAACGGAATTGGATTTTTAAATTTTCAGGTAGTTCTTGCCTTCCGGCATAGCCGGGATTCATCGTGATAATAAACGCAAATTCAGGATTCAATGAAACATGATCTCCGTCACTGTGAAACATGTGATAAAAACAATTCATTATTTAACTCCATTGTTTATCTTATATTGCCTGGTGTAAAGAAAATAGGTGAGATAGTATTAAACATTCAGTTTAATTTTAAACAAGGAAATTGACTTTCCTATAAAACTCCTTCAATGGGCCAGCTGTGGACATACAAGATAACACAAGTAAAATAGTAAAATTGTATTTTAATTTTTCTTATATGTTTCAAAGTACTCTCCCATTAACATTTATACAATTTCATACATATAAACCTAATTTTGAGAAGGTAACGAAACCTCATTTAATTTCTTTATACCAATTGTAAACACAATTTTCTAATTGTTTACACAATTTTCTATACAACTAGGAACATTTTTCAAGTTTTTGTGAACAATTAAAATTTTAAAAATGGCAGCAGAAAACAAATTTCTAATTGGTAACAAATATCAATTAAATCGCAAAACGTAAACAATACAATCATTTTACAGAAATAAGACTTTTAATAATATTTTTTAGTTAATATCAATCAAAATAATGTATCAGATTGTTAGAATAAAATCCTATTTGGGTAGAAAAAAGTTTATAAAAAAAGTATATTTACCTAAATATGAAATGCGATTTCTTCTCACGCCTGGCTGTAAGGCATATATAAATTTGCTGAGCTGCCACAGACAATACAGGTAATTCCACCCTATTGAATTCATCAAAGCATCCCCAAGTACCGGATTCTGCTAAACCTTTATAAATACGTCCAAGACCTGTAGAATTGGTTCTAATAAGTAAATTTTCAAAGCTTCTAATATAATATTAAGTATTATTAAAGTCATTTTTTGATAAAAGGAGAAAGTGAAAGTGAGGAGAAGGTAAAAAATGTATAATTGCAATTTAAAATAGTAAATGTAAAATTTGACTATCAAACCTCTAAAATCCATCTGATCAGAGCAGTTGAACACAATAACCAACTTCCCCAGAGTACGACCCATGTCCTTCGTAGTTTCTGTTTTGCCAGTGCCGGCAGGACCAGCTGGAGCACCGCCCATACTCATACCAATAGCTTGAGCCAAAGTGATATAGCAGCGATCCGTTAGGGGCGTGATTACCAAACGCTCAGTGATACCGAGGTATTCATTCTACATTAGTGATAACATTATTGGGTTTTAGTTTATATCTTTTTTTGGCCCTATATCCAACTTACAAGTTAACCCAAAAGCATTGGATGTTTTAAAGTACAATACAAACAATAACATATAAATCAGAAAAACATACAGCATGTCAAATTAACATCAAAGTAAACTTTTAATTAATTGTGTAAGGGGTGTGATTACCAAACGCTCAGTGATACAAATTCTATAATAGTGATAATGATATTGAGTTTTAGTTTATTTCTTTTCTTGGCCGCATATCCAATTTACAAGTAGACCCAAAGCATTGGATGTTTGGAATTAGTTTTAAAGTATAATAAAAAACAGTAACAAATAAACCAAAAAAACCAAACAGCATCTCAAATTAACATCGAAGTACACTTTTAATCAATTGTGTACTATCAAGCAACATATTAAGCTATCAAGCAAATGAAAAACAGGTGATGGCTATAGGATGTTAATGCAAGCTATAAGCAGGTGAAATAAATTATAAATACATACTCTCACTAACAGCCAGAAAGTTTAACAGTTTAGACCTCTTATAATGCATATATAAACCGAAGACCCAGGAATTATAGATCCGTTAAAAAAATTCAAAGTTGCATAAAACATTTTATTTTTGTAGTTGTTTTTGATATAGAAATTTGTACAAGGAGAATAAAAAAAATTGATATATATAACATTTATTAATCATTGAAATTGAAACCCTTTGCTGTTATGGCAATATGAATTAGGAAAATGAAAGTGAACATTAAGTTTTACAGATGTGTAAGTAGAACAAATATTTAAAATTATATTTATAAAAATCATAAGCACATAATTGTTTATACTGATTTTGTTAAAATATGAAAATATGAAAATTTGATGGACTTTTATACCAATAAAATAACTTGTAAAGGCTGAGAGAGTAGAGATAAGAATTCCAAGACACGGATCTATCTATTACTCTAGAATATACAGATGGCGATGAAATATACATCTCTATAAAAACACTCGGCTTAAAAACACTCACAGCACCAAGTTACAGAGAAAAGATTACATGATTATATGTTTGTACAAATAAGCAGTATTTTTATTCCATTGACACAGATAAAATATATTTTTGAGCCATTTGTTAACTAAATATAGAGACAAAATTTAGTTTCTAGTCTTAGTTGCTAATGTGATAAAACTTTATTGAAAAGATATGCTACAACGAAATCATTACTAATTACGAACATTTCAAAACAAAAATTAATTATTTAAAAATGGATGAAAAAGGTTTTGCCATGAAAGAAAATCGGTAATCTGAAAATGTACACTGGAATACAGACATATGTACGTAGGCTACAAGTAATAGTAAAGGTCGTTGAATTTACAGAGGTTATGTTATAAGTAAATATGAGAGTAGATTTTTGAAATATTGAAAATTGTTTTTATAAATTATTGAAATACTTTTATACGAAACACTACACGATATTCAAGCAACATAAATAATACTGATTGATTGATAGGACTTCAAACGAAAACAGAAATTACTATAACTATGTGTTCATTTATTTACTTCCAGATGGTACGGATGGCTTTTACGCAGTTTCTATTGTACCATAAGTACAAAACTTTTTGCTCAAATACTGTACATGCAATAGTCAAAGAATTCTAGAAATATCTATATTATATAAATATATATATTGTAAATAGCATATTAAGAAGAGGGTAAGCATTTCACATATTCTTATCGCAGTGAGGAATCTGTAGGTATAATTTTTCAATGTGCCAAATATTATAAAAAATGCCTTACCTGATAAATGAAATCTACATCAGTTATGGATATAATACAATCATCAGTATCCTCAATGTAGTAGAACCTGGCTTGCTTCTGCCACTCAAAGTCAATAGGTGATCTAATTCGTAATTTTACTAAATCATCAAAAATATCCCTGTAAATATATAAATAATTTTAGGCACAAAACATTTATGAATAAGAATGACAGATATTTCCTAAATTTTACTGACTCGACAAAATAACAAAACAATAAATTTTATTGAATAACCTAATAAGAATGAGACAAATAACTACAAAATAAGAAATTTTATTTAATAATGTGTGTTACCTTTGATGGACATGAATAGTAATCATTGTTTCTATCCTAGTTCGATCAAGAGGCGTTAAATCAGTCACGGTCAATTCAATGAGTGAATTCAACAAATCCAGAAATCTCTGATTCGTAACACGCATTATGAAACGATCAACTCTAGACCTTTTTAGCGCATATTCAGCTTCAGAAGTCCAAAGAATTTGCATGCCCAATAAGCCAGCCTTGAAATTAAAAAAAGTTAATATCTTAACTAATAAAGGACTAATTACAATCGTTAAAGAAAATATTACAATTTTTAAGCTCAGTAAAATAAAAATCAACACTCACAATCATTGCTCACAAAAACCAAATTTGAGTTTTTAAATTATTTTTTAAATCATTTAAATTTTTTAAATCATTTCTTAATTTGGAAAATTTAATATAGAGAAAAACATAATACTATATATTATTTTGGCAAAAGCATTTGAATATTCTGTAGGTAATTTAATGTTTCAATATGAGTTTATGATAACAAAAATTTGTCTGGGATAATGAGAAATAAGTTATAAAGGTTACAGAATAAATCCTGGTTGCCAGAGAAATCAAGATCACTAAAAAATCAGGCGACCTCTTGGTCCATTAGAAGTGTCTTTTTTGTACACAAATAGATCTACTAATTATTGTCTTAATAACTTATTTCACATATAAACAAACAATATATACGTAACTAACAGTTTATAATGAAAACAAAATGCATCGAAACAATTAAACAATAAACAATAAATGGCTGCCAAAATGGTAGTGTATTGATCAAGAATAAAAATACAGCCATTTATTTTAAGCTTGTACCTTGCTTCAGTTGCCAATGGGAAAAGAGACAAAGAAGGATATTGGCTGGTGAAATACAAGTCTTAAAGTTTGCTTGAACTCACCATGCAATATCATGGTGGTCGGACACTTTGTTAAAATGCCAAACCATATGATAATTGTCGGTAATTGATATGATGCGATACTTGTCGGTACTTGTCGATAATTAGAACTATTGAGTTAGCAAGGAAACAATTTCAGTTTTCACAAATAACATTATACTGGATTTGAAAGAATTTTGTTATAATTGAGAGAGCTTAAATGTATCACACAAAAAATGACAAACATTTAAAATGTCTTGGACTTGTTGTGTTGCTCAATATTTGGGTTCCCATAAATTGAAAGAGTTTCACAATGAATCATCACTGGTGATTAATAACGGACAGCCTGCAATAACATCAAACAAAAACAATCATTTCCCAAAAAGATGAACAATGTAGACCACGTAGAAAGTTGAAAGGTATCAGAAATGATCATGCTGTCAATGGCGAGTTGTAGAGGTATTGTATATATTGAACCGCTAATAAGTCACAAAGTGATTAATTCAAATGTTTACTCTCAACCACCAATAAAGCTGGAGGAAACAAACTAAAACAGCTGGAATTGGCCAATCTCTAATTAATTGCGTTCTATCCAGACCTAAAATCGCATCTTTGTGGCAATTATTTTTGTGGGCAATTATTGGAACTTGGTTGAAAAGTGATGTCACATCCCTCACTCTGGTTACTCATGGACAATTATTGGGGTTCAGTTCATAATTATAGAAAATTGTAAATATTTGTATTTAAAATTTTCTATAATCCTATTGCTTTCATGATCACATAGATCATTGAAAGGCATCAGGCCATTGAAAATAAGAATTCACTACCCTCTTATTTTGCTTGTTGTCTTATTTCGTTTTTCATTCATTGTTAGTTTTGTTTTTTATTTAAACATACGTCCTGTCTAACAAAATGTGATATTTTTCTCACGTTTAAAGAAAAAATTTTAAAAAAGGTTAATATGAAAACAATATATAACTTACTTGGCCGCAATAATTCCAAAATCCAACTATAAAATCAAATTCAGGATCTAACAGTGATTGAGCAATGTTAGCAATAACATTCTTAATTGTGTCTTTCATCGATTCCAACAATACATTAAGCCATATCTATAAGCAAAATTATTTTACAATAAATTAGTTTATTGGGAAAACGTTGTTGAAAATAGCTTAAAATATTTACTTCAATACTTCGAAAGATTATAGTTTATTTTATTTTTCTCAATTTAATTCTTGAAAGTTTCAGTATTATAACATACTGCAATGTTCATTATCAATGCTAATATAGGGGACAGTAAATTGTTACATGAACTATATCCAAATAATAAAAAAAACTCACTGTCTAAATTTAAATTTGAAAAATAATATTTTTATTTACAAATTAATATTTATAATTTCTCTAAAAATCTTTCTTTAAGTTCTTTACAACGACCTAGGTTTTGTTGTATTACAACATCTTCAGGTAGGCTATTAACAAAGATTAACTCTTAGGAACACAATAGCGGAAGCCGGGTTTGTGTGGGCTTTCCCACTGCTTATGTTAGTGAGTTTATTGTAGGGGACCGGTGTAGGTTTTATTATATTTCCGAGAGTTATACGATAAACCAATATTTTAGTGAGGGTAATAAATTCAATTGTTGTTATTATATGAGGTTGTACAATGTAAATGTTCCGGTGTATGTAATAAAATTAAATGGAAGTTATTCTCGGTAATATAATTATACAAAAGCAATAGCAATAAGCATATCTCCATTTTTATGTATTCATATATTTATATATATATATATATATATATATATACATATATATATACATATATATATATATATATATATATATTTATTTATTTATTTCTTTTAATTTTTTGGAAATTTTTTTTATATACTTATATTTATATGTGTATTTGGGCTGAAACAATTTGAAGAGTACTGTAGTATCAATGTTGTCTAATTATATTATGTCTAGAAGATATTAAGTATGGGTGATATTATATTTAGTTGTTCATACACCGCAACATACATACATACAGTACATACATACACCGGAACATTTGCATTATACAACCTCATATAATAACAACAATTTAATTTATTACCCTCACTAAAATATTGGTATATCGTATAGCTCTCGGAAATATAATAAAACCTACACCGCTCCCCTATAATAATCTCACTAACATAAGCAGTGGGAAAACCCACACAAACCTGGCTTCCGCTATTGTGTTTGAAACATATAAATGCTGTTGGATGTTCCTAAGAGTTAATCTTTACTAATAGCCCACCTGAAGATGTTGTAATACAACGAAACCTAGGTCGTGGTAAAGAACATAAAGAAAGTAGAAATAATACTACATCACATAGTTTGATTTAATTGTGAATAATGAATTTCTACAAAATTAATGCCAAATAATATTAGTGTAATTAAGCGTGAATTTTACATTAAATCTGACATGAATATTTAATATCCAGTTTAATCATACTACAACAATGTAATTACCAATCTTACCTCAACTCCTCCAATACATGCGACATGTCTGTCTAAAGGCATGGATTCACCATTAGCAGAATTCATCCCAACAATACGATCTTTTTCATCAAAGTCTACAGTATAAATGGCATCAAAAATACTTAATAGATGAGGCTAGAAAGAATAACAGCATATTGATTAAATAAAGCTATGTTAAAGTAAAATAGGACCTATAAGATTTAGTTGTATCTCTTAGTGTAAAATTCTAAGTGATCTCAGATCAATATCTGGTTCTTATGGAATTGTCACTGGAATAAAATGTAAGGTTCTAGTAAATACTAATACTATTAAAGCGCTAGAATTATGGAAGAAAAAATTTTTGAATATATTTGTAACGCAAGAGTCATTGGCATAAATTAAAAAAAAAAAAGAAATAAGTCATGGAATAGATTAAAATAAGGTTACATAAAGTTGTGCAATATCACTAAGAAGTTCAGAAAGGTGTAAAAAGTTTTCAATTTATTGCCAAGATTACCACAAAATGAATATGTACGAAGGGAGGCCCAAAAGTCGTGATGTAGAATTTCCAAAATTGTTTTATCTGATGTATCAACTATTGCAAAAAGTTGTTTCTTCTTCAAGCAAGCATCTTTCAGTACAAGTTTTTCGACTTTTTCGACAATATCTGACGTGATGCCCTCAGTTGGCCGTCCTGGGTAGGGGTCCTCTTCAATCGAATCTCGACCTTGTTTATATAGACCATACCATTTGTAAGTGATGGGTTTACCAGGACAACGGTCTCGTAACAATTCTCATCTCACTCAAGACGTTTGAAAAGTTTTTTCTTGCTTGGTGAGGAATTTATTTACAGCGCATAATTCAATTTGCTCCACATTCGCATTTATTTCCAGATTTACTTCTTTAAGGGACAATCATTCATTAACAGATGGCGTTAGGGACTTGACATTTGATTTATATGCCTCTAATGAGTTCCTAATCAGTGGAATACCAAAAAAAAGTATCTCCCTTTCATTCCCCTACATTCCATTGACTTTTGGACCTCCCCACGTAATTTGAGTTAAAAGAACGTTGAATTTGAAATAAGAGTTTTGTAAGATAGTGCTTCGGATTACTTAATGGTAATGGATGTTTTTATAGTTATGTTATTTTTTGGTAAAAGACCAAGTATTTTAAGTGATTTTTTGCTCATATGATTTTTCAATATCACCAAAATATATTTAAGAAGGTCAGCATACAGTGATATTAAAAAATTTAACAAAATTCCTCAACTAATGAAATAATTCAATTTAAAATATGGTTTTAATGAGGCATTTTTATCAAAATTGAATCATTTTTAAATAATTTAGTATAATGAATGCAAACTATTAAAATTTTTTTATAATTTAATACCCACTTTGAGCTGAACATAGTCAATTTGGGATGAGTCATATTGGGATGATATGCAAACCAACAACAAACAACTTCAGAAGAGATTTGCAAATAATTTGACCTAGGTCCAGTTTTTTTCAGTTTTTTAAATATTTTTTCATTGTTAATGAGATCCATTTGTATATTGTATGCTTTTTTAGTATATTTTAATATTTTTTATGTATTCATTTTCATAAATTGAGGAACAACAAACTATAATTATTTTCCCCTTGGATTTTCCCCTTGGATATTTTCCCCTTACATTCAAGGAGAAAATAATTATTTCACAAACATTTTTTTACTTAATTTGAGACAAGAAAAATTACTGTATTTCAAAATTATAAATTTTGGATTTTTATATTTCATATGAATTGTTTTATTTATTTATATAAAATTTTATTATGTATGCACAAACCTGTATGGAATGCGGATCAGATGACTGACCTAATATTTCCAACAAGACAGGATCCGAAACAAAGAAGAAACGAGGAAAAATCAAGCGCTTTGTTTCTAAATATCCACTAAGTGACTTCTGACAAGCTTCTAGCTGTTCATATAAATGTGGTAAGAGCTGTTTTAGCGTATCATCTGACGTACAACATTCAACAGCGTTTGGCATGTCTCGTGCTCTATACATAATCTTGACATATGACTTGTCAATAGTCTGAAAAAAATTTCCTTGTAGTAATTGTTCAATATATTGTGAAAGATAAAAAACAACATGGCCAAATTGACGCAATTCTAAAATTTGGTCAAATTGATGCAAAATCTAGTGATTTTTTGATCCATGTTTTCCAGAATAACGGATTTGTAGATTTATTTCATTCAAATACAAACGCAATACTTTCATAATTTTTATGAAAATACAGGATATTTCCATTAATTTCAAAACCTCTCCTAATGATGCTACCCAAAGTGCATACACAGGTTATAACTCCAGAGACGATTGGAACCTATATTGTTGAAGAGAGGTAATGAGTCCATAATACAAGATAGATTATACTTTAGTATTGCTTGTAAATATATTGTAACAAGTAATATTCTAAAAGAGTGTCGCAAGTAAAAGACTCTCCCAAGTAATATAAAAAATTAACTAAACAGAAGTTGCACTATACTTGCAGAATTGAAAGCAGTGACATTGAAGTAGTTAATTTAATATCAGGTGACCACGAAAATTTGGTCACCTATGATTTTTGCTTGATTTCAATGCAATGAATTGTCAAATCTTGTTACGACTTGTCATTCCCTTCTTTCGCCCTACGAAAACATACCACTTTTTAGACATTTATTCATTTGCAATAAAAAATGAATTTTACTGAAACACAAATTGAACTAATCACTGTCTATATTCAAGTAAACCAGTACCACAGACATTTAAAGAATCACTTCATCCCCAAAAGATATTGCTTTGCGTCTGACGAACTGTGTCCAATATTAGGTACTGGGAGTTCCTCGACGTAGGTAAAATAATTACTGCTGAGAAACACATTGCATCATAAACAACCGGAATTAATGAATCATAAGAAAGTGTTTTTACAAGATAATGCCAGACACTTCATACTACAAGACACAAAAGAAAAAAAATTCATTATATAGGATGGAAATTGTGCAGATTTTCATTTTCTCATTCTCATTTTGCAGAGTTAAAAATGATAAGGTTGTCAAGCAAGTAAATGGTAAGACTGGAGAGATGCATAAGAATGAACTTAGTTTTATACTAAAAGATATTATTTGTTTTTAATGCAAGCAAATAGATTTAATGTACCAAAAGGCAGTATTCAAAGACAAGACTAGAATTATTTGTTTATAATGCAGGCAAATAGATTTAATGTACAAAAAGGCAGTATTCAAAGACAAGACTAGAATTATTTGTTTATAATGCAGGCAAATAAATTTAATGTACCAAAAGGCAGTATGCAAAGACAAGACTAGAATTATTTGTTTATAATGCAGGCAAATAGATATAATGTACAAAAAGCAAGTATTCAAAGGCAAGACTAGAATTATTTGTTTATAATGCAGGCAAATAAATTTAATGTACCAAAAGGCAGTATGCAAAGACAAGACTAGAATTATTTGTTTATAATGCAGGCAAATAGATATAAAATACCAAAAGGCAGTATGCAAAGACAAGACTATTATAGTATCTTTATATAAGTTTATCCTCAAAAGGGCTACAATAGTAACAAAAATATAATTGTTAGAAATAAATTATTAATTAATTATAATTATTAGAAACAAATTAATAATTAATAAAAAAATAATAAAAAAATTTATAGCAAAAAACATATTTCGTTACCCCAAACCGTTTAGCCTCGGCTGGCAACTGTTTCGCTATATCCCCCCCAACAAACACAGCTTCCAAATACATCCACAATGTCTGCACTTGCAACCATTTTTCCAATATTTCAGTTGTGTTTACAAGTTTTTGTATCCATAACATGATATCACGTTTAAATGGCAAATTATATCTGTAATTAAAAACAAAACATTTATTGAAATAAAATCAAATTTCAATTACAAATGTCAAAGAATAAGAAGCCACAACAAATATATTTACTAACATTCCACATCTACTTCATAGCATGATTTTGTTATTTACCTGTTCGAAGCTAAGGAGTTTAACACCATTAAAGAATCCTCCAATGAAGTTATGATATCCATCGTTTCTTGCGGTTTTATAAGAAGTTCTCCTCGGTTCTTAAAGTTGGCAAAATTTAAATTTACTACAGCCCAATCAGCTATGATCTGTTGAACAGTAAAAAATGAAAAACATACGATTTTAGTAAACTAAATCGAAAGTTAAAATAAACTTGATAACCTTACAACATATTTTTAATCTCATTCCAATTTATAATAAAAAATGCATAATTTAATAGCATGATATAGAGAATATTTGAATTTATTAAAAAGAATAATATTGTCCATATTATTAAAAAATTTTCAATAATACTTTCTATCATTTAATCTCCAATTAAAAATGTTTCAATGCTTGCAGACTTTTTGGCTCAACAATGTCCAAAATAAATTATTGCTTATTTTATGCTTTTCCTAAATTATTATCAAAATATTTCCATTTTCTCCATTTGTCCCAATTTTACCAAAAGACCATTTAAAATTCCAAAAAGCAGTAGATGATAGAAAACAGAGATCAGAAGATCCATTTTACCTTTGACATACATAAAAATTAACCATTTGTAAATTATTACCTGGATGAGAGTTCATTGTTGCAACGATTACCACATTTCTTCGAAATGTGTTTGTGCTTATAAATAGTATGTGGTTAATGTTTTAGAAAACATAAATACCTGTTTCAATTTTGCTTCTATATCTTTTTCTTTAACTGCGCTGATACAAATATCCTAAACAAATAATACAACAAACTATAAATTGTGAAATTAATTAACAATTTTATAAAATGTTTTTTACTGATTTATTCCAATATTAAATTTCATAATATATTCTGGCTGTATTTAGAAATGTATTTTACTCAAATGTAATATTTTAGTAATATAATTTTTTCTATAACTGTAATTTATTCATCACATGGCCATTATGCCAACAAAATTAAAAGTGCACGAAGTGTTCTGCATGGCTAGAAAGTGATTGATACAATTTTTACCGAAATTGAATAAATGTCTATGGAAATTTGTTTAAAAATTAATTGAATTTTTCAATCAAATCTCATTGGTAATTTGTGACTTTGTCTAAATCAAGAGTGATAAAATAATTGTAGCTATATAAAATAAGGTAAGTTTACTTATCTCATCAAATTTCAGACCACTACAATTTTCAATTTTCTAATATAATTGGACATAATAAGCTAAAAAATAAATAAATCATTATGAATCACTCTCTGTGTGTAAATATGCAAAATATGTTGTTTAGAAACCAGGGTATGGCTCCATAACTAAAATAAAGAGTCTCCAGGAACACACAATGGATAAAAGTTTCAATTACTGAGTAAACATGACACACTTATAAATACAATGAGAAAATTAAACGTATGAAATACACACCTCTACATCTTCCTTGTTTTCAAGTAAAGGTGCTTCCATAATATCTTGCAATGTAAAAGTTGGCGATTCCACATCCAACGAACAATCTGAAATTTAAGAAAATTTATATCTTTTTCTGACTTTTCTAATTGATACCAAAATTTTCCTCCTTATTTATTGCACAGATTTTTCATTGTGTTCTTTTTTACATTTTATTGTATTTTAAATTGGTTTATTTAGTAATAAGAAAACAGTACATGCTTAATAGTAGTATACATACACAAATAAGTTTATATATATGGATCCTTCAAATATATGATAAGATTAAATGAAGTACTTAATCAATAAAAACACAGAAAAGAAGTATGTTTCAAAGTTATAACTTCTTTACTTGGATTTCAAAAAAATTCTGTATTTGAAAATAATAATTTAAAAACTTCAACATTTCAATAAATGTCTGAATTCAAACAGCTTTAAAACCATTCTCAAGTAACAGTAATATGTTTAAAATTAAAACCTAAAAGAGCCTCGAGACGCCTCCAGTGACGATCTTTCATAGCTTTATCCGCCATCAATTCCAACAGAGGACAAGTTTGGTTGAAGTCGTCAATTTTCTGCTTTAAATCTATAAATGCAGGCCAGTCTTTCATTGCTTTTGGCAATTTACGACATCTGTTAAAAATAAATTTTTTATTTTACCTTAGAGAAATGGGGTAAAGACTTGCAATGCTTTAAAACTCCTGCTTTTTATTAAACTATTGTAGATTTTGTTTCAGTTAGTCTTTCTTGACTGATCGAGTCAGATATAGCTACTGGCAGTTCACTTGTGCCTTGAAAAGGGAACGCATGAGAGCTATTCTGTGACTGTTAGCACATTCTGTATCAAAATATACATAATAAAGATTAAAATCAAGTACTATAAATAGTGTACATTATTAAATAATTTAATAAAATGATCAAATTAAAATATGTCAGCATGAGATAAAAACTGCACCGCACATCAAGGTGTTTGCTTCGCTAAAACAAAATAATATATTGAAATAGTTTTTGCCAAATAATAAGGTATTGATGTTGTTTTTGATGAAAAATAAATGCTTATCAATACAAAGATCCTATTGTTTCAAAAACTTTGTGAAAAAAAACAACTCAGAAGCCTCTGATGGAATCTGTACTCAGTGTAGGCTCAAAGCGAAAGACAGTTAATATTATAGGTTATGATGAATTTACACTATGCAACAGATTAAGAATCGATAGTAGTGTTGACACATTTGGAAAATTTAAGGGTTCTCCACAAAGGACAACAAGGACATCGTAAGCCACTGCATTGAAATGCCTAAATGGTTTTTCAATTATCTCTATGAAACCTGCGCTTTATTTTGTACATTAAATCCCCATTGCTTTTCCACAGAAAATAAAATGACAGGAAAAAGTTTCATTGAAAAAAGAATTGTAGCTCATATCATGAATTTTGGCCAAAATCAAATTGATTAGTATTTCTATGATTTACCATGGTCAGGCAAAATCATTCTATACAGCTTTAGAAAAATCCACTATGATGGAAAAAGGTGTAACTTTATGTATCACTAGTATACATATAAGCATTTGACAGAAATATATTCAGTGATGACAATTCCTTCCCTGGTAGATGTTTACATCTGGAAGAGGAATGCGAGGAGAAGGAGGAACGTGATAATGAAGATTATGAATAGTTCATTGTTTTCCAATCTGCACTTGAGATACCTTCAGCTCTTGAAGTGATCCCTGCAGAAAATAAAATCCTTACTGTAATGAGGACGAGATCTACTCGGTTAAATACAGTGTTCTAAAAATGACTAAGCTCCTATTAGACGAAGGAGAGTTTGAAGACGAGGAGAAAATAAAGCCTGGTGACTATATCATAGTAAAAGTTTTTTGACATATTAAATATTGTAATTCTTTTCATACAACAGGTTAGGTATACTTGTAAGATATAAAAAAAGAGTGCCTAAAACATATAGATTTTCCATCAAAGATTGGGGAAATCTATTAGGGGAACTCTGGGAAAATTCCTAAATATGTTGAGTTTTCCCGATACAAATTTTCTGATATATCAATTTAATTATTTTCAATTTATAAGGTTCCTAACTAAAATTCCTTTTTTAATTGGTAGTATTATTCTCTCGCATTTCTTTTTAAAAAAAGGGTCTTTTTTCTCTTTGCCCCAACTGCTGGAGTAAAAATCCACAAACACTTGTTTTAAAAAACTTTAAATTTTAAAGTGACCAGAAAGTATATTGAGGCTACTGGTTTAGCATATCAGAGGTAGAGACCCCACTAACTGCACTGCACAGTCATGGGACAATAAATTTAAGTCTGCAGGACTTTACCCCCAACCACACTAAACACACATTATTATCGGGTCCCGCATGGTTAAATTGATAAAATAATATATTCAAATGAATTATTAATTTTACTTGAAGTAACCAATTAGAGCTAAAAAAAATTAATAATATGATTATACTGAACCATAAAATAAAAGAGAAATAAATAAGAAAGAAGTCAATGTAGGAAAATCCAAAATCCAATAATGAAAAACTTAGTTGAGATTTTTTTAAATTTCAGTCTTGTGTCGGACCATTTGCATACATAGTAAATTTGAAAGAAAATTATATTTAAAATTGATGTTCCATAATATTACATTATCTCAATTATGTAGTTTACATGTATAATAGGAATATAACTTAAATGCGTCCTGATTATTTTTGTTTACAGTCAGCGTTAGTTGATTTGATATTTGTACAGCTGTTAATTTTTTCAATTTATTTTAAATTGCTTACCTCAGATCAAAGTCTGCAAGTTGATTTATTATGCTTTCTATGTCAATTTCATTCCAGGGTATTTCAAAATAACCGTCAATTGAATTCATAACAGCAACATAAAGGCTATATCTGTAACATAATTTAATTGTTTAGTAAATTTCAATACTTAAAGCATTGTTTTAATAAATACATTGTCGTACATTGTCAAAAAAATACACAACAATTTTTTAACAGATTTATTGACAGTGAACCATAAACCCTGAACCTATAAATACAAAATTAGAAAAATAAACTCTTTTCATGATTTAAGCATCCATTAAAATAAAGATTTTTCAATTTTGAACCTTCAAATAATATAAACAAGTAAAATGTATTTTCGCAAATTAAATATCTCTAGGGCAATAAAATATTAAAGCGGCTTTCTTTTACAAGAGTTACCTGTATAAATGGTTTAAAGATGTTGTCACTAAGTAATGTTAAAGTTATTTTTTAAGTATCACCTTAAATGATAAAGAAGGTGAAAGCACATATTAAGTAATTAAAACTATTTAAATTTAAAATGTTACTTTGAAATTTCTAAGTTTGAATTTGAGTAAAATATGAGTAGGAAAGGACAACAGGACAGGCTCTTTTTATACTACTTGCTTCAGTTTTTGCCTGCTCAGTCATCGTCTTTTCAATCAAGATTTAATTATACATATGTACATAATAGAAAAAACTGTGCACTATAAAATATTTAAAGTTTCATTACAATTTTTAGTATTTACACCTTTTAAAAAAATATGCATTACCCATACAGCAGAACTATGTTAAAAATGTTTCATAAAATTATATTCCATCTTTTGTTTTTTTTTCATGTAATAAAATTAAATTGGAAAAATGTTCAGCACAATTTTTTCCAATTTAATTTTTAATTGTTTATGCAAATGATGTCTTAAATGTTATTCAATACACCAATTGCATAAACAAATATCCTATAGGCCAAAGTTTAAACTACCATTAAAAGATATTTTGCATATTGAATTCTATATAACCAGTTAGTTTTCACAACATATATAAATGTATCTTACAATTTATTAAGTAAATTGAATTCCCTCTTCTTTTGATGCAATGTAGGGTAGTCATTAACCTCGAGACCAAACAGTTTTTCACCACTGGAATACATTTCAAACCTCCGCCATAGTTCATCGAATGTCGCTTGAAACAGTATAACCCTGAAAAAAATTCATTGTATTAAAAAAAGTACTAAATTTTTACATATGAGTAAAACATTTGATACAGCAACAAAATTTACCATATAACTGAAAAAAGCTCTGATGTAATAAGCTGATGAATCAATTTTCTATCCATATGAATTATAGAATTGACAGCAGATGAGACAGATAATTTCTGAATGAAGACTTGCAAATTTACGCACTGACTAAATAAAAAACTTCACAAGAAATTTTTGAACACAAAGCTTAACACTTTGAATGCCACATTGTTATAAAATATCACAGAACCAAATATCATCAAACAAGCGAAAATCTTAATTTCTTCCTATAAGGATTTGCATCTTCTCAAACTATTTTTTTTCTCTCCAAAATGAATTCTCTTTAAATGAGGAGTTACAAAGGTAAAAAACCTATTGAAATGTTTCTAAACTTTATTATGAATGTTCAAAAATGTTATGTCGTGTAAACGTTACACTAGTTAAGATATATTCAAATGTAAAAAAATTTTTCTGTTAGTGTTTATTTTAAAAATATGATGATTTTTGTTATTACGGTCACCAGTGACCGTAGTGTCAAACAATGCTGAGGCGCCGTATAGGTCATATTGAATCAGCAACCGATCCTTATTTTTGCGGAGCACAGTTTTACTATAAATTTGCAAGATTGATGTTTAGTTTCGCAAGTGATTTGTACTATTTCATGTTTATACAAATTTTTTTATTAAGTTTTATTATCAAATTTAATTTGAAATAATGTTATTTGGAATTCGGGGTTGATGATATCCAAATACACTAAGTATTTAGATAATGTGGCTTTACAATTTACACTTGAGTTTTACTTGTCTATTAATAGTAATAAGTAATAATATAAGAAAACTACAAGAATCGAGTAACAGTGATGAATTGTTAAAATGTGTGAGAAATCAAAAACATCGTTGCATTTTATTAGAGTGAGAGCTGTAATGAGATTACATGCCCTCCAATTTTGAGGCAAATATCTACAAAAACTAACAGGTCTACACCAGCAGGATGACAGCTAAGGATAATTCTGTTTACAGACTTTCCAGGTTTGAAACCTTTGACCTTAAGAAGCTTTATGATTAATTCAAAGCCAGAACTTTTCTATCAACATGTTTTTCCAAATTATTTATCTCTGCACAGACAAATTTGTTTGCTGAACGACTATTACATAAAATACAAAAAAGTGTAATGCCAAAACAGATCAAAGAGTGGAAACCAACTAACTCTGATGAAATATATATATATATATATATATATATATATATATATATATATATATAATATATATATATATATATATATATATATATATATATATATATATATTATATATATGTGTATATATGTGTGTATGCATATTTTATACATCGGTTTAGTAAAACTATCCAAATTTAGCATCTATTTATCTAAAGTTTACCTCTATGGACAGAACCTTGCAAAGAGTAGTACGAGTTGAAATAGATTTGAAATATTCAAAACTGACAGACTTTATAAAGTAAGAAGCTTGGCAAATGTTTAAAATCTAAATTATAAATTACATTACACTCCGAATGAATCAGTACGTATAGACAATGGGTCCCTTTTCATGGCTGCATTATATTTCATCAATGACATCGGACTAGTTTGTAACAAGAATAGAAATTACAAAGGACACTGTTACTGATTTTTTGTCATTATTTAAAAATATTTTGGAAATTTTACTTTTTTTTTAAATCTTGATTTATAACAGAAATAGATAATACAATAGTTATTGGTTTTTTATTACTGAGACGTATTTCTTATGATTTATATGAAAATACGATGCAGGTGTGAAAAGTTCTTAGCCTAATATATTAATATATTAATATATAATTATACTTGTTAGATAGCTTGACGTTGTATTTAATTGTAGGTCAAGTTTCATTGTAATAGGTATAGTAATTACTTTTCTACCATTTTTGATTCCAATGAATCTGCTTCTCTCTCGGAAAATGGAAAAAACTGAAATAACAGCCGTGATTAAATATTTTGTCAAACCAAAACAAAGACGACATGGATAACAAATTAGATGAATACCTTCATATTCCCCCTTCAAAAGTTGGGCAGCTTTGTTCGAACGTGGCAAAGAGAGCATTGAAGATGACTCTAAGAGCAGAAAGCCATCAACGTCCTCCACACTAGAAATCATCGATAAAATCCACAAAATGGTTTTAGAAGACTGAAGATTGAAATTGTGTCAAGTAAGTGATACAATTGAAATCTCAACTAAGCAGGTGATTCATATTTTAACCAATGAATTAGGAATGAAAGAGGTGTCAGCAAGATGGGTGCCGCATTTGTTGATCGCCTAACAAAAATTCAACCGGGTTGAAATCTCGAGAGAGGATCTGCCACTGTTTCAATCAAATACCAACATTTTTAAGAAGATTTATAATCACTGATGGAACTTGGATTCATCACTATATTCTGGAAACAAAAGTATGGAAACATTTCATTCTTTCGATTCTCAGTCACCAAAGAAAGCCAAACGCAAAATGATGGCTTCAGTGTTCTGGGATTACGAGAAAATTATTTTTAATGGCTATCTTCCCAAAGGACAAACTATAACAGACCCATACTACACTGATCTGTTAGATGAATTAGCTGAAAAAAGACTAGAGTTGGCCAAAAATAAGGTCTCTTTTCATTAAGAAAATGCACCACCGCACAAGTCAGTTATAGCAATGGCTAAGCTTCATGAACTCCGATTCCGAACTAAGTTCTGAACCATATTCGCTTGATTTAGGACCATTGGACTATTACCTGCTCCCTAATTTAAAAAAAGACTTGGCTATAAAAAAATTTTCAACAAATGAGCTGAGACAGAGTGGTTTTTCGAAGAGTTGGAGGAATTGGCTTATAAGAGCGGCATAGAAGCGCCAGAGTATAGATTGAATAAATATATTGAGATAAGAGAAAAATAAAACATTATTTTTATTTAATTTCCTTTGTTCTTTTGGTCAGGCCGAGAACTTTTCAAACCACCTCTATACTATTTAGTTTTATTATCTACCATAAATTTTGTTGTATTATAACTTTCCAAGCAAGGAAAAAACTCAAAAAAATAAGTCCTTAATATGATACAGAAATTAATACACACAATCAAAATCATAAAATATCCTTCTCACAAATTGTTTAAGTTTTCATTTAAAAAATCTTCTGTCATACATATAAATGTATGACATCATGCTATATTGCATTACACCCCACTTGATTCTAATGAACTCTAACTTTATTTAAATACGTTTACAATCTGATCCAACAGAATCTTCTACAAATTCGCTAACTAAATGTAGGATATAAATTTTCTTCAATATCATTTGTTATTAACTTTAATTAACCAAACATTAATTGTTATAAAAATAATATTTTGTTAACAAACATTCTATTAATTTGTTTAATCATGCTCTTTTTCAAGCCTCATTACTATACACTCATTTCTTATGCTTTCATTACACATTCAAAGCATTTCTACATACATTCCTTATAAATGCACGACTTTGCTTGTACATAACAATTATTTTTACATTAACATTGAAAAGCCATTTATAATTAAATGTGAATTAAATTTGCAGTTAAATAAAAGTAAAAATCTACCTGTCGCTGGCTTCTCGAGCAGACAATCCTGGTGTCATTGGGCCGAATGCTTCATAATCTTCATCAAACTTCAATACGTCTTGATTGAAAGTGGATACACCCTCAGTCAACTCTTGTTGCAACGGGCGTTGCATATCAACAATCTTTTGTTGGACTTCTGCAGCCTAAAAATTAAGTATTTCAAAATAATTTTATTTATAAAAATATTGAACTACAAATTTTTGTACATAACATCAACTAATCAAGTACTAACAGTGATCAGCATATTCTGAAAAGAATATCGCAAGCCATCTGCTTGATCTGCATCTTCTTTTGGTACATCGACATTAAATGATGCAAAAGTAGTATAGGTTTCTTCAATTAAATCTAGTTCCATATCCATACTAAAAATATAAAATCAAAAAATTAATATTTGAAATGGATTTCATATGGAGTAGATTGCATAGCTATAAATTATAATTAATATTAATTGTGTTATATTATGTATTTGTTATATCTACGGAGACTTGATAGATTATGTCATCCGAAGGAAATAGAAACGATTCTCTTGCATCAAACAGGAAAAGGAGAACATTAACTTTGGAATGTAAACTTAACATTGTCAAAGACTTGCTACAAAAATAAAAATTTGTGAATTAGCAAAGAAGTTTGATCTAGTGGAATCAACTGTCAAAACAATTACAAACGATAAAGAAAAAATTAATGATACTGTAAAAATACTAAATCTTTGAATTCAAACATCACTTGTAAACAATATTGAATCATCATTAAACCTAATTATGGAACCAACTAAATTTTAATAGACGAAAAGCCACCTTACTGGATGTATTTAAAACTATGTAAAATTATTCTCAATTCTAAAGACATATTTTTTTAATATGCTTTAAGAATCTTTTTCATTATTTCATAAAGTAAGAAAAATTCCTTATTGCCTATGAATTTTAAGCTAATTACGGAACCAACTAAATTTTAATAGAAGAAAAGCCACCTTATTGAATGTATTAAAAACTATATAAAATTATTCTCAATTCTAAAGATATTACTTTTTTAATACGCTTTAAGAATTTTTTGTATTATTTCATAATGTAAGAAAAATCCCTTATTGTATTTGAATCTAATTATGGAACCAATTAAATTTTAATAGACGAAAAACTATCTTACTGTATGTATTTAAAACTGTATTATATATTCTCAATTCTATATTTTTATATGAAAAGACAGTTAAAAGTCATTTATGTAAGTCTTCCTTCCATGGCCATTTAATAAAAAAAAGTATTATAATAAACTAATTTTAAAACTTACTTAATAAATTCCTCTCTGATTAAATCTAAACACACCATTGCAAGTCTCACATCATCCAAATCTTTAATTTTCCTGTGCAAAGTTTTCAAGCGATCCTTAATGAATTGCATCAATTGCTGAACCCTGAGTTTATATGCCTGACACAAGTACTTGCCGAGGATAACTTTCCACTCTACTGCTTCGACGTGGAGTGCGAGTTTGATTTTCTCTACAAAATATGAATTCAAACTCAGCCTATTCCAAATATTTACAGACATAGAAATATGTAACCGAAATGAGAGCGCAAGTAGACCTTTAAAAGTAAGGCAAAAATAGATTACCCATGTTGATTTGAATAGATCCTATAATATGGCGTTTTGGAAGATTTGAAATTTCGTCTATTTGCTCCTCATATTTCTTCAATTCATCACGAATAGTGACAACTAGAGGATTTGTATCTACAAAGCTTTGTACTTGTTTAGGTCTATCTTCAGCCCACAAAAAGTCATACGAGTGATATCGCTGCAAAAAATGTTTTCTATTAATTCTATACAAAAATTTTTACATTTAATAGGGTATTTGACTATATTTTTTTTATTACCAGAATAGAATAAGCAATAACATTAAAAACGGTTAAAATAAATGTATCATACCTACGACTTTTCGTTACAAAGTTATAACGACTTAAAAACTGACTAACTGCGATTCGGGCGAAAACGCCCCATACAAAAGACGAATGGCTTATGACATCACTGGCCAGTTATTTAGCATCCATAAGGGAGTTTATTAAATACTTTTAGTATCTCGTTAAATATTATGTTTAAGTTATGTATTGCATATTATTATATTCTCATTTTTTGGTGTAAAGACTAAATTCATAATAACTTTTTCAGTTTAATGAACAAAAAATTTACACTTTTTCCTATTTAAAAGTTTCTATTAATTGTTTGTTGTATGCATTATTTTTTTCATCCCAATGTTTTTTTAAATCTACTCCACATTTTTAAAATATTTTTGCAAAAAATATCGACATCAGTGAAATACCCTATTAGTAAACAAATCATTCATCCTTATCATTGGCTGGGTGCGTGACATCAGGGCCGCTTCCAGCTTCGCAGCTTCTGCAGTTTTATAGGCGCGTCAATTTGTACGCTTCAAATTAAGGGCTCTGGTAAATATTTACATGAATAATACTAAACTAATGAAAGACTTCAACCGTAATTTATATTATATCCATTTTTTTCTTTACATTGTGTTCCTAACTACGTATAAATTCCTTATTAAAATTTTCTATCCTATTAAAATTTTCTTTACATTGTGTTCCTAATTGCGTATAAGTTCCTTATTCCTTATTAAAATTTCCTATCCTATTAAAATTTTCTTTACATTGTGTTCCTAACTATGTATAAGTTCCTTTTGAATAATGAATTTCTATTAAAATTAACGCAAAATATATTCAGTACGTATAAGTTGTTCCTTTGTTATTTTTTTAGAAGAAAAGTAAGTATTATTTGTGGTTTCAATAAAATCATGTGTACATTAGATAACATTGTTTGTCTTGTTATTTATTGTAAATCTAGAGAAAAATATCTAAATAAATGCTTTTATTAACGAATAATAACAAGATTTTAGTTATCCATGCCTGGAATAAATAATATCCTTTTGTTTTCAGCTCAACAAAATGAGTAAAATAATATATATATTACTCATATTATAACATTTCAACCACAACCAATGTCAGAACGAATGTTTTTTTAAAGCAGTTAATTTTCAATACGATATTGAAAATCTGTAAAATTAAAATTTGTTATTTCTTGAAGTATTTTTACAATTTAATATGCAATAATTGTCGCTTAATTATTTGTGATAACAGCTGTCTGTTCATTTTTTTATTCACTTTCTAATTTGTTATTGGAAATCTGAAAAATTAGAATTTGTTTTCTTTTGAAGTATTTTTACAATTTAATAGACAATAACTATCGCATCATATTTAAAAAAAAAATCATAAACTAAAGATTTACTAATAAATTTAAATGAATAGAATTGACTGTTTTTGTTTATATTAAGTTAGATCGATGTCATATTACGAAATTCTTATTAATCTCTTATTTAATGTTTTCTTTCATTATCACCATTCATCTATTTAATTATAAATTTAAACTGAAAACAGTGAAAAAAAATTGTGATCCAAAAAATTGTGGTATTATTATAATTTTTTATCTAATAATTTTTCATAATAAAATTATCGCTACAGAGACCTATTCTTTTTTAAATACATCATTTTTTATATATATTCTTTCATTAAATCAACAATGAAATATGCATTTTTGCTAAACTGCACTGGCTCCAAAAGGAAACATGATGATAATATATATATATATATATATATATATATATATATATATATATAAATATATATATATATATATATATACATATATATATATATATATATATATATTTAAATATATATATATATTTAAATATATATATATATATATATATGTATATATATATACACATATATAATACTAAATTATATTATCTATGACAATATTTTACAGGAGCCTTTAGATATTTCCATATCTGCTATAGTGCCGTGGTTGATCTCATTACCCCCACTCTGTGGTTCGCACCCGGCCAATAAATGTACATTTAAATTGATAATTTTTTGTATTTCATCTATAAGTATTTTAATTTTCAGTGACAGTAAAGTTGAAAGCCGAAGCTCTCCACTGCTGCTAATTAAAGTTAGTCAGTCAGTAGCAGTTGAAGATGATGCACATTAGTATATAAAAATGATATATATTACTAGAGCTGAGTGACAAAATTATTTTTAAGTGGTTTCACTAGTCACAAATATCACCAGACAGATATAAAATGTATATATATTACAGTCATCTTTTATATGTATTACAGTCATATCATCATCATCATATCATCATCATATATATTAATACGCTAAGGTTAAGATGTTACTCTCCCTTTTTAGAAAAAACCTCACAACTAATCCACATAAATTTTATATCATTTTATAGATAATTGCTTGCTCTACCGGCATCCACAACTAAAAAATTTATTATTGCTATTGTTTTTGTAAATTAATTAATTATTAAAATTATATACACAAAACAGCAATGCTGCCATCTAACGGCTCAACGTCAATATGATTGACGGTCGGTAAAATTTTTGTTTAATTTCAAATCCACTCACGTATAAATAAAGTGGCGCTTTAGCTCAATGCTTTTGATACTTGCGCCTCTATATGTCAATTTTAGTAAAATATTTGTTTGATCTGTCATCTGAGCTTCATAATGGAATAAATAATGCGAAGACTTCGCACGGGTCACGCTAGTATTATATATTACAGTCATCTTTTCACAGCATTGTTTCATTTATTTTACTTCTTATTACAAAAACACTGATGTTTTTGTCTAACAATTTTGCAATTTGTGTTAAGCGTGAATTCTCCAAACATTAGTTCAGATCTAAATTAACATTATTTATAGTCACACATATCATACGCTCATCATGACGTCATAAAAAGAATATAACCTATAATAATATCATTTAAAGGTATACCGTTGATGAATTTAGTAAAGTAAGAAGAGAGATAAAAAGTTTGTTACGAAAGAAAAAGAGAGTCTTTAAAGAAAATAACCTAAAACATAGTGAACACCTTAATCGAGTTAATGAAAACTGTATTTGTTATCGTAAAATCAATATTTGTCAGAAAGGCTTTAAACCACGGTTGACCCTTTGTAGAAATAAAGAAGGTGAAATGCTGTGTGAATGAAAAGCTATATAAATAGATGGATTGAACATTTTAATAGCTTATTAAATATAGTGCATCAGTGCTATTACAACACATTTAATGTACAAAAAGAGACTGTTATTGTATCACCAACGATTGAAAAGTAAAACTAGACATCAAAAAGCTAAAAGTTCAGAAAGTACCTGGACTTGAACGTTTGTCTACAGAGCTGCTCAAGTGTGATAGTCCTGAGTTATTTAAAAATATTTATGAATTGATTCTTAAAATTTGGAATGGTGAGCAAATTCCTGAGGATTAGACCACTAGTTTCATCTGTCCTATCCTGGAAAAACTATCCTTATCTGCTCAAACTATCAAGCCATCAATCTCCTCTGTACAACGTGCAAGATTTTTTCATATATTCTCTTTGAAAGGCTGTTGCCATTTATTGACTCCCAAATTGGGAATTATCAGTGTAGCTTCCAAAGAGGCAAATCTACCATTGGCCATACCTTCTGATTAAGACAAATTCTTAATCCAAAGATTTGACAGATTACCCATTCTAAATGGAGTTTGGCAAGTTGATTCGCTTTTAGGTCTACTTTTTAACATTGTTTTTTAGAAAAAGTCTTAAGACTCAGGTATCGACTTAAAAAGGCCATATCTTCTTAAAGTTCATTCAAGTTCTTGCTTACGCTGATGATGTTGTTGTGCTGCAAGGGCTATGAATCTAAATATAAACTTGGAGAAAACAAAACACATGTTTTTTACGAAGATTAAAATCTAGAAGAATTTTCTACCAAGATTATTTTAATCACATACACTTTTTATTCAATACCGGGTTTTAAATACTTGGGATCTGAAATTGTCAAAATAACATATTGTCAAATTAAAATTGTTGCGGCTAATGGAACTTTCCATAGACTGAAAAACCTTCTTAGGTCACAATTTATTTGTAGAAAAACAAAATTCCTGTTATACAAAGCCCTCATTAGACCAGTTTTGATCTACGGCTCTGAAATATGGACATTGACAAAATCAGATGAGGCCCATTGGGGTATCTTTCAAAGAAAAATTTTAAGATAAATTATTGGAGGCATAAAGGAGAAGGAGAGACAACTCAGAAATATATAAAGTTTACAAAGACCCAGACATCATACAATTTACTAAAATTAATAGCCTAAATTGGGCTGCTCATGTTGTTCAAATAGAGGATTCAAACATAAGGATCTTTTTGGCTAAACCGCATGGACAGAGAAGAAGAGGAAGATCTAAAATGAGACAGAAAAATGGGGTGCAGAAGGATTTTGGGGTGCTGGTGGTTATAATTGGAGATCGGTTGTCACACAGAGGGCTGCATGGAAGTTGTTTCAAAGGAAAGCCTCGACCCATCCTGGGCTGTTGAACTCTACTTATGATGATAGTCACACATGTATATATATGCATAGGGCATATCATGATAACCAAATTACGAACGAGTTATTTGTGGCGCACCATGTTATTTTTTCTTAAACTGAAAAAATTCGAAGCTTCTCCGAAATTCATTCAAAACAAGGTTGCAAACGGGCGTAAAAGCAGAAAAATATGTTGAATTTAATAATGTAAAGTATACAACGTGTAAATTCATAGATTATACTAAACACAAAATGAATATTTAGTGCCAAAACAAAGTGAAAATTGAAACGACTGTAACAAGTAGTCTGTTACAATAATAATTTACATTGGAATTCAATTTTTTTACAAAATAAATTGTGAGCAAATTTCGTAATTAATTTCCTTTCAATTAAACAAAATATTAAAAAATACATTTTCGAAAAAATGCACTTTTCCCTAACAAATTATTATGCCTTCTTTCCTATTTATCAGAATTAAAAAATATAACCAAGTAAGGATATTTTCTCCTAAAAAAATCTTTTACAGCGGACTTCGCCGATTTGAATTTTCAATTAATGATGTGGGATTTACACGTAGGGTTTGAGTTACGGCCACATATGAGACACGTAACCAACATGTATACGTTGTACCATCTAGTGATGTGTTGTAGTATTAAATTTTTATAAATACATTTTAAAAATAGTCTTACAGTCATTTTAATTATGTACTATGTTTATACCAAGTTTCATGAAAATCTGTCTAGCTGTGTAAAGTGTGATTAAATAAAGAATCAAACACAATTTTCATGGTATTAGTATTCCATGTGGTACAGCTACAGATAATAGTCTATATCTTACTTTGTCACACAAAATATACACCAGTGACATCAAGTAGTAATTTGTTCAAAGTTATTCAGTAAAAAACTGACAAGCAAACCCGCTTTAGGATTTCTGTACTTAATAGTGGCAACATTTAAGAGCTCATGCATAATCTAATTTCTTTATTTTCCATATCCATACCTGTAAAAGCTTTTCTATGTCAGATTTATACATATACATGACACCTTGAAGTGACATCACAGCGCGCACAATATCTTTGTGCTCAGCTACCGAGCGGAAATAGCTTCGTAACCCACCGACGCTTGACATTGATCGCCGGCTAACTGTAAATAAAAATGAACATTCAAAAAAATTAAATAAAACAAAGACACTTAAATAATATTGACCTCTGTAACTTAATCATACCTATAAGTAACACAGGTGTCTACACCTAGATTATAGTAATCACTGCCGACACGCAAATAGCTGTATTATTTACATTAGCATAATAGTAAAAAATTAATAACTTTAACTCACCCGATACGGTCCTTTCAATGGGCAACTTTCCCTTCTTCTTTTCCTCCTTAATTTGCTTCTGTTGACCCCACACAAATATGGAGCGATGCACGTCCATAATTGCATTTAGGACAACCTTTACAAATAAAACAATACAATGAGTATTTATTTCCAGAATGCAGATAGAATAAAAACTAGTTAACATATATTACTCTAAAAAACAATCTAATAACCTAGTTAAAGTGATACTGAAAAAAATGTTGGAAAAAAATTTTATTTGAAATATAAAAATTACATTACTGGCTAAGATATCTGAACTGAACAAACCTGTGTGATTGCATATTGAATATCATCAAGACTAGGTTTGATTGCGACGTTCGGAATTTGTAGAATCATTGTTGTCAACATCAGTGGTTGTAATTTATTTTGTTCATCTGGATCATCTGTCATAGTCAGAAAGCTGTGAAAAGTAAGTTAATTAAATTACTCAAACTGGAATATATGAATATTGTAACACACATGAAGTATAAACTTAAAATTAAATATAACTTTTCACCCAACAATAATTTTATAAACTCTATAACGTTAGGTGACAGCGTGTTGGTGTTATGGTAAAACTATAAGACAAATGCTGTGACATCATGTTGTTTTAATGTGCAAAGCTATCAGAAAAATTCCAGGGATATGACTAATAGCTTTGCTCAGACAAATGCCGGTGATATAACCTATAGCTTTACCTAAATATCTGATAAATGCCAGTTACATATTGTCAGTTGTTGTATAAGGCATTAATAAATTACACTGCGAACATTTTAGCAGATTTTCCTGTTTATAATTTTTTAATAAAACAAACGGTGAGATCTATATGCTTGACTAACCAGCATAATATCAAACTGTTAAAATGGAAATCATTTTTCTTTCTTAGTTCACTTTCATAAAGTAAGTTAAAAGAAAACCCTAAATTTTTTAGAAATCATGGCACTATACTATTTAAATTTAGTTACACCTTTATGTTTAGCATTATTACTCACCTGGACACACAAGCCCTCTTTTTCAATATATCTAAACTGTTTCTCGTGCACCTTATCAGTGCGTCAAGGCACTTTTGATTGAAATATGCAAATAATTCATTACACTCGTTAATTATTTGCGGTAATTCAAACTGTTTCGGATGCTCTATTTCCTGAAAAGCTAATTGTGGCAAAAATATGACATTTACATCTGTTTTTTCTAGTTAAGTGTTCAAATATAAGTCATTCTATTAAAAATTAAATATTCCATATGATAATTGAACTTATTGGGACACATGTGCTATTGATAGTTTTCATTCAATGTAACTCTCTCACATTTATAGATTTTTCATACTTTACTGTAAGAGGTATGATTTTAACTGTTTTTTTAAAATCTGTATTTAAGAAAATTTTGGTGTATAAAATATACTTTTAAATTTCTCATTTTCCCAAACTACATTTGATATATCACACAACAAAAAAAATTGGTAATTCATTTAACCCTTACAAAAAACTGTGATAACTTTTCGGAAAGCCTCAAATTAACCAAATAGCGAATTGAGATTTTTATGCTATACATCTTGTTTGAATAATTTTTAAAAGTCACTACATCACATGGTCTGAGACAAAATAGGCAAGGGTCTGCCCTTGCCTATTTTGTCTCTTTTTTTCAGTTTTGGTATGGAACTTCCTATATGTACAAATTAAGAAATTGAAATTCATAATGTATTCCAAAAGCTACAAAATAATTTATACATAAGTATTCAAATTACATTAATCCCTATATTAGCATCGTCAGAGGAACTACATTTGGCTGGTTTCCATATATTTAAATTTATTACTATTGAATAAATAGATAATGTTACATTGCTTCAATTAGATAAGACTATAGACAACCTCCACCAACACAAAACACCATATGTCAAATTGAGGGATAACTTTCGGTATAACATTAGCTTGACAATTAAAACCTAGGTTCACATTTTACAGCACATATAAGTACTTGATTTAAAAAAGAATTGTGAGAATGACAGTTCCAAATCTTCCCATGACAACATTGAGAATTACTACAACAATGGGTATTTTGAACCTATGCACAAAAAAGAAGTCAGTAAACTAAAGACAATTCTATATAGTGCGACAACTATAAAATACTCACCGGCATCATCATTAAATATCCGAGTTGCTGAAGTAACTTGCTTTAATGCCTTTTCTATATCTAGCCTAGAAAATTATAACAAACATTTCAAATATATCATTATAAACATCATTAGCCAACAAAAAAATAATAAAATTACCAATGTTTAACCGAATACTACAAATTTATTTCATGCAAATATTAGATGATAAAAGCTGACTACGACATCTTGTAACATTAATAAATCCAATTAATTTCAAGCTAATTATGACAATGAAATAGAAAAACAAAGTACAAGATGGCACACGGAACAAATTAATACAAAACATCAATTATTAACAGAAAATTTTGCTATAAACCACTAATGACCAATTCAAAATAATTTTTCTTTAAGAACAATTGTTGTCTCATTGTTTACAAATTTCATTTGAGCCTATGAAATGAAATTGAACTCTATACATAGCTCTTAACATGAATTTTAATTATAAACCTATAAATTAATTGAACTCTAAATATATTAACAACAAATATCTCCAAAATTAAATAAATTAAAATACTGTATAATACCAGTTATTTATCAACGCATGAACCGCTGGAGATGGTATACTTTCCAAAAACTTGTGAATTAATTCAATCACAGCTCGTTCTGCATCTGATGATTTGTTTTGTAACTCCTCACCTTTAATATTGTGTGAATACATTTATTTGAATGACATATAATTTATAAAAGGGTACAACTTCTGGGCTAATAATAAGTTGTCGAACTCTTAGGGAAGAGGCAGCCCTCGAGCCATGCCCAAAAGGATAAGAATAATATATTTTGTTATTTTCTCTGTAATGATTAGTAGCATTAATTTTAAATCTCAAACAAATAAAAGTGTTATTAGAAGACTACCAATTGGATTGATAACATCAGCAGTATGAACATAGCAGAGAAATCGTAAAATAATTCTTACACAGGTATTGATGTTGGGATGTGGGTAATTGCATGTCAATACTTGGGTACAGTCTAAACAGTATTACGTTAATTACACCTCTCAGGACTTTGTACATAAATATTAACTAATGTATTTTTGATTACGCAAAAAATACAAAGTCATATTCGTAGCTTCTGTTCACTTCAAATTATTCGAATATTTGTACTATTGTAACTATAAACAAACATCTTTCATCCAAAAAAATTTCATTAAAAATTGTGATCTTAGTGATCACCAAAAAGTAAATGGATCAATATTTGATAATCGGCCGAAACAGGTCCCCAGTATTTTTCTGTATTTTTAATATAATGTTTAAACTTAAAAGTAGTTTTATACTGTTTTACAATACTTTATTTATATATTAACACACTTTGGTAAGTTTGTTGGGTATTTAATAATCAAATAATAAAAAAAGTACCACATTTCATATTTCCTGCCAAGCAAAATTTCTATTTTGATGCGATTTTTTGATTATAAGTTGAAGATTTGATAATAAATTGCATAAGTGTGACTATTTTTAAATTGTATAGGTATAGATCTAAAACTATTCAACACTTTATTTAAAATAATGTGATATTAACCGTTTGAGTGCTGACGAGCACCATCGCGCTCATGCGCGTACTTACTAAATTTGCCACAAGCACGATGGCGCTCACGAAATCAGTTGCTGTTTAGTGCGCGGTAGGGGAGGTTGCTCGGACGCATCGCAAATTTTTTATCTTTCTACGTGTTACATAAAGTTCAAATTATAATATTATTAGTAATTATAATATAAAAAGGATCCAGGAATAGAAAATTTTTAACCCATAATGTCGGAATACAAAAATAATTCGAGTGAAAATTATTGTTTTTCAAGTTCTGAAGAAAGTAATAGTGGGATTGACATTGTGGTGTGATCACAATTTGGAGTAATGCAAATTTTGAGTGATAATGATAATAGTGACGATAACAATTATTTTGCTGATACGGAGGATGTACCGGACTGCGAAAATACGATGTGACCTTGGTTTCAGTTTTTGTTATAACTTTTGTTCACAATATATATTTCCATAATTTTTTTTGTATTTTATTATCCTTGTACAAGTTTTCATTAAGAAAACACCGAAAAAATTATTCAAATTGGATAATTTTTGGAAGAGGTACAGTTTTTTTTCTAGACAAGGGTAAATGACATCAAAACCAAAAGATTTCTTTGGCATTTTTAAGTATATATGAGTAAAAAACCATGGCACTAAAACGGTTAACACGAAAATTTTTATTTCAAATCAAAGTGAATGTTAAGGTGTCATTTAAATTTGGATTTGATACATTCTGAAATTAAGGCAGATAAAGAATGAGCAGCACAAAGATGGCACGGAATCCATATTTGTGGTTGATGGAGAAGGAAACACCAGGTCGGTAGTTGAATCGGTATCGTAGACAGCTTTTTACATGTTCCTGCTTGTATTTGATACACTCTATCATTTTCCTGTGAGGCAATTACAATTATTTTATTTTTTGTAATAAACTTTCATGCTTGAATGTATAATTCGTATCATTTCATAATTTTGTAGTTATGTTAAATATTGCAATATATATGAATTAAAATGTGCGTTTTCATCATCTTCCAATGATCAACTTCCTGTCATTTACGTGACAGGATAATGACTCTGTACGTAGGAAAATGACCAAGGCTTTATTGATACATTATTAGTATGTAATTACATATTTTTATATATGTATGTACATATGTGTGTGTGTGTATCGGAGGAAGTATTAGATAGGAAGCGAGAATTAGAAAAAATTAGATACTAACAAATTAAGAATAACAATGCAGAAGGAAAAAAATAAACTGTAAGACAAGGAAAAAGGATACTACTTAATAAAAAAAATGGAGAGTGAAATAAAAAGCGTTATTCAATTAACTCCTGAGTGTTAAAGAAACAAAGGAAAACAGTGGCGAGAAAATTCAACAAAATATAGAACAAAGAAAAAAAATATTTTGACTAACTATGCTACATTTCTACTAATTGTAACTCCTCCACAATCTTATAATGAAGTCCCTATAAATGATGAAAATGTAATTGCCGTTATATCCCAAAAGTCAACAATTTCGGATGGATGAATAATAGAAGGGGACAGGAGGTCTGAAATAAATAAATGTAAAACATCTACTGTTGAAAGAAAAGGACAGAACTATAAATAATTTAAAGAATCAGTTAAAGGAATAGCAAAAATTAGTATCTAAAATTAAGAGGCAGCATAATAAAAACAGTCTAAGAACAAGAACCAACGAAACTATTAGGAAGCGGTATATAACCGAAATAAAGAAGACACTGTTAATTAGTAATGTAATGTCAAAACATGCTTGAAGACAAGTATTAGCCAAAGCTGTTTCTGGAAATGTGGTTAAGAAGTATAAAGTCATATCTACATAACAATCCTTACCTGAAAAAAGAGAACATACAGTGCCAAATGAATCAGAATTATTTAATATACAGCAGAAATACAGATCAGATAAAATTTCCGAAGAACTGAAAATAAATATAATAAACTTCTTGGAGCAAGATTGCAATAACCGTATGTGTGCTGGGGAATAGAAACAATAACAAAAAATAAAGTATAAAAAAAAAGATACTTATTAATGGATATGAAGAAGCTACATAAAATAATATAATCGTTAAAGAAAATGAAAATATATTTTACAATACATTTCGAAATGTCGTACGTTTTGGATTGTCAAACCAAACGTACAAGAATGTAATACTTATTTATAAGTGATACGTGCTAATTTTGATTCAAGCTTCACATAAGTATAATATAATTACTCAGTGCTAGGAATCACTGATAAATTTTTGAAAATAGTTTTCTGTGATGAATTCAGTAACGAATGTACGAGTCACAAATGTAAGAAATTTAAAAACCTAAAAATAATTAACAGAGAATTCAAAAACAATACAAAAATTTATTTTATGAAGTTGGTGATTTATAATATGGGAAAATGTATACGAACAGTCTTAAAATGTACAGGGAAATACAAAATTGTCAAAAAAATATCGAAAGTAAATCAAATTTATAAGTATTATCACACTCCGAACCCCTACGAAGTTCTATCTTCTTAAATCATCACACAAATATTGTTCATCAGTATGCTGCTTTGAAGAAATTTGAAGATAATACATCCAAAAAAGATGTACGCATTCATTTAGATTTCAGTGAGAACTACGCTGCAAAACATAGTTCAGAAGTACAAGCTTTCACATGAATCTTAATTATCCTGACACTGGTGTCATTTTCCAGTTATGCATATTTGCAAATATTGCTCCAAAATCCCTAAAATTCAATAAAGTGTATGGATTTAATGGTTTTTAGCTAGAGTTGACTTGACTTTATGAGATAATATCACAATTTTATGAAATATGACAAAAAATATGATAAAATGTTTGTAGCCCTTTTTGGCCAATTATCAAATATTGACCAATGCAGAGTTGACTCCTGCCTCAAACTCAATGGTAGTCTACTGGAGGATGATATTTTTACAAATTGTTTGCCGGCTGATACAAAAAAAAATATTTACAGCTCTGAAAATCTTACCAATAGCATCTCGCTTCGAAAAATTCTCATCAGTAAAAGTTAATGGTTCTACAGCTTCGCTTGGTATATGAACTAATACAGTCTTGCCGATAGATTGAAATATTACGTCGATACGAGCTTCTTTCATATCATGTACCTGGATATAAAATTTTACTTTAAAAGGAAAATAGATACCATCTACTGAAAATAAGCATAATATAGATAAAATAAAGGAATAATTTATAATAAGTTAACAAAATAAATTAAGAAAAACATTACATATAATTATCCATTGCATAAGTTTCAAAATGAGGCCAATGGTGATACTAAAAGTATTATATTATTTCTTTACTACGATAATGTAAACGCGGAGATTAATCTAATAGTGTACCAATCTGCTTTACTAATGGTTACTAATACTGCTTTAATATATCTGGTGACTAATATTTAACAAATAGTGACTAAATATGTAAAGTTGTAATATTCAGATATGAGAATATTTACACATTATTAAAACTTACTAGTAGTCGCCCAGTGGTTGAAATTAGACTAATTCATTAGAATTTTTGAGCTTGAAAATTATTTCTTTACATGAAACTCATTCAGTCAATTTGACATTTTAAAATTTTTTTGACGACAATCTCTACTCTTTGCGACTGTTTGACCACAGATTGTTATGTGTTTGATATTGACAATACGAACAAAAACGATGATTCTTTTAATGTATTTGTAACACATATTATATATAAATTTAACTTTCTGCACTCCTTCTCCATATAAACTTTAGCTATGCCAAATCTAACATCCACGCAATATGCTTAAAATGAGTACAAAGTTTCTCTTCACGTATTAATATATAGATATCGAAAAGTATTTCATGTCTCCAAAAATCAAATAATTCAAAATATACAAGGCACAAATGGTATAATGGACAACAAAATTACTTTTGGCACATGCATAAATATTTGGTAATAATATTTATAAGTATTATTAGTAATTATTTTGTATTCAAAGATTCTGTTGTATAATACAATTAGTCTGTATTCTTTACCTCCTTAACAAATAACTCCACTTCATCGATAACCTTTTCAATATTGTCACAATACGACGGTATTTCCAGAGACGTCCAAGTTATTGTTGACATTCCGGCTTGAAATGCTCTCTCTAGTTTTATCAATTGTGCCCTCAAAAGTGGCAAAAATAACTTTGGCATGCTCCTGTTAAACAGAACAAATAAAAGTAAATTTTTACATGCATTTTTAATTATGAAACAAAGATAATACAACTATCGAGCAATATTATTGTATTTCTTGACAATATTGTTTAAGAAGTAACAAGATTAAAAATACCTTCTGATTTTATTATTTCTTTCAACAAGAAACTTGACTCTTTCATAATACCCATATAACTTATCTTTGCAATAAGCAATAATTTGTGCAACATCTGGTACAGCTGTAAATAGATGAAGTAAACATTGAAATAGCCTAGTCCCAAATAACATAAAATAATAGCTGTTAATAAAATTATTGATAACTGAACATTGCAATAATAAAAAGTTTCTAACACGCTACTCAAACTTTTTATTTTCTTTAGCTGATTTCAAATGAGACAGTGGTTGTGAAAAAGTAAAATACAATAAAAATCATTTACACTTTAAAACAAAACACTAATAAAAGAAACAAACTGCAGGTACTCACATAAACTAAGTTGCCACATATACTCCACTTCTCGTATGCATTCAGGTATAAACAAATTGAAATTAACTATATACATATTGGTCCGTGGATGTCTAATCAACAATGGGGCTGTTAAGCCAAGTCGGACCTGTATTAAAAATCCAATGATAACTATACTCCATTCCATTCTAAAAGGGAATGTTTGTAAACAAACCAATTTGACAATTTGAAAGCTAAAGTATGATTGGCACAATATATATTCAATCAGTAATATTTGTGAAACTTTTATTTCGCCCACAATATTATTAAATGATATTCTGTAATCCCATATATTTTAAAAAACAGTCACACAAAATAATATAATAAATATCAAATATGACAATTATTTTCCTAATATGAAATTTAGAAGGTAACAATGGACAACTCTTTCTGATAATCACATAAGACTCACAGGTATAAAACATTTTGGAAAAATATTCAAAATTTCGAAGCATAGAAGATTAGATCTATTCATGCTCATATTTATTTTATAATGCTTTGGTATGATATATCTATAATGAGCCAGCTTCAATAGACACAGAATGATCTTTGATTTTCTTTCTACAAAAATGTACATATAAGTAAACACAATATTAGGTGTAAGGATATTGAAGCAAAAAAACATTGTGACATGTTATTTTGTTTTGAAATAAATATAAAATATATATTTATGTATTTATTAATATATACTCTACTCTACAAATTGGTATTATTTTATAGATTGCATATTTTACACACACCATACGGCAGTATCTCTTTTATAACAGCTCTACTACTCTTATGCTTCTACTACCTTTATTTGACTGTATATTTCGAATGTTTGACAAGGTATTTTAAAAAATGAAAAAACTTTAATGTCAATATTCAGCTTTGTATATATATATATGTATATATATATATATATATATATATATATATATATAAACACAAATATATAAATACAAAAATGCAGTATTACAAAAATAGGGTGACTACTCCTAAATTTGTTGTTATTAATAAAACACAAAAATATAAGTTACTTAAAAATCAGTAGTGAAAAAATTGTAATAATTTATCAAAAAATAATTATGTTTATAACATAAACATGCTTCTAAATTTAATGGCGAGTATAGAGTAGGGATGTCTCCCTGTCTTATTCGCTCTCATAGAATAATACTACGAGCATTATTAAAAATGGCAGTTACAATTTATTATTATCACCCTTGTCTGAAGATCAGGTTTGAACCATTATAAATTTTTAAGAATCTTTAACAATTTTTTCACATCTCTTAAGCTTATACTCTGCAAATATGTTTAATGCAAAAAGAAATAGACCAAATTCCCTATTGTAATAAAGATATCAAAACGATTAGGCTATGATTACAAAAGAAAAATATATATGGAAAAATGAGAAAGATAAATGCAGATTTAATGGCCCAAAGTAACAAACAAAAGGGAGTAATGCAAAATCTCAAAATTTGCAAGAAATATAATAAAACATTGAAAATCGTGTACCATCTAGAATTTTCGATTATGGTAAGAAAATGAAAAATTGATGCTATGGTAAAATTGATTTCTTTATTTAATAACTTGAAAACTATTTTATGTGGTTTTCAATTCAACTTATAGACATTAGACTAGTATTTAGTATCTAACAAAGCAATATTAAATATAACGTAAATGCTAATTATGAAACTAGCTTTTAAATAAAAATAAAATGCCTTGTGTATACCTGCCCAACGTTTGCGCACCAGGCTCGGTGGTAAATTAATTCGAATTCCAAAAATACTATAGCCATGACATTGTATAGTTTTATACAGCGTTGAGTTTGCTGAAATTATAATAAAACTAATTATAAATTAAGTAAGTAATAAGCTTACTAGGTAGAAGCAGATACCACATCATATCACACTATTAAATAAATTGAACTTATAGCCTTAAACCCTGGTGTACTAATATTCACATTGTGACAGAAATCGTTACTACCAATTTTATAAATGTTGGTAACCATTTCTGTCAGAATGTAAATGTTACCACAATAGGGTCTGTAACAGACATTGTATGTTGTTAATTTGTCATATAATTTTAGAAAACAAAATTCAACATTTGTTAATGTGTGAATCCAATTTAAAAATCAGAGTAAGAAGAAATTAAAAATAAAGTCTTAAAGCTCATCACTGTCAGCAATACCTTCAAATTTGAAGGGAAAAAATGCAATAATTTTTTATCAAGAGACAAACAGCAAATCTACAGGTTTTCATTTTCATTGGAAGTCATTGCACTATTTCATTGGAAACCATTGGTGTAAACACTCAACAAGAAACAAGAGGATACATATTCGAAACTTACACCAGAAAAAATTTACTGTTATGGTTTAAAGTTAAATTATAATGAATTTAACAATATTTTAAACAGAGAATCTATTTAAAATATTGTTACAAACAAAAATTTAATAAACAAACTTGAAAACATATGCCTTAATTAGTTTAACATACATCGAAATCACTCATCAAACACTTGTGTAGGTCGCAGTGACAAGATGCACTTATCCTCTCTGTTCACCCTGTGCATTGTCCATGCACAAATACATTTTACAGTAAGTCATCAAAATGCACATTTTTACTTTTGTTTACCTTGAATAACCTCTTAATTTCTCTTAAACTACTGATCCAAAATACAAAATATAATGAGCAATTTTATCTACAGAAAATGCTCAAATAATTAGACATTTATAAGGATTAATAAATCAACCTAAACTTCGCACTAATTTTTCATTTATTTTTGAAAAAACTTATTAAATATACATTTACTGTGTTATTAATCATTCAAAAGTTTGTTGTCAGACTGACTCTGCATGATTTAATTAAAACTTACCGCACAAATGGTTCTGGACAATATTACACCTTACAGATATTGATCTTAGTGGTAACTAGACTGCATTCTTATAATAGAGATGGCACCACTAACATAAAAATATAATCTTATTTCGTTGCAATCGTAACACCCCAATGCAACAAACTAAGTGTATGAAATTATACTATATATTTAATGAGACCAAACATTTCTCATAATTTAAAACGCTTACTCTCGCTCAAACCTTTAGTAAATCTGCTGGCATGTCTGCATTTGGCATTATACACTGACTTATATATTATCACTTAATTATCAGTTACCTTTTCTCTGCAAAAATTATAATGTACATCAATATGCGTAGACCTTTTATAAAATACAGGATTGTTATGCCGCCCACATTGCAAATTTATTAAGGATATGGCCTCCTTACAACATTCAGAGTTTCCCATATATTCGGCCTCAGTGCTTGGTAAGACATTAATTGACAGTACATTATTTTCTGGTTTCTCATGAAACTATACCATCAGATAACATAAAGAAATAACTACTATATGACCTTCTATTTTGGCATTACTAGCCCCATCTGCATCCATAAAGGTTTGCATTCTGAATTTCCACTGGATGTATATATTGAACACAAACTCTTAGTCTTTTTTAAATATTTTGAAACACTTTTGGCATAAACACAACATTTTTTATTATAACTATTATTATACTGATTTGAACAGTTTACTGAAAAAACAATCTCTAGCCTGTTGAGAACTGCCAAGTATATCATACTGCCAATTAATTGCCAAAATGGTATTTTTTATCAAATAAAACGTAAAACATGCTCTTTTTCTAATTGTCATAATCAAAGAAAATATTATACAACTCTTTTTTGCAGTTTTTACCCGCAGTTCTCGGGTTATTCCCCCGAGTGGTGCTGAACAATGTGCGCAAGTATAGCGTGTATGAAAAAGATGACAATTATGAATATTATTTTTAATTTTCTGAAAAAAATCATGTCTTAAATTTCATTTTAACTTAAATCAACTATTTTTCAGTCAAAGAATAATGTCTTTCTTTGTCTGACACTTATTCCAGGACACCGTGTGTATACTAACAGTAAGTACCCACTTCACTGGGTTTTTGGTCATACATTTATTTATATCATATACATTTTTGTATAAAAAACCACGTGTTAAAAAAGCTTACAAACGAACTTATGCATAAATAAATTATATATATATATATATATATATATATATATATATATATACATATATCTATATATATATATATATATATATTAAATAATTTTATGCAAATACATTCTTAAAACTGTAATATATTGAATGTTAAAAGAAATTATTGACGCGTAACCACCGTGCACGATGGCAAGGTTGATGTTACTTATAAAAATACAAGACTTTTTATTGATAAAACTTGTAACTTACCTCAAAATAATAAATTTGTTTAATTTAGTAATCAATTTATTTTTAAATATTATTGATATTGCAGTAATGTCTTTGACATTGTTTTAATTTTTCTTTGAGATAACCTTAAATTATACCTATGGTAACTGAAATATGATAAATCTACTGGCTATAGACTATAGAACTGTACTTTGTGCATGTTCCAAAACACATTTTGGAAATTTTTACAACATGACAATGAGTTATTAGCATAGTAAGGATAAATTAAAATGTCTAAAACTCATCTTAGTATATTGGTGGAATATGATTATTGTTGAATATATTTTTGGTTATGGTAATGTCACCCCTTCCTTTATAATCTATGGTATAGGTTAAATGAACCACAACTCTGTTATTGCACTTCCTCTTTTCTCCCTTCATTGATATTAAGAGTTGCAGTGGCTATTTGTCCGGATTCCTACTCCAGAAATATCTCAGCAATCACCCAGGGGGTTTCACAAGCACAAGAAAAATTCCACAATTATAACTCACTTTTCTAAATGATAATAACAGACAACAATAGACAAACAAACCCATATATATTTATAAACATCCTTCCAGGAATTGGTTGGTTTCATAAAATTCAGTCGTGGCTTCTTTCAATTATAATTTTAGGGATTTCGATAACAAAGGAATTACTGAGCTGCCATTGAACACATACATATCTACAAGTTCTCAGCCTAAAAATTACCTTCATTTTGTTATTATGATCCTATATAATAACTAATCAAATGGAGTTACCGGATGGCTTATGATATCTTCGTGCCCCTGGAAAATCGCCATTGGACTTTTCAAAAGTTGCGAGTAAAATCTTATCCACATAACTCTTCCGGCAACTGGTGGCATATTCCGTGGCAACTCTGGATTCTGACGTTCTTCATTATACCTTGGTTTTGTTGAAAACAATTAAAAGCATAAAAAGCAATATCCATCTAAATATAACATTATGTAAGAAAACCATCTTATTATTATCTTAACGTTATGTAACAAAACCATCTTATAATAACAAAACCATCTTATTAATTCAATATTTCACAATCAAAATCATTTTAATTCACAAGTACTAACCTATCACGAAGGCATTCAATTTCCTCAGTAAATTTACTAATAAGATCAAAATACTGATCTTCAATATATAGACAATCCAACTCAAGTTTTTCAAATCTTGACAATAGTTGTAAAGCATTCTCCGTTGTAGGACATTTCGCAATACTCTGTAAAACAAAAATAATTATAAAATTAGTTTTTAAATTATTCATAAAGTTTATTTTAATCAGAAATGTTTGCTTTATAAGGGAAATAATAATTAATTAAAATAATAATAAAAAAATTATTATAAAATTAGTTTTTAAATTATTCATAAAGTTTAACACAACTATTTTAATCAGAAATTTTTGCTTTATAAGGGAAATAATAATTAATTAAAATAATAAGAAAAAAATTATTATAAAATTAGTTTTTAAATTATTCATAAAGTTTAACACAACTATTTTAATCAGAAATTTTTGCTTTATAAGGGAAATAATAATTAATTAAAATAATAAGAAAAAAATTATTATAAAATTAGTTTTTAAATTATTCATAAAGTTTAACACAACTATTTTAATCAGAAATTTTTGCTTTATAAGGGAAATAATAATTAATTAAAATAATAATAAAAAAATTATTATAAAATTAGTTTTTAAATTATTCATAAAGTTTAACACAACTATTTTAATCAGAAATGTTTGCTTTATAAGGGAAATAGTAATTAATTAAAATAATAATAAAAAAATAATTATAAAATTAGTTTTTAAATTATTCATAAAGTTTAACACAACTATTTTAATCAGAAATTTTTGCTTTATAAGGGAAATAAAAAATAATTCTAAAATTTTCACCGCAATCATAAAATTTTCCAGTTGTAACTCTTGCTGGCTAACAGCTTCCCTATAAATCTTGAAGTCTTTGTCAAAGTCTGGTTTCCTGCAACAATTTTTTGTAAAATTAATTTACATAATATTGTTATTTTAATGAAGCTTTAATTGTAACTAAAGGAATATTGTAATATCATGGGTAAACATTATTTCAACATTTTTTAATGACAGATCTAGCCATCAACACACCACCAATGAAATCATATCATTAGTGTATACCTATGCCTTTAGCGTTAAAGAGTGTATTAGCCTATTCTAAGTCGTGTATATTACTTGATGAAATGAAATTTGCATGAAAAATAATTTATTTTTCATGGAAAAACTGTTAAAGTGCAAAATGCCCTTTTTATAATCAGACAAGGAGTGAAAAGCACAAACACCATTTTTTAAATACATCTGACAATTTATTCGTATACTGTTAAATAATTAATAGACTCAAATAAATCTTCTATACAGCCCCGATAACCTACTAATGAAATACGGATTTGGCTATAACAGTGTATGTAGGACACAACTGTGAAGGGAGCCTTAATCTTTGTATTTCCACACTACAATTTCCGGAAGGAAAGCACGAAAACCACCTTCTTTTTACTCACATATTTAATGCCCTGACCATAAATGCACTTTTTACTCACATATTTAATGCCCTGACCATAAATGTTATGTTTTGTTTTTCTGCTAAAACATAGGACTCACCCTATTATAAAAAATGTCTAAATATTTTCAAGGTTGAAGAACTTTTTTATTATACGCCCACAAAATCGATATTTAAATAATTTAACCAATACGTAATTAATAATAACACAAAATATTCTCAAAGAACAGTGTACACACGACACACTTTTTTTGGTAAATAAAAAAATGTAATATATCATTGATACTGCCCAGAAGAAAAATACATTACTTCTGCAATGATCCAACATAATTTAAATTTTTTGAACCCAATAATATTTGCAGAAACAAGAATACCATCAAAAAGAGAAAAACAAAATACATATTAAAAGAAAACCCCTTCCAAACTTGTCAAAAGAATGAAGCACAAACAAAAAAACTGACACAAATGGTAAAGACGTATATTCTGTTATAAGTTTTACCTCATGTAACCAATCATTCTGCAAAACTTTTCTAAATATCTTTTAGTTATTTTTACTTATCATTGTAATGAAGCTTCTGCAGGAGTAGAGAGAGCAAAATTTCAAGACTCGCATGAAAAATGTGAAGGCGTGAGAGACGAAATTGTAATAGGATAATGTGCAGCTCATGTACAAAGCAGCTTATGAAGAAGGTAAGTGTCTAACATGTTAGAGAGGAAAGAAAAGAGAGTATGGTAGTCTGACAAGTGCTATCTTATCATAGGCATGTATATTATGCCATGTCATAGTAAAATATTCCACTCTATAATCAAATTGTCGACAGAGTCGATTCTCCTACGCCTTATACATACAGTTTACCTAAACATTCACCAATATTTTTTAGAAAAAGGCCTTTGTAAAAAAAAAGTAACTTTTTATTAGAGCACTTTTTCAGAAGAAATAAAAATTTCAGAGGAAATTAAGTAGGTGTCGCATATTTCGACTACCAGAAAACTTTTGATTGTGTAGACAACGATTGTGCAGGTAGAAGGAATATGTATGAGTGTGAAACTTTATATCCTAGACTTACTTTACATGATCGGAAGGATATTGTTTACCACAATAGTGAACCACTATTGTGGTACACAATATTTGTTAAGCAGACTGCACTTTGTTATTTGCGGACAATGTGTAGCTTTTTAACGTTGGCTGCAGCGTGACATCAACATCAGCATTGAGTGAAGGAGCAAGCATCTTAAGGCAAACAAATGTTCAATAGTGAAATGCACACGCAAACTAGCACAGCTTGATGATTGAATGTGTGCATAAAACATTCCTCCGATATCTGTATATGAGACAATACAGTTACTTCTCTCTCTAATTCCTACCGATTTCTCTCTGAGTATGCTAAGTTTCCATCTTCCCTCACTCATAAGACTCATGTAATTATCACCTTTTTGCTACGCTACTCTCCAGACTGAATTGTATCAGGTTTCTCCTGTTTCCCTCGGTATTCAATTATCCAACCAACTGGTTGCAATTGCACCAGAGTGTGATTTGTTTATAATGAGTGTAAGTACATTTGTCAAAATGTGTCGTTATCGTTAGATTTTTTGTATTTGGATTTAATCCATAAGTTTAAATTTTGTTAAACCATTAATTTTTTGTCATTTCAAATACGTTACCTGTAATTTATCAATAAATGTATGATTAATCTAAATAAATGTATGACTAAATGAATGTGAGTGCATGATGGCGTATTGACTTGAAATATAAATGAAAATGTGCTCTCTTTGTCTCATTCCAGTTTGATTCCAAATTTCTTTCAGCACATTAAAGTTTGTAAATATTTACTAACAAACTTTGTTATTTAACTTTTAGAATTGAGAATAACTTTTTGCCCCATGAAGGTAAAAAATTATTCAATGTTTATACAACGTATCAACCCATAGGATAAATAAATAAAAGCAGCTTAGTACTATTGTCCAATAATACCAAATAATTACAATATTGTCCAATATTACCAAATAATTACAGCTTCTTTTTTAATAATTAAACCTTAGTAGCAAAATGGCAAAAACATAACCTTATACAGGTGTCCAGTGGCGGATTTCAATGTTTGAAAAATTGTAAAAAAAACTACACCTCTAATACAAAGTAGGTTTATTTTAACTTTATAACAACAAATGTGGATTTAATTTTTTAAAAACCACGTTTTCCAAATGGCGGCCATCGAGTCTGACACACTCGTCTAGCACGCATGTTTTCAAAAACGCGTTTGCAGAGCGACTGGGGTAGTAGTCAGTAGGATACTACTGACTTCGGCTCGAATATTTTCTTTAAGTTGTGTCACAGTACTCGGATATGTTTTGTAAACAACGGATTTTAAGTATCCCCATAAGAAAAAGTCACATGGGCTTAAATCGGGTGACCTAGGTAGCCACGGTACGGTACCGTTTTGGGATATGTTTTTTTCTGGAAATAATTGCCGCACTGCATTCATGGACACAGCAGTGTGAGCTGTGGCCCGTCCTGCTGGAACCATGTGTTTTGGTTGAAGGATGGACTATTCTGTAGTTCTACTCTGAAAAAGTCATTTAACATCTGGACATATCTCTCCGAATTCACAGTTACAGTTTGGCCACTTTGATTTTCAAAGAAATAAGGCCCTATGATTGCAGATGCAGACATGGCACACCAGACTGTTACTTTAGGCTTATGTAAAGGCTCTTGATGTATTTGTCTTGGGTTGTGGACATCCCAGTAACGAAAGTTCTGCTTATTCACATATCACTCCAATGTGAAAGTGAGCTTCGTTACTAAAGAATATGTTGCCCATCCAGGTAGCAGTACGAAAGCTCAACAACATCACCTCCGCGTAAGTTTTTCTTAATTCAAAGTCAGAATCGTGTAAATCTTGAAAAATTTGAATTTTATATGGATGGAACTTGAGCTTTTTACGCATTATTACCTGTAAAGTTGATTTCGGAATTCCCAATATCGATGAACGTGTACGCTGTGATAAACGGGGATTTTCAACGACAGAAACCATAACACGCTCGACATTTTCATCCGTGGCTACCAATGGTGTAGGTCCTGGCCTGGGCCTATTTAATGTTGATCCTGTAGCTCTGAACCTTGCTACCCATGACTGAATGAGGTTGATCGATGGTCCATCACGTAATCGACGAATACTGTAACGATTATTAAATCGATGGCGTGTTACAGACAGCGAAAATCCCCTCGAAATGTACGCCTCCACGGCAAAAGCACGGTGCTCTCCACTCCACTGTTCCATGGCTACTAAAACATCCGCTCCACTTGCGCTTCTAAAGACGCTCCGCTTGCGCTTCTAAAGACGCCCCCTGCGTCCCTCTTATGTGTTGCATTCAGAAACTATGTTTGTTCAAACTTTGAAATCTGCCACTGGACACCCTGTAGTTTCATCAATTCCATTTGTTTGTCTAGCTATATAAAAGCTAAAATAAAATAGCTAGAATAACTTTATTTTTAATGTACCTCTCCGATACCTGTATAACATTAATACTATTTAATTCAAAACGTTACTAACTTACGGATATTATATTTAATATCGATTGAAATACTGCAAAAATTAATAAAATAACGAAATGATTAAAATTTAGTTCAATAATATCACTCACCTATGATCTAAAGCATCGTATGCCTTACTTGAAATTATTTTATAGAGTTTCACAAACACAGCTGAATGTTCCTCTATGCCTTCTAGTGTTGTCTTTGTAAGTACATGGTATTTTATATAAGTTTCAAACAATTCCATAATCTGTATATTATGAGAGATATTTAACATAAGAACTAAATTCGTTTATTTTAAAAACAAATTTATAAATAAAATTAATACACAAATAAACTTCAATTTACCTTGTTTAGGCGCTTTTTAAACGTTTCAAACTTTCCAAAAATATACATCTCTGAACAATTAAACGGACGCTCATCGGCGGCTTCAATCATAGCTTGTTGGGTTTCATTATAACATTTTCGATAAAAATCATACATTTTTAAACAGACCTATAGTGTTACAGCAAAATATCAGGAAATATTAAGAATAGCATTAACGAATAAATATACAAACATTGTGTATAAAAATTGTATGTTAAAACTTTTGTTACTCGCCTTCGCTTTGTTAATAAAATCAACCTTTGATTGATTCCATATAGTCCTCTTTCCATCATTAGTCAAGTACATCATGCAGGAATTTAAAATTTGATTAGTAACTTTAACAAGTAGAGTTGATATCTGGTTTGTAGTATTGTAATAACGCGATGTTGCAAAAACCATTCGAATTGTATAGAGCAAAGCGGGCAAATGCTCTTCTAGTTCAAGTGGAGTACATCTGTAGATTTGCAACATTATCAATTATACATATGTAGCTTTTAACATAGAATGTAAAATTTGTTATAAAAATATTTTCAAACTAAATAGCTTAGTAAATGTATAAATACCCCTACACAATGTCAAATACATGAGCAAAATCATAAATTTTCTAATTACACTTTTTACCACCCCACCTTCAAACTCATTCCCTTTCATCCTTTATTAATTACTTATCTCTTAAATAGGGACCATGTAAGATGCTATCAGTGCCATACGGTGGTAAATTAATGAACTAAAATGTCATTTATTTGAACTAAAATGTCATTCAATTTCGCACAAACATTTTAATAAACTTTCTACATTTTCTAAGCTACCCTTTAAAATTTATAATTTTAAATATTGCACGGCTCAATTTAGTGGCAATGAGATAAGTGAATATTTATTACAAAAGAGAATGTTACTGTGTATATATGAAACCGATATAATAAATGTATCTAATGTGATCAACTTTTTGAATTTTTTATTTTGTAAATGCGGAATAAGTAACTTATTGTATATTTAGTCAATTTATTGACAAGGACAATTTGAAAATTGACAAACAATTTTTCCCTTAGCAGAAGTGAGATTGTATTTGAATGGATAATTTTATTTTTTGCCCAGGGAATTTTCGAAAGCTCAATATTAATGACAAATTTCGAGATAGTCATTTCAAGAATGCGAAAATAGTGTGGTTGTTTTCTAAATAATTGTAGAAGATAAGTCTAAAGAAGATCGATTTTTGTGGATGTGTTGTGTTTTATAGTTCTGTTAAATTCAAAAACTGTATGTAGCAGAAAGTATTCAATAAAATTATATAAAAATGACAAAGAAGTTTTATGTCATGGTAAATTTTTAATAAGCCAGAATTGGTGTTAATCTCCCACTTTACATTAGGAGCACAGGATGCTAGAGACTAGTAGTAATTGGATAGACAAATATTTGCGAATTCTAAAAGTTTCTGTAAATGTTTGCACAAAGTAATTTTAGTTCTAATCAAAAGTTCATTAATTGATCAGCATTTTAATTCATTAATTGATTACCCTGTAATTTTTTCGTATCAAGGCCCCGTAACGTACTTAATATGATCAATCAAAATTATTTATAATGTCTAAATGTGGTGTAGTGTTAAAGGGCGGATTTCGCAAATAGGCGAAAATGGTTTCGCAAAGTACTCAATAACTACCAAAGTTAGATATTATATTAAAGTATCACGGCATAGAATCGTTTTTGTGCTACGTTGTTGTACGGTATTTTTTCTAAATTATTTTCCAAACTTAAAAAATTGAATCTCAAAGTAATCTTTTTTACCAAAAAGGCTCGCCGCCGTTTCGCATATTAGAACAAAATTATAAAAATATATCAATTTTTAATTCACTGTGTCTATTCTTAATTAATGTAGCTACATTCTTGTGCATGGATTTAACTATGACATAAATATGAAGCCTTTGGTATTAGGTCAAAGTTAGCAAATTTTTACGACATTCCACGCGCGAATATTCTATACTAGCTTTTATGAAAATGAAAACGATTATTATCTCCGACGCTCGCGAATATTTTGAATTCAGTGCCGTTTGCGCTTGCAATCAGTGAGGATGTGTGATCCGGCTCTTCGTCTAAGAATTCTACTAAGTGTATTTATAATAACAATTATTTTTAATTAACCTGTATAGTGGCTCACAATATTTTTCCAGGGCATATAAATACTTCACATTGTCAGCCGCTTCATTACAATAGTCAGTAACTTTATTATCCATTTCTGACCATTTCTGAAAACAATATTTAGATCCATTGTTTATTGTCTAGGATTATGCTATTTTTGATGTGAAATTAAAACTCCAATACCGGCAGTTTATATATTATTAAACTTGAAGTTACATTTTGTAACTTCAAGTTTAATATTTAGAGCTCTGTTATAAAATGTGCCTTATAGAATTTAGTAATTCAACCTTAAGACAATTTCATCGGAAGTAAATTAATAACTACTAATCTTAATTACACCATGATAAAACAAAGCGTTATATTTAGATTCACTATTTATTGTTTAAACTCCAATACAATTGGGTTGGTTGATTTATTACCATACAGTTACATTTCGTGACTACGAGTTCAATATTTATAGCTCTGTTTATGTGCCTTTTAGAAGGTAATAATTCAACATTAGACAATTTCATCACAGACACAAATTAATAATTACTGCTATTAATTACTCCATGATAAGACAAAGGATTGTGATTTGCGCATTTATTAAAAATGATAAGACAAAGGATTATGATTTGCGCATTTATTAAAAATGATAAGACAAAGGATTATGATTTGCGCATTTATTAAAAATGATAAGACAAAGGATTATGATTTGCGCATTTATTAAAAATGATAAGACAAAGGATTATGATATGTGCATTTATTAAAAAACTAAATTCGAATATTTTAAGGATAGTGTTTAAGAAATTCCTAGACTTGTTATTCAAAATCTTTAACAACCTCCCAAAATTCACTGCATGAAACTAGTCATATACCATTATTGCTTTGTAATTTGCAATGGTATTTTTGTAACTATATGGTTGATTTTATTTCCAAACCAGTATACATTTGCTATAACTCAAGCTCCATTCAGATAATTAGCGTTTGATGTACATTTCAATAACTCTCATTAACAACTAGACGAATGTTAAATAGGGTATTCACATTGTTAATAAAACCAGGTGAACATGAGACCAGGCTTTTGAGTCATGAGGCACTAAGTGTATCTCTATCATAATCATAATCATCAATTATTTTCATGTACACATTGGCTTTATGATTTTTTTTCTAACATTTATTGCACATAATTACTGTTCTTACTTTAAACACCAATGTCGACCCACACAAAACATTAATTAACATCTGCTAAAGCCAAAGAAACTACAGAAAATTAATATTTGTAGTTACAAAACAAAGAACTAGGCTCCCAAATAGAATTTCAAATTGTTTTCAAATCAATTGGATATTTATGGCCACTTTTCTTTTGTTGATTCATCCAAGAAATGGTTTTAAATTTTCTCCATATTTTTTATATACATAGGGGTATTGTAGCTGCGGTAGATTTTTCCATTATATAATTACAGTGTATATACACTCCAAGTGAGCACCTACTTGCCAAGTGTCTAAAAAAGAATCATAATATATTACTTTGTGACAAAATTAAATATTACAATAATCCTAATAAAAAACTTTTTGGCAAAATAATTTCTATTTGGATAACATGACACAAGGATCTACATACAAAAACACCACTATAAAGTAAAAAATAATTTTTAGAAAACCATCCTTTTCTCAGATTATATCAATTATTTACATATATTATTTACTATACTATTTTTTATATTCAATATAGTTTTGTTATTTTTAAAAAAGACTTTTTATTTTTTTGTTATTTCTTTATCAATACATACATTTTGAAGTTGTCGCTTGTCTTAGAGATTATTATATATGAAGTGTCAAGTCTGGTTTGAGAGCTTCCAAAAAAGTTCATATATACATTTTAATGAGATCATAGAGCAATAGACTGCAAGTCTCTGTCTGTATACCGAGATAACTCTACATAGACGGTGGAAGCATCCCACTAAATCGTAAGCAAATATTAATTCTAAATTACTTAATAGCCTTAATGCTCCACTAAAGAAGAAGAAAATTAAACTAAATATAGCCTATCAAAAGATTTGCAAGTAGAAAGGAGTTTAGCCTAAAGAAATGGTCCAAAGTTAATAAAAGAGAAGGTGAAGACAAATTATTTGATTTGAAAAGCTAAGGAATAAGAAATTAAAAAAATTTGCCGAGTTCATACAGCTGAAAACTAAGATTGACATTTATATTTAATCATTCAAAGTCACCCGGGGGATGTATGTCGCTCACGTCCGTAGGATTTACCACCTTATCCTAGGCTCACCCTACACGTGTCCCCCGGGTGGTGCAAAACGAGCGACAACAACGCCGAGTTTCTGGCGGCGGTCAATTATCCAGACCAATCCAGGCCTAACCAGTCTGCGCAGTGAAGGTAGGAAATGACCTTCACAACCCGTAACCTCATGGTCATGTTTTATGAGAACGGTGGCCTTGGCTTTATCGCCTGGGCCACGAGGAAGAACTCCTCTCTAATAAATAACCCCAAATCCTACGATGGGAAACGCGTCAATAGGATGCATGGCTGTTGGGAAGCACAGTCTCTAGCGCCAACTTCAACGCACCTGGCGAACGTTGAAGTATTTAGCCTTCACTGCCGGAAAGGGAGTAACCCGGTTGTGTGATATTTTTATCTGCCCTACTCGTGGGAATCAAAATGGACCCTTCTTTTACTCAAACAAAAAACAAAACGCTTACACAACAAATTTTTCACCCCAGCCTGTTTAAAAGACCGAGGTCACAGTCGCTCACTGATTGTAGCCAAATTATAACTATTGAGGACAGCTCCGATGCTCCAACGGTAACTTCCGCTAATCCAAATTCTGAAGTCTCAAACTGGACTGAGGTTCAAAACCGTAAGAGGCAAAGAAACAGTCGTGAAGCGGAAAGAAGCCAGAAGCAATCCAAGCTTAGTACATACTGGTTAAGCCAGCCAACACACACTTCAAACTCTTTCTCAGTGCTTGAGAACGAAGAGGGGAAAGAGGATCATCAAACTCTGCCAGCAGAAAAAACTCCAAAACCTCCTCCTATATTCATCGACAAAGTTACAAATATTCGTCCCTTAATTACATTACTTGATGTAACCGTTCAAGATCTTTTCGAAATAAAAGTTCTACCTAAGGACCAGGTCAAAATTCAGCCTAAAACAAGTGACGCCTACCGAACTATAGTTAAAGAATTGGACGCTAAAGGTACAGAATATTTCACATATAAACCCAAGCAAGAGAGGAACTTTAAAGTTATTCTTAAAAATATGCATCCATCAACCGACACTGATGAAATTAGAACAGATCTGGCTAAGTTAGGACATGTTGCTCATAACATATGGAATATGAAACAAGCATCAACCAAAATCCCACTGCACATGTTCATAGTTGAACTCCAATCAAGCGCTAACAACAAAGAAATTTACAATATTCAAAACCTTTTACATTGTCGCGTGAAATTTGAGCCTCCAAAACCAAAACGCACAATCCCTCAATGTGCTAATTGCCAAACCTATGGACACACAAAGTCTTACTGTCGCCGAAACCCAAGATACATCAAATGTGCTGGCAATCACGCATCCTCTGTCTGCTTGCGAAAGGAACGATCCGATGACGTCAAATGCGCCCTATGCAATGGGAATCACCCAGCAAATTATAAAGGATGTTCTGTGTATAAGGAGCTGCAAAAGCAAAAATACCCACCGCTTCGCAACAAAACAATGAAATCAAATCATGCCGTTATTGTTCCTGAGACGACAAATCAAGCCCTACCCCATATACAAAGTTTACCCTACGCCGACGTCGTTCGCAACAGCCTGAAGCAGAACAAAGCAAACCAAATACCTTCTGTGCTACAGAAAGTAGAGGAAACAAGACAAACATCACCACAACTAGAATCAAATCTCGTTAATACTCAAATTCAACAAAGTGAAAAGTCTGTCGAAAGAGCTAATGAATTCAAGGAACTAATGGACATGTTTAAGCAAATGATGCAACAGATGAATACCATGACAAACCTTTTATTAAATGTAATGACTGAACTACGCTCGCAGTCAGTTCATCATGGGAGTAGTCAGGATTTTATCCAAGCGGGAGGCAGGCGGCAGCCCACCTTGCCCCCCCGCGACTCAGTCCATTTAAACCCGTAATCCTCGCCTTGTGGAATGCAAACGGGCTGTCAAACCATACTCAAGAAATGATATCATTCCTGCATGCACGGCATAAAGTGGATCTTATGTTGATTTCCGAAACGCACTTCACCGTCAGAAGTCATTTTGAAGTGCCGAAGTACAATGTCTACTACACAAATCATCCTGACGGTGCAGCACATGGAGGATCTGCCATACTGATAAGAAAGAACATCAAACATTACGTCCACAATCCGTACAGTAGTAATGAAATTCAGGCCACTATCATATCTATTGAAAGCTCAAATGGTCCAATACAGATTGCAGCCCTTTATATACCCCCCAAGCACAACTTGAAGACTGAGCAATACACGTTGTTCTTTAAACAATTTGGCAACAAATTTATTGCTGGAGGAGACTACAACGCCAAACATACGAACTGGGGCTCGAGAACCACTTCTACCAAGGGCCGCGAACTCTTGAAAACCGTCCAGGAGCTTAACCTCACTGTGAACTCCACTGGGAAACCGACCTACTGGCCAACCGATCCAAAAAAAAACCCAGATCTGGTGGACTTCTTCGTCACTAAAGGCATTCCAATATCGGCTTTATACTGTCAATCTAGCTATGATCTATCCTCAGACCACTCACCCGTTGTAGCCGAACTGCATAACAAATTCGTAGAAGTGATCAAACCCTGTAAAATCCATTCGAAAAAAATGAATTGGGAATACTTTCGCGAAATTATGGAAAATACACTGGACAGGCATATTGTGCTCAAATCTAATGATGACATCACCACAGCTATCGAAACCTTTAACAGTTGCATTCAGTCGGCTGCCTGGGGTGCAACACCCCATCATAGGGCTACCGAAATAATCCCTATGTATCCACAAATCGCAACTAATTTAATACAAAAAAAGCGACAAGCCAGAAAGCAGTGGCAACTTACCCGACTCCCCGAAGATAGAAAACAGTTCAACAAACTTGCCAAGCATGTCAAGGGCATTCTCAATAATCTAAGAAACACTGAAATAGGAAATCACTTATCTAGCTTGGATGCAACATCTGCAACGGATTACTGCCTGTGGAAAATAACCAAATCCCTGAAAAGACCAATTGCACTTCAACCACCACTACGCCGGAATGACGGGTCTTGGGCAAAAAGTGACACTGAAAAATCTCTACTGTTCGCTGAGCATCTGTTCCGAGTGTTTACTCCAAACTCTGCTTCTGGCTCGACCAAGATAGACCAAGTGATGGAGGCTCTCTCTGCACCTCACCAGCTTTCCCCTCCAATTAAAAAGTTCACTATTGGAGAAGTTTGCTCCACAATCCGAAAACTTTGTGTAAACAAGGCACCTGGTTATGACCTAATTACAGCGAAAGTCATGAAAGAGCTTCCCTACGCAGCAATTGCACTCCTAACAGCGATCTATAACGCTATTCTGCGACGAGAATTTATGCCTCCCCAATGGAAAGTAGCTGAAATTATCCTAATACCTAAACCTGGCAAGAATCCAGAAAGTGTCTCGTCCTACCGCCCTATTAGTTTACTGCCTGTTGCCTCCAAGATTTTGGAAATCCTGATTCTGAAACGCTTGACTCCAGAACTCACTAAATCTAAAATAGTCCCAAATCATCAGTTTGGCTTCCGCGAAGCTCATGGAACTATTGAACAGGTCCACCGTCTGGTTGAGAAGATCAATGACTCATACGAACACAGGAGATATTGCTCGGCAGCATTTTTAGATATATCACAAGCGTTTGATCGTGTGTGGCATGAATGTCTACTCTATAAGATCCTGCAAGCTCTACCTATAAACTATTACCTGATCTTAAAATCATATCTCTAACAACGGCATTTTTATGTAAAGCACGGAGAAGACAGAACGGGTCTCTATGAGATTGAGGCAGGTGTTCCTCAGGGCAGTGTAATGGGCCCGATACTGTATTTAATATATACCTTCGACCTACTAACTACAGAAGAGGTTCTCATAGGAACATTTGCTGACGATACTGCTCTGATTGCAAGTCATGAAAATCCAGTGACCGCATCGGACATGTTGCAGAAAAGTCTAAATGAAGTCTCAATCTGGCTCAAAGACTGGTGCATAAAGGCAAACGAAACTAAGTCGGTGCACGTAACATTCACCCTTAGACACGATACGTGTCCCGCAGTCGAACTTAACAACATACCAATACCCCAGTCTGAAGACGTGCGTTACTTGGGTATATACTTGGACAGACGCCTTACGTGGAAGAAGCATATACTCACCAAAAGAAAAGCCCTGGTTATACATCTCCGCAAACTCTACTGGCTTCTGGCACGGAAATCTAACCTCTCCCTGGACAACAAACTTCTCCTGTACAAAGTTATTATAAAACCAATTTGGTCTTATGGAGCGGAACTATGGGGAACTGCCGCAAATTCAAATTTAAAAATTTTCCAACGTTTTCAATCTAAAATGCTCCGAATGATAACGAACGCTCCATGGTTCATCACGAACTCTCAGCTCCACCGAGATCTAAAGATACCTGCAGTAAAGGAGGAAATTATAAAAAAGCTAGAGTCATACTCTCGTCGTATGGAGAGTCATCCCAACGAGCTAGCTCAAAATCTGATGCAGTCCAATTGCAAATTTAAGCGTATAAAAAGGAGAGCTCCCCAGGACCTCCTCCCATAATACGTAATATCATATCCTATATATGGATTTGCCACTGGGCGAATACCATGCCAGCTACATGAAATGCATAACCACCAGCTAAATGCCCTGACGAGGCAGATTGCAGGTCTAAGGGAGATAAAAAAAAAAAAAAAAAAAAAATTCAAAGTCAAAGGCCACATCAGCCATATCAATTGCAACATCTCAACCTCTAATTATAATATGTCCTCACAATTCATGGGCCAAATACCCAACGAAACTTTTCAGTATCATCAATACAATTAACAACCATATATTTTCTGTATTTTAATGTATCTAATTGATACATTTGGTGGACTTACTGCTACAAGAGCAATCTCTTACAGCTAACCAGAACACCAGTCCAGCTCTGCTCGAAGAGCGCCTGGAAATCGAACCTGGTCCCCACGGTGTACCTCGCAGTCAAAGACTGTTTGCTTTGTGTTCAACCCAACACACCACGGTGACGATGTACCATATATCAAACAATTTTACACATTACACTACGTCAAAATCCAGTGCCAATCCAGTGAGACTATAGCAAACCCTCTGTCACCAGTACTATCCAATGCAAGAAATGAGTCAGAAATAGATTTGTTTAGTCAAGAATAATATGATATTCCATCGTTTCATATTTTATTCAATAATTTCATAGTATAATAAAGTTAAGCTATAAATATTAATGAAAAAACTTATCATACAATAAAAAACTTACCTACTGTATTGTGAGTTTTTCTTCTGGTAAAAACAATATTGCACAGCATTATTCATCTGCCACAAAATATTATTTTAAGATAACTAAGTAAGTCATTAAGTGCTTTGATTGACGTACTGAAGTAATGCCACAATTATTGATAAGAGGTTACATAATGACCAAGTGAGCCTAGATAATAGAATTGTATGTACTCAAAATTTTCATATTGTGTTACGTCGCTTTCTCAGGCTTCTACATAATTTCTACAAACACAACGCTGTTTCTGCGTCCATCTATAAAAACTTTGAAATTGACAAGTATTGAAACAAATATTGAAAAATTTCATCTAACAAACCTTTATCAACTTAGATTTAGCTAGCGTCAATGTACTTATGTACATTCTGCATGGTATACTATTTAAATGTTCCACAATAGAAGTAAATGATGTAAGTTGCCTCCTCCAATAGTCGAGCTCTGCTATTGGGCCAATATTGTGGGCTTCACGCCTCAACTGTTGGCTTTGAACAACAACCTGACAGACAAAAATGAATTTTTAAAAATATGTCCATTGCGAATGAAAACCAAATATACATTAATGCTTCCTCACTAAAATTTAATTTGTTTTACCGCATATAGGATATAATAAAATAAATATATACCAACCTTACTCACTAATATAGTACCAATAAAAAAAAGGGTATATTACATTACTTTTGTTATGAAATATTATTCCTCACTCAATGTATAACTAAGATTATAATTTTTACAAAGAACTGACAGTATTAAAAGTGTGTTTATTTACAATTGATATCTGCTTCAACCATTTTTTAACAAAAGAGCATATTTCCTCCAAAATATGGGTCTTTGTAATAGCTTTTTGTATTTGGTCCTCATCCATCAACTCATCTTCATACAATGCTAAATTGATTTTGAAATATGTGCAACAATCAAGGTCCAGTTTTGTCTCTGGAAGAAAAAGTTTATTTTAATTATCTATTGACTGCTTAAAAATTTTAAATTTTTCATAAAAAAGTAAATCATTTGAACTATAACAAACGTTAATGAAGATGCGTTTATTCGTTAAAAATATTTTGTGTGTATAATATATTTTGTGCCTAATGAAAATATTTTGTATGTATAAGTGTGTAATTTATTAATCGGAAAATTAAATAATTAATAGAAAGGACCTGAATTCAAAAATTTTGCATCTTTCAGTTTCTTTGTTCCAGCATCCTATAAAATTATTAAACCGTAACGTGAAAACTAGGCACGTATCATAATAAAACAGCACATTTTATTACGATATAGGATGAAAACATTATATTTGATAAACTTTGATTTTCAGGAAGTTTAGATTTTGGTCAATTTATTGACAAAATGTTAACAAAAAAATTGAACAATCTTCAAATAACCATTGAATAAGAAACACGCAGAAAAGTACAAAGTATAAAAATATGAGTAATAATTGAAATTTTTGCAGTAAAATTAATTTCCAAACACAAATGAGCTGTGGCGGCTTTAGTTGCTGGCGAACAGGGCAACACCCCAGGGTCTCGCTCTTGCAAGAGTCTCGCGCAATGATCAGAGTAGAAAAAAATTTTAGTGTAATTATTATAATTTCAGTGTGTAGGTAAAATAAGTTTGGTATAAAAAGTAATTTAAACCATAACAAAATTCTCAAATTTAAGACTCGAACACTTAAAAGTAATTGAAAAATTCATTACAATTTAAATTTCACGCCTCGCGCACTAAAACTTCAACGCGCCGTTTTGTTACTATCATCGTATTTACTATTTATGTTCGGGGAAACTCCGTATTTCATTACATCCATCTTATCACCCTCTTATTTTACTAGCTGCTTATTTGCTTTCAATAGGTAAATAAACAATAAATGATATTAAGTTATAGTGAATCTTACGTTATTATCAATACTTACGGTGTAAATTCTTTCTGAATTAGTATTATGTGCAAAGTAAGATTTATAAAATGAGTTCGAGTGATCGTGATGCTGGAAGAAAATTTGATTCGGGTAGTTCAAAGAGAAAACAAGCTATCAAAAGATAGCAGATAGAAGAAAATCCACGTAGACTTTTATATAAATATGTATAAAGTGATGGTCAAGAACCATCTAAAAATCCGACATTGACTGAAAGTGACCCATTATTACACTATAACCTTAACCTAGCTGAAATTATTCCTTCAACATCATCAAGCGTGCCATTTAGTAATAGCAAGGATAGTGAGTCAACAACACCGTTGTCTCTTAGATCACCGCTGCCACCACCATCAATTCTATTCAGCCAAGAACACATATCTGAGTCTATGTCTGCATCTTGTGTCTGACGGAATTACAAATCTAAATTCTCAAAATGACCCAGGTTTGTGGTTTATAACCCAGGTTTGTGGTCACTGATGCAGACCAAACTAAGATTGTATTGAAAAGTCCAATCTGGGAATAAAGTTGATTCTATCTCCATAAATGATAATGGACGACGATACTGGTGAAAAGGATGGCCAAGATGAAAAAGTCGACAGAAGCTGGGCGATTTAATCACAAACGAAAGATGTTTTCTGTTACGAATGTTCAGACTAAAAAATACAAAGATTGGATCCAGTGAAGGAGTGTGCGATTGGAAACATTTTTATCTAAAGTCACATAAGTTTAGCCGACTGCACAAAGATTGTATGTTGAAATAATTAAATTTAGAGAATGGGTTAAAAAGTTATACCACCATTGACTGTTAGTCCAGACTCAAAATGGACAAGAAAGGCAGCATTTGAGAGATATTTAAGAAAGACTACTGGTAATTGTGAATTTTTTAGCATTTCACAATTTGGCCTTCAGAAGTCATAGAGAAAGTGTAAAGTTTAAACCAAATTGAAATGAGACTAGTGGTAACTTTGTAAATTTAGTAAAGCTAATAGCCTGATTAAATCTAATATTGCGACTTCACTTAAAACAAGTAACAGTAAATAACAAGACTCTTAATGACCACTACCTCAGAAAAAATATTCAAAATGAACTTATATAATTAAAGGCAGGTTACGTAAAGGTATAATCACAGAGACCTAATTGTATAATCACAGAGCTAGAACAGCTGGGTTTATTATTGCAAAACTGCAGAGGTCAAGGATACGATAATGGAGCCAATACGCATGAAGAAAAAAGTGGTATTCAGAAACGAATACTTGAAATTAATCCGCTTGCTTATTTTTCACCTTATGGGAGTCATAGCAGGAATCTTATCCTAGGAGACGCAGCATCATCTTGTGTCCAAACAAAATCTTTTTTTGGTTTGCTGCAAAGGTTGTGAATTCTGTTTGCTGGCTCGAGTTAGAGGTGGGCTATTTTAAAAGCACATGTAAAATCCTTATTGCTATATAAAATCCTTATTGTACATTCCGAAACTAGATGAGAAGGCAGGGTAGAATCGGTGAAGGATGTTAAATATCAACTGAGCGATATATGCAACGCTTTGAAGGATTTAGCAGAAAATACAACAGATTGTTAATTAATGAATACAATTGTATTGAAAAGGAAATAACTAGCTACGAATTTGTAGATGCTCTCGTTGTGTGGTATGACATTCTTGTTAAGATAAATGTAATGAGTAAAATATGGCACAGTGAAAAAATGCACATAGATGCAGCTACACAACACGCATTTACACAATGGCTTGATAAATATCGGAAAAATGGTTTCCTATTATCTTGATTATCCGTCGACAACGTATGTGCAAGCTGCCAACCTAGATTTGATGAGGCACTGAAACATCATGATATGATACTTGGTTTCATATATAACATATAAAGATTAAAGGAAATGAGTGTTTGTAAACTTTTAAAGTAACGCAGCGCCTTGCAAATATCTCTAACAATAGGAGAAATATCTGATATTTATGGACATGTATTGTATGAAGAACTGAATATGTTTATCCACGTATATGAGGGATCCGACGACATTATCTCGTTACTGAAATATATAAATTTAACTGAAGTGTACTGAAGTGAAAATTTAACTGTAATCCATTGGAGTAGTCCTGAGAATTATTGCCACAACACCTATGACTGTTGGATCTGCCGAAAGGAACTTTTCGAGGTTAAATATTATTAAAATATATTTGAGAAATTCAATGACACAGGATCGGGTTTCAGCTCTTGCTATTCTCTCAATTGAAAATGACGTAGCTCATTCATTAGATTATATTATGCACAAAGGCCTCGTAAAGATCTGCCGCCCGAAGCCTTGCAATGGCTGCCACTGCAAATGAGTTTGCAAAATATTGCTACTATCACAGTTTTTTATTGTGATGGAACTTTTATGGGAAAATGTAATATCCAAACATATATTGCTACTTATGGAGGCTGTACCAAATTGAATGTGACACTCATGTATCTGTGTGTGAATACACAAGTGAGATAAATCAAACGAACCCAAACTTGAAACTATTCCTCACCGTTGAGGAATATTGTCATTGCCTTTTGGCTTCATCATAAGACCCTGGCCACTACTTGTGACCAAAAAAATCAACAAGAAAAACGAAACGAGCACAAATCTGTTGAGTCTACTTCTCACCATCAAGAAATTCCCATGACTATCTTCTGACTCCATAATAAGACTCTTGTCACTATTTATGACCAATGAACTCTTCAAAACAAGTTAAATGAGCTCAAATTCCATGAATCTTCTCTTTACTTGAGGAATTCTGTCACCGCCTTCCAGCTCCGTTACACTGAATATCACATATGACACTTATGAAGATTTTATAGTTTTGGAACTATTCAGTATCATTTTACTCAAACCAATTTACTCGAATAGACTTTGTACCCTCATCCTTTGAAAAGTTCCTTAGAATATCACGAGATTCCATCTTGAGATCGTGACCATATCTACATAGGATTTATCTAAAACCATTTACATACATGAAAAAAATATGTATCTCATTTTTTGAAGTCCGTTGAAAAGGACATTATTCATGCAACAATTTCTATAAAGAGAATATATTTTTCATGTTAGTTAATATATTATGGTGCTTGTTATCAGCACCATAATACGTTAACTAAACCTCCATGATATACAAATTCATAAAACAAATAGCTACTTACATGATTCCACAAAATTATTTTAATTCGAGAAAATAAATAAAAATCATTTAAAACAAATAGATCAAAAAATAGTTTTGATCTTTATTTCACTTCTTTATTTATTTTTTTTTGACGGTCTGAAAATAATCTTTGTTGAAAAATTACTTGTAAAGTTTGAATAATTATAACATACCAAAATAATAGCAGAAATTTACCACTATTTGCCTTTGTTTAATTATTGTAAGATTAAGAAATAAGTTGTAATTAACCTCATTTCAAAATTTCTTTCAAAGCTATATTAAAAAATGTAAAGAACAGAAGCCTAAAAGAAACCAAGACACTAAAAAGTACCTAAAGACAAAGAAGGAGAATAAAAAGTTTTGGAATTAAATAAGATAATATAATTACATAAGTGTCATATGTCACTGCATCTACCAGAATTTTGTTAGAGCAGCTATAATACAAAATATTACCCTAATCAAAATTAGTACTTATCTTAAACTATTAAAACAAATAAAACTTACTTTCTAGGTAATCTATAAACAGCAATATTTTTGAAACATAATTCTTGATAATTGTTTCACTATGAGGATTAGGCGGATTGATATCACCCCATGCTGTAGAAATCATCAAGGCTTTAATATAAACATCACGCATTATTGTATATATTCCTGATACAACATTACCACCTTCTTGTCTCGCACTTATATACGCATAATGAAATTCCTGTGAAACAAGAGAAAAGTTTTAGATAAATGAACAATTCACAACAAATTTTATAAACTTAATTTCCCCAGTGATAATATAAAAAATGGCATCAAAGAAATGATATCGAGATTATATGTAAATATTTCATTGTAGTAGAAATGTAATTATGTAAAACATATGTAATAACTATATGTTCAGTCTTAACAAAAACTTATTGCAGTGAAATGAAGAAATTTTTATATGTATAAAATTATTATATTCTATTACAACAAACCATTCCATACTCTTATATAGAACCGAAAATTAATTTAATTCCTTATCGTGATTAAAATATTAATATAAGAATTCAAAAAGTATTAGCCGAACCTCTGTGACAGATTTCATTTCAACAGCTTTGTTGGATTTCAATCTGTAGATAGCAACACAATCACCCATAGTTCGATCATGGGCAATATCAGCAACATAAACACGTTCCGTTGGTTGCTTAGCTTCCCTTCCAAGAAGTGGTATGAATCGTCCACTGTCTACAAATGTTATAATTGTTAGTTGGCTAATCTTTAAATTTAAAGTGTAATTTTACACAGAAATAAACGTATTTCCTGTGAAGATAACCTTCACTATTAATGAATATATAACTGTTTATTAGGGATGAAAACTTTTCAATTGCAAAAGTGCACAAACTAGCAAACGAATATCTACTAGTGGCTACAGAATTACGCATACAAAATACTGTTTTATTCCAGAAAATTAAATTTAAATTTGAATAGCCCCATATTAACAAAATTGTTTGAGTTTTAAGTGACAAGATAATTAGAAAACAGTCTGAAGCAAGAGTTGAAATATTTTTTTAAAAAGTAACTCAACTATAAAAACGTGAAAGAATTTTATTATCAATTACCCATTTTTAATGGTGGCAACGTTGCATTACAAATCACTATAGAGTTGCAGCCACCCTCATCCACAACATCATCCAATAGCGTAACATGTGAATCTGCATCATATACCCCTTCCTGCAATAGTAACATTATATTTTTTGCAAACATTTTTAAAACTGTGGAGCAGGTTTTAAAGAAATCTTGTGGTGAAAAAAATAATGCATATAATAAACAATTAACCGAAACTTCTAAATAGGAAAAGTGTCAATTTTTTGTTCATTACATTGAGAAAGTTATTATGAATTTAGTTTCCAAAAAAAATGAAAAAATTATAATATGCAACTTAAAAGCAATATTTAATGAGATACTAAAAATATTTAATGAACTCCCTTACAATAAATGCTAAATAACAGGCCAGTGATGTCATAAGTCAGTCGTGTTTTATATGGAGCTTTTTCGCTTGGATCGTAGTTCATCAGTTTTTAAGTTGTTATAACTTTGTAATTAAAAGTCCTAGGTACAATATATTTATTCTAACCATTTTTAAGTTATTACTAATTCTATTCTAGTAATAAAAAAATATAGTCAAATAAAAAAATATTGTCATAATTAATCTTTCGGGAAAAAACACTTTTTAAGTAGACAACAGTTGAGCACAGCAGCAATAAAATACTTATATTGCTGTAACAACATTGAAATTATAGCTTTAAACATTAGTCATAATAACTACTGGTAATAATAAATTATTTCATAGCAGGGTGTTAAACACTTCTATTGATTTGTTAGTTGTTTTCCAGTTAAATACTTTCAAATGGTAAAATACATAAAATAATAATATAAAATATATTATTTTTCAAAAATTTATATTACTAAAAAAATTTAAAAATAAAATGATTGATTTTTTTCATAAAATTACGATTTAAGGGATTAACATTTAGTTAGAATTTCAGCATGAAAGCTAAAAATCAAAGAATTTTCAATGGCCTGTTAATTTTCACAGTTATATGTATGCGAGATTACAAATATTTTTTCCACTGTTGCCAATTGAAATAAGGTTTTGTTTTATTAAATATCTAATTAATTGTTTCCATAATGTTTTTTGTAACTTTAATTATACATATTAGGAATGTATAATAAAAATGACATATTCACTAATATTATACATAAACCTATTAAACACGAGTAGAACTCACACTACGAAGGTTCCACTTAGAGTATCCAACATTTTAGAGGAAATAGTGTTTCGAGTAAACTATCTATAAATAAATTAAAATTAATAAATGTGTAATATATTACCTAACATGGCTTCACAAGTGTAAAAATATTGTGTGAATTTCTCAAAAATATTTTTTATTGTTATATAATCACCTCTTTTTAATGTTTGTTCTTTAGTCTAGAGCTTCCTGCTTTTCATTTAATTGACAAGTCAGATTTGAGTATTTCTAAATTTCTTCCAAATGTGATATTTGTGTATCTGTTTACTTTGTCAGTATAGCTAGATTTTCTGAGCAAAAAGAATTAAATCGAAAGAGTGACAATCTAGATTGGCCCAAGTACCCTATTCAGCAATTATAATTTTCCAAATGCCTATGCAAAAAAACAATTTTTTCAGACTCCTTTTCATCAGTCATTTTAAATAAATACTATTACTAAAATTTAGCCATAAAACCACATATTATGCATGAATTTTAAGTACTCACTTCATCAGATGAAAAGACAAATAAGACACCTATATAGAAAAACCAAATTTTCTCTGTTTTTCCATCTATCAGAGGCTTGTAACTCCTAAATGAAGTATGGCTATTAATAGGTAGTTCCTGTTCATCTGTCATTTTAAACGCCTTTTCTAGTTTTCGCCATAAAATTATATGCAACTAATTTTAAGTACTCATCTTATTTAGTTTAGAAGTTAAATCTCTTACAGACGCACAGATAGAGAGATAGACAGAAAAACAGAGAAGGCTGCATAATAGTAGCTTTCCATTCAGTCTCATTGGTTATTAAACCCTAAAAAGGAACATTTTTGAGTTTGTATGTTTGTACAAGCTAATCACAAAAATTATTAATTGATTCTACAAATATTTTCACCATTTGAAAGGTCATGCCTTCTCTATAACACAAGTATATGTTGCAGTCGGATTGTATAATCCGCCGTATTACATTACAGCTAGCCGTTTCCAAAAACAGGGCCGTTTTGTATTGCGGCGGAACAATGATTAACCAAATTGTCATTGCGATACGTTCTACAATATGGCGGCTCACGTTTAGCCTCATTATACTTATTTCACATTGTAGGGTGACCATGTACTAACAAAATGAAACATTGTTTAATTGAAAATCAATTTTAATGCGAAAAAAAGGTAAGTACCTACTTTGTAATAACTTTGTACATTGTTTTTCTGTAGATGCAAAATAAAGAATATTTGTATTGTATTGTAAATAGCTAAGGCACTTAGTCATATGGTAATATTGGTTTTTATAAAATAAGGTTAGTTTTCTACATGATGTTACAAAACCTGTACAACAAATGTACCTTCTGAATTACTAACAAATTAATTACATAAAAATAATTAGAATATTTGTTTTTATAAAAAAATACTACTTTAAATTTTTTAAACATTGTATAAATAACACCTACAAAAAGTACCTACTTTGTAGGTAACTAAGGCACAAGAAAATGTAATGTGGCAACAGGCATCTTATCTCTATGGATTGAAAACATATATTCTGAGTTACTTAGTACATCTTACTAATTAGAAACTAAGTTGCAAGAGACTAAATAGAATATTTGGTTTTAGTTTTTTGGGTATACTAATATAGAACATAGAATTATAAATCACAAAGCACAGCCATTCAGGTACCTAATAAAAAATAAAGTACTTAAAACATTTAAAATAAGACAACAGGCATCATTTATTTTATAAAATAAAGTTGGTTCTGGCTTTTTCAAATGCGCAACGCATTATAAAAAGATACTAAATTAAAATATAGTTTTATGGAAATCTTCCGCAGTCTCCTTAGAACAATTATTATAAATAAACATAGTTATATCTTAAAAATAAGGCACATCAATTTTTATTTAACAAAAAAGATTATTTGTTAACACATGTTAAGCTAGAATGACATTTAGATCCGCAAAGAGTTTTTTTCTTGAAGCATGCACATCTATTGGTACGGCACTGATTTTTCCGACTTACAAGAACACTTTTGAAACCCTTGCCCACCGAATAGAGACAGTTTGGTAACAGCTTCTCGTAGTGATCGAAATATTTGTGGTATTTTTTCATTATAACTGTTTGAAGAAATGTTTAACTCATGATGAGGGAACCAGTTCTTTACTATTCCAGATTTGGTACCTACTTGGTAAACGCCATTTCTGAAGTAACCTATTTTTCCCGTAACGTTCTTTGTATCTAAGGGGCTAGGGTCAATTTTAGGTACATTAAGAAGGATACTATCTCCAACATTTAAAGACGGAAGTTTTTCGCTGTATCACAAATCATTTTTTCTGCTGAACGTTTTATGCCTTTATGTGCTTTTTCCCTTTCATCTGTTATATTTATTTGGTTAGTGCATAATGTGCACAATACCTTCGATCCGTAGCCTTCAGTGCCATCAGATAATCTGCAAATTGTGTGCACAGGTTTTAAGCAAGAATAACACTGATGAGCACCACTAGTGAACTGTCCACAGACCACACAATTTGAATCACACAAATCATTTTTCTTTTCAGTAAAATCAATATTATTATTAGAATTAATTACCTCAACAGCACCAATTACAATACCATTATCAGCGTAAATTTTATCGCCAATGAGAAAGCAATCAGTACCCACAATTGTGTGCTTTGAAACATCATTCAATTCGACGTTGCTAATAACCCATTTGATTGAGGATTGCGCTGATGATATTGGGATAGTTGATTTTTTATTTGAAACAATAGAGTAAATATTGAATTTTGTCTTTTATCTAAATTATTAATTATTTCTTGCTCATCAATAGAAATATCTATAATATTATGTTCAATGTTAGTTTAGGATTGTTTAGGGATGCAAGTGTGTTCATAATTTTTCAAAATGTTACTTTCAGAAGTGTTATCTAATGTTTCAGTCAATTCCAAATTGTTTTCAACCAAACCATTTTGGTTGATGACTATGTCATTAAGAGGGTTGAGTTTTTATCACCAAAATTCTGCATTGTATCTTCTGACATGTTATTCATAGCTTGCTTATTATTGACATTATTTGTTTCAACATCAATAATATTTTCTAAATCCTCTTCTGCTTGAATATATTAAAGGAGACTTCCAGGAATGTTGGTACTTTGTAGACCAGATTTTGGGTCACATCCAAATAACGCACGATATGGAGATCTTCCTATGATTCGATGATATGACGCATATTTTTGGTATTGCACAAATTTACACCAAAAGACCAGTTCGTTGAATTGTTGTCACGCATCCAAATGCGGACCATATTTTCAATACCTTGATTACTGTGTTCCACGCTACCTTGAGTTTGCGGGTGACGGGGACTTCCATGAACTATCTTGCATTCCGACTACATTTTCACAGTGAATAATTTTGACAGTGAACTTGCGACCGTTATCGCTTTGTAAAACATATGACGCTCCAAAGGTCAAAAAAATATCAATTAACTGGTGTGGAACTTCGGATGCCTGTTTAGAGCGGCATGGCCTTAGTAGATTAATAACCATTTGTAATCTCTATCTGCTGCTGACTGTAAATTTATGAGATCAACTTGGCTCCTACAGTTAAAATCTTTTGAAATAATTGGTTTCGTAACAATGCTTTTGTCTCGCCCACCGTGGCCACTTTCCTTGTGAATTTCCATCAAAGTATCAAAATACTGCTCCATAGGTACTATGCGGATAGTATGGTCTTCAGGATTATTTTTCTTTAAGATCAAATAATCTTCACCAGCAACATTCATGAGGTCATGTTTTTTGCTTTTACTTTTTGCACCAATAATATTATGTAGGATTCTGCCGAATACCAGAATCCATAGCCACTTTACTGGTTTTAATATGCATTATAACCTCTAAAATTCATTTTTTTGTTCATGGGTTTTTCACTGTTCCAGACTGAGACGAATAGAAATCCTTTAAGTGCACGTGAAATTTATCCTTAAAGTCACTGTTTACACGCATATTTAATGAAATTAAACTACGTGATGTAGTATTATTTCTACTTTCTTTAATTTCTTTACCACGACCTAGGTTTCGTTGTATTACAACATCTTCAGGTGGGATATTAGCAAAGATTAACTCTTAGGAACAACCAACAGCATTTCTATGTTTCAAACACAATAGCGGAAGCCTGGTTTGTGCGGATTTTTCCATTGTTTTGCTATTGTGTTTGAAACTATATTGAAGAATGTATAGCGCCGAACACTTTCTTGCGAACTTTCATTCAGCCGTATTCAATCCGGCTAATCGTTGACGCGCCGCAATACAAAAAGGCCCCGTTTTTTAAAACAGCTAGCCGTAATGTAATATGGTGGTTTATACAATCCAACTGCAACATATACACTACATTTTACCTGATTTATGTAAATGAAACGCAATGTCTTTCTGTCTGTCTTTTCCTCTTCTTATTTATAATTTGATTTCTATTTAATGAAATTTGATTAGAGATACCTAACCTACCATAGAGGTTGATTTCACCACCCTCTAGGGTATTTATCCCTGAAGTCTTTCTAGTACAATTATGTACTAGAAAACCTTCAGGTAATTTTTAGTATTTATATATATATATAGATATATATATATATATATATATATATATATATATATATACATATATATATATATATATATATGCAATATATCTTTTTCTGTTTGCAAGGTGTTGATGCGTAAAATTGCAACAGATATGAGTCTAAATATTGAAGATTTTATTAAAAAAACAGTGAGATATATTTAGGTCTCTCTCTACTCAAAATATATTTTTTCAATTTTTGTCTGTTCTCTCCACATGTACAAGTGCAAAAACTATTAAACCGACTGATGAAACTTTAATGGAATTAGATTTCAAAAACTTAGATTTCAAATTTAGATTACTTTTTGTTACTGCTTTTATTTACCTATTCGCCTGTTTTTTCGAACATCACATAAAAACTACGAACTAACTTAAATTAAACTTTCATAAAGGTAAAAATGTATTTCAGACAGATCTGAAGTAATTTTTTGTAAAATTAATAGCATTCAAGCAGTAAGACCAAGCATGTGGATGTAAAATTGATGACAAGTAATTGCAGACTATTACAGTGATAGGGCTTAAAGTTCAAACTAGATATAAGCTATTTTTTTGCCTTTTGGATATTTTTGAGATGGAAACATAATTTAGACTGTAATAAGTTATTTTTATTCCATTCTATGGTACTTTTGCGATGAAAAATTTTTTACTGGAAAGTCTGCAGCAAAAATAAAAAGCATACATGACTGAAGATTTAGATCTTTCTTGATTTTAGGCATAATTTAAGTCAATAATTTTTTAATATGTTTTACAAAAGGCTCAATGCTAATAAATGCAAGTAATAAATATAGGCACTCACCAAAACATTTTCTGGTGTCTTATTTAGTATCAACGCAGCAGTTTCTACTAAAAAACGACTTTGAGTCTTCAAACCAGCAATTCTATTTTGTCGCAATTCTTTAGCTCGTAACTGGTAACACCAAGTGTAAAATGAACATTAGTATAAACCGTATGGCAATTAGTAAACTTTAACTACAACCTCTAAGCAGCTAAGATGAATTCTCTAAACATTTTTAAATTTTCATGTTAAAACTTAGTGATTCATATTAAACTGCAATATGCCACACCAGCCTAACATTTAAGGCTGGAGCACAACAGATACGTTGAGTCCATAGCATGTTTGCAGCATGTAGCATTAGGTGAAATGACACACCGGCCGGATGTCGCAATACTGTACTGCAATGCCCTGCACTGCATATGCAATACTCTGCATCTATGTCTGAGGACAATGTCTAGCTTTTCTAGCGAAGAATGGTTAGAAAGCAGCTCATCTAACGAAGTGCTCCTCATATCTACTGGAGAATTATCCAAAAGGAAAAAAAGATTGGGTTATGTATACATAAACAAACAAACAAACAGTTGCAATCATTTGAAGATCGGTTTTACTGGTATTTTCATAAATCATCACTCTTTTTTGAAGAGTTACATGAATTAGTTAAGTGTCACATATTGAATGTTTGTAATTTTTATCGCTGGGATCGTAAATACAATCATATTTATAAATTATTTCTATCAACTTTTCCTTTATTTATACCCCCCATACTTGAAATAACTACAGTACCGTAGAAAATTTTGTAAATGAAACTAGGATCAGTTGTATACTGGTCCAATGTGACAACTAATAGAAAGAACTATACAATACAATAACACAGCGCGGCGCATTTATGATGTATCTCTTCTGCTGCCAGGCTAGCGCCCCCTATTTGTCATCTGAAGCCTAGCACCTATGTGCTACGCATCCACTGCTATATACTGAACATGCGGCGCATTTGGTCTGACATCTCACGTACTGTTTTTAATATTAGAACCAATGATGCAACGCAAACGTGTTGCACACAAATTTAGTAAACCTAAAAAATTTAAAATTTTTGCCAAATTCTATTCTAATAAAAGTAATGTTTTAAGTGAGAAATAAAATAATATTTGAAAGAAAGCGACGAACCAAAAAATATTTTTTTAATTATTGAGTTTTGAAAAGTGGACTTATGGTTTCCTAAATTTATGATCGAAATAATAATTATATGGAATTATATATTTATGTTTTTAAGCCGAAATTATGAACCTTCATCGAATAGACAATATGTCTTCAAAAAAATTGTAGTAACTTTTAGGCGCACGACCGTGCGGGTTTCATATTTCGGGTAATCTCAGTCGACTCGTTGCCCTCGCGACAGACGATAGTGATTTGTGCGTAGGGCCGTGAATGCCATTCCAGCAACCACGGGTCATCGCATCGACGAAGGTTAGTAGTAACGTAACATTTTATACTATTTAGTTTGTGTAATTTTGCATTTTTTTTTCTTTTGTATGTTAATATAATGATGTTTATTATTTGTTATTTTAGATACAATTCGTCAATTATTGTTACAAGGGGAAAGCGATGATGAAAATTCATCAGGGTGAAGACCATGTCAAAGCTGATCCGGCTTATGAAACGGATGGTGATGGAGAAATTTCTACTTTGAACCAAGAGCAACTTCCAGTTCAAGACGATCAGGCAAGTAGTGATACATCTCCACCACAATCTATTGAAGACTCGACACCTAATACTTCAGTACATCCCAGCGTTTTGATTATAAGACCATCGCGTAACATTCTTCATGAGAAAGATAAACACAAATAGTCATCACTAAGTCAAGGTCACAAAGCAAAAGACTTTCAAGGAACATAGTTGTTATTAGATCTGGACCCGTACGCTCTTGCAAAAACGTCTTAGATCCTCTTTAATTCTTTTCACTTTTAATTACGGATGATATAATTGAGTTAATTGTCACCCACATCAATGCTGGGCACAAATAGCAATATAATCTGAAAAATATAAAACACTAAAAGCAACCCAAAGACCAACAGATGCTAATGAAATTAGAGCTCTCATTGGCGTTTTTACATTATCTGCAGCAATGAAAGATAATCATTTAGCATCAAGGAAGTTATTTCAGACCACATTTTGTGGAAATCTATATAGCAGTACAATGTCTTGTGAGAGGTTTGATTTTCTAATAAATTGCCTAAGATTTGACGATAAGTCTACACGTCAAGAATGGAGGCTAGCCGATGTTTTCACTCCATTTCGAGATATATGGGATCTTTTGTTGGCTAAATCTAAAGGGAACAACAAACCTGGATTCTACTTTCCAATTGATAAACATTGTTAGGTTTCAGGGGTAGATGTGTCTTTCGTATTTATATGTCAAATAAACCAAATAAATAAGGTATAAAAATGGTGATGATTGTAGACAATTCTACAAAGTATATTGTGGATGCAGAACGCTATCTGGGTTCTTTTACTAAAACAGATGGAGTACCACTTGGTGAATGTTTTGTAAAAAATTGACATGCACTATTCATGGCACGAGTAGAAACATTACTATGGACAATTGGTTCACATTCGGTGCCATTAGCCAAAAGTTTAGTAAATGAACCAAATAACCTGACATTAGTTGACAACAAAAGACAGATACCAGTAAAATTTCGAAATTAACGCACAAGAAGAACTGGAACTGCTATGTTCTGCTATGATAATGAACTCACACTGCTTTCTTACAAACCGAAACCCCAAAAAGTAGTGTTTTTACTGTCAACCTGTGACGAAGAAGGAACCTAGAATTAAAATACTAAAAAGCCCACAATGGTTGAGTTTTACAACCAGACAAAAGGAGGAATAGATACTTTAGACTAAATATGTTCCCTTGCCTCTTGCAACCAGAAAACACTGCGCTGGCCGTTGTGCAATTTTTATGGAATGCTCAACATTGCATTCATAAACAGTTACGTCATTTATGTAATGAATACCATAGCGACAAAAAAAACCTTTATCGAGGCGTGAATCCTAAAAGCGCTGCATCACAAGCAGATCAAGTCAAACATACAAAAAAGATTGCTTATACCAACCATGCAAACTGCTCTGCGTGACTCGATTACACAAATTTTAAACATGCCAGGAAGTAGTAGTAAGAGTGTTACAAATGAAGCTGACCAAAGAAATTCAGCTGATGTACCACCTAAGCAAAAAAAAAGGAAAATATGTGCCATATGTTTCTCCGCAAAGCGAAAGATGACTAAGATAATTGCACCAAGTGCAGTAAATCGATGTGCGGGAAACACAAACTTAATGTGTGTCACAAATGTATTAGTTCCTAGATTTTTACCAAAATGTTATTTTAATTGTTTTTTGTTTTATTATTTTTATAATTTAAAGTTTGTTTCGAACAATTTAATACTAAATGTAAAATGTAAGAACTTAAAAAAAATTGTTAAAAAAAATTGATTATGCATATAAATCATAATCTCATTGAAAAGACTATTTGAGTAAAAAATATGTTACAATAGATAATATAAGCTCCAAAATATAAAATTCAATACTTTTCATTTAAAACAAAAGCAAAAATATAACTATTTTGTTTTAATAAAACCCTTAAAACCCCTCATTAAAGAGTGTAGTCGAAACGACAGAGGTTTGTATTAAGCGTCGAAAAATAAGGTTAGTGATCTAGGATTAAAAATAGGAAGACATATTTAATAATTTCCAATTAAGTCACCTGTTTTTCTTTATAACCATCTTGTATAACACTAAGGCTAACAGTACTGACATTTTTGCGACTCTTTTGCATACCCTGTATCCTGGAGCTAACATCCATCATAGCATTTAAAGCAGTTTTATCACTGGTATCTTTATCTAGAGACATTTTAAATATTTACTGGTTCTTTGCCTATTACAAATTGGAATGTTTTTTATATATAAATAGTTTTAGATGTAACTATTATAATATATGACATTTTCCATTAGGAGGTGAAAAAACCATTAAACAATTGATATAAGCAGAATATTCTATTTTCAATTCATACCATTGACAACATATATTTAATTTGAATACAGTGTCTTAAGTAGTTACAATTTTTAAAAGCCAGTGTCTTAATTATTTCAACTTATTTGCAAATTGTAATTTATTAATTCAGCCATATTTTATGGTTCTTATACCATGTAACAAAATTTTTCCTGTGAGTATTCAAGTAAGACATTTTATGACTCACTATCATTGAAAAATTGTGTAGTCTTTTCTTTCATATCAGAGTAGAAATATACTCCATATTCTGCCATGATCAAAAACATCCAGCTTAGTAGAATGTCGCTTGTGGCTTATCTTGCAATTATTTATCTAAAATTAATTAAAACTCTTTTACTGAGCACTAATTTCCCTTTAAGCATTTGACTCTAGAAATATGGGCTATTACAAATTCAATTCAGAACTGTAGAATAGACTCAAGATAAATAAAATTCTAAAGAAATATAGTCAAAGAGGCTACCAGTACTATCAGGTTGCATAAAAATATAAAGAACATAAAATGTATAGGGAAATAAGGCAAGGCTACACAATATGAACTAAGTTGTGTACTCTTAACAAAGAAGGTTATTTTCAAAAACCTACAGTGGAAAAATAAAAGTTTGTATATCAACGAAGATAATTAAACAATTTGCAATATGCAAACAACATAATATTACTTACTGGCAATCCGCAATAACGTCAAGATATGCTTATAGAGCAAAAACAAAAATCAGAAGAAATTAACTCGACAATAAACATAAGCAAAACTAAAATAATGTACAGATCAAACTAGCAAATGAAAATCCAAATTAATGGCATAGCATTAGAAACAGTAAATAAGTATATACACTTGGGCCAAGAAATGATAATCGAGAGAAACATGCAGACAGCTGGACTTACTCAAAGAATAAGAAGTACAGGGTGCGCATTCGTGAAACTTAACAATATATGCGGAAATACCAACAAACGATTCACATAAAAAATGATAACACAGGTTCTAGAACAATGAATATTCCCAATCCTATTACATAGTACTGAAACATGGGCATTTACTGCAAGAACTATACACAAACTTCAATAACTCGACACAACATGGAAAAAAACTCTTGAATTGATAGAAAAGAAAACTATAATATGAACCAAAAAACAGGACAAGAATGAAAGATACATTTGAGAAGATAATTAATACAATGTGGAGATAGGCAGGTCATGCTGCCAGAATGGATAACAGCAGGTAGACAAGGAAAACAACCAAATGGAAATCATGGGGTGAAAATAAAATAAATAAAAGCAAGGCAAGTATCTCATGCGATTGTCCAGGTGTTATGATGAGATGAGAAAAGTGGCCAGAACAAAGTTGAATGAACACAGAATAAAACAGAGAGATGTGAAAAGATATGGAGAAGGCATATGTCCATAAGTGGACGCTAACTACTGACTGACTAAAAAGAAAGAAGAAAAAATTTCATATTAGTGCATAATTGCGCATATTTAAGCCAAATCAATGAAGATTTTTAATAATAAATTGCTTTTGACTCTTTTTTGGATATGTATGTGGCAATGTTGGCTGCGAATTGCATTGTAATTGATCTGCTTAACTCCTAGAACTGTCAAACCTCTCATTATTTTTTGGAATAAAACTGTTAACCCATATTTAAAATAAACCATATTTACATAGATTTATTGACATGTAAGTAAACAGGGCATCTAAAGAACCTGAATGTGCTGCCAACTGCACCATGATTCATTCCCAGGTAGCCACTTTATATTACCTTCATTAAATAGACTATAATTATAATAAACCCTATAATGATAATGATAATGGTTACCAATACGGCAATTTTTGCCATAATTTTCTATAAGACTTCTAATTTTTTCAGTCGTAGGCTAATGATCCTCTTAGTGTAATAGTCATAAGATTTACACAAAGCCCATAAAAAAATTGTGGGAAAATATTTACCAGCAACTTAAATATTAATTAAGTTGCACACCTCTCGGTGTAATGAGGCGTGGCCTAACCAGCAAGATCCCAACTTTCACCCACTGCAGATTTGGGGTCACATGTGTGTCTACTTCAAATTGTTTCATTTTTTTCTTTATTTAATTCTGATAATAACTTTGTTAAACGAATTTTATTTAATGAACATAATGTTATTTAGATAAAATCTACATTTTCTCTAATAAATAATATTTATACTATGTATGTTAAGATTTCATTTCAAAATTTGTAATAGTAATAGAAAATTAATATTGATGAAATAGTTAATATTTATTAATAAAATAAGTAAGAAAAACTTTAATAATTATACAAATTTACCTGGACAAAGATGTAAACCCGAGTCTGCAGAAACAGAATGGAGGGTCTTACTAACTACATCATGCCCTATTGCACCTATAGCTTACACTAGTAATATTTATCCTCCTGAGACCCAAGACTAAAGCATTTAGCCCACATGTATGATGGCTACTTTTTAAAGCTAGGTATCACTCGTTACTAAAACACAAAAAAAATCCCCATCCACAATTGATATAAGGAATGGTATACATTAGTTTAAAACAAGATTATTATACTAGTATTATTTTCAATTATTAACATTATTTTTAATTTGAATTTACATCGAAGAATGACAAAAAGATTTAGAACTTTATGTTAAAAAACTACTGAAAAGTATGATAATCAAAAAAGCAGCTTCTGTTAACATTAAAGCAAAGAAATATATTATATTCAGAACATTTTAAGAATGTCAATTCCTTGCATCCTTTATTATGACATTTTATCTATTATTTTGTGTTTTCTTAGCAAGGGTTGGCAAATGTTTTGCTTCTTTCACTCTTTTGGTAGCGTGAGGTAAAGGTTCAACTAGTCTGAGTTTTATATTGGTATGGTGCAGAAATATCCCCGAACCAGAAGGTCTCTCGTTTATTGTGGGAACAGGACTGTTATGAGAGCTTGGATTGGAATGAAGGCTTTGCTTTGGGGTATTGGATGTCACGCGAGCTAATTGTGAGCTCGAAAATCGTGGATGTGGCTGTCCGGGACCTGACTAACAAGTTCGGCTTGAAATCCAAATATTGTTATATATCTTTTCTAACACATCCTGATTTTGCAGCACCTTGTCAATATTGCATCCAACCTGCTACTGCTGCAAAATCGAAAAAGTGAAATATAATTCTAATAATCCGTTTACCGGTTCTTCCTCGCATGGGATACTTGCTAATAATACGATCTGGTAAGTTAATGCATCACATAAATTTAAAATATTTTTTATTTCCACAGGTGGCACTTTGATATACTCCTCCCTCTGCTTGCTCCAGCAACGGCCGTTCCTAATGGTTGAACAGCCACGTCAATCGATGCAATATAAATAGGTTTGCTGTCTAACCACTTTACGACAGTCACCTTGTTGTCACCCCTTACAACGCAATCGAAAAAGCCTTTTCCAGTTTTTTGTAACATGAACAATGCGTGCTTTTTTCTTTCCCTGTGTATTATTCAGGCATATATTCAGCAGGGCAGGCAGGATATTCAGGCACTCGATTTTTTCTCTTACTCTTTATTTTCATTAGTGTTCCAGTTGCCCTGATTCCTCGTTCCAATAGGTTGTCAAGACATGTGTTTGCTATGTAGTTGACTTTTATTTCCAATGCTCAATACATCCTGATTCGTGACAGACCAAGGATACTCATTGGTATTGAACATCCAAATAACTGTCTCACTTCATCAGGTGTCATATTCAGTGATTTTCCCGTTTTTTATACGCTTTAAATTATTTGTACATTCGGCCATAATTTCAAACAAATATTTATCAATATAATGAGCATGGTAATCTAACGAACTAGTGACAGTTGCGTTAAGATCGAATGACACATCCAAATCATCTTCGCCTGGAGTAAATTCGAAGTTTTCGGTGTGTTTCCATCGTAAACTTAGGTTCCTGGATGATTGGGGAAGTATGCAACAATGTGAAAAAGGTTCGTCGTCCGATTCATTCCATTTCTCTTCATTTGTGCATGGAATTTCATTCCCGGGTACTTCCTCCCCGCATTCTTAAAGATCTCTTTCACCATCACTGTCTTCCTCTTTCATATCTGACTCGTCATAATTGATCGCCTGCACTATTTCTCTTTCAGATATTGGATCTGTAAAATATGCTAAAAATAATACTAACTGCCCGAGGTATCACGTGGCGAGAGGGTGATGATGACTTTTCATGCCATGGCCCGGTTTGCCGGGGCTGACTGGGAGCTAAATACTTCGACCCTCAAGCTGATTTATAAGGCGATATACCTTGGTATATATGCCTGTGCGCTATAGATATAGGCCTCGTAGAGCGTCGGGATTCAATAGATTCAGCGGGTCGTACTGAAATCGCAGCATGCGCCACTCATAGCATCTTATAATGGAAAACATCACTTTTCCGGGTAGTGTTTACAATACATTTTTTTGTATTTAACTAAGTGCTGTGTAAAGTGTGGGTGCTTGAGCGTTGTTATTTTATTCCATTTTATGGGACTATAATACTGTACGTAAGTGGCTTTCTAAGTATTTAGTTTCGCTGTTATTTTTAATGTATAACATTAAGTTTTCCGAACAATACCTATTGTAACTTACAGAACTTAGTATAATTAATTAAGTACATAAACTATTTTTTGTGAATTAATTTAAGAGAATACGAATATAAGGGATTGTTTTAATACCACGTGCTCGACCCCATGGTGCTACAAGCGGGTAGTACGGAGGGCATATTGCGGTCGTCGGGGCAATTACCTAGGCAACCGGTCTGATGTGATAACGGGACCTGTGATTGGTCCACATAATATTTGTGTACAAATCTATATATATATATATATATATATATATATATATATATATATAGATTTGTAAGCATAAAAACTGACAGGGCGTATACAAATATATTGTTCGTTGTAGACTTTTTAATTCAGATATAAACAATCAGCGAGAGAAGTGACCTCCTCACTCAGAAGAGTGTCTCCTCAGGAAAGGTTATTGGTGACAAGACCTTATTTCATGAGCGAGGTCCTAAACCGATCACGTGACAAGACCGAGGAACAAGCGTCTAAGACGAGACATGAGGATGGCAGAACCTCTTCAAGAGCCGAGGTCAGCCAAAAGGGAATCGAGGAGACGGAAATGGACTCCACGGCATACAAGTCTCCCTCCCCGCATCAGTGACTAAAGGAGGATAAGTAGAAAGCGAAGAGAAACCCCAGAGATGCGGTATTGAGCAGATGGAGTTGGCCATTGGGGCTCTTTATGAGATTAATGACATTGCAAGTTTGTTCACCCGACCATCAGCAAACGTTAAAGAGCGAATTGTGCAGCTGACGGTACTTGCGATAGCCCAGGTCGTTCGCCTCAGGGAAGATTTGAGTGGTAAGTTGGAATCGTCAAACGCTCAGAGGAATATGGCACGAAAAGAGCTGCCAAGAAGGTGGCGTACATGCGGCCATGATATCAGGTCATAACAGCGCCGCCCTTAATTAAGGAAAAATCCCCATAGTGCAGAAATATCCCCTGCCAACGCACAAACCGGTGTTCGTCTTCGACACCAATAAGGAGAAACAAATGTCGAGAAAGGACTTTCTTGATACTTTAAAAAAGAAAATTTAGCTCAAAGCTTTGGGTAATAAAAATAAATAGGAGGTACCGATCCGCAACGATCCGCGACTGCAGTATTAAAAATACAAAGGCTAAAGTGGAGGAAAAGAGGGAGAAGCTTCCCTCTGTCGTAATTTATGACGTACCGAAAGAGCTATTAAATGAAGAATTTACTCATTTGCTACAGGAAACCTCGGAAGCTTCTCAATGTTGGAGCTTAACAAAATCATAGTTAACCCTAGAACATCAAGACCTAGCAATAATAATTTTGTGGTGGAACGTCCACAGAGCATACAAGAGAGTTTATTGAACGCTAGCCATGTATTTTTCGCTTAGACTTCATGCAGAGTAGCAGATTTTGTGCAGGTGATTAGGTGCTTTAGGTGCCACTTGTACGGACATGTCGCGAAGCATTATAAGGATGGACAGTATTGCAACAGGTGCACCAAGGAGGGACACAACAGGAAGAATTGTCCTAGTGTACCTGAGGCTGAGACTTGCATCACCCTCACCCGCTTTAAGAAGAATAAGGGACACCGTGTTGACACTGATGCCACCCTACATTCGGGGCAGTTCTGGAGAATTCTGTGAGAAAGACCGCTTATGCCCAGTAAGATTTTATCAATCTTGATACAGGGTCAATGGGTTATATCATCCTCAACGATCATTACCAAGCTCTCAATGTCTCTAAGAGTCTGGAAGTATTGTATCGCATGCGCACAGAAGCAGTACGCCCCTAGCGGGGGCAGCCATTGATAGGATTTATTTAACAATATAGAATAAGAATAGAATATATTATTTTACACTTATCGTCATAGCACTGCATAGTGTCTCAGATATCCTTCGGTCCTTTACAAGTTGAGGTAACAAGTGTTTATTTTCAGTACTCAATGACCACCAAAATATCCTGCGTGCACCTTAACGCTGCCCTCCCCTCAATTAGACGAAGACCGGTGGTGATTTATGCCGACGCTTACGTACACTCTTGCATGTGGCACTCGAGGCGTCCCAATCTGCCTGGAGAAATATTGTAGGATTTCATACACCAGAACGGCCTCTTTTTATGCAATATGCCCGCAACGGACCCTCGATGGAGAGTGATATTGACAACGCTCTCGTCTCGAGTGGGGGTGTACACAACGGGCTGGTTGAACCGGGCATTTTCTCGAGTGACTACAGAGCAATTCTCTTCTCTTTCTCTCAGGCGCGCCCCTCGTCAGCTTAGGGCGCGAACCAACACCCGACTCAGGATAGGGTGACAAGACAGGAATAGATTTGACCAAATTTTCCGCCGATTCTTATTCAAAATTGTCACAATGTAAAGATTGTCTACATGATAAGGCTCTTTAATTTCAGGATAGGGTGTTCATCAGTGCAGAGGGAGGACTGGCACGGTATGACCGGACCCACCCAATATCCCTGGTGGAACAACACCCTAGAAGCACTGCGGCGAGAGTACAGAAGAAGGAGGCGCAACTACAAGTGCGCTAAGAACCACGGAACAGATTGGATAACCGTAGAGGCTCACCAGGTGGCTTAGTAGATGTCCGGTGTAATTATAATCAGAGGTGTGATTTATTTGAAACACACGAATTTGAAATATTTTTTCAAGAAGCATTTTATATTTTATTTTAAATGCTTTAATATATATATATATATATATATATATATATATATATATATATATATATATATATAATGTATTTGTAAAATGGAAAATCAGTTTCTTACTTTACTTGATAATGAACGCATCCAGCCTTGGTGTTACCATTAATACCAACATTACCAACTACCAACAAACAAATATTTGTGAGTCCAACTGTCAATCACAGACATTACTTGATTTGACCGTAGTAATTATTTTGTTGTGATCTTTTGATTTTGTTCAGTTTTCTTCATTTGCTGGATATAAAAAAAATAAAATGTACGTAAAACTTTATTATTAAGTTGTTTTTTAACTCAACATTAACTCGATTAACATTATAACATAGTAATTTCTAGTAATCTAACCTAAAATAGCAATAACTATATTTAACAATTGGTTTATATTAGTTGAATAAAATATTGCATCTACCTTATTTTGTTTATATTTTTTGTTTAATTTATTGTTATTACGTTTTTATTAGGAATAAAAATAAAAAATTATTTTTTTCAGGAGTGGCAACAAAAATTTTCCATTCATATCAAAACGTTTCTTAAAAAATATTTAAAGTGTTCCTGGTAACGATATAAATATATCTGCAGTTTGCGAAAAATGTTCGAAACCATTGAAAGTAAGAATAAAACCTAATAATACGTAACTATGTAAACAAATATAAGAAACCAAATTTCATCCACTTCTGATCGTTGTATCGACATAAGACTTGGCAGTTAGGTGTAATTCTAATGACAATACAGTATTATGATACCATCGATATATGGTACGATCTGATTATGGAATCGGAATATGAGTGAATGGCTACTAATAGAATAATCGAGTGTGGGTTCATTTGTTTTGTTTCGATTAATCATGTTCATTTGTATGGTAACGAGGATCTACATGATGAAGCCTGAAAGTAGGAAAAGGAACTCCTCAGTGCCTGTTATACTACGGCCGCAGTCTCTGTGCATGCGCATCAATAAAACCCTTTTCGTATAGTGATTTGCACGTCGGCTACGCGCTATCGATAAAAAGAGGCATCCGTTATCATTATGGATAATACCAGTTACCTCTCACAGGAAATTAATCGAGCATTAATGTCAGCGTCTAGGATAGATGAAACACAAAAACGGCTTCAGAATAATAAAACTGCATATTCGAACGCTGATCTAAAGGTAGAACTTTTGCAAAAGGTACATCGGTATAAACCTGAAAAGGTTTATTATTTAAACCAATTCATATACCAACATGGTCATGTAGTTGTTCATTTGCCACATTATCACTGCGAATGTAACCCTATAGAATTGGCGTGGGCGCAAGTAAAGGGGGAAGTAACAATGAAGAACAACACATTTAAAATGTCGAGAAATTACTCCATCAGGTCATTGCAAATATATGAAAATTGATAAAACTTTGTTCGACATGCAGAAGTTCTCTAAGACGAAGACTTGTGCAAGTCACACATCCCACAGCCCTTCGTTATTAATTTAAATAACGATTCCGAATACAACGATTCTGAGCACGATTTTTGATATAATAGAAATAATTCGTCATTTATGTGTTGAAATGTGTGACTTTATCAAATCTTTGTCTTGTAGTCCTTTGAGACATTAGCAATGGCCTGATAGAGTAAATTAAACTCTCCCTTTTCTTGCGCCCACACCAAGAGTTGTATTGTCAGTAATAATTAGTAATTAATTAGTTATTAGTAAAATCTTATCACTTAATTTATTACAGTTAATTGATAAATTAGTCATTAATGTTTACTAAGCCTAATGTTCATAATTTTGTTTTTAATTGTGTATTATGATGTTTATTATTACGTATTTATAACTTTGTTTTATAGGTACACGAAGATTAAAGCTATTTAAATTATATTATTTGAGTCTAATTTTGTATGTAGCTTGTTGATAACATTGCGTTACACATCACTGAAAAGATTCAGATACAAGAACAAGTGAGAGAGATTCAGGTCATGTTCAAAATATTGAAGTTGTGTATGATAACAATGACGATTATGTGTTAAAGATTAAGAGAATTTTTGGAGTTATCTGAAGACTTTAAAGAGTTGCAAGTGCCAAATCATTAAAGGTACGCCACACACACACACATTACATTTAATAACTTCAAGAGATATAGATAAAGCGAGATCTCAAAGTAACTCACACAACAAAACTTTATGACGCAACTATGTCAAAATGTCAAGCTGTTTGGAAACTGTGTTCAAGGCCTCCTAAAGCTTGTGAAAACTATTTAGAATCAACTGGAAAATCCCCTACTTTCCCATGTCTAACGCAATGGAATTCATACTATAATTCTATTCAACATCTACTTGCAGTACAGGTGACCTTAAATTAAACTTTAAGGAAACTGGGATTGGTAGTTTTTAAAGAAATTGAAATCCAAGTTCTTAATGAATATATAACCTGTTTAAAACCTATTGCTGAGGGCATCAGAATTTAGAAAGGGACAAAGAATCCTACCATAGATGTTTTTTACAAGAACCAATGAGAAAGAATGCTAAGCAGTTTGCAAATGTATAACCCTATATTTTATGATGTGGTGATAAAAGTTTTCAAAAAGTTTTAATAGTCTTTTTGAGAGATTGTACATATTGGAGAAACCAAAAGCAAAGGATACCATATTAGCATCCATATCTTATCATTTTTCAAAATTAAATAGGTACTGAAGGCTAACAGACGGAAGATAAAACAAGAACAGGAAGATGGAAAGAGCTCGTCACATTCTGATAAAAAAAAGATAAGATTGAGTCTTTTTATATGTTTATTGAGGACTCTGATTCTTCTGTAACCAGTGATAATGCTCTGGAAACAATACAATATTTAAACGTTAATGACAATAGTTCAGATTCCTTGAATAGATATCCAACTGTAAATTAACTTTTCCTTAACTATAATACTGTTTTACCAAATTTTGCTTCTGTTGGACGACTTTTTCCCTTTGGAAGAATTATAATAAGGCCACATAGACGGAACATGGAGGATGAACTATTTAAACAAATACTAGTGTTAATATCAATACTTGTGTTAATACCAATACTAGTGTTAATATCAATACTAGTGTTAATATCAATACTAGTGTTAATATCAGTAAAATTAATGACTTGAAAAAGTTCACTAACTAAAAGGCATTTTATTTGAATAAAGGTATTTTGAAAAAACGTATTTGTACTTTGTATTTAAATACTTTTTAAAACCAATTTGTATTTCCATCTGAAATAGAAAAATAGTTAAGTATTTGCATTTGGCATCTAAATACTTTTAATAAACTATTTTGCACATCTCTGACTATAATAGAGAGTTTAAGCAGGCTATTTTCGTAATCTCGTCACTCGTATAGATAACTAGGATTCGTAGGGAGTCGTATACAAAAGAGTACGGAGCCCCTTGGAATCTTTTGTTTTCAGCACCCTTAAGAGGACCGTTGGAAATTACACCGGGAATATTCGCGAGATCTTCGATTATCTTCTGCATCAATTTTCCCTGATGACGACCCTGTTCTCGACACTGCCACAGAGACGCATTAGGAATGCAGCGAGCATAGTTCCGGTTAGCAGCTCTGATCCAGAGCGGTGAGATTCTGAATTAGACGACATCGTGAAGAATCTTTATTCGTACAAGGCTTCAGGTATTGATAGAATCGATAATAAGATCGTTCAGGTTGTATGGTTGTATGGTCTTCAACCGTTGTCTTCGTGAAAGCCACTTTCCGAAGGTTTGGAAAGTGAGGAGGTTTAAAATCATAGCGAAGAGCTGTGGGAAATCGCGCAGCGATCTAAAATTCTAAAGAACCGTTACGCTTCTTGTGGCCTTCGGAAAATTGCTCGAGCTGTCATTCCCCGGGGTAAAAAAGACAATAAGGCTTTCGTTTCGGAATGTCCACATCGGACGTGATCTCTGCAGTTTTGTCTTAGGACGACGCTTGTACGCCACACAAATACGTTCTTGGACATCTCCGGTGCGTTTGACAATGCCTTATGGTCGGTCAATTTGTTCACGCTAGAGTCCCAGGGAGTGTCGGCGGACCTCCACCGGATTATTTCCTGGGTCGAGTTGTCTTTTTGCAGGACGGAGAGACAATGGTACACAAAACGTTGACCAGGGGCTGCGCGCAAAGTTCGGTCCTTGGACCAATTCTGTGGAACGTCATATTTGATGGTATACCCCATTCACGGATGCAGTACTGTTGCGTATGCAGCTGATACTCTGTTGTTTGTCGGAGGAGCGAGCCGTTTGTAGAAGGAGATTTATAGAACCGGACAGCGGATTCTCTCGCTAAGTTACACGACTGGAGCACTAAGATCAAGGTCAGCTTTGTCCCACCAAACTACGAAGCTGTCCTCTTTAAGGACAAGCTGGCGAAGGAGCCGTCTGTGATGATAGCTGGAGCCAGAATAGGTATGCGGGATCAAGTAACATATCTGGGCATGGTCCTTAATGTACGATGCACTATCAATTTATGCGCCGTGATGCGTCGGAGTCCAGCAAGTTAGATTGGTGGTGCTGAGATCGCAGCACGCGCTGCTGTTGGCAGTGACGAAAGCCTGCACAAACTGCTTATTTGATGTGTTGCCGGTTTTTGGCGGGTCTTCTGCCTACCAACGTCATGATCGTGAAATGCTATTTTTGTTTTGGCACGAGGCAAGAATTTCGAAGCAGGTCCGTTGTATTTTGAATTTTTGGAAGCAGATTTTCAGCAGAAAGAGACGTATTTTAGTGATTATCTGTGCGCACTGGCAGTCTAGATGAACTTATCCCGACTCGAAATAATATGTGATCACATCATTAGAACTACTGGATGTGAGGGCCAAGTTTTCATATGAAAACGATAAATTAATGTGATTTAACTTTAAAATATGAAGAAATGACCATTTCCTGTTTAGTGTTGGACCAGCTCAATATAGTGGTTTAATAAAAACGCTGGTATACGTGGCAATGCCACTGAAAACTTGTTCTTAGTTGATTGGCCAACTTGTCAAGATATATACGATAAAATGGCCAATAGCGACGTTGTACTATTTAGTTTATACTGCATAAATAATTATTTTTAATCGTTACAAAAGATCTCAGTTTCCAAAGATGATTAAATATACATTGAAAAAAATTGTTAATATAAATCTTTTAATTTAAGCTCCAAAATGACTTCTTGAAAAACCTGACCAGAATTATTCTATTATTCAAAATGTTTAAGTCACAGTAATTTTTGAATTTAATGTGAAAGTTATAAAAAAAGTAATTTCGGTTCATTTATAATTAAAAAAATTTAATTAAAAAATAGACAATATGTCGTTAAAAAGGTGTTTAATTGAAGAATATTATTACTCACCGCTTGATATTCTGAAAAATAAATCTATATTTAGGCGCGTTTTACGAAACATTCATTTTTTGACAGCTGTCAAAACTTTGTTTTTAAATTGGAAGGAAACTTTTATATCCAATACTGAAAGTACCGATACTTTTAAAACTTAATATCTGATCGATATTAAATTTAAATAGATCCTTTTCATAGTCACTTCACAGCAAACAGCAACGATGTAGCTAGTTTTCATATTTATATCTTTATATTAAACAATGTAGCTAGTATATGCTATAGTATCAGTTTTAACAAGATATTTATTTATACCTACGAGTAAAATTTATACTGCTTTTAGATGCGTCGAAACTGGAGAGGTCGAGGATGGGGAAATAGGCCCTACCATAAAAACAGAACTAATAAAACTGCATCCGATAATCAAAGCGTCGGTAATAGACATTCAAGCACAACCTCGCATGCCCCAGGAAATGTGAATGCTATTAATGTTAATGTCAATATAAATTCAGGACCGTACAAATCATGGAAATTGTACTTCCCGCTTCAGGGTATATTTTATTAAATAGAATACCATATCAATGCAATTATAATATGAACCGTGTCCGAGAATAGATGTCGGGCAAAAAAGACGCTATTCATTGGTTATAAAGGAATAAAATGTCATTGGAATAAAACCTAAAATACGCCCTTTTTCTAATTATGTGCAAAAACAATATTACACTCTTTTTAATACATTCAATACTTGCCCGGAGTGCGATATTTACCTGCAGTGGCGATGTCTTTACAGTTATTCCGGGTTATTCCCTCGAGTGGCACTAAACAATGTGCACAAGTATTGTGTGTATGAAAAAATGACAAATAATTATGAATAATATTTTCGATTTTCTGAAAAAAAGTCACCTTACAAATTTTATTTTAACAACAATCATCTATTTTTTAGCCAAGGAATAACGTCTTTCTTTGTCTGACTCTTATTCCCGGATACCATGCATATACAATTAATATCAAATATTAATAAATAAATAACGGTGCATTCAGGTAACAGGTTGTCACTTGTCGAATAATTTGTTTCGAGTTAGTGTACGTGAGGTCAAGGCTAAAATTAAAGAGCATGTTTGGTTTTATTTTATTAATTCAGTACGTAATAATTACTCGTCGCATAAGTATTCTTTATTGTATTTCCTTGTCTTCTAACTATTAAATTGTTCCACATCTGTTGTTACGTTACTACAATAATTATTCCATACTGTGTGTTTATTTAACTTGTATAAGGATAAAAATGAAAGTAAAATCCGAGTCCAATTTGGAGGTTTTCTATTGAAAAAATAAATCTGCAAAATAATCTTTGCTAATAGCCCACCTGAAGATGTTATAATACAACGAAATCTAGGTCGTGGTAAAGAACTTAAAAAAAAGTAGAAATAACACTACATAACGTAGTTTCATTTAATTGTGAATAATGAATTTCTACAAAATTAACAAATATATTCAATAAATAAATCTGTGTTAAATTGTATAATATACGAAAAGAAATATTCTCAGAAAGGGTGCACTACGACTACCTGGAAAAGTCATTAAAATATATGTACCCAGATGACTTTATACTGTTTGAAAAATTAAATGCCGATCTCATGATGCAGCAGAAAGAGAAAAGAAGCAAAGTCTGCCTTGTCCATTGGCTGAAGCAAAAAAAACAACTAACTATACAACAAACATTTGCAAAAAATGAGATTTGGAAAACGCCAAAAAAGCAAATAAACGGATTGTTTAATTGCTGAATTGATAAGTTTGCAAGACTTATAATTTAATTTTGTGGACAGAATAGATCTCCTCCAAGTGATAAGTGTTGCTTTGCCATGGATATAAATTAAGGGGCCAGCAGTTTTTTACACAATTTATGTGGGACGATTTGTACAATTGATCATCAAACAGAATAAGACAGATGTTAGGAGAGTTTGAAAAGATTTCATTTACAAGTGACATCTAGTCACAAATGTATGCAGGTGTTTCTTTACTCAGTTTAATCACACACGGATAAACACTAATTTCGAAAAGCAGTCATCAGTTTTAAAATTCGAGGTTATGGAAGTACATGATACAGAAGAGGTCATCATTTTTTCAGAGAGAAGGCATCAAAAAATTAAGAGTTCATTGCATAATATGTGATAGAGGTTCATATGTGGTTAAAGCATTACAGTTATCAGATATTGAATATTTTTATTGTATCTTACACAAATTGAACACTGTATTAAAACTTGTACTTAAAATTCAACCATTCGATGATAGACAAGAAAAGTTGCCAAAATTGCAAACTGAAAAACTCCATCAATATTCATTAGGTGCTGTAGAAGACCGTCCAACTGAATAGTTAATCCAGATATTCATATTTCATATCATAGAAATATAATAATTATATTTATGTATCTATTTTATATCTTATTCATGTATCCTTTATTTCATTACACATATTTTTGTGCTTACCTGTATAAAATTTATGAAAAATAATAATATAAAAGAACAAATATCTTTTATGATACATATATACTTTTTTTTTAAGTATTAATATTACCTTTTTAATATTTAATTTTTTTCTACGCGAAAAAATAAGGTTAACTATTAACAATGAATAATGATAGTTATTTATTTGCAAGTGCAATAGTACGTTTCATTTAATGGAGCTTTTCCTAAGAATTAAAGATTCTATTGTATTTATACCTCAGTAAAAAAACATTCTGACGCTCACTCCCGAGGATTGGTTAAATGTTAAATTGATTAAATGTTGAAAAATACGTCAATATAACGAGACCTTTTAAATAAGTGATGAGGGAGTTAAGCCTTTCTCAACTTACAATTTCATCCTTTATACCACATATACAAATTATTATACCTTGCGAATAGAGGAATCTAAAATTGACTCATCAAATGCCTTTAAAATTGTTATTAAAAAATTGAGGAAGAAACTATATGCTACATGCAATGTTTTGAGTAACAATTTTTTCTGCTATTTTGACATATTTCATATATTCATATATCTTTTTACGTAGATATACGATACAAAATGAAATTTTTAATGAGATTACCAAGCATGAGGTTGAAACAGAATTAATTAGAATTTTATATACAGACAAACGACACTGTGTTTTTCTTAATACTAAGAAAAAGAAAGAAAAATACACTCAAAAACGCTCATAACCTCAGCCTTCGACAAATATGATTCAACAATCATCAGGAATGTTGGAACCTATTTGAAGTTCAGATAGTGAAGAAGATACTAGTGATTACCTGGTAATAGAACCTACTATCGTGATAGAACCGGTGCATCAGGATTACAGCAAAAAAAAAAGACTTCCATTAAAGAAAATCCTATAACGTGATGGCAAATTAATGCTCACAAATACTCTATTTTACTACCATTAATCCAGAGGTTTTTTTATCAGATCCACCTGTCAGTGATGCAAGCAAACAATTATTGGCAGGAGTAGCACTAATTTACGATGAAAAAAGAAGTAGAAGACTGCTAATCTTTTATTTTTAAAGTATAACTTAACTCTCAAAGTTTTCAATATTGATCATTTTTGTAATACTTATTAAATAAATGCCTACCTACACATCGATGTAATTTACTGATTATTCAGAACCTCTTTTCATTTTTGAATAGACAATATAAAAAATAACTGCTTTTATTTTCTACTGATGACTTCCGTTTCTGTTTCCCTCTCTGCTTCTACTTCCGTTATAACTCTGACTAAACACATCTGTTTCCATTTCTGCTTCCGTTAAGTCACTTCTATTATATCTCTAGACAGCATTTTCAGAAAAAAATATTGCATAAGATTATTAACCATGATACAATTTTTTTTTACAGAATATAAAAGTAAATCAGAGTTGGATATGAAAATAAAAGCTATTGAAAATTATATTGAAAATAATAGATCAACTTTTGACGTCGAAAAAATTGAGACTAGCCAATGTGTGGCTTTAGATCTTCAACATTTACTAAGTGATGATTCATTTGTGAAAAAATGGCCTACTTGTGATAAAGAATTGTCTGAGAAACCTGATGATACACTTTCTTGCATAGCCTTAGCGTTCCACGAGGTATATTGATATTATTATATTTTAAGTTTTTTTAATAGTTATAAATTATATATTTTTAAAAGCTTAATAATTTCTATATTTGCAGTTTTTTAAATTTGATGCGAAGATTCAAATTCGAATACTGAACCATCAACCAATAGTACCAATTTCAAACTTAAAAATAAATTATTTTGGTAAGTAAAAGTTGAAAACGTAATATCAACAAAAATGTTTCCGAGCAAATCTATGAAAACTGGTTTCAACTAAGCTGACTTGATTTTTAGGGGTCTGCAGCAACCCAGGAACCTTTTCAATTTCATCATGTCCTTCCGTCGGTTCTATCATTTTATAGGATACTGTAACGAAATTTTACGGGAAAGTGTATTTAATAAGCCTATAGATATTCATAGATAACAAATGGGAAAAAAAAAATTTATATTCTGCTCTGAATATGATGATGAAAAAAATTTTTCTATATCTCATGGGAATTAAGAATATATATGGGGGAATTTTTTTGTAAATCTACAATGGCACCCTGCCATTGTAGATTTTCTCAAATGCAGTTATTTATGTTATGTGAAGTTTTTATTAAATGGTTTGTGACATATAAACCTCCAAATTCGTTGTTCAGTTTTGGGGAAATTTCAAGAAAACTGTTTAAAATTTGATTTTCGTGTAATATTTCAACCATCTCAAAAAATATATCAAGAAAATTATGAAGGTAGTTACTACTATGTACATTCAAAACTATAGTAAAATCATAATAAGTTTTGGATAAAAAACTGTTTTCAGTTTGATACTATTTGAATGAAAGTATGTATATGAAACCCTACACTATGCATGATCGATACGCTTGTTCGAGACACTTGGTTGTTTTTATGAAACATTGTATTTCTTCATATTTAGCTAATTTAGAAATTCAGCTTATTTAACTGATATAACTTTCGTATATATATTGTGCATGGTACCTTCTGTACTAAATTTTCACTTATCAGAACAAGAAAACAACATACAAAGAAATGTTTATTTAATATTTAAATTGTATGTAATTTGTTATCGCGATACCAATTATTTTTATGTCATTGCTTACATAGCTGATCACCTACCCCTTTAATTTGTAGTATCTTAAGTAAGCATTAATGATTTCCACTTAGATAAGTTGATAGATTCTTGGATATAGAAGTAGTGAAATTATTTCTTTACTTGTTAAGGTAAGTTGGTTACGATAAAAGGAACAGTTATCAGAGTTGGGAGCATTGGTTTAATCTGCACATCTATGGCGTTTGAATGCTCAAGCTGTCATGGCGTTCAGACAGTAATACAACCCCAAGGAATTTTCACTGGTATATATTTTCATATTCTTTTCATTCACCAAGCAATTTAAACTATAAACAGGTCTTTTAATAGAACCAATATTGATTCTTTATTAATATTCAACTATAACATCTATATAATTTTTTGGATACATTATTCTCACATAAAACTTTGCTTTTATAAAAAGAAGTGAACTTTTATGGTATACATTGTAATTTTGGTATAAAGAATTTATTTTCTTTTTAGCTCCAACATGTTGTATTCAATGTAACAAGCAAGCAAAATTCCAATGTTTGCAGTCATCACCTTACACTATCACAACGGATTGGCAAACAGCAAGAGTACAAGAAATACAGTCTCAGGTATTTTATAGTGTGACACTGTTATATATCTTCAAGAAATAACACATATAGACACTTTATACATTAAAAAATGTGTAAATTTATAATAAGGTAAAATTACCAATTTTCTTTTAAAATATATTGTAGGGTCATCTCCCCTCAATTAGAAAGGATTTTACTAGATGGTTTTATTTTTGTGAGAAAACTGTGTCAGAAGTTTAGATAGAAATTTATGTAACAAGCGTATATACTCCTTTGCCAAAAATAGCACCAAAACCTTTTCTTAACAGTTATGAAAATCTTAAAAAAAGAGGTTAGAAATTCTCTGTACATAATTTACTTCAGATGCCAATAATGTCATGTTGTTCGATTAGCAGACTGAGGGCTTTGAAAGAAGACAAAGAACACAGCCTTAACAATTAGGTTAGATGGACTAGATTTAATTTAATAACACAGCCTCAAATTAAAAGAAAATATTTTAAAGACCATTATTTCGTTAACCAGCTTATCAGGTTTATCACTGTAGGACGAGATTTGATTTGGATTAAAATGTGATGTAAATTGATTGTCGTTTGCATCAATAGTTTGATGCGAGTTGTTTCACTATAATGTAAAACCACTGACACTGCACTAGCGTCACACGAAGTCCTAATGAATAAATTTGATTCTCCCCATATTGGTGCTGATAGTGAGCATCCACAGTAGCATGCGTCCACGTAACTAATGTTAGAGATGAGACAGCGTGGCTAAATAAATCTATGAAAATTTCGATAGATTGAAGTTTATATATTAAGTTTTCATCGATTTATCTATCCAGTTAGCTTACTCCTCAATTAGCTTTATCCAATTAGCTTATCCAAAAACTTAATAACACTCCAATAATCTGTGTCAATAATTGAAGTTTTTTATAAAATATATATAAAAAACGTAGGTGACATAGAAAAAGAATTAATTGATTATAATAATTCGCAAGCTCAAATTTTCCATGTCAAAAAATTCTGTATATTAACACCGGCAATACATAGTGAATAATTTTGTAATGCTGCTTTCAGGCTGATATCCATGTATTTTGTGTTTATTTGTTTTACTAATATATGAAAATGGCTATTAAAATTATCTGATATTAACTACGAGTCAAGAATATATTACTCGTAGGTAATATTTCTTCAATTCATCTTGTTTTGTTCTGGTTTGTATAAGATCCTAAGTACTTTTGCAGTTAATACCATGGGAAAGTTTAATTCCATTAGAGAAAACTTTGGGTGCATACTGATACTGTAGGGTTGTAGTCAATAAGCCAAAAAATAAAGCTCACGGACTTTTAAAGCAAGAATTGGCCAAAACAGAGTACTTTCTATCTAACATACAAAAAAAAAATAGGAAATATTTTTTTCCTGGTAAACTATCACTTTTAGACAAAAACTTGTAATAAAAATTATTCATCAGAATGAATAAAAATTATTCATCAGATCTATCGATGGGTATTTATAAAAAATTGAAAAAATCTCTGCCATCTGATCATCTGCAGCAGTTCTGCCCCACTGTGGGGCACTGCAAATTAGCACAAAAATCATTTTATATGGTACAGCCAGTCCAGCATAATAATATAATAGAGATCAGTGGCTAAAACACATACTACACCAATATCATCAACATTATAGTTAGTCCTCTAAACAATTTTTGTATAGCTGCGAAGATAGGAATTTAGCTATTTAATATACAATTCAGTGAATAAAAGCCATATCAGTATCTACAAAATTGAAAACGTTATTAAAATTCAGTAGAACGATAACAGATATTGTTCATAGGCATATTGTTTTTCTCATATTATGCATTGTATAATATCACTTACTGCTTCATTGAATTCATTAAAATAACTTATGAACATTTCTTAAAGGGTGTTTCTGGATCAATACCAAAAAGTGTTGAAGTTGAACTGCAAGGAAACCTAGTAGGGACAATTCGTCCAGGCGATATTCTCTCTGTCACTGGAATTGTTCAAGTAAGTAGTTACACTGTGATATTACCAAGTTATCATATTATTGATCTAAGTATATATGTTATATGTATTTTTTTTCTTACTGATACCAAATAAATATTCATGTAACTTGTTAGATAAAGAGCATTCCTAAAAATCAAAAAAGCATTCCTAATTTTTACATACTTTTTAAAAGTGATTTGTAATAGTCTCTTAGGGTCTTAAGTAATATGAAAAATTATTTTACACATCTATAGACAAATGTATAAATCAAAGATCTTATTTAGGTCAGAGGAGAAACTAAAGGAGGCGAGGACGGGAAGAAGGCTGCTCGTCTACTGCAGTTATATATAGAAGCGGTTTCTGTACATAACCAGAGAAACTTCAGCCATCCATCTCTTTCATTTACAGTAAAAGATTATTATGCTATACAAGTAAGTTACACACACAGTAAATTAATAATTAATATTAGAATAGTGACTAGGGAATAGACACTAAAAGTCCCTATGAAAAACTAAAGAAGCAAATAATAATTCCTACCATAAAGTTACATATGTTGCCAATCACCAATGTAGTTACATACACATAACTTATGGTTGTAACTACAGTTACAACCATAAGTTATGTGATTTTAACTACATTGGTGATTGGCAACATACGTTCAAGTAATTTCTATTTTTATTATTTGTTCTTATTTATTTTCTTGTAATTATCACTGTTATTGCAAAATGTTTATTGCTACAAGTATTAAAGTTGCAAGGTAATGTTACTCGCCTTCTGTTCTTCTGAATCTATAATTAATTTACAGAACTTAAAGAACCAGCCAAAACTTGAATGTATTTACTTTGATAAAAACTCCGATAATTTCAGAAACTGTCCCTTTCATATATAGATAAAATTTTACGTGATTCCAAACTTTTTAAACTTGCGGTATTTGCATATATTCTATTGATTTCATATTGATTTTTACCTTCAGGAAATCCATGCTAGCCCAGATGTATTCAGGTTGCTGATTCATTCGCTGTGTCCACCAATATTTGGACACGAACTGGTGAAGGCTGGTTTGATATTAGGTTTATTAGGCGGCACTGACAAGGAAGATGGACCAAGGGCCAATCCTCACATACTCGTCGTTGGTGACCCTGGTTTGGGTAAATCACAGTTACTTCAGGCCGCTGCCAATGCTGCACCTCGAGGTCAATTAGTTGTTTTAATTTACAAAGAATAAAATGGAACTTAGAAAGAAAAATATTTATTTACAAATTTTAATCTACACATAAATATGTACAATGAACTTATTGCTTCCAAAACAATTTCCAGCGATTAATTAAAAAATCAGTAATAAATTGTAGTAAAATGCACTGCTATGTGGTAGCACTACTGACTTTTTAAGATAACTCTTGAAAGTATATGTTGACAGAACAATATTGCGTTAAAATCTCTTGTACCAGTGAATAAGAATGAGGTATATAGGTCTTAAATAGAATTGTGGACTATATAAATATACCCAGTGGTATAACTCTTCAGAACATAATTGAGAATATATACTGTAATCTTTAATGTGGATACGAATTCTTTACCTATAAAACTTGCTTTAATCCCATATTACTCATTAAAACTGTTAACTGAAACTGTCAATCGATATATCAATTTCGTTTTACTTTTTATTATAAATAAATTGTTTTATAATAAAATTAATACATCAAATTTATGCAAACAAATAACCAAATTATGAATTTGGTTGAAGTTCTGTAGTTAAATATAGGGTGATATATCACAGAGTTTCCTTAGTCTTTTTTAAGAAGCTATCATCTGTTTCATATACTCAGTCTCTACTGTTTTGTAAAGATACTGAAATCTTCCTATATACACATCAAGACTTCATGTACTGCAAATCTATGCTGAGTTTGCGAATAAATTGGTAAAAATTAACTTGCACTTTGTCTCTACGTATAAGTGTATTAAATCATTCAATATCTCAAGACATCAAGCCTTTTCACAAACCACATTTTTTTATTTCATACATATTTAATTTTCAACACCCGTGACGTTTTTATAATCTTTAGTAACAATTTTAAGATTTTTGTGAACAATAACATATTTGAATTGAATATAGACTAAGTATGGCTAAAATAGCAGTTAGCATCAGCATGCTATTACAGAATATATATTAGGCAGAGCCCATTTTGGATATGAATTTGTGTCACACGTAAACTTACATTTATTGTCGTACGTATTGAGTGTGCACACTGGGTATGTTTTATGTCCATTATAATCAGTCGTTTTCTATTCCGAATGCAAAATGAATTTGGTATTTTTATTTCTTCCGAGATTTCCCACCATGATTTGTGTTGATACTCTTTTAAATGATAACTGAATCACTCTGATTCCATAAACAACTATATCCGCCCACTAAATTAATAAATTTTTCAACGTCTATGATGACTCATTCGTACAAAAATGCAAAATATTCCCAACAAAATGGGATCCATGTCGGACGAAGCAACCATACATGCGTATACGCACGACTAATTCGTAGCCAGTACCACTAGCTCCTACAGTACTTCTATATTTGGGAAGATTCGTATTCATACTATTCCATTTTATGCGAAAACATATCCAAAGTGCACTCGGCCGTAGCATTCATTGCCATTTCAGGACTAATGCTAATTTGCTAATGCTATTAAGTATTAACTGTAGATGCAAAATAACCCATACTTTGTCAGCAATTTCGCCACTACAATATTTAAACATTGTAAATAGTCGTGTGCGGTGTATTATTTTAGGGTGCTATAACTGTTAAATACTGTTTGTTTTAATTGAGTCAATAAAGGCATAACTAGTGGGGTAAAAATTGTTATGTTATTGTTTTGCCAGGGCATTCGATTATTACTTTGTATGATTAATGTTGTAAATGAATCCTGATTTTTTATATCTAACATTATATGAAAGGTTTACAATCAAATATATAGTGTTTTAACCGTTTTAGTGCCATGGTTTTTTACTCATATATACTTAAAAATGCCAAAGATATCTTTTGTTTTGGATGTCATTTACCCTTGTCTGGAAAAAAAACTGTATCTCTTCCAAAAATTATCCAATTTTAATAAGTTTTTCGGTGTTTTCTTAATAAACACTTGTACAAGGATAATAAAATACAAAGAAAATTATGGAAATATATATTGTGAACAAAAATTATAACAAAAACTGAAATCAAGGTCACATTGTATTTTTGCAGTCCGGTACATCCTCCGTATCAGCAAAATAATTGTTATCGTCACTATTGTCACTATCACTCAAAATTTGCATTGCGCCAAATTGTGAGCGCACCACAATGTCACTCCCACTATCACTTTCTTCACAACTTGAAAAACGATCATTTTCACTCGAATTATTTTCATATTCAGACATTATGGATTAAAAATTTTCTTTTCCTGGATCTTTTTTCTATTGTAATTACTAATAATATTATAATTTGAACTTTATGTAACACATAGAAAGATAAAAAAATTAGCAATGCGTGCCACGCGCTAAGCAACTGATTTCGCGAGCGCCATGGCAAAACGATTTCATCAATGAGTCATGGCAAAACGATTTCAATTGCAGAGCAAGTAAGATTTTTCAATTGCAAAATAATTAAATAAACATTTGAATATGTAAGGAAAATTCTTAACGTAGCGTGTAATGCATTTTCAATCGGCCCTTAAATGAGTCATGGCAAATAAGTGATCAATTGTTTTCTATTCAGTCCAAAACGTGGAAGTTATTTGATAATGTTTTAAAACCCATCAAAATATTTTTAAAGTACTCAATGATTCAAGTACTAATAATAAACAAAAACTGTATCCTGTATATTTAGCCATTATAAATGAGTTATCCATTTGTCAAACAGGGAGGTTTGTTTATGTTAACTCATATCACTTGACACACATTTATTCTATAACGTCATACAAACACCCATTGTCTATCATCATCAAAACCTCCTTAGTTATTTTCAATAATTTAGATATTTTTAAAACATTAACATATTGTTTTCATCCCTAACTGCATGCAACAAATGCAGGTGAGGTTCATAGTTGGGCCAGCCTCATCTTTGTCATTACTCTTAGGTTCCTGGCCCTTTTTACCAATGACGTCAATTGAAAAATATGTTTTAAACAAATAAAAATTAAAGCTACCGTTAATAAGCTTAATGACAATACACTTTGCAAATAGCATGTCACAGAAATAGTCTGTAAATTTAGCATTACAATTCTAATAAACTATTAACAGGATTAAAATTAACATTAAATAGCGTTAGCGCCCATCAATAGTTTAGACTTATATTGTCTTTCGTGTAGTAATTTTTCTTTGCATTAATTCAAAGAAGTTTTAGTAAATAAGGTATACCAAGAAAATAGGTAATATATTAATTGCCCAGAAGATTTGTACAAAAAAATTATGAAAGATTCTAAAGACATTGCCCTTTATCATTAAAAAACATTATTTTGGTTGTTGGATAACTATATGCTCATGGTTAATATCACATCATTTCAAAAACTATTTTAAATTGATATGTTTCATGCAAAACATATTGATGTAATATTGACATAAAAAATTCATATAATGTGAAATAATACATTTAAAATCTAAATAAACAAATCATATATTTGAAATATGACTGACGAAAATTTCCCATGAGAAGCAATAAGGTGATTTCTCTATTCTCCATTGAGTGGGATGATTCTGTTAGTCTTCACATCTTCCAATGTTACTTGTTTGGAGATTGTTTGTTATGTTTACATTTTAAGTGCAAATTGTCCTTTAAAAAAAAATCTCTAAACATTTGTTAAGAGAGTTTTGCAAATAAATAACTTTCAAATTGTTAGGTGTGTATGTATGTGGTGCATCAGCGTCAGCTGGAGGTCTGACTGTGGCATTGGGTCGAGAAGCGGGAGGTGATTTTGCCCTAGAAGCTGGGGCCTTAGTGTTAGCTGATAAAGGTGTATGCTGCGTAGATGAACTAGACAAGGCAAGTTAGGATGGTAATTAAGTAATTTTCTGCTGGTCTGAACTATTTAACTTTTGCTTCTTACATACTGAAACATTGCTATTAACTTATTACAATGAGAGGTATGAATGTCTAAAAACGCATTTTAAACCATAATTGATATCAGAGTTATCTAAAATATTGATTTATGTGTCAAAAAGCTTCAATGAGTAATTTAAAAAATTGGACTGTTTTCGGCCTTCTCCATAGTGCTTCTGCCGTTAATCTAATAACATAAAATCGGTACTGACTCACTTTACGTCTTTGAAAATTATCATGTATTTGGATTTTTTCAATGTGACAAAACAAATAGTACTTAATTACTGTGGAGTTACTATGGCTAACTGTAGGCACACAAAAAATGAAGAATATTTTTGCACCATGTACATTACATTAGAAAAATTAGATTTAATATATATTTGAATTTAATATATTTTTACCAGTTTGAAATCTACCTAAACTGCAAATTCCTTAAAACCCATTTTTATGAAATAATAACAACTGCCCTACGAAGTTGAAATTGGAGTATTCGAGTTTACAGTTTATAAGCCGTCGAGATCTCAAATTCCTGTTTAAATATTGAGATGAAACATGAAACGCATTTTAGAGCTTTTAGTAACTACAAGCCCATCAAGAATCTTTAAATAGGTTCAGTCATTTCTGAGCTGAGTATTTATGATCAAAAATGAAAAAAAAAGTTTTTGCTTAAGTATGTGTATATGTATATAAAAAGAAAATGAGCTTTGACATAGGGAATGTGTAAAATGCCATCTGGTAATAAATTAATAACTTTTTGTAAATTTTTTTACTTGAAGCCTACATAACGTACATGCTGTAATCAACGAACGCTAACGAAAATCATATGTAATGACTAAATATTTTGTACTATATGAAAGTATTTTAATAATTCGTAAAAACAGTACAATGTTTAGTGTTTCAAAAATCTAATCTCATTCACTTGTAACATAACTTCTTAGCATTCATTGACATTTCCTACATTCTGACGATAAGATATTATACTGGTATAGACAAACCTGTAACCAAAATTCTTATTTCCTTTCTTTTCATGCAACCTCTATGTTTCTTGCATGGTCCCTATAAGTATTTGTTTTAAAACCTATCATATTTATAGATGACAGCTCATCATGGTAGTCTGTTGGAAGCAATGGAGCAGCAAACAGTGAGTGTTGCTAAGGGTGGTGTGGTGTGTTGCCTAGCAGCACGGGCCACTGTCCTCGCCGCAGCTAATCCAGTTGGGGGGCATTACAATAAGTAAAACATTAAAATTTGTTTAAACTGAGCCTCAGAAACTACTTTGTATTTTCTAAAATTTTTATTCGAAGAAATGTTGAAACAAAATTTTTGCGAGATTCCTACTGCGTGCTAATTGACTTATAACATAAAACCGATGTCAACTTTAATTTCTCATTGATAAGTATGAAATTACAATAGCATTCATTAAAGTTAATTTTCATCATTGTGGCTGCATAATAGTTTTTGCAAATTTCTATAAAAAATCAATCACAAACATCATAACATTGACATTTTCCATTAGCGATTGGCATATAGATTAAGCACTTTGAAATTATAATACTGGCATGAAATTAATATTTCTTTACTGCCATGGTAATTACACTTAAAAGGTACCTAGTTGAGAGACTTGAGTCCTCGATCAGTAAGAACACACTGGAACGATGGCGATACTTTACAAGAGACAAAAGATACAGTTGGGCCCAATTTAAGAATACTTGAAAGATGTACAGTCAAGCCATAAAAGAAGGTATCATCCATCAACCATCCATAAAGTAGGACCCATTAAGGAGCCATAAAAATAGAATAGCAGACATTTTATATCAATTGTTAGTACAACCAATGTAAAAAGTTATTGAAATCAGAGTGGTTCTCATTTCTTTTTAAACAATATGTTCTAGGTTTGCCATACTGTGCAAGGTGGACGAGTCCATAAGTTCTATAATTGACTCGTCCCCAACAGTCACACATTTAAATCACTGACATAATTTATGTTATTTTACATCTTGAATTTAATATTCAATTTTAACAAACTTAAATGAGTTTAAAATATTCAATAATGCTGATAATTTTTTAATAGTTTTATAATATTAATTTTTTGCATAGTTATTTTATATCGAAAAGGGTATATAAAAACAATTTTTAGTCAGTATTATTTAAGTTTTATTTAATACCCTAAAAATATATAGAAAAATTTACATACTTCAAAAATCCTCAAAATCTTCAAAATTATATTTCATGTAACTTAGTTTTATAGTACCCTCTAATGGCAAGCAAATCATTAGCGTATTGCCGTTTATTGGCGTATTGATGTAGTAATTCCCCATATCATATATACTGTAAAAATGGAAATGACTTACAATGCCTAAATTTAAAAAATTACCTATAACAACCTACTGAAGCTGCAGAAATTAAAATCCAATATCTTTAGGTTGGAAATGCCTATATTTTGTTCCATAAATATGTATAAAAGTTCATAACGGTGGATACCATGCTTTGCCAGGGGCATCCACCAACTTCCTGCACTCATAACGACCTGAACGATGCTCAGTTCAAGTCAGAGCCTGAGGTACATGGCGTCTAGTTTATTGAGCTGCACCTTTCCCCACCAATCAGGCAATTTATGAGGCATTGAACAAAGTTTGCAAAGAGGCTTCGAAGGAACCAATGTGGTTAAAATTGGTAAAAGTGGTTTCAGGAGAGACGAGAAAATTTCAAAGATAACCCTGGCTCAAGGCAAACCTCCACTTTGTTTTTGTTGAAAATATGAATTGTGTTCATCATGTGTCAAAAGGAAGGAGAATATATATGTATTAAAAAAATATACATACATTATATTTCGCTTCTTTTGAAGCAAAAGCTGCGGATGATCCAGTGCTGTGAAAATTGTATTGTTTCCAAAGATTGACCTACTTTATTAATAGAGATTGAAATTGTGTGATTGCTTCTTGTTTCTAAAAGGGAAAATGGGTATAAAAAATAAAACATGGAAGCCATTAAGGCAACGACGTGGCAGGTGAAGAGCATAATAATTAATGAAGAGCATAATAATAATAAGTACATTCAGGGATGCTTCTAGCAGTGGCGTCCACCACATATAGCACTTGGGAGAGTATTTTAAAGGGCACAGTACTGAATTAATCAATTGTCAAATAAAAATTGTACTACACTTATAGGACAAACTCAAACTTTTTCAACATGAACGATCATAAGTTATGAATTACTAGTTGAAAAATATTCATGAATAAATTTTTTCAGTAAAAATAATTCATTAAAATAATTATACAGTGTTTAGTTTTTCAAAAACTTTTCTCATATTCACTCATAACATAACCTCTTTTTCCATTAAAATTTTTCATTGGTTGGTTTTTTTTCGGTACTTACATGGTCAGTAATCGGCATTATTGAAATACAATTAACAGTAAAATATCAAATTGTATTTATTATTATTTCAACAAGGTTTATCTTTTTGGCATTAGCAATTACTTGTTCAATAATTTTAATTTTAAATCAATGGATTTTTGTCACATAAATGAGATAGTTTAATTTTAAAATGTTTCCTTTTCAACCCGAAGGATTTGTCTATATGTATACCGAAGTAACTTTTTACATATCAAAAAGAAGTGGTCATCAGTATGGCAAAGTTTATAACAAAATTGGGAATCTTATGCATTTTTAACCTAATAATTCTAAAGTACTTTAAATGTTTGTAATCGATGCACAAGCAACACCAAATTTTGAGTCTAAAAAAATCAAATGGTATTTTATTTAAATAATAAAATATATATTACTTTTAGGGCAAAAACTGTAGCCGAAAACCTTCGACTGAACTCCGCATTATTGTCACGCTTCGATCTTGTTTTCATTCTTATGGATAAACCAGATGAGGTATGATATACAATTTATTTAAGGTTTACAGTTAATTTAAGGGTAAATATTACATTTGTTTTATAATTTCATACAAATTATTCTACATGTTAGCTACATTACGTTAGCAAGCAAAAATTTTATATAGATAAATAAGTTTCTATCTTAGACTTGTATATAATAATAAATAATAAACATAAATCTAATAAACATAAGAAATATAATATGCAACAAGAAACATAGGGTAAATAAAATGACATTAATAATTTACCAAAAATTGTGATTTTTTTTACTTCAGAAGATTGACGCTCTACTTTCTGAGCATGTGCTGGCTTTACATTCAGGCACCAAAGTCATCAACAATGCATTTAAACCAGGAACGTCGACAAGTTTTAAATTAGACGAAGGAGATTTGAATACATTGATGTAAGTATATTTATTAAAACTGTTTAATAAATATTACTTTTTAACATTAGGATATGATAACAAACATCACATTAGATATTTTCGTAGAAATCTAATTTGCCCACAGACAATCTGAGAAGGTAATTTCATGCAACATTTCAATTTATTTACAGTGGCCGACTTCGTTTGAAACCGGGTGAAGTTATAGACAGCCTGCCTTTAGTATTACTAAGGAAATATATTGCATATGCCCGTCGATACGTCCACCCGAAATTAACCGTGGAAGCAGCAAAAGCTTTGCAAGAGTTCTACATAGAGTTACGGAAAACACATCAAGACAGCGAATATGCCAGTTCTCCAATTACAACCAGACAACTTGAGGCTTGTATTAGACTCACACAGGTTAATTTTATTTAATTTGCTTAAATAAATTATATTTGAAGCAATTTAATAGACATAAAATTCTTCATGTTGGAATTTAATATATTGTGAAGTTCACAATTAAATGACCTAGGTTTCGTTGTATTACAACATCTTCAGGTGGGATATTAGCAAAGATAGATATCTTTGCTAATATCCCACCTGAAGATGTTGTAATACAACGAAACCTAGGTTGTGGTAAAGAAATGAAAGAAAGTAGAAATAATACTACATCACGTAGTTTCATTTAATTGTGAATAATGAATTTCTACAAAATTAACGCCAAATATATTTAATATTGTGAAGTTATAAAGTTAAAAAAAATTGATGACAGGAAATGTAGGGAAGTAGAGATCGTAGTCCAAAGAGATGATTAGACCAAGTCCTTGAGTAAAATGAATGAAGTGTTAATAGCAACATTAGATCGACCCAAATAATGTAACATAATCTGTAATAAGATTACACGTAGAGTTCTGTACTTAGTCACCATATGATGCGGACGACAAGGAAGTTACACAAAATAGTAAATGCCAAAATGAAAAATAAACGTCACTTATTAATAAATAAAATTTTTCTAAAATCAACAGACATAAAAATTAATGACTACTTGTGACAAAAAAGGAAAAAGCATTGTTTTTGAATAATAAAAAAATTAAAATTTATTGTGATTAATATCGTTTATTTTAGGCAAGGGCTCGTGTTGATCTCAGAGAAGAAGCGACAGAACAAGACGCTCAAGATGTCATAAGTTTAGTTAAACATAGCTTGATTGATACATTCAGTGATGAGTTTGGGAATATAGAATTAAGTAGATCCATAAATGGCTCTGGAGTTAGTTCAAGAAATGTGGTAAGTAATTCGTGATCTAAGTTTTAATTTAATTTTAACTTTTTGCTAATTATTTATAATAAAAGAATAAAAAAGTAACTATGGTAATTCATTGTTAAAAATGTATTTATCCAAATATTGTCATACCTGATTCTGGTGAAAAAGTTTTTAATTTTAGTTTCTTTTTTTAAATTTCAGGTTAAAAGATTTTTAGATATAATTTTACGAAGAGCTAGCCAGTTAGGTAAGGATACATTCACTAAGCGAGAGTTGATTGATTTACACAAAGCTGGCAATTTGAAAGGCAATGCGTATGATTTAATCGAAGCAATGCATGTCCACTCATACCTGTTACTTAAAGGCTCCAACCTATATAAAGTTGTATCTTTGTAAATATAGATTTATTATACAAATATCTATACATCTTTTATTATACATAATAAGAGATATTATTAAAGGTCTCCGGAATTTAAAAAAACATTTGTTTTTCTAATTTTTTATCACGCTTTTTAGCTTGATGGCATAAAAAATTATGAAAAAACTCTTAGAAATCATGAATATATAAAAATATCCCTAAAGGAAGTGGCACGAAAACACAACAAACGGGTACAGACAAAAACATTCACGCATTATTTAATACTTAGGCATAAAGGAAATAATTTTGTGCCTATTGCAAAGATCACTTGAAAACATAAAAAATGGTGGAAAATTTACAGTAAAAGACCGGTATGGCAAAAATGACGGTACGGAAAAATAAGCAAGAAATATGTCTATTTTTCTCAAAATGTTGTCTTTTTCCTTAATAATTGTTTTTTAAATACTGCAAAATATTTTTTTTAAATACTAGGTATTTTTTAAATTTTTTTTTAATAAAATATTTTTGATATCAAAGTCGTTACTCAAAAAACTATAGTACCACAATATTATATTGCAACATGTTTTTACTGTTATACAGTATCCCGAATACAAGAACAATTAAAAATGATTTTCTTATTGTTGACGGCAGATGAGAGAAACCTTCCCCTTTTTTGTTGCATGGCTGTTCATAAAAAAATTCCAAAAATTATGTATTTTTCCTCAATTTATGATACATAGCCAACACTTTAAGTAATATAATAAATTTTATATTATAAATCAATTATATAATTGACTTCATTCTCCTAAGTCAAGAAGTTTAATTTGTAAATTTTGTTTATTAATCATGTTCAGAAAGAAGTTTCAGTGATAGACATTTGTTTGGATAAATGTGGTACTGACATTTTATTGTGGTTCAAATTGATTAGGTCCAAAATTAAATATGATTGTGTAGGAAAAAGCACAATAAAGTTATTTCTCTACACTTCTTAATATTTATTAGTTACTTTTTATTTTCTATTGTACTTAAAACATGTGTTACTTAATAATGTTAATAATTTTAACAGTTTTTACAAAAAAACTTGGTTAAATCTCTTAATATTCGTATATTGTTATTAAACGTTTATAAACATATTTTCCTTTTATTTTATTAGCAGTTTATTTAAATGAATGACAAATTTTTAAAGAAACCAATTTTTTTTTTAAATTTATATTTTTTATTAATGCCATAAGAAAAATTGAAGGTGTTACGAAACCAACTGTACCAATACTCCGTCATTTAAAAACTAACAAAAAACCAGTTTCACTTAGATGACTTTGAAGTGTCTAATTTTATTCAATCAATTGCTTTAATACCCAATTTTACTAAGTTTAAATAATCACAAAAGTAATAAAACACTATATCAATATTCTGTATCAATAAATACGTTGCATCAATAGTTGATTTTACTAAAAATATTTCTACATTATCCAAGATCTTAAAATCCATATTAAAGTGAATAAAGTTTCACAATACAAAAATACTGCTTAGAGTTTTAAATGTTTTAAATTATAAACATTTTTGTAATTTTCAAAGAAATTAATTTTACTAAAAATAATTCTACACTATCTAAGATCTTAAAACTTATACTGAATTTAATAAAACTTCATAATACAGAAATACTGGTTAGAGGTTTAAACGTTTTCAATTATGAAAATTACAAAAACTTCTACAAAATATTCAAAATTAATTGTTCAGATATCTGTCTCCTAATATTTTTGTAAAATAACATTTCTCAATAAGTTTTTATTTTCTAATATTAATGCTACGAGCTGGCACATTTTTAAGTGACGTAGACACCTGACAACATGTATAGCAGCAAATTAAAAGCATAGACAAATCTAAAATTGGCCCATTCAATATCCGTTCTACATACAAATTTCCTGTTTCCAAACCACCAAAAAAGTAAAAATTTGATAATGCTGACATAAGTAACAAGGGGGCACTAACAATACACTTAAATCTTCTATAATTAGCCTCGGTTTTTAATATCCTACACTTAAATAAAATAAAATAACTTGATTGTGATATGGAAGTAGCTAAACTTTCAGCAACAATTCCAAAATAATTTAGTGTAGTCCATATTAATATATGCTCCCTTACTCCATGCCAAACATAAATAAATGTAAAGCAGATGAACGACGCAATCAATTTGTCCATTGAATATATGCTGCATGGTAATCGTTTTATAAGTGGCTTATAAATATATCTGAAAAGAAAAATTTATACCATTTTAACAAGTTTTAACCATGTTTAGCATGCCTATTAATTTTTGAAAAGATATGGCTTTATAATTCGTATTTGATACTGTCAAAATTAAAGCCTTAAAGTCGTTATCAAAAATTAAGTCACTCTAGCTAAAATCAATGTTAAAGGTGATTTATTTTAAAATTTTAAACACCGATACTAAATTCAATTAGTTCATTACATATTTGATTGAAAATTTACAAAAATCATCTGACAATTTTTGTTGCACATGAAATGCACAATTTCATGATAATATAAAAGAATAATTATTGTGCCTATATTACTAACCTAACTAGGAACTTATGTAAACCAACGTCAAAATATTTCCACATATCTGAATATAGGTGAACTCTTGCTATACAGCGTGGCTGTGGTGGTACGTCAATGTTATCTAGGCTTCCAACAATACCTGCTATACCATACAGCATAACATATTTCATATGAAAATTTATAGCCATCCATATTCCACCGCCATACAAAGCCCAGCTTGGCAACTGGTTCACGAACTGTAATGTAAATTATTAAATATTTAAAATATTTAGAAGCTGTATTAGAATAACTTTAAAAAACCCATCAAATACATTTTTACGTGTCTAATTATTTCGTTTTACGGCGAAGAACATGTCTAATAAAATATTTCACAATCATAACTTGCATAATTTGTTAGTATTCTACTGTGATATAAGATAAAACAAGCTGAATTCTATTCCAATTTTAATGTAAATTTGTTTGTTAATGTTTTAAAAATTAAAAGATTTATAAATGATTGTTCATTAAAAACAAATTGTAATTACACATTTGTTTTACCCTTTTCTAAGTGTAACATGATATTAATATAAAACTGAATTAAGAGAAGCGAGTAATACTTACCCCTGTGTCTTTTAATGCTCCAAAATGATAAACATGCAATAATAATTCCAATAAATAATATATTCCAATATAGCACAGAAAGTGTTTCGAAAATAATTCGAGTTTTCTCTTCAGACTTGAAACTGTTGCCCCAAGAGATTCTTCATATTCATCAAACATGACTATCGGACCCGTAAATAATAATGGCAAATACAAACTATAACTGAAAGCATTTATAATAAAAGCTCGCATTTTCATATCCTTGTTCTTTGAAATTGCTTTGTAATCCTTTTGTATTCTTTTGAAATATTCCAAAGAAAAACTTATACATCTCGTTTCTACCCAAGAAAATGCAATCAATATCATTGTTATGTCTTCATCCAATAAATTTAAATGAAATAGGTAATCCCAAAAATAGTATTCAACTTTTAGCGTATTAGTTATAAACAATAAAATCAAGCTCCATAACCAAATGACCCAGTAACTTTCAACGAAAATCAGAAGGCATAAATAAATCAAAGGTTGAAAAATAAGCAGTATAAGTGTAAAGAATCCATAATTCTGGAATAAGAAAAATATTGAAAAACCAAGATACCAACATGGTACAAAATCTCGTTTCCATATTCTCAAGCATTCAGCAATTATAAAATTAACACCAAAATACTTCCAAGTACGCGCTATTAACCGTTTCCAAGAGCGCCACTCAAAATCCGACACATCTTTTGTTCTATTCAAAAACTCCCAACCGCGTATAATTTCATCATGAGTCGAAGTTACCTTCGATTTGTAAGCTGAAATAATATTAAAAACTGTCAATATTCAGAGATTAATTTTAGTCTCAAAGTTTTCTAAATGTTAAACCAACTTTCTTGTGCTTCATATAATTTATACAAGCTGTAAACTACTGAGCCTGTCCAAACCAAATAATTTAAATACGTTTCAATTTTACATATTTGGCTCTTACAGCCCATTATTGAACTAAATAGCAAATATGCTCGAAATCGTTATTCCTGACATTTTCAAACAAAATCAACTGTCATCTGTCACAATAAATGAATTTGTTTTGTTTTCTGAGAAATGATACTTGTACTTTAGTACTAATAAAAAAAATTACTGGCAGAAACTGATTATGGCTTCGAAAAAGATATTGAATGTTTTTTTTAAATATTTATCAAAACTACGGAATAAATAACATTGATATTCAAAATTATAATTCGAAAAATAAATTATTTATTTATGCTTTTGTAGCATAATTTACAATTAAATACTTTTTACATATAATCAAATTATTAATGTAATAGAATTTTTAATTAGTTTTTGAAGAATAAAATCTTACTGATATAAGCAAATATCAATAAATTTATGCTAATACTTATTAAATACCTATTCGTTTTTTTATCACCAGTATCATTTGACGTTTCAGAAAAGAAAAATCTTATGAAAATTTTCGCAAGGCTAATGACAACAACATTTTGGCGGGGAAATTAAATTTTTTTGTAGAAAAATATTAATCTTCATAAATACGTGTTATTAATCATTTATCCACAAAATTATTTAAATTTTGTATGTGTAATTATTACTACATAGAAAACGAACGACAAATTTTATTGATGACATCATTCTCATACTTGACGATGTCATAAGGTCAAAGAGAAACTTCTTAGTAACTGGAATTAGATAAATAACTCTAGAGAAGCTTACACTGCAGTGTTTGATTGAGTCCGCATTTATATTGTAATATTTAAATACAGAGCCAAACTTGCATTGTGAGGATGGCCAATCACTGGATTTTTTGTGTGTTCATTGTTCTTATTTCCTATGAACAATGTTATGGTAAGTAAAAGTAAATTGCTACTACTTTTTAATTTTATACATAAATTAGGAAAATATTTAAATTTAATTTCATTTGACATTTAGGTCGAACAAAGTATCCGCCACCACCAAAAAGTTTTAATAATGATTTCATCGCAAATGAGGCTGGAATGTATTCAAGACAGGGTTTCTCCCAAAAACAAACTGGCCCACAACAATCAAATGTAGTAACACCTGCAAATCTGCAAACACCATCTGCCAAGCAACCACAATTACCCACTTCTACACTTTCTACAGTTATAGCAGGAAATAAAGATATTAGTAAAGCAAAGGATGTGAAACATTTAGAACCAAACACAACAGTTAGAACCCCTGATAACAAACCAATGGATATTAAGCCACATATTCCTACCCCAAGCCATTCAACATCTCCATCACATAGTTTGAACTCTGGAAGTGTTAAGGATTTAGTAAAATTTTATGACAGTCGCGACCAAATCGGTGGACATGGACAACAAGGACATCCTACACCCACTTCAAAAAAGTTATACAGTGAAGCAGTAAAGGGTTAAAAAACGAGAAACCAAGAGATGACACTCTTACACAGTAAAAAGGCAGCATATTAAAATAAACTCGCGTAATCAAAATCATTTATAGAATCGTTTAATTAAATTATATTACCAAATGTTTTGAAAGCATTATTAGTTTTCATTTAAATGTTTATATTGCAATATCATATGATTGTAATAAATACCACACTGAAATGCAGGAATTTAGATAGCAATGCAAGAAAAGACCATTTGTCTTGGTTTTAGATACTTTTTGTGTTTTTGAAATTAACTATAGACTTGCTTATAATAATGGCAAATATATAAAAACTAGGAATATTTTTTGTATTCTGAACTGTGAATGAACTTTTAGTCGTATTGTATTATTTTCACACATTTCTGCAAATATAGTTATACATATATATACCTAGAGACATATCTCATTTTGCCAAATTCTTATATCATTGTAATAATTTCATTAACAAGATTTAATAAAATAATCTGAAAACAAGTTTCAAATTTTTATTGTTTTGTTATAAGTAATAATTAAACTATATGACTCATTGTTATGTATGATTCAGAGAATGTCTGTTTATTATCACACAGTATTATTTGTTTGGTTCTTTATATGTAGTATTGATTTAATGCAAGTATACTCACCCCAGTAGTTTAAAAATACAATTCGATGGATTTGATTTTCTTCAAAACTTGTGTTTTGACTTGTAAATAGTTATTAGTTTATTGGCTTGAAGACATGTATGTATATTAAATTTAAGTCACTTGTCACTAGTCAATCAAAAATTAAATATTTTAAAAACAGATAAAGTGGGTGTTGGAATATATATAAAGTTTTGTACATAGAATTCCGTAGTTGTCTCTAGCTCTGTAAATTGTTATTGCAAGTTGATCAAAATAATATTAATTTAAGGTTTAATGAGATGTTAAACAATTTTTTTTAAATTTTACAACCTATTATTGAAAAGTTATAGAGGGAGGGGAAGGGACACTCAAAGTGTACATCACTTTGGAAGTTAATATTAAACAATTCCTCAAGTTCATTTTAAAAGACCTTTCCAATGTTACTCCATTGGACAGGATGAACCAAAAAAATGTTTGGGTCCGACTTTTTTATAAGAGGAGGTTTTTAATTTGTTTTTTTATGTTTTGCTACATATTAATTGATATTTCCATATTAAACATCACTTATAAAATCTTGTGTACCAGGTTTAGAAATTCTAAGGCTATGACAGACGGACAGATAGATGTCATAAAATTATACGGGTTCTTTTTTTCACTGTGGAAACTGAAAATATTGTAACATACTTTATAAATATATTTCTAATACCCTATTAACTTAGATTTACAATAGAATCTAATAATGACAATCTTCATTTGATAACTCAAATACGTCTTACAATTACTAAGTTTATATTAATTAATGACTTCAGAATTTAAAAATTATTGAACAAATAAATATTACTAGATTATATGAAATGTACTAGGAAAGAATTTAATAATTTGTTGCATTATTTATTATCAGCATGCCTCTATTTTTTTATAGCCCCAAAAAAAATAAATACGTCTATAAAATCGCGGGAATTCGAAATGCGTGTTGGGTTTTTGACTATAAAAACTTTTGATTAGGTATAGAAACTACAGTAAAAATTCAGGGTAATCAAAAATGGAAGCAAAGCATTTAATTGAAAAAATAAACAAATGATTAAAATGAATTTTATTTAAAAAATGTTTACAGAATAATATTATTTTCATTTAGGAGATATTCCTTAAGTCCTTACGCCTTTGTTTTGTGCTCTTCATATACTGAAAAACTCGTTAACAGCTGATGTCATCAGGTTTGTACAAGGCGACCTCGTAAGGTCAGTGTATTGCCAAAGAGAAATCTCGCAGTAAGCGTACGACAACGTACGTAATTTAGTGACTAGTTAGTTAAACGTCATTCTGAATCGTGTAGTGAATTGTTAAAATTACGTCTGTGTTCTGTGATTTGAATTACGTTGACAGATTATTATAAAAAACTATTTCTTTTTTATGTAGTTGTTAATGGTATATAAATTAAAAACAATTTAAACCTTTCACAAATATTTAATTTCAGTCACATTATAAACTCGTGATTATGTATAGTCAATTCACTTATTGTGTTTTTATTATCTTAATTTATTGTGGAGAGTGTTGGGGTAAGTTTATCTAAATTACAAATATTTATAATACGAGTCTACTTGTGTTTATACATATTTTGTCTTAACATTTAGGTAGAGACAGATACCAGGCCCCACCGAAGAGTTTTAATAATGATTTTATTGCTAATGAAGCTGGAATGTACCCAAGACCGGGTGTTCCCCCGATGCAAATTAATCCACAGCAATCAAACATTGGTCCCCAAAGACCGGATTCTAAAATGAATAATCAACCTACTGTTATCCCAACAAACCTACATACATCTTCTACTACAAAACGACCACAAATACCCAGTTCAACAGCTTCTACAACTGCAGCCGGGAATAAAGACGACGGTAAAGCAAAGGATGCAAAGCCTTCCATTTCTAGTTCGACTCTAAGGCCGCTTATAAACGACAACAAGGGAAAGGTTGTTAAACCTCACGTTCCAGTGTCAAGTTACTCTACGCCTGCATCTCATAATTTGAACTCTGGAAAAGTTAAAGATTTAGTGAATTTTTTCAATAGTAATGACGGGCAGAATAATCAAGGCAAACCAGGATTTCCTACGCCCACCACGAAAAAGATGAGCTATAGTTCTGCAGTCTCGGGTACAACGAGCAAACCTGGAACTCACGCTTCTATACCGAATGCGCATACACCTTTAAAACCAAATACAAATTTACCTAATCCAAGCAGACCTGCACAACCATTTAGTTACAGTTCAGTTGTTAGTGGAGGAATGAATAAAAATCCTATGGCTCCAACACAACCTTCTAAACTACCGAGTGCTCCGACGCCAGCTTCGACTATTACCTCGAAGCTACCAAGTGCTATAGTGGATCCAAAACAAAATAATCTACAAGGCAACATTGCGTCTGATAGCGAACTTAAAGCAATAAGCGAAGATCTTTTGAAGAAAGATGTAAATAACGCTGCAAAAGTAATAACCGTCAACTACCAGGGAAAAACTACATCAGGCTCTAAAACTGATATGGCACCGGAACCGTAAGTTAAATTAATAATCTATGTTTTGAATTAGTGATCGGTTTCTCTGAATAATAATTACTTAATTATTCGACTCAAAAAAAATGCGTATCGTCATGAGACGCCTGGCTGACGTGACTCAAAAAAATTGCTTGTCGTCTAATTTTTTTGTATTTTTATATTGAAATATTTTTATTTCAACGAATTGAAAACGAAAAAACAAATATTCGGATAGTTGTTAATAATAAACTATAAACTTTTCATTTTAGTTTAATGAAATCATTTATTAAAAATATTTCTTAATCATTTATTAAAAATATATCTATTGAAAATATTATTTTAATTTTATAATTTTGTTAACCGCCAAGACACGAAACTGGCCCAATTAAGTCGGAATGAGACGACAAGACGCGAAACTGGCCGAATGGCACGTCGCGACGTGCCATCGGAATATTTTAACTCCCATCCAAACGGGCTATTAGATGTTTCATATCAAACATTCAAATAAACTTAAGTCTAAAACAAGATATTATATAAGCGTAGTGTATTTTATTTCAACACTTTCGCTAGCGTCCTCGCGTTCTTTCCTAACATTTTGATTAATATTTTAATTCTATCTCTCGCTTTAGAATGTTTCGAGAAATTTGATTGCAGATGTTACGTAAATCTAATTATAAAACAAATTTAACATAGCTCTAAAATACATTGAATAGATAGGTATTACATTCATAATAGCCCATTACTATTTTGATCATAATTGCTATTATCTTGCTCTAATTAAATGTTTTCTTTTTCTTGTAGGTTATTTGTAATTCCGCAATCAGTTTGGAGTATTCCTACTATTGAGAAAATGATACAATTGTACGATAATTACGAGCGAGATACTTTAGTAAATGAACATGTCACAGCACAGGTAAATTTAGTTGGATCAATTCTCTGCTGATTTTTACGATATTTCTCAAATAAGCTTAAATATATTTAAGCTGTAGGTATTTGAAATTTTTAAAAGTCAGGAAAGACTTTAGAAACGTCAACAAATGTTTATTCACATATACACGATGACACAAAAAATGGCCGACTTTATTATATCCCGTGTTGCATTATATAGTATTCATACATTTACTACAAATGTTTGTTTCTAAACCGAATGCCCAGAGTACTCGATGTCGATTAGATATTTACATTAATTTATTTACATTAATGATCTCGGCTGATGTGATAAGAAAGAATAAAAGACTTGACCTATTATTTCTTTATATAGGCAAGTAATTACGTTCAAGATAATTACAATCAGGTTAATAAGTACGTCAAGGAAAATTTATACATGACAAACTATGTGATTGATCTATATAAAATATTACTTATTTATGGGTAAATAACGTACGCAATATGTAACTGCGGTTATTTACAAATATCGTGTCAAATTTACGTAAAAAATTTATACTATTTGAAATCATTTCGATAATTTTGTAAATATATTTTTATTATATTATATCGCATATATCATTAATAAATAATGTCATATTAGGTAGTTACAACATTTTTTTACGAAACCGTGTATTCAATTGTTTTATATTTGGATTTTTTCGACGTCCATGTGTGACAAAGAAAATTATATTTATATGAAAGCATAACTTGGCAGCCAAACATAATGAATCGTAAAATAAGAATAAAACCATTCAACAGTGAACCTTTTAAAATTAAATTTTCTTTATGTCTAGCATTATTATTTATATAGACAGGTATACACATGAATTTTAATACAATGTTAAAAAAATTTCAGGAAAAGTTTGAAGAAAATGCCTTTTTGGATGCATTATTTGCTACATCTGTTATACGAAGATTAATGACTTTCTTCCGTGAAAAAGGTCTCTCATTTATTTTTATATTAATTTGAACAAAGTTTTTTCAATGTTGTGAAAAGTTATAAATTATAGATATTAAATATATATAGATATATATATATATATATATATATATATATATATATATATGTATATATATATATACTAGCGTGACCCGTGCGAAGTCTTCGCATTATAAATTATTCAACTCAATTTAATAAATCAAAATTGATTGCAGGTATTCAATTCATTTCTAATTTTGCACACTGCTTATTACGTTTTTATTCCATTATGAAGCTCATATGACAGATCAAACAAATATTTTACTAAAATTGACATATAGAGGCGCAAGTATCAAAAGCATTGAGCTAAAGCGCCACTTTATTTATACGTGAGTGGATTTGAAATTAAACAAAAATTTTACCGACCGTCAATCATATTGACGTTGAGCCGTTAGATGGCAGCATTGCTGTTTTGTGTATATAATTTTAATAATTAATTAATTTGCAAAAACAATAGCAATAATAAATTTTTTAGTTGTGGATGCCGGTAGAGCAAGCGATTATCTATAATTTATGTGGATTAGTTGTGAGGTTTTTTCTAAAAAGGGAGAGTAACATCTTAACCTTAGCGTATTAATAATATGATGATGATGATGATGATGATGTGTGTGTGTGTGTGTGTGTGTGCGCGTGCGTGCGTGCGTGTGTGTGTGTGTGTGTGTGCGTGCGTGCGTGTGTGTGTGTGTGGATGTATTTGCATCTGTCTAAGTATATGTATTTATCTATTTCAATGAAATAACTTTCAATATGAATAAAAGAAAAGACAGAAAATTGTCTTTTTAAGAAAATTTTATTCTTTTCCATTGTTTTGTTTCATTATATTGCACCTGAATATAAATTTGTGAGCCCTTTATTTAACAGTGCAATGTTAGGCTTGCGATAGATAAGATATTTGCGAGCTCAATTCTTAGACTTACGTCTTACTGATATTTTGTGCTAAATTAATTATTAAGACTCTCCCTCTTCTCTTCCTAACTCTGGCCTCATCGCTAGTCTCTTCTAATCATATTATATTATTCATCAAACACTGAGAGTGTAATTACATTGGATGTGATGGTTTCAAGCATTAAGGTGTTAAAATATGTTTACATTTATCTTTAAAGACTAATCTTTTCCTTTCTTGTAAATTATTTATTCTACAATCGTTATTGCTTCTTAATTAGCCCTAGATAACACTAATTAGGGCTTAATTATTTCCTTCTCAGTGAGTATAATTTTGTATTGTTAGCGATTACTTTTCTCAAACTTTATATTATACAGCAATGTTTTCCTCAAATGTAGAGAAATCTGAGAAAAAATGGTATATTGATATATTTTGTACATTTGTTATATTGATGCAAATTTAATTCGCAAATTATAGGTCTTGTCACACCTGACCCAAAACAACAGCGTGATTTCCTTAAACAAATATGGTTTAATATGTACTCTAGAGGAAAGGGAAAGATTGGAAGTTCAGCTTTCGAACATGTATTCGTTTCTGAATTGAAAAACAGAGAAATTTCAGGTAAATTATAATTAAAGCAGTTACATTATATTTAGTTAACAGTCCTAGAAGCCTTTTATATAATTTCTTAAGAATCCCAATTTTTACACACATGTCAATTAAAATAATATATTCATTATCAATTAAAATATTAATATGAATATCAGTTAAAATATTAATATGAAGTATTGTTAGTTGATTTAAAACTTGTTATCGTTTGCCCGAGATTATGTTCACATGGTTTATCAATATGTAGACCAATTTTGAAAGTTCAAGTTAATTTACTGCCAATGTCATCTATTGGATTTAGTTGGAAGCAGTATTAAAAATCTGTTTATACCTTTAACTTGTTTGTTGAAAAGAAAATAAAAATGCAATAAAAATATTAAAAGGACAGTTTTCAAGTTAATTTAAAGTAATTACATTTCATCCATTATTATGATTCTTCCTCATTTTATTTTGAGGACTCTAAATTATACAATATTGAAACTCGCATTAAAATCCGTTTGGTAGTCTTCTTGTAATTCGCAGAGAAACGTACAAACAAACATTTATGGACATTGTGTTTTACAAATCTCGTCTCGTAGACATTGTGTTTTACAATCTATTTTACAAATCTCACTTATTTTATACTAGGGACCCTAAGCTCTAAGATATTGAAAAGCCTGTCAAAATCCACGAAGTGATTTTTGTGTAATGCACATATAAAAAGTAAACAAACAGAAATTTTAATAAATGTTTGATTTCTTTTCTGCAATTTTATTTACAAATCTGTAATTTTATATAATATTCTATACATTAAAGGTCATTTCAGTTTTATGCTTTATTATATTATATATGTAGATAACAAACCATCTGAAAATATATAGGCACAACTAACGTTTTATTTATAGTTTATTACGTCTTTAAATTTATTTCTAAATGTTAATTATGATTTTTATTCTAAAATAGAATAATAAAGACATTTCATATAACGTTATTAATTAAATGTAATTTTTTGTAATTTAAGGTTTGCATAATTGGCTATATTTCGCTAAAGAGGAAGCAGCAAACAGAGCTAATTACTTAGGACATATGAAAATACTGTCTTTCAGTGACGTAAGTGTTTCCTAATTCTAACTAATTCAATTATGTTTGTTCATAAACAGATTGCTCTCAATATTCTCGTATTAAGTATTTGCATATTCATAGGTATGGTTAAAATTTTTGAGATTACCTTTGCATGTTAACAGGGAGAAATTCAGAATTCATAGGTGCTCTCACATACATACTCGCACCTTGGCTTGGCACCGAGGAACCATGTAGGCAGCTTTTTCAAAAGATATTGATACCATCAATGTTTGGTTATGCGAAAAAAATCCTATAATATCACTTTATGTACATTGAGCCATTAATATTGAATGTATGTTGAAATCTAAAATTAAGTCGTCAATTAAAAAGTTAGGCTATAAAAGTAATGGTTTTAAAAATGAAAGTAGAAATCCTTTAAATCTTGGGCAATGCCTAGTGTCATCTTTAGTCGTTCGGACTTATTGTGTGAAAAAGTAAATTATTTGACTAGTTATAAATTCTGAAAATATGGTGAATTCAAACATAAGAACTTCTGTTAAGTTGAAAACATCTAAAGTTGTGTGAGGTTATCCCATAGAAAAAATTCAATTTGTTTGCGATTCCATGGAGTGTTCCAATCATATGAGAAAAAATAAAGAAACTGTTAACATTTGTCAGTTCTATCTAATAATGACGATCCACCAGTCATCTTTCAAGTTTATGATGAATGGTTTGCTAGATTCATGATCAATTAGCTAATTGAACGAAGTGCCGTGTTAAGTTATTTTTAAAATTTTTATTTTTTAATAAAAATATTTTACTTTCCTGGAAAACATTTTTTAAATGGTTGGGATAGCTATTCGATAATTAGAATTTTTCAAGTATTTAAATAAACATTCATAGATTGTGATAAAATTAATTGCTAATGAGTAAAATGTATATGAAATTCATAAGAAATTCTATGTAGCTTTAATCCAATTTGGATGTCATTATCACTACACAGATTATTACAGTGCAGCTGGGCGCTATTACTGTTTATATAAATGCGCTTGTTCGCACTACTTTCATAAATCTATTAAGATCCTAGTACGCATTTTTTAGCTCGAGCTCATATTATATAATGGCACAATCTGTAATATACTTGTCACATAAATGCAAAATGAATCAATACTATACTCTGTATAAGGAAAGTATTATTAGATTTCTGCGAAAATGTTATACGGAATCTTAATTTAAATAACCTTTGCGGATAACCTTGTAGATAATTTAGCAATATGATTTGCATATGAAAAGATGTGTTTCATTATAGTTAGGTATGTTTATTATGTTTCACATGTATCATCTTGTACAATTTTTGTTCAAAGAATGTACGTTGGAGTTAGATGAAAAATATATGAAAAATAAATTAAATGAAAGGTATAGGAAAACATGTAATTCTTTATTTATATTCAAAAGAGAATAATGAAGGAATTACGTCCGATAAATCTACATTTAACTTGCGTTATTTTGTTAGTTTAAATTCGATACAATGTTATAATTGTAATGAGATTAAACAAGTATATTTTTATTTCACAGAAAGGAGCTGTTGTTAAATTTCACTTTAATCTGGATGGAGTAGACAAACCAGTGGATACAATGTTTGTTGGAACATCACCAGAACTTGAAGTAGCACTTTATACATTGTGTTTTGTGACGAGAGCCGATAAGCCTTGCCCTTTAACCTTAGATGGAAAAGAATTTAATATAAAAACACATACATACAGATACCGTAGTAAAAATATGATTGGAAGTGCATATCCCGAAATTTAATATATATTTATTTATAAGAAATAAATTAATAAAAGTTTTTACTTTTAAGTATGGTATAGAAAAAAATATTTGTATAATATACATTGTTAACAAATTATGTTGCGTAATGGTCTTTTAACTTTTAAGAAGATAGGGATAGTTGAAAGATTTAAAAAAGAATTTTCTTTATAAAGGTATTCTAAAAAATTACTTTCAAATATTTAATAATGTAAACATGGATAGGAAAACCAGATAACGGTAATAGAAATATGATAATTTAGAAAGTCTGCAGCTTAGAGTGTAAACAGCAAGTGTTAAATTTTTTCATAAGATGATTGAACCTTTTGACATTATATTTTATAAAACATATTATGGACACAAGGAAAGTAACCTTCTAAACCTTTTACCGTTTGTAGAAGGCAACAAAACAATGAATTGTGCATATAAAATTAAAACCATATTATAGGAAAGTATAAATTGCTTCCACGAAGAGGTGACTTCTGCATTGTGGGATGTAGTTTCCGTGATTCTTATGCTTACAAGGTTAGCAAAGTACAGTTAACAATAGAAATGAAGGTGTCAAACTACAAAACAAACATACAAGTGTTATTGATGCTATACATGGTGTTATTGTTTCAAAATTTCTTCACATCACAGTACTGTGTTGGAAAATAAGCTTTCGCCTTTACTAAGATCACTGTGTTGAATTATAGATGAGTTTTTAATAATAGACTTAAAAGGATAAATTCTAATTTAAGTGATTGTGTCCCCGTACAAAGGAGGGACAAAACTCAATAAAATGTAATAAAAAAATTAGTGGAAACTTAGAAATTAAATGGACTTAAAACAATCATATCATTATTTTTAATGAATCTGATAAATTTTCCAGAACTTACTGAAAATAATTCCATGATATAATCCACTGATCTAAATCGAATAGAAGAATTCTAAAAATATTACAAAATGAGGGTTTTTTAAACTATAGGACTATCAACCAATAGTACTCGTATATTGAGTATAATCCGAATGTCAGCGGCTCTAAGGACGTTTAAAGATGCATGTGTGATGCGAAAGGAAATAAAAATATGGGCTTTTTTGTGGAGTGTACAATTGTTAACTATTTGTCATATGATGGTCATGTGTATACATGTATATAACTAAATTTATAAAGCCATTCGAAATATTTACATGATCATACAAGTGGCATAATTACCACATATAAAAGTGATAAAAATAATGTTGATGTTAAGGTTTGATCGTAAATTATTTTGTATTCCTTGCTATATTCTTTGTATAACATAGTTACAATACCTATTTTTTATATCCCCCAGTACCTATTTGTAATTTTTATATTTAATAGGTAGCTATTGAATGATAATTCTGTATTTTTGGTTGTGTCGTAAGAAACTAACCATTCTTCCATTTTCACCATTTTTAATTCAGTAAAATGTTGTTCAGTAAATGTCTTAAATTTCCTTTGTTATTGAGGGTAAAAGTCTGAAATTGGGCATATAAATGTTTTAAGCAAGGTACAATAATGTTTCAAACAAGATATAATAATACAAACATACAAACTGGCACTGAAAATTTACATGTTCTTAAAAATAAATTTGTGTTTTTTTATTAATTTATTAATGGGATTATTGTTACCTATAATATGTGATTTGCTTTTAATAATAGGTTTGATATTTAGTAATTATATAATTTAATTCAGCTTACATACCGTTGCAATAAATGTCTATAATGTTTCCTGCACCAGTAGTGTTTCCGTTTGTGCTGACATTATTATATATTAACATTTTGTCTGCACGTTCATTATATACATTTTTTATTTTTTTTTATATTTTTAATTTTGGTTTCTCGAGAGAGGTAAGCAATAGAGTTAATATAAACATTGTGCCATCATTAATATAAACGTTGTGACATGTTTTAAAAATATAACATGTTTTTAAATATTTCGAGTAAAAAATACAGTGTTTCTAAAGGAAATATGCTGTTTCGCTTCTGTCTATCTTATATATTAATCTAAGTCAATAATTATATCTATTTCATATTTTATGTAAATATATACAGCCTTTTAGGAGTGACTAAATAAAGCTATAAATTCAAAACAACGGGGCTCCATTTTGAATTTGCACACCGGTTCAATTAATGTATGAAACTGTATGAAAGTGTTTTCATAACAATGTTTAGAGTGTGCCGTTAAGCATTTAATCAAATGGTTAAGCCTGCCTATAGTATGCACACTGATACACTTAAGTTAACATACTGAGATACGTGAAAGTGTAATCAACAGAGCGTGTACGAAGTTTCCATGTTTTTGTTTAGGTAAACTTATGTGAGATGGAGTTATTTTATTCAGAGTCTCTGCAGTTGCCAGCCGAATATGTTATGATCATAACATGCAACTATGGAGTGGAAAGATATAGATATAATTATGGAAGACAACATTTTTTTTAAATATAATTTTTTTTATAAAAGAAGGGCTACAAGTGAGACTGTAAAATAAAAAAATGAAATCTGAGAGCTTTTTGTCTTTATAGCTATTGAAACTACTTTAAAACTATCTAACTGACTTAAGTAATCAAATATTTATATTTTAATTCATACTGTAAGAGAACCTATTATACCTATAACTTACCTTTGTTATTTACTTATTTTTTTTTTAAATTCAAAGAAATTAAATCAATCAAAATAAAGTAAGTTATTCAAAAATTCGCAAAAGCCTTAAATAATACATAGTTATGTTTAAACATAAAGTGGAACTGTGACTAAGATGTAACAGAACTTATATACCTTATCCGCAATCACATTTAATGAACAAAAAACATACAACAAATAAAAACAATTAGTCATACTGGATGAGTCCTTCAATGATGCTACAGTCATGCTGCATTAACATTTGCCTTTGTATTGGTGTCCGTGAATGCCGAAATGTTCGAATGCACACCCCGCTGTTCCGAATTTGTAGCCTAACAATAAACTAACACATTTTTTATGGTACCAGCATTCTGCATAAGTAAAGTTATAGGTAATAAGTATACATTACTCCGCTACAAAAAATATATACACTGCCGGCCAAAAGTTTGAGACCACCTTAAGTAAAGTTGAAAAATTAGACAAAATTGAACAAATGAGTGTATGAAGAAAAAGGTTTAATTATCAGATTTATTATTCATAGACAAATGAAATATTTAAAAATATTTATAAAGTATCAATCACTGATATAAAAAATGGCTATAATAACATAAACAGCCTTTTCATAAAAAAATCTTCTCTTGTTTTTAATCACATGTTTCACGTGTCTTGGTGTACAAGCAATTGACTTGTCAAATAATGTTCCTTGGGAAATAATGTTCCAGCTTTCATGTAGAGCCTTCCACATGTCTTCTTATGAATTGAGACATCGATTTCGAACTTTTCTATCAGGTTCTTCCCATAAAAGTTCAATCGGGTTGAGATCGGGACTCTGAGGTGGCCATAACATGGTTTTTAACACCCATCTATCTCTTTCCATTCTAAGTAACCTCTGCATAATTTAGAAATATGTTTTGGGTTATTGTCTTATTGGAAAATGGACACGAGCAAATAAGTTAGCGTCCCGCAATCGTCTTTTTAACATAGTCAATGATACAGGTTTTGATTGAGATTTGTTAACTTCGGTGCGAATTTCTGATACTGTTAGTCGTCTATTCTGCTTACTAGTAATGATGATGAAATTGCCTTCATTAGAAGTGGTCATTCTCGGTCATCCTGATCGATTTTGATCACTGCCAGTTTCCTTGTGTCGAATAACTGTGCGATGAACACAAGCCTTTGATATTTTAAGTCGTGCGGCAATTGCACACTCGAATTTGCCTTCGTTCTATAAAACGATGATAGCAGATCGTATTTCAGTGCTAATTTCACGTACTTTTCCCATTTTACAGACGTCTTGACTGTAGTAACCACAAGTACAGACTAAGTAGAACTGAAAGCTAAAACAATCGTATATTTTGGTTAATGCAATATAAAAGCAAAATAATTAGTAATAAGAAGGTCATAAAATATAACAATGATTCTACCCACCTGACTGTCGTTCGGAGTTCTTTGATGTTTTAAAACAAAACATGTTCATTGCACTTTTACTCTAGAAATACACAAAGGAGAGACAGTTTGGATGTTTCTTAGTAATAATAGAATATGCAGATGTGCAGATTTGTATTTTATTACATACAATCTTAGTGTATTTAGAGATAATGTAAGTATTTTACAAGTGGTCTCAAACTTTTGGCCGTCATTGTATATATGCAATTTCATTTGTTACTTGGTTGCATAGTTATTAGTATAAAAAATATTTATAATATTAACTGAAACTACTAACTTTTCATAAATACATTCATCACATCCCTGATGCTCCATACTAGTGAACAAATTTAATTACCTACACTAATACATACATACTCGCCTATCACATATATTTGAGTGTGTACGTAATTAATGTAGGGATGTCTGCAGCGAGCAGATAAAGAATATTTACTAATACTACATATCGGTCTTGATCGTTGTGGGCAATCGTGTCGATCGAGCGAGTTGACGCTATATGTCAGAAACATATTCGTTTATCTTTCTTACCAATAGTGTGGATCGAATGACTGTCTCAAATTTTGTACTGGCACACAAGTTTCTATTATTATCTAATCATAAAAATATAATTATATAAATAAATATTTTACACTATAGATTTAATTGTGTGGAAGTGATTTGATAATAATTATATTAAGATAGAATTTGAAAAAAAATGTACTTAGTATGGATCTTAAAACGAAATAAAATTGGAAATAAAAATTAATTTTGTTTTTTAATAACGTGACACACCGAAATATTGTCTTCATTGTACTTTTGACTTGATTAGATTTGCTTTATGTGAAAGATCTCTTAATAAACAATATAATAAACCTATACCCGACACTACAAGGATAGTTTTCCAACCACATTGCATTGAAACAAAACGATGACTCTTAAGAACAGTTTGAAATTTAAAAAACTGCTCATATCATATTTGTTGACACAAAATTAAAAGTACTCACCAGATAAGTTGGTGATACAAAACAAAATTTACAACAAACAAAAAAGGGAGCAGAACAATCTCCTATCCTCAGTGATTTTATTGCTTTATTATATGATATATATTGAATGATTATATGATATATATTGAATTATTATAAATAGTTATCAATTAAGACTGAATTACACAAGTTAAACTTAACCAAACATCACAAAATTCAACAAATCACAATGTGACAACAATTTAACAAATCGCACGTGTGATTTGTTAAATTTCGCGATGCTTCGTTGAGTTTAACTTGTGTAAAGCAAGCATCAACCTAGAAACGCATACCCTTAATCATACGCTTTATCTGCGGGTAATGTTAAACTGGTGGTGCGAGGTGAGTATCGCTTCTTTAGACCTAATAGTTAATATTCTTTGCGTTCGTTCACAACTTCGCAAATGACAGAGAATCACACATTAATTAAAATTACAGTTTTTATGTATATTGCAACAATATGTGTGTAACATAGAAACAGAAATTGAGATTCAGTGTATCTTTATATGCTCATTGTAGTATATGGGAATGAGATAAATTTAATATGTTTATTGGAACTGACATTCTCAGGCTGAACTGAGAAACAGAAATAATCTTTTACGCCACTTTTAGACCTGCTGTGAGATACAGCAGGTCGAGGCCAATAGAAACGTTAATTTATGATGCATTTTCAATTTCTAAGAAATACATTTTGTGTTTGAATTTAAAATTCGTCTTTAAGTTGGTGTAGTGTTTATAAGTGATAAAAGGATAGATATTGTTTTACTATTCTCAGTAGTTTTCTTTATAATAATACCTGTTGTTCTGAAATTTGGGGTCTAAGTCTAAAAAATTTGAAATATTCTTTTGATTAAGTCAACAAGAGTAAATTTTTTACAACATACCAAACTTTTGATTTCCTTAATATGGAGAAAATGATAAATGATTGAAAAGTCAAAAGATATTAGTACCGAACTAATATCTATTTGTTCAAACCTATTAAAGTTGATTTACACATGATTTAGTCACTTGATAAAAAATTGATACTTGAAGCTAAACTAGTCTGTAAATTTGGACACAACTAACTACTTATTACGATAAGTAGTTAGTTGTGTCCAAATTTGCAGACTAGTTTACCTTCAAGTATAAATTTTTTCATTGTGACTTAAGAGAAGAGTAATCAGTTTGTAACCAAAAATCTAAGATTAAATTGGTTATCGACTATGTTAAATCATTAGGGAAATAGTTGTGCTCTGTGAGTATGTGTTCATATAAGGGAAATAGAGATGTGCATTATAGTAACCAATATAATATAACTAAAACACCTTGCGTCCTGTGACTTAGCACTGCACTAACTCACCCGTTCACACACACGGCGACTTAAGTTATCAAGGTGTGGGAGATGCGCAGGTGGTGTGTACTGCATTTAATTCGCCGAAAAAATAGAACAGGTTCTATTTTATATAAGGTAAAAGCACTAGCTATGAACAGTGACCCAGTGATGGACAGTTTACTGAATTTTGATAATAACCACCAGACACAGGTAATTTATGAACACTGGCAACCCTTTTCATAAACGGCAACACTTTACCTACCAATGCGGTGGTTGACATTTGAATTTGAGAGCTTTCGGCCATATTGTATAATATACAGTGAATTTGGACGCTGTAAAATTTGTGTAAAAAAATTGTGATTTATTGTAAGAATCCAGAGGCGGGTGAGTATAGTATTTAGTGAATTATGGAAAACGTTTCTAATTAAAGTGTTGTAATCTGGTTATTTTGTTTTAATATGATAAATAAAGGTGAATTTTATTAACCTTACTTTTTATTTATGTCGTAATTAATTTGATTCAGACATTGTTTATTATTGATACTGTCAATAACCCTTCACCCAATATGGATATTTTGATTATAATAGAAGTTTCTTTCCGTTAATGTTTATTTTTCGTAGTCGGTATATGTTCTCAACATCTACCGAATGTGAATTTTTTGATGTTGTAGATTTCTTTTTAAATTATACGGCCTATTAATAGACGAGTATCCATTATTGGTTATCCATAACTGGTAACTTCTAAATTCTTTTCAACCATTGAGTTCTTTAACAGAATTTAACATTTTATTTCCATAGAAATGGCGTCAAAGAGGAATTATACTCAAAAATAGATAGTAAAGGCCATAGAAGACGTAAATACAGGAGTAAATATTGCTATTGCAGTTGCCAAGTATGGTGTACCAAGAATCCACTTAGAAATAAAATTGCAGGAAAAAGTCGTTTAGAATTGTACTTTTGGTCCTGTTACAATTTTGAGTAAAGAAGAAAAACTGTTGGTCGAGTGGATATTCCTTATGAGTGACAAACAGAATCTTGTGCATCTTGAATATTGATAAGAATTTTTTTAACCTAAACCTAAACCAAAAGCCGGAAAAATACTTGTCTGAAAGAGTGAAAAGAATGTTTATAACACTGTTGGAGATGATAAAGAAAACTTGGCGGTGTTGTTAACAGGTAATGCTGTTGGCACTGTAGCATTCCTGATGATTGTATTTTTTTTTACGAACGTTTTCCTACCCTGATTGTGAACAGCGTCCCAGAAAAGTGGATCAAAGGCAGATCTGAGAGTGGATGGATGTGTGCCAGAACATTCTATGAGTACATAACGAATGCATTTTGCACCAAACCTAAAAATCGTTTTGCAGGAAGTCACAACAGACACAATGAAAATTGGATTTGGCAAAAGCGGACTCTAACCATTTGGGATTGATTATGTTGATTAAACCAAGCTTAAATCACAGTTTCGTGCCATTGTACACACTGAAGAATATCAAATTTATCTCAATTCATGATTTACCTGCAGTCTGAAACAAAAAGCGCATTTACAGAAAATGGAAAGAGCCGCAATAGAAAACATTTTTCCACAAGATCAAAGAAGGTTAAAAGAAAGACAAAAAAAAGGTTTTTATCGAAAGATAATTAAAAGAAAACAAGAGAAAGCAAAGGAAAAGACAAATCCAGTAAAGAAAGGAAAAATCGAATATAACTATCTCAACCTTGGAAGAAGACAAACAAACAGAATACCAATAAAGTGTATATGATGCAGGTGAAGAAATCGATTTTGAGAAATTGGATAAAGAAGGTCAAGTTCTGGTTGGTACAATTTGTACAGTGATGAGCAAGAGGAATACAGAAAAAGAAAAAATATCAGAATCAGATTCAGAAAATATTCCTTTAGCACTGCTGTCTCACAAAGAACAGAAAAGAAGCTATGTAATTAATAAAAAAAGTACTATGACATTGTCTAAAAGTAATACAATTAGGTGGTCGGGCACAGTGGATAAAATATGGTACAAAGAAGATGACACACAAAATTCAATTAAAGTACATTCAAAATCCAATTGCAATAAGTAAAAGAGGGTTCTACAAAGTTCAGGAGATGGAAAAATACCTGACATTTGTTGCTTAATTTCAAAAAGTAAGCATTGTATTTTAGACTAATACTTATTGTCTTTTTAAAAAATGGCGACTAATTTTTGTTATAAAAATATTATTGTATGATCTACTCAATATTCCTATTAAAATAAAACTAATTTTTAAGTTATTTTCATTTCCAACATTTTTCAATATTTGTTAAGTCGTCATATTATTTAGCAAAGAATCGTTTCTTGCCTAGAATCGTTTCTTGTTAATAGTTTAAAAAGTTTTGAACCTTCTGCCCTACCTACATTTACTCAGTATACGTCGATAGGTGGGTGTCCATTATTGGAATTACTTTGTCCATCACTGGTGCCCACCTGGGCAAAGCTGTATATTTTTTGAAATATTTTATTTTTGCTTGATTTAATTGTAAACATTGATATTAAAAGTTGTTGAATACATTGTCTTTCTTTACTTTCCATTACTCTTACATTCATAGATGTGACAAATAATCAGGGAAGAGCTTAAGTAAATAAAAAACTTCTGGTTACTACTTAACTGGTAAATAAGGACTTAAATCGCCAGATTCACTAATTAACTCACTACTTAACTAAATCATGTGTAAATCAGCCTTAATGTCCTACCTAGTTTACCGAAATTAGTGCTAAAGAGTACAATAATACCATATACGTCTTCTGTTAAAACCTGGGCCTACTAATCGATCAAAATCTTAGTTGGCGGCCTCAGGTAAATGATGTTAGTCGTGGTGTTTTCAACAGGATACACTCTTTAAAACATCTTCAAAATTTTCTACCAACAAAAACTAAAATCTACCTTTGTCAAACACTTTTATTACCATTAATTGATTATGGAGATGTGTGCTATCCTGATTTTAATGAAGAATATTTGTGCAAGTTCGAACGTCTTCAAAATTTATGCATCCGGTATATCTTCGGCCTCAGAAAATATGATCATATGTCTGAATACAGGTCACTTCTCAAATGGCTGAAGATCCATGATCGATGCCAACTTCACATACTCACACTTCTTTTTAATATATTAAAAAATCCTCATAGCCCAAATGATCTTAGTGGCAAATTTAAAGATTTGTCTGCTCACGCCCTTGGGCTACAATCTGAAAGTTCACTCACCTTACTTATTCCTAAACATAACTCTACCACTTATGAAAAATCCTTCACAGTAGCAAAAATTTGGAATCACCTGGATCCTGACATTAGTAAAATCACGAAATATTTTCAAAGTTTGAGTTAAAAAGTTTAATTTTTGATGTTCTAATTGTAATTTACTGTTCTCATGCTAATTGATTGTTCTAATTGTATTTGAACTTTGGTAACAAGCAACATTATAAAACTAAACTAATTACAAAATATAAAAATTAAACTAATTGTAAAATAAAGCAATGAAAAGTAAAAATATATATAGAGGTATCAGTAATAAAACCCAAAACATTCCACACCACAGTTTGGTTTGTTACTGCAATACATACAATGCCATGCTTAATTCTTAGATGTAGTGTTTTTATTTCATTGTCAACGTTTGTCTCTGAGGTTGCAAGGCTCATGATGGTCGTGGGATAAAAAAGTTTGTTGTGACAATAAAGAGTTTATAATCGACAAAGGATAGTCATACATTTATTTTTTTCGGTCTTGACTTTATTAATTATTATACGTATTCACAAACAGATATTTAAACATATGGATTCAAATGCTGATGTAAACCTTTCCTTTTGTGAGAAGTTGACCTCTCTCAACTTGTCATATGAACTCCTATTTTGCAATAGTTTCTGGCTTCTGAGTAATTTGACAGTGTTTGTTTAGGGCAGATACCATTCTGTTCTGTTATTGTACTGTTATGTAAGTTACATGTACGTTACAAGTTACATGTTAATTGTACTGTTATGTAAGTTACAGAATGTTTGTCTTTCTACATGCCTATGTGTTGCTCTATCTCTAAACCGTGACACCTATTCTCCTTTTTTTTGAGATCACTGAACTATATCGTTAGGATCGTCTTTTAAGTTTTTACACAGTGTCCCAGTGTAACACGTATTCTTGTAAAGAAGTGTTTTGGATAAATAAAAAATTATCCATATAAACTGAATTACCACTGTAGTTTTCCTTCAAGTAGTGTATAACTATTTTATCAGCATGGCCCTTTTCTGGGACCTCAGTATATCCATTAGTGCTATAAACTTCTAATTTTAATACAAAACCATGGGGTTCACTTAACCTATATCTCTTTATACTGTACGTCTTTTGTTTTTGAAAAACTTTCAACACCTACTCCACGATGTCATGTTTTCGTCTAATGATAGTATTCTCACTGGCTAATAACATTCATTTTCTTAAAATACGCCAACATTAGGTGAACTTTTGTCAAGTGGTTCATCACTATTCGTCGTCAAAGTCAAATGTAAATGTGTAGTATGAGAAGAAATTTTTTTAGATTCAGTTGTTTGCCGAAAATGAGCATGGAAAATAATCTTCCCTTTTTTCAGTGGCTTTGCAGATGACTGAACTGAACCGGTACCCAAATGATATAGCAGACTTATAAAAATTCTCAGTCAAGGGTTCACTCAGTTCCTTCCAAGATGTGATTTAATAGTCACAACATACAGGAATCAGAAACAATCTTACTGTTTGACTATTTAGCAATCTTATTCCTTGCTAGATAATTTCCAGAAAAAGAAATTGAAATAGTCTATAGGATTCACTCTATCAGGAACACTACAAAGCTTGTGTTTATTAAAAGATATGTCTTTCAATTTACATGTACAGTGGATTTTGGTTGAAAACTAAGGGACCTTTAAAATTACGATGCTATATCCACATGTCATAATATGTGAATATAGGGATCTATGACACAAAATAATGTGCAATTTATATATGCAATGTATTTATTAAAGAACACTTGTATCTGATCTGTATTACTAATTATACTTGTGTCAATTGCGATTGATCATATCATTTTGATTCTATAGCTGCCTGCGAGTGATTGGATCACTTTGATAAAAATTATTCAATCACTTAAACCTGCAACACGATTCACAGCTCACACGAACTCGATCGCAAGCGATCAATGTGACAACCCCAAATCCGTGACCTGTTCTTCATGCACTCTGTCTATGATTGATCAAATAACCTGTCTATGATTGATCAAATAACCTCGCGAACTATATTCTCGTCATAAGTTTTCGTCATTTGAATTTTGTATAGATTGTTGATTTCACATATGATATACTAAAGTAAAGACAATCTTTGTTGGAGATTAGCGATATGCAGTTAGCTTTGGTGAGGTGTTTTTTAAATTTATTTTGAATCTTTTTTGCAGTTTTAGTGGTGGTATTTATTCTATTAAATTTATTAATTTATGTAAATACTTTAAATTGAATTATGTATATTGCTTATTGAGAACTTATTTTTTATGATTTAGATTCATTTTTATACGTGGTTAGTTATATTGTTGTTTCAATTATATTCATTTCGTAAGTAATTTTTTTGACGTTGATTTTTATTTTATTTTGAATTTTTTTGCATAGATTTGGTGACGGTAATTATTCTATTCAATTAGTTAATGAGGTACTTTAATTTTATTACTTATTAAGGATCATCCAGTTATGATTATTTTATTGAAATACGAGGAACTTCGTTCCTGGTAACTATCCTACCTACCAGCAGTAAAAAAAAGAAAAGATAACAACAGTCAATAAACAAAAGTTGGGTACTAACAGGTGTTGCCCATTTGCGAATGTAAACAAATGATAATATCCGAGCTTTTGTCTGTGTGGATTGAATTTCAAAAGGTTGCTACACGTACATGTGATTTCTAGGAATTTGTTACAAAAAACTTCCTAAAAGCAGTCTCTATAACCAATATCTGCCCTATATAAAAAATTGCTATACCTGAGCCACTTTAATAGGAAATTGTATTCTAAAGTCAAAGGTGTTACGTTGTTATTACCGGAAAGAGTTTATAACCAAAGGCGTTATAAGTGAAATCCACTATAGTTGTCACTCTTGTATGAACCGTATACTGAAGCTCTAAAACAGAGTGACGAAAATGATTTCGAATTCAATATTGATTTTGAACTCTTTTACGACACCGATATTCTAAACAACCAACCACGTTCCCATTAGACTAATATACTCGAAATGAAAAGTCTAAAAAATAACAATCATATAGTTATATTTTGAAGTTAACATAATTGATAAATTTTCTTATTTATGATACGCAAGCTTATAAAACTAAGTATACAGTGGTGAATTTATTACTACAACAGCAAAGTCTGTAAGTCAGCCACTATGAATTGAGTGAGGAAACATGTAGCGTGGTAGACTGTAAATGATCAAACACAAGGAACAAAAGCAAAAGAGCTAAACTTTATGGATAAGGATGGGTTGTAGAATGGATTTCGATCTGCTGATTATCATAGGTAATGTAATTTCAGATGACTTATGAACGTAATGAGATATATTTGTGATTTATAAGGATTTTCCAAAGAATACAGTTCTATGTTGAGCGACTAGAAGAGAATACTTATTTCTAGGCCGAAATTCTAGGTTGACAGGTATTGGAGTCTAGATTGGAGGTGTAAAAGTGTAAGAAGATTCTTAAGGTTATTGTATGAAAAACCTAGAAGATGGAGGTTCCTTCAGTCACTAATTCTTAAGCTCCCTCAATTCTTCGGCTCAATTAGACTCTAAACTGATACTTATTTGACCAAAAAACTCAATTATATTTTAAAATTACTAGTTATGCATTTACTACATATTTTCAAAACTAAAATAATTTTGTTTTTCGTGTCAAGACTATTTCATTTTTTACATATTGGCATCCGTAGGGACCGACCTGAGCACATTTTGTATACATTGGTCGAATATACAAATGTCCTCGAATCAGAAAAGTTCGTATTTTACAAACAATAATACTTTCCTGTAAAGCTTTCCAGAATTATAATATCATTCTGTAATAAAGCCTTACAGTTCACTTGGGTGTCATATTACTGTTGAAAACTGTCTTAAAAAAATTGTTTATTTATATTTTTGAAGCAGGTAGTATAACATAACATGAGGAAGGGACATAGTTTTATAGGAGTGGGCGAAAGTGATTTTTTAGTATTAGTAACATGTGACAATGACTTGAAAATATCGGTGACAAGTCACAGCAACAAATCACCGACTTTAAGAGTATATATACATTTGTATCCTACGCAGGTTAAGTTTCTTATAAATAATCTTGAAGCATATATAGCACTTTTAATATTATTTATCGCTATTCGTAAACATGTGTTGTAGCTTTATCATCAATTGAGTCATATAAACTTTTTCCTTTACTGTTTATTTATTCAAATTAGTGAAATGAATAAAATGATTATGCACTGTAATGCAAAAAACAACAATGCAGTTAATTTTCTGAATAAAATGGTTTTGTCTATAATTGCAAAAGGAATGGCTAAGAGATGTCTGATACCCATATTGTATATTATTGACATTTCATGCTTCAGTGCTTACGTATTATACTGTGGAACTTACTGGAAAGGAAACAGAACAGTTCTTAGACGATTATTTTTCGAAAAATTAGTTAACGGTCGTAATGAGCGAAGGAAAACTATTCCTCAAACAAGAGCATCTCTGCAAGTAGTGCAACGAGTGCAATCTGATGTTACTAAAATGATAAGTATTTCCATATTTCAGAGATCTAAGATTAATAGAATTATAGATTATGTAGAATATGCCTTTCTTCAGAAGATGTAAAACCTCAAAAATCTGTAAAAAAAGTAAGAAACCTGTATGCTGAAACATTGATATTTTGCATATATCGTGTTGCGAAGAAAATATGTAATATTCATTTATTGATCTGCATCTTTCTTTTTCAACAAATATATTGTAAAAAAATTATTTGAATGGTATTAAATTTTAAGCAATTATCTTTTTTTATGACGTCAGATCAAAATGAAACGAAAACTCTGTGCATGTTGTTGTTAATGAATCGGGGAAGATCAACCATTTAAGTTGTGACCAATGTCAAGATAAATAGTCAAATTTCGTAAGGTCCAAAATGTATCGAATATGCAGGTTTTGAAGTAGTTCCAATTTTCTGAGTAGCACATCTACTCATTTAGATGAAGATTGGAATAACATAACTAAGAATAGGCAGAAATACAGATTGACAAATGTTTTTGAAGCCATTTTTGTTTTGAAGCCATTTTGAGTGCATTTTGAAAAAATATAGCTATAGGGTTAATAAAAATACAGTAATAATATTAGGGAAAATATAATTTTTATAGGGTTTTAAAAAAATAATAGAAGCAAGTTTTTTTAAAGAAGAAAGTTTAATCTGTCCATATAAATAAAAAGGGAGTAGTTACATATGAATGAATTAGGAGCAGAGAATATTTCTGAATATTACCAATTATTTTTGAGAATATTTATAAGTTAGTGTAACAACCTGTAAATTTAATTTCACAAATTTTCCAATGAGTTGAGATTTGAAATAGAGTGGTTACTCAGATATTACAAAGGAAATATTAAACAAAAATTAAAATGTTTGGTAGTAAACTTCAAATTAAAATTATAATAATATATATTATGTATACATCTTGTGAACTTACGATGTCATAGATAAATTTTGAACCCACGTAAAGCATTATTATATTCCATAACATTAAGTATCTATTTTCTTAAAACTCCATGCCCAATTTATAGATATAGCCAAAACCTTGAGCATGTTGAAGAATATAATAAATGGTTCAATACAAAACACATAAGAACAAAACTTATAGGGTATAGAAGCAATAACTAATAAGACAGGAATACATAGCAGCAATTCGAGTAAATATAATTTTAACTAGGATTAGGCGTGAACCACCAAGCAACCCCATTCCAGAAGCAGTCAATGGAGCAGAAAAAATATCCAGATTGAGTGCGTCTCGCCGTACAGCAATTAACAATGTGAATATGCGAGAAACATGTGAATGCTGTAAGATATTCATGAGCGCTCCAAGCAGGTGAAATAACATGTAGCATTCAGGAACATTAAGTGCTACTAAACTCAAGATTGCGAGGTTATCAACATTATAATTTAATAAATGATAAAGTTGATGCATGATCAAAAGCATTTCCCTTTGGAATTGAAGAGAATTATATCTGATTATGCCCATTATAAATTTGGGAGAATAAATAAGGATAATATCTATACGTTTTGTAATACAATAATAGTATATATAGTAGAGTAGCTTCATATGGAGAATTGGTGACTGCGTAGTTTTCAAAAATTCTGTGGAGAATGCCATATGGGTGTCGATGATACAGACTCTGAAATATGTGATGGTTATCCATGACACTGATGTCCCATACAGATAAAATCCTTTCAAAGGTAGTCCCACCCAGCTCATAACCCTGGGTGGTCCTAATTATGTGTCCCCCTTTGTGCATTATAACCATAAACAAGGGGGACACGTAATTGGGACTAAATCATCATTGCATTTTTGCCCACATTAAATGTAGCTTATTATTCAGACTCCATAGGAATATTGAGTCAATATCACGTTGGAACAGCTCACTAACAGATCGGCTATTGATACTTAAGAAATATTTCAAATCATAGGCATATAGAAGTCAATGAGCAGTGCTGGTAACTGAAGACGAGTCACTTATCATATTGGGAAATAGAAATGGGCTTAAATTACTACCTTGGCTTACACTAGATTGAATAATACAACGCAAAGAGTCTAAATTTCCAGGCCTGAAGTATTGTTTGCAGGACCGGAAACAAAGCCCGGAAAAATTTAAATAAAATGGGAAACGCAGGAATGTTTCCTGTTCAACAATTTGACTAATAGAATATCAGTGTCAACTTGTTCAAATTCTTTTTGAAAATCAAAAGACTACATTTACTTGAAGATATCGATCCATTTCCTAATCACATAATCCATTAAATTAGTGAGATTAGTAATGGTGGAATGCTTTAGACGGGAAATTGTGTTGGCTGTCCATCAGCTGGGATTGGATTTGAAAGATAGGGTGATGCAGAGCAGGTTCAAATACTTGCAAATAAATAACACTGCTATAGGGTCTATAATTTTTTATATCAAACCTGGAACCAGATTTGAAAAGTGAAGTGACCTGGGAAATCTTTCAAAAAGATGGATTAATTTTAGAAGACAAAGTTTTATTATAAATGTAAGTGGTTTGACAAAACTATCGGAACGGAAAATATTCCACTTGCATAAATTTCGTTAATTGAATCTGTACCTCATCTGCAGACAAATATCCTAATAGCCCTACAGTATTATGGGTTTTGAAATTGAACTACACTTCAATCTTTAGTTTTAGAACAGCTGAGATGCTTCGCAAAATTGTTACGAAATCAATATTTTACTTGATTTACTATAATCTCTGGTAACATAAGGATGCTAATTGTTTCTCGGATATCCTTAATATCTCGGATATCCCAACCTTATAAAAATGTTTACTATTAATTATTTTCTGTAGGTAGAAAAATCACATTTTCAAGCTGGGAAGTAACTATCACTACATCGAAACTTGAAGGTAAAACTTTAAAATTTTCTTTATTATATAATCTAGAATTTTTCTGTAGGGATTAAAAAAAATGATAAATATGAATGGTCAATTCCATACTCTAAAACAAATATTAAATGTAACTAAGGCATTATCTCCATCTTCGGTACTAATCAATTCTAGTAATAACCAGGAATAACCAGTTTATAAACATTTTTTAGGGTTAAAAAATATAATTTTACATTTATATGTGTAATCCTAAAAAGTGTGTCTCAACACATATATATATATTAAAATCATTGTCCAAAATTCGTTAATGTTGAAATACGTAAGTCAACCTACATTAACCCTGAGAAGCATAGTGGTATCACAGCATTACAATAGATTTTACGGAACAGTACTAGATAATGTCGTTAAATCATTGCATTATGAGGCAGGGTCTTCATTTGTCAAATAAATGGTTAAATTGCTGGTGCTCCATGAAACTAAATTGAAGTGTAAAAAAATAATTTTAAATCAGATTTTAACCACCAAAATCAATATTAACGAGTCGAAAATGTGAAAAGGCTTATTAGCTCGTACTACCTCGTAATATATGCTAAAAAATTAAAATTTGTTTATAACAAAAAACCAAGAGTAAGATAGAAGCAAAGCTGGAATGAGAAATAGAGTGAAAACTGACAATAGCTCAATGTTAGCAGTTTTGTTAAATATGGAAACATGTTATCTCAAAATAATTGCACACTAAATTTCAATTTAGTTTGTATAAAGACAGTGTCATCAGCAAATATGATGTATGCAAGGAGAAATTTCAATTCTTTTATAATTCTCAAACAACACACCAATAAATTTATCAGATTTTACAAGGTATACTTTCATAGTTGTTTAGTTTCATTGGACTCCTGATGTATAAAGTAGATTCTTAGTACATATTATATAAAGGACACAATTTTAAGACTTGAGATATATTAGACGAAAACGATTATTTACCACTGAGTTATTATACGATTGGCTATTAAACGTTAAGTTGATAAATATTAATTTATTTAATTGGCAAAGGTAATGATTTTTTTATTCAATGCGACTTTTTTTTTTACTTTTCTTTCCAGTATTGCGCAAAAGGGTACAACACTTATGCTATCAAATTCGATTTTGAAAGTGACAACTAACAAAACTGAATTTAAACGGAAATCGCAGACTTACGCTAAAACGGAAATGCTGTTTGTTGCAAGAAATCAAAACAATAATATATATACATATTTAGCATTAACATGGCGATAAAATTGTATAACGAATACAGATTCTTGTAAAAATAATGTAGGTAATCACTATAAAACAGACAGGTATAATATACGGAGGACTTTAAGGAGTAACCTAGAAATTAAAGTGAGGGGAACTTGTTTTCTCAACAAGCGCCATCTTCCGCGCTTCAATATATATGTATCAATGTCAATTTGTTAATATTTGGCGCGTTTGTCAAGTCAAAATGTGTTCAAGCGGACACAGTAGTGTTGAATTTGTTTATAAATAATATGTCATCAGATCTGTGTGTGTTCATTTTAAGTTAGAGAGTGTTTATAATAAACATAAGCTTGATTTTGTATTTCATTATATTAGATTTAGAATGATTTATTACCACAATTGCGTCCAATTGTGCCGTATTAATTTTTCTATTACCCAATGTCATCGCAGGAAAGGATACGTTTTTCATCAAATATTTAGAAAATATTCCACTAGAGAATTATTAAAAGAAGCATATTGTCGGACAAAATTAAAATGTCGATGTGAGTACAAGTATATTGAATTATGTAAGTCATCCAATAAAGCCATGTGTATTAACATTTTGTAATTTTTTAGCGAAAAAGTTACCACAGGATGTCAATCCTCGAGGCGTTTTTGCTTGTAACGAGTTAGATTTATCAGAGGTTAAAGTTTATGGATTTGATTATGATTATACCTTGGCTCATTATAAACCTTCCTTGGAACATCTACTTTATAACCTCGGACGCGATATGTTAATAGAGAAGTACAAGGTAAGTAGCAATAAATTAATCCCCGTATAAATAAAATTCTACCGTTTGTTATGATAAAGTATACTTTGTTGTCTTTGTTTGTTCAGTGGCTCTAAGTATAATTAAATTATATAACTGATCTTTACATAGTTATTAAGAGACATTAAATTTATATTAATTGGTTAATATTTCTACCTTCAATACAATAAAATTAACACGTTAGAATGAACATATCCATAAATAATTGTTAGACTAAATATCATGACTAAAAAGGTATGTATTATGTATATTTAGTTGACTGTAAAATTATTTGAGTTGATTTATCAATGGATGTTAGAATAAACTATAATGAATATTGCTTTGAAATAGAGGAAAGTGAAAGTATTTACATTACTGACATTGATTACAGTGAAAGATTTTCTGTTTTGCTGGGAATAAATAAAATGAAAATAAAACAATATAAAATTTATAACATTTTTTGACTTCTACAACTGCTCACATAATAATGTTCAACTTTTTACTGGTTAGAATTTTCTTATATAATATTAATTTAAAGGTACATATTTTGTAAATTTTCCAAATTTTTTCTTCCACAGTATCCTGCTGAAATATCAAAACTGGAATATTTACCTGGATTTGCAGTTCGAGGGTTGCATTATGATATTGAAAAAGGTGTTCTGTTGAAACTTGATTCGTTTCTTCAAATACAATTTGGATCTGTTTACAGAGGACTAACACCATTATCGACAGAAGAAGTTTTAGGATTGTATAAAAATAGAATTATACCAATAGCTTATGTTGAAGGCGATTCTAAATCACTGCGGGTATGTTATTATTTAAAATATATCTTAAACAAGAAAAAGTTAAAGTTAAGTAAGATATTAAACATAGTAAATAAAATATTAAACAATACTGTGTTAAAGTTAAGAAAGAGATTAAATAAAATGTTAAACAATACTGAATTAAAGTTATTAAAACTTATAAAATTCTATTCATATTTTAGTCTCATCAGTAGTAGTGATATCATCATATTAGGCTGTTTATTTGTATTAACTTCATGCTATGTATGAATAGGTACTTTCACTAATTCTGATGTCATAAGAAAGTAGTTTGCTATGTAATTATTCACCATAAGTATAACCCACAAGTGAAGTGTTAAACAATAAAAATTAACATGTTTAATAAGAATCAATTTGCACCAATTATCAGTTAAGTGGTAAGTAATATATCTATATAAGTAATTTTATATTCATCATTTCGCTATTTAGTGTTTGTTTACCTTATCAAATGTTAATCTGATCATGATGAAAATTAAAAGGAATCATGCTTGGAACATTTTTATTTTTAATTTATAGAAAATATCATTAAATGTTTCCCTTTTGGTCCTAAAACTAAAAAAAAATGTAAATTTATTAAATGTCCATTTAATGGTTAATTTTTAGGATGGTCGTCCAAAAATGGTACACTTGGCAGATCTGTTTTCCGTACCTGAAGTAGGCCTATTGTGTAATGTGGCTGAATACTTCATAAGAAATCATATAGATTATCATCCAGACATACTTTTTAGAGATGTGAAGGTAAAATGTTGTTACATATCTTTTATATCCAAGCTATAAGAAAACGGGCTCCTTAAATACATCTTTATAGAGAGGTAGAATAGGGAAGTATAATTTTGTATACTTTTGTTATACATTTTTTTCTTCAATGCCTCTTAATTGCTAGAGAATGCATTTGTGTGTTTGGATATGAGTTTTGATTGTAGCCCAGTTAATATGTGCAGTTAGGGTTTGTTGAATCAGTTTCCTTTAATGACGTTGATGTACATATAAAACATCTATAGAACTATGTAATGACTTTAAGTGGACAAAATTCAGTAATTCTAAAACTATTATTCAACACAATTCAGTAATTCTATAACTATCATTCATAATATTCAAGATAGTTTCTGAGGGTGACTGTTTTTGTAAAAATTGACGAATGTGAATTTTTTTTTTAAGTGAATTAATCGATTTAGGGGAATTTCTAGCTATGTTGTTTCACAATAGTAATTAATAGCGACGTGCTGACTAATTCTTCCGTAGCTGCATCAAGTATTCTTTTCTGTCCCTTCCTCATGAAGCTGTAGATTAAACTAATACGACTTTTAACTTCTGAAGAATTAATTGAAATGGATGATATGCAAGAATAACACATTATAGGTACATCTAACATCTTATTAAATTTATAAAGCTCCAAAGTTGGTAACATGGCAAGCGACCAGTAACTTGCCAGAAAGTATCTGTAGGCTTCAAATTTCGGGTCTTTTACTGGTAAGAGTTTTCAAATGATACAGATTATATATCCCAAATAAGTAATTCAATTTTTTTTTGCTTATTCTCTCGATTCAGTTGTGAGTTTACTACTTAAATAGATGTATTTATAATTTTGTCTGGATGTTTTAAATGGGTGGTAAAAATGTGAGTGCCTTCAAAATTACCTGGCTTTATTTTAGTTAATGCTAGGTCCAGCAGTAACTTTAAAATTTTAATGCTAAGGTACAAGTATAAAAAAAAAGGTAACAGTTTTTAACATATTTATTATCCTACAGAACTCTGTAAAAGCATGTCATCCGGTAATGCATAACATTGTTTCAAAGAATGTCAACGAGTTTGTACGACCAAACAAAGATTTAAGACAATATTTCGAAAAACTTCTTGGCGGACAGAAGAAACTGTTCCTTGTTACTAATAGTCCATATCATTTTGTGTAAGTAATTTGTCTTAATTAATTATTTTTACTTATGATTTTTAATTAATATTATAATTCTTTAAGAAAATATTTTTTTATTAAATCAATTTCCAAATGGCATTCTATTTACATTCATACAGAATGATTTTTCTGATTTTCGTTAGAAACAAGAGGACCAGGGGACTAACAAAAGGGAATTTTTCACTGTTTCCCTTTATTTGAAATAAAACTTATACCAAACATTTCTTGGGATAGTTGTCTACAATTCTAGCCTGCAAAGGGTTTATTTCTTAAACAAATCGTTTTAACAATATTTCTCCTTACTTTTTTAACTTTATTAAAATTTCCTTTTATAACTTAGCACTTAATACTTAAATACGACCACAAATTACTAAATATTAAACATAATAATTAATGACATTAAAAAAGCTATATGGAAAAACTAAGATGTTCGGAGTTTTAAATTTACACAGTAGTAAAATAGTTTTATTAAACAATTATTTTATTACTGTTTCTAAGTAATAAAATATTTTTTTTAAGATTTGTCAATTAAAAATATCATGCATGGTTTTAAAAATGTCTAAAATTTTAGTTTTAATTTATTTAAAAGAAGAAAATTTGGATGGAATTAAACTTTCTTTAAATGGTGATACTGAAGAGTAAACTGAACAATTGAAATGAGTTTTAATAAGTTTTAGACATTTAGCTTGATCTAATGAGCTAAAAAAAATGTGGGGTGATGAGGGGCAAATATAGGGCCAATTTAAGGGACTATTGAAAGATGTAACGTCTATAGTTTTAAATTGTTACAGAAGATAGAGAATTTTGGCAATGTGATATTTAACCATTTTCTTATATCCATGCTGGTCTCATAGAAGTCAGCTTTTTACTTTGATAGCTATGCTAAATAATTATATGGTTTCATATTATAAATAACTTGAATGTATAGAATGTTAGGTCTGAATATAATGCTTATTGAGAATATTTTATAATTAAGACAAATTGTTTTAACTATGTGCAGAAATGCTGGAATGGAAATGTTAGTTGGCCATGATTGGAGAGATTTTTTTGATGTTGTCATTGTATCGGCGAGAAAACCAAAGTTTTTCACTGAAAGTTCAAGGCCTATACGAGTGTTTGATAAGAATGCAGACACTCACATATGGGATAAGGTCACAAAATTGGAAAAGGGTGTAATTTATTATGAAGTAAGTGGTTTACTGATAATGTTTTATCTTATCATTTTACATTTAACGACTATGTAATTTATGGCCTCAGTCATAAAAAAAACTTGGAAATAGAGACAGATCAACACATTGGTTTTAGTGATTAGAACTATTACCATTTCAATACCTATCTTTCTATTAAAATTCATTTTTTGATATTGGTCTTCCTATTTCGATATTCCAATTAATAGTAGTGAACTAATAATATCTATCTTATAACTTTAGATGATATAGATGATCAACTTTAGGTCATCATTTATACAATACGATACGATAGAATATGTCTTTATTCATTTATTGTGAATTGTAGGGTACTGTTAAACAGCTGCAAGATCTGACTGGCTGGTATGGGCAGCAAGTGCTTTATTTTGGTGATCATCCTTACAGTGACCTGGCTGATGTTACTCTTGAACATGGGTGGCGTACTGGTGCAATCATTAACGAATTAACTGTAAGTACCTGAAATTGCAATGAAAATAAATTTTCCGTGTGGAAATTTATAAATTACAAAATTTTTTAGAAAACCGACTATAGCCAGTGGGCTGTCGTCATAATAACTAGTTCAAAATTTGTGTATCTTTTACATCTTTAATCTTAAAAAATATGATCGCGTTTCCGAAGATATGTTCCACCTGGAGTTTCATAAATAAAACTATCTTCGTACAAATTATATGTACTTCAATAGTTGAAATACATATTTCAAATACATTTAGTAATTTGAGTAAATATATATTCTATCGGAAATTGGATTTATTTGACCATACAATATATGGCCAATTGCCTTTAGTTAAGTGTTAGTGTAATGGTTCCGAATCTATCAGAGTTTTTTATTTTTTCTTTGAGTCTTGGCTTTTTCCTTGGCTTGCAGTTTTGTTAAATTCGTTTCTTTAGATTGTCTTTACATTATTTGAGCACCAACAGGCTTTTTGAGTTCTTTGGTCAATAGGTCACCATGGTTTCTAACAGCATACTTCAAAGATGAATTGCTTCGGCTTTTGAAAGACTGGTTAATCAATTTTTTCTTGCCATGGTCATTTCCTAAACCTATTTTCCATTTGTTTTTGTGGGAAAGTTGATTTTTCAAGCAATTGGCTTTCATTGACTTCACTTTTTATGGCATTTTTAAGTGTAAAATATTCGAACAAAGTTGGGTTAATTAATAATCGCACAGGAAATTTTGTTCACCCTACCACTATCAATGGTATTGCTATATTTTTGATTGGGTGTATAAAAACATTAAATTCTCTCCAATTGCTGACTGTATGCTTTATGATTTTAAAAATGCCTTTTTTAGGTTTTCATACTTTAAAAGGAAAAACGGAACCCTTATAAGGTCACACAGGTCCATCTCTCACAGCCGTTTTTTTCAGAAACCATTTGACTTAGAAACTTGAAATGTGACATATTATTAAAACATTTATTGACCCGCACATATCTTAATAGCTATATCACTTAAAAATATTTATATGAAAATTTTAGAGAAGGCAAATTAAATACTGGAACATTTTTTTTCAATTCCATATTTCGTATATCCGCATATCATATTTAAAACGGCTACTAATAAGGTCCTTGAAATTATTTTATTTTTACTGAGAAATATCCAAAAAATATTTTGGTTCCTTATATCTTAAACAACTCAATCTAAAATTATGGAAAAAATAGGATTTTTGGAAGCCTATGCAAAGGCTTCCGAAAATATACTTTTTATTATTTTTTAAATATGCGCTATGTTGTAGGGGTGACTAATACTATCACACATGGCTGTATTTTGAATTGTATTCTTTAAAGATACAAATACTTGTCTTCTGCTCTAAAAGTTTACCTGCTCTACGTATTCGTAAATAGAATGCTGCCTTCTATGAAATGTTATTATCATCCAACTTCCAAAACATTGAAATCAACTGATAATTGACACTAACAACTTATCCTCGATTAATTAAAATTATTTTCTATCTCCTTTGAATTTGTATAGATAATATAATTAATCACTTTGACTAATGTAAACTTGTATCAGATTTTTTTCAATCTATCACATAAATAAGCAGTGTTTTACTGGAAAGTATTGCTTTAGTATATGTTTATGATATTTTATTTTGCAATAAAATTAAGAGTACTTGTTTATACCTCAAATGGAAAAACGGAACCCTTAAATTATCATTTGCGGGTCTGGCTATCTGTCCCTTCGTCATTTGCCCTAGAAACTGAATATGGCTTAGTGATAAAGCAAACTAATCTGCTATATCTTAGAAGTCAACACTCAAAAACGTTTATATGTGTGTAAATATACTACACAAATTTCTTTTTTAAATTTCTTACATTTCGTGGGATATTGTGAAACCATTAAAGTTAAAATTTTGATAAAAGTAGCATTACTAGGAGTTTACCTCAAGTTTGCTGGAGATCCGTAGTGATGTTTCTAAATTTCATAGTTCGTGAGATATTCATCATATTTTAACGCCTGTGGATAGTTTATATATTAATATTTTAAATACTTTAATAGAAATAATATGTTTATATATGTCTGAGTGTGTAGGGAACCCACATAGTGTGAGTTCTACTCATAATTAACAGGTTTATTTTTTTTAAAGTACAGTGAACATAATTTTTGAAGTATGGACATTTACAAACAATACAATTCAGTATACGTGAAAAATTGTTTACAGTACATTGACTTTATGCGATAACTAAATGACTCGTTATTGCCATAGATGAAATACTTAGTTATCAATAATCCACTGGTGTTATAATCGTGGAATGTTATGCACTTATCAATTTTATTAGTTGACTAAATGACAATTCCTTCTACAGCACGCGTTAACAACTAAAATTATTTTATGATGGATTACAACAATTATGAGAAATTGATTATAAACATGTGTAGTGTAACGATTTTGAAAACATTTGTTATAAAATTTTGATAGGCTTTCAAATCTATTAAGCGAGAAAAATATGTACTTAAGATAAATGAATAATGTTTAGAATTTTGGGGTAAAAAGTATTTTAATATTTATCGCCGGTAAGTCTTATTTTAGTTTAATTCAAGAGAATTTGAATAAGGTTCCATCTTAAAATAAAGAGTAATCCAGAAGGCGAGAATAAGCACGCCGGTGTGTCCATAAAAACCATGTGTCCTACGTATAAAATGCGTAGTTTGCACAGTATCAAAACGCAGATGTCAGTGTCAGTCTAGACAGAGCTCTGAATGGTCATGTGGTTTGTATGTGATAACTACACTTAAAATACCGACTTGTGCTATTCCCACATATCCCTGGACTGCCAAAAAAACAAATGGGTATTATGTTTCATTCGTGAATTCTATTCCTCAATTAAATTTTCAATTAACAGTGCAATTTTAAAGTATCGAAGTAAACTGTTATTGACAGAAGTGCATTCGTTGGTGTTGTTACCCATTAAAACGTCTTAATTGTTTGATGCTAAATGTAAGATTTGATTGTTAAAAAATCAGAATTTCGGAGATGTTAGATAATTTGGTGTAACTTTGAAAGTACATGTCATATTTAATTTTAGAATATTTTAATTACCTATAGCGTTTATAATCATTGTAGGATTATGGATATGCATGAAAGAAACAAACTTTATATTAATTTATTTTTCCCATTTTGAATTTCTATCTACTAGTATGGGACCTATTATTTTCAAATCTTTATTGCGGGTTTTTATTGATATTTATATATTCGTATAAATATATATATATATATTCATATAAAAATATATACAAAAAACATTCTATAAATTTAACATGGTGGCAATAATAATACTTCATATAAATAAGCAAAGCGATGCATCACATAAATCGATGCAAATTTGTATCGTATTGCCCCAAGTAGATCTTAGATAGATGTGATATGTGTCGATTTCCTGGAGTTGGTGGGTAAATTTATCTGCTGGTTACACCGTGCGCGTAGGGCGAGGATCTAGTAGAAGGAACGTGGTGGAGGGGAAGATTTTTGGTTTCTGTTGGTCGTGAAGAGATTTGTGCGTATGCGTCTTCTGTATTACTCTACGTACTAAGGGTTCTATGTTAAATTGCAGCATGAGATTACCACATTAAACGACCAAAACTTCAAAGAAAACGCTAATTGGTTGCAAATGCTAACTCAGCTAATAGAGGATCATCAGGACCATACGGAATCGGAGGCTCTCGAAGTGTTGGACGAGTGGATGGCAGAAAGAGATGAGCTAAGGTACGAATTGCAAGCTGAAATATTTATTAAATTTTAGGCTTTTAGGTGTATGTTATTATCTTAATACATTCAGTCCTGTGTTGTATTATTTATTTTACTTAATGTATACTTTACCTAACAGACGACAATAAAGGTTATGTCAACGTTTGCTTTAAAAAATCAATATCTTGTATCGCACTTGTATTGTCTTTGCCTTTATTGGTTGTTAACATCCGACATGTTGATGCTGTTTTTCATTGGCTTGAAAGAAAACATATATAATTTTATGAGCTGAAAGAAAAGGATGGTATTTCATCGACTATGACTGCAGTTTATCTATGGATGAGAAGAGATTCGTTTTATAGGTTATTTTGTTTTGATTGCTCATCGATTAAGATTTATTTGTTGTCATTTATTAATTTAATTTGCAAAACGCCAAGATAAAAGTAACAGAAGGGTGTACGAAAAATTGTGGGGTTTTATTAAAAAAATTCTAATTAAATCCTTTTTATGCGATGAAGTCTATAAACATGTTTGTAGATATGTAATTTTAATAAATAACATAATTTTTATAAGGTAATTATAAGAATTAGTTGTCTTACATTTCAGCTTGTTCATTTAATTCTATAATGCCAAATTTACTAAACTATCAAAAGACATATTTAAATAACCTATAAATTCAGTCGTAATGTCCATTGTTTTACGTAAAGTGAAATGTACGTAGCTGTTATAATAAAAGTTTCATTATTATTCAACATGTGGATGTCTGCTTATAGACTAAAAATTATGTATTGTTTACATTATCTGAAAATTGACAAGATACAACATAGGAGAGATTGTTTTGGATTTTACATCAAAAATCATTTTTATTATTACATTAAATAGATATTTTAATTATTTGAGTATTTAAGAATATAATAGTTGGAAATATGTAAGTTGGAATATTTATATAATAGTTGTAAGAAATAGAATAAATAACATAGGTAACAGTGGTGCGCAGTGCCCCGTATAGGCAATTACACGTAGCTTGCCCTGAACATTTAACATATATACATAATAGCTTTACGAGGATTTAAGCATATTTAAATTGTGCTATTCAAACGAAACCCACATAGGCAGACAGTAATCACTCAGTCTTGAAAATAAACTGCTTATCTATAAGTGCATCATAAAACCTATGGACATATGGAATTGAACTCTGGGGTTTGGCAAGCCCTTCCAACATAATGCAATGCTTCCAAAATAAGACATTAAAAACATTAAGCTCTGCACCACGGTTCACAATGAACAGTGAACTATATGAGTACCTCACAAAGACTCTAGCGACACAAGAACCAGTTGGCTGTGACATTGCTTGACTCTAGATGCCATATTCCGCTTAAAAAGGAAGAGGATAGCATAAATCTAACTGCTACACATAAACCTACATGAGTAGACATTACGAGAAGATGCATTATAGGATGCGAACATACTCAAAATGCCAGTAAAACAACAACAAATCTGATTAAAGCAAATGTTTCCAGTTGCTGGAATTTTAGATAAAACATACAAACTTCATTCCTATATTGTGTGAAATTACAAAAGCTTCTCAAATTACAAAAGTTCAAATGTAATTAAAATTGATTACCTCACTTTAAAATGTCAGTTCATAGTCTCTAAGCATGCAGAAGTTTGTTAGATTATTGGCTATATTGAACTGAAACAATGCCGTATTTTTATAATTAGTATTGGTGGCCCAATTAGAAAATCTCTTGTTTATTACTCGAAACTGAATATAGTAAATGGTATAATGGTGGTTTTGATAATCTAGGTAATTTGAGAAATCATTATTATGATCAGTAAAATAATTTATTGTGCACAGTAAAACTACAAAATTTTAGCTCTTCGCATATAGAAATTTATATCGAGGGGCAACTAGCTATTGCGAATCGAGAACATAGTTACATAGAAATACAAATAATTTAAAAAGGGTAATAGATACTATTGTATTTTATGTCACCAAGAATTAGTAGCTTTTCATAGTCACAATTAGGGTTATAGTTTAATAAATTCGGCAATTACATCGAGAGTTTATTGTATTTGAGTGTCTACGACCGATCATTGGACACATTTTCAATCTATTACACCTTCAATACAATTTTCAGAGCTACTGGGATGGTCGGGGGAAGCTTGCGCGCCTTTGTGTATATCTATGTAAATTTTTATGTTATGTATTTCCCAAAAAGCACTGCATGCCACTGATAGTTTAATGACTGTTTTCTGATTTCGGAATAAAATATATTTTACAATTGGACTCATCTTCTGCAGTGCGTTTTTAGAGTTGTTCTTATTGAAAGTCTTGAATTCAGCAATGTTTTTAATATTGTTAAAAAATTAGAAGTTAAGTTTTGTTTTGTTATTGCTTTAATAATTAAATCGTTAAAGATGATGAAGAAATGTTTCTATTATGCATCTTGTTTAGTAGTCGTATAACGATTTCAAATTCCTTATTTTTACAAAGGCAGTAAAAAATAGAGTATTAATGATTTGAAAAAGTTAAAACTAACAAAAAATTAGTGTAAACAAATGAAACAAAATGCAGTTCAAAATACAAAAAATGTGATTTCGCAAAATGTCTGGTTGTATTCATTAGTGTATCTACTATACTAAGAACCATCTAAAATTTATTCTAAGTTGCCTAAAAGGAATGTTATTTAGATACATATATATATATATATATAACTTTTGAGTTGTGAAAGAATAAACATTTTAGGAAATTGGTTAATAAAATTAGTGTCGGTACAATTCAAAGTTTTTTCTTAGATTATTATTATATTATTTCTTTGATAGATAGTTAATCGACCAGTTGAAATTTTTAGGGTTACTCTATGGTTGAATGGTGGCAGCCGATTGGCAGCAAAGTCTGGCGGTAAAAAAAATATGTGAGTGATAATTGGAAAGTAGGGAAAGTGGTTCAAAAATTTTGTAGTTGTTTGAAAGTATCTGCCGTAACTAATATTTCGTTGGATGTCTAGCTTTGATCAGTGTTTTATCTGTGAACGTGTTTAATTTTATTTAATTTCTAGATGTAATGTTGGGTCAAGTGCACAATTGTTGAGTACGTGAATATATCTGCAAATGTTTGTAAAATAGTAGCGTTTAATTTTCTTTTTCTGAATTAAAACATTACAATCTTATAAAGCATGCGTAATAATGTAAAAAAATTTCACATTGTGAAAACTTTATATTTTTATATATGTACATATAGGGTCAACTCATGAGTAAGATGTGAGGTGCTAAAGTATTGAACAGTGTTATTTTAGAAACATATTTTCTTCATTTCAAACAATTTTTTTGTCTCGCTTTAGGTAAAATTTTTTATAAGCTGAAAATTTTCTGTGTTACAATTTTAGCAAAAACTATTACTGTCCACCTATCTTTAATATATGCAATATAGTTCTAGTTAAGGTGCATCGTTTTTAATAAGTTACGGAAGGGATTGAGATAAGTTTAACGTATGAGACTTTAAACTGGATTTACTAAATTTATTTATCTTTCTTAGCTTTAATACCTTATTTTGTATAGCTTCCTTAACGTATCTAATTTAACAGCTTGTGTTGCGCTGAAAACAATGTGACCATGATATCGTCCCAACATTGATGCTCCCGAACTTATATTACACACTATAACTCCGGTCATTATTAGATATATTAATTATATAGACTACTGCGTTAAGTTTTCTTTCTGATTCGAAGAAGAAATTGATCCTTTCTTAACTTATTGGTGATGTATATCTAGCTATGACAAAAACTTCAATTTACATTTTTATACTCCTTAATTTCAGTACATTTATCCCTGTTGACTTTATATTTCTTTAGCTTGTTTTAAGTTAATTAATATTTCACTTTTTTGGAATTATTTAAATTATACATATTTTGTTATAAGCGGGCCACATAAATGTTTGATTGCAGTTGATTTGTCAGTCTCACATGGCAGAATACTAACCCTAATCAGGTTTCAATTGCTATAAAACTCTGTCCATGGCAAATTGACCCAAAGTATGAGTGTTTAAATTAATCCAACAAAGATCCAGACAATTATTATCGATAACCTGGTTACTTGCCAGCAAATCTCATAGTTTTATACAGCACGATAAAATGGGAATCCCTGAACTCTGTCAGCCACCAAATTTCTGCATCTGTGACAAAATGTTCAAGACGTAGTTATTCAAGTAAAGAGAAGTATTACTGTACGCTCTATAAGAATTATACAATTCGACAACGACTTATTATTTTTTTGTCGAATTGTATTTTTAACGGTTTGATAGTTTTAGTTAAATAATGGAGCCTGACGTTTAGAAATTTTTCAATAACCACTTCAATCAGATAAACTATGATTAAGCGATCATTTAGATCATTGAATGTTCATGTTTAGCAGCGTTTTATACGTTTTCATTCATGCAGTTTTTAAACACTTTGCTTTTAAAATAGTTAAATTGATCATACAATGTATTACTTTTTTTATCGCCAGTCATTCTAACTATACGTTCGAAAATAATGTCAGTTTTGCTAGTTTAGCTTACTTTGGCTTTAACGGAAACTAACACTTGTAAGTCCTCTATGGAAATAAACTTATGAAACTATAGTCTATCTTTAGATACAAGACTGTGTATACTGTCTTCATTTTTATATTTTTTCCTAATGACTTCACGACTCATCTTTATATGTACTATTACTAGCGCCATTTTAAACACAATTAATCATGTGTAAACGAGCAAAATGTTATTTTTTTAAATAATTCGCTTTCTTTATAAAATAATTCAAATTTAAATTTTGTATTAAATCATAATTATGTGTAAATTAGCATCCTATGAAGATAGGACCAATTGCCACTTTGACCATGTGTAATGTATTGCCAAGTGTCAAAATGAATTGTCATGTATCTGTTTAAAAACTAGAAAATAAAGCATACATTTCGTTCTCAATTAACTTAGCATACTGCACTAAAATATTACAATGGTTATAACTAGGAAATTGATGAAATAATGTGTTTAATTTGATACATTTGCTTCCTTTTATCATATATTAATTTACTGAGTAACTATGCTGTTATACAATGTTTTGTGACATTCATTGAAAATTAATTTGTGCATGCATACACAATAATTCAAATTATTTTCTTGTAGAATGTATTTTACTACCTAAATTTTAGGCTCGATTTGCGTACCACACAGCGTACTTGTTAAGTGCTTCGTCAATATTATAATTGCCTTCAGCATACAATAAAATCAATCATGTCCAAATATTTGGTCGTACCAAAAAATGACATTCACTAATACCACTCCCCCAAGAACACATTACAACAATTAAAGAAAAAGTTTTAAAGCACATTTTAAAAACGAGCAAAATATTATCTCTTCAATAAGATTTGAACATTCTGATCATTATAAATGACATTTGTGAATGTTGCCATATTAAATAATAAATAAAACATGCAGATTTATTTTGAAATCGTAATTAAAATTAGACTAATATTATTACTAAAAAGCAAATAATAATTTATCTCAATGGTAAATGTATGGATATCGTATTATTTAGTTATTCAAAAAGTTTATTTGAAAAATCAATTATAGTATTATTTATGATCTTAGGTATTTGGGCAAATATGGATGCTGAAGATTTTCAAATGGCAATAATTTTTATTTACAAATTGTAAGCAACCTATATATATATATATATATATATATATAAACAAATATATATGTGTATATATATAGATATATATATATATATATATATACATATATATAAATAAATAAATATATAAACACAATTGTATGTAAAACTGCTTACCACCTACTGCTTTCCACTTGAGCATGTGGTAGATACGGCTTGGTCTCCCATTGATGCTAAGAGAATTTGGTAGCAGCGGCTGTACGTGGTTGGGAATGGGTAGTGAAAATGTGTGGTGTTAAGGAATCTTTCCTAAGAGTGTTCCAGTTTTTTCTAAAAAGTTTCAGAATTTTCTTGAATGTTACAATGTCTTGGAATGTTGTTGATTTCTCACAGATAAAGGCGAGTGCCATTATATCAAGATATTCAACGACTTAATATAATTATTAGAATGATTTTTTACATACAAAGGAAACTTTAAATATAAATTTAAACCACATAATTTCAAGACTGCTCTGACTAAAATACAATGTTAGATTTGAATATAGGGAGCATTTGGTGTGAGTTGTTATTGAAATATAACCATTTAATTGTAAATGAAATTCGTACATCAGTTCTAAATACCATTTTTCACCTAGATTTATCATTGTTAGTTAGGACATATAAAATTTAAATTTTAATGTAACTTAATGTTAATAATGTAAAGCTTTATTTCAGCAAGATAGGTCAATCGTGTAGTATTAGTTCTCTTATTAGAGGGGAACTTATTTAAACATATTAGAAATCTGTTAACACTTGATATTAATTTTCATTATAAGTTAACACGTGTATGGCAGGACTTATGAAAAACAAACTTTTGTAATATGCTTATCCTTACCCCAACATTTCTTTCAAAGCTTTGCATGATAATCACATTTTTTCAATTCCATTGCTTTTTGTCATATAACTATGTTTTTTTTTCACAACATTGCAATTTCTACTTTACATTTGATCAAGCAAATATTATATGAACAAAACCAGATTTCAACATTTAAGTTTTAAAATGACTTAAATTGTGTAATACGTCATTCATTTTAAAATTTAAATTTAGTCATTCATCAAAACTTCACAATACCAAATTGATTTTAGCTTATCACTTTTATTGCCAGATAGGCAGGTAATTGGAGAAAAAAATTATCGGAGATTTCAGATGAGTTTATTATAATTGAAGTATTAATAGTTGTATGTGTAAAAGTATCACTAATAATATTTTTTTTAAGTTACGAAACATGCACGTACGCCTTGTACGAAACCTATTTATTGGAAAATTGCTTGTACAATTATAAGTAATATTACACTTTTTATTACTTTGCATTATAAGTTTATCGTCGTCGCTCTTTACATCATTTGAAGTTTTTCTAGGTTTTTAGGGATATTTTTAAAATAATAAACCTTTCTCATTTTGTACAATATATATTAATTATTTGAGCGTAGATAATGACATTTCTCGTAATTATTTTAAATAATGTAGGGAAATCATGTGCATTCTCAAGAATATGGTGTGTTTTATTGTAAGGGAAATTATGGTTTTAAATTTAACACAGAAAATACATTTGGTTAACTTACTATAATTACACCCTTTATCTAATCATTTTGTTCGCTGACTTTCATGTATAATTAACATGTCATTAATAAAATATGTTAACAATTTACAGAAACGAGATAAAAGCAGTTTTCAATCCGCAATTTGGTAGCGTGTTTCGCACTTACCATAACCCGACATATTTCTCAAGGAGACTGTTCAGATTCGCAGACATCTACATGTCGCAAATGACCAATTTGCTGAACTTCTCGTTGACCCACACATTTTATCCCCGCCGAGGTGTTATGCCACACGAGTATTGCTCATATTTTGTCTAATTATATTTTAATAGTTTGTTAAGTTCTAGTCAATTCATCATCGGACTTTATGTGCATTGAAGTAAGTGAAATATGTAATGTTTAAAGGATATATTATTTGTAAAACATACTCAACTAAATTTGCTTTCTCGGTACCTTACTGTACCATACTAATGTAGATTTTGATTTCTCAAGAAATGAATGTTTAGCGTAATTAAAACCATTTGTAAGTATTGTTTTTCAGTATTGAAATTTATTTTCTGTCGTCCCAGAACATATTTGCGTGAATAATTGTTTGAATGATTTATTTATGTTATAATACAGACAAAACATTTTTTCTATGATGAAATAAGTCTTAATTATAATTTGCATTCTTGGAGGTAATTAGGCAAGTAATAGATATTAGTCTATGAAAATGTGTTCGTTTAAAAAAAATTACAGTAGTTCTGACAGTATCTACATGGTCAATAATAGTTATTAAATATAGTTTCCTCCATGCTGTCTTGGGAAAGCCGAGTCCACGTTAGATGATCGGTGGAGGCATCTTTTCAATACATAAGTGAAATGGTACTTCATCATTGCTGCTTATCTCTCTTTGGTGAAGATTAAATCTCACTATCTATTTTATCATTTTCAAGGTGCCTGTATGCAAATTTTCCTATTAGAATGTCAAAAATCTTTTCAATTGTTCTATTTTTCATTATAGAAGTTTTATCCTTAAAAAGACAAGTAGCGGGAGCTCTCAGAATTAACGTTCGAGACAATTGAAGTGATGAAACTGTGATAATAAAATATATATGACCAAATATAATTTATTGATTGGTGATAAAAAAGTTGTAAGTTACGGGGAGCCGTAGTGCAGTTTTCGCTGGTAGCAATCACTTTTTTTTCTGAGAGGTAATTCACAAAATAAATTTAATACTGATCATATACTCTGCGTTTTATATTTCTCTATTTAAGTTATCATGGGACTGACATGTTTATATTATCTGTTTTAGATTTTATTTCCAATAATAGGCTGAAATTTATTAGTAAAATTATACAAGTATGGTAGATAAAAATCAACGCCATTTTTAATAATGATCATAGTGAACTAGTTATGAGGTTTTCACATGACAATAATTATTATCTTGTAGGTCATATTTATAGTATTTTTTTTCTTTTAACAAACATTATTGTTTTTCTATTTGAATTAGTATGCTGTTATATATAATTTCTAAATTTCCAGTTCAATATATTGGATTACGCTATAAAATATTCTATTGCTGATTTGTTATGTAGTATAAGGGCAATAATGAAGGCGTGTAGTCATTAGAATGAAATGTGCCAATCATAGTTAGTATAAGTGGGATCCACTGGATATTGATTAAAGATTTGTAATAAATGTCTTCATTTTCTGGTCAAATGATAAGTTGAAGAGTGGTAGGTACGTTGTAACCATATGTTGCAAAGGCTTTGGTAAATTTGCGATTATATATGTATATATACGATTATCATATACATGTATTCAAAGTGCTTTCTTGGTGCCTCTGTAGTTTTCTTTATGCTTAAATATACTGTTAATCATTGTATTTGCCATAATTCATAAGCTTTTTAATAATAGAGTAATCCATTTATCGTGTTTGCAACGCGTTTTTATATTAATTTTTGTTTTAATTATAGAGTTGTCTACAAAGTATTAGTTGATTCCTGTAATTTTGAATTTAAAGTTTCACACTTTAAATGTAGCTATTAATTTTACTTTGTAGCATGTGACAACAACTAGATTGGAAATATGGATACAATAAATCTAGGAATTAAGAAGACTAAAACATATCAAACTTATATCGACTGTTTAATCAATTTTATAGAGTCTCAAACTTTAGTTAAACATTGGCAGATCATAACTCATATAATTAGTTCCTAAAGGAAACTTGTACCTGACTGTATTTTTATTGTAACCATAATTATATGCGTTTCATAAAGGATATGTGACAACAAGCCACCGTAATACATTTTATAAATAATTTGGAAGGTAGATAACAGTCTCCCCGATTAAACCTCGATGTGTATCTCATTTATTGAAATCTCGTTTTACCAAATACAATTAAATTCACTATAACATATTACACTTTTGATTAAAGAAAACGTGAACATTTTAATTAAAATTAGGTGACGGTTATTAGTTTATTACATTTGTACTACTAATAACTTTATCGCTGTAATGTGGGATTGTAGGCTAGGATGCTAGCCAATTAAACAATTAATACCAATTATTCTACTGATTAATTTTATTAAGCTAGTTATTTAACAATATTGAAAGATGTCGATATGAATAATTTAAGACAGTCTACATGTATAAAATAAAATGCAGAACTACGAGAAAAAAATTATTATATACGCGTAGGAATGGTATTGTACCCTTTTCAAATTTGTCTTTAATTTCTGACAATATTAATAGCTTCCTCATTTTAATGAATTAATTTCAATATACTTTATTATGACAACTGGAATATTATTGATGGAACTGACAATATTGAACGCGTTTTTTTATTTTCCCGATACTATGAGTAAATGATTCTCTTAATACTTTATTATGAATAAGAAAAAAACTTTTGTTATTTATGTTTGCAATATTTTTGATTATTAATTTATATTTACCGTAACAAATTTTCTTCAATGACAACGTTTGATAACAAAATTTTAGAAACTTGATTAGTCGCCATATAATTTATTAAATTATTGCCATATAATTTATTGATCATGTAAAATATGTATAATTTATCAAATTTTCTAATGTCTGTATACTTTTATTTAATTTTTTTTATGTAACTTTTAGATAAGATGTATTTATTTTCGTAAACGAATTATATAACTTCTGCAGTCTTTTTGTTTTTTTATTTTGGTATGTTTGTCGTGTATAGTCGAAATTGGTTATAAAATAACATTGAAGGAACTAGTCATATTGAGTTGTTAAAACCAATTGTCGCAAAAAGCAACAGTAGGTACGAGCTTATTTCAACAATACTATAAAAAAAAATATGTAAAGAAAAAAAAATTTTTATTTTTTTCTTTATTTTAGTACATACTTTGTAATTTTCTTTTGTTTCGGGCGGTTTGGACCTGCGTACGTTTGTAATGTATGTTGGACCAAGATCTCCTAATAATTGTTATTATGAAACTATTCCAGTTCTCCCAATGGGCAAGCAAAATCATTAGCTTTACAGAGTTGTTTCATTTGTTATGCCAATAATCCATATATATTCATTCAGGTTACATCAGACTGATTTTATCTTTTCTCTTTCCTTCGAAATGGTTGAAATTGTTGAATGTGAACTTTCGCCAAATCTTTATTTGTACACACACTCTAACTTAGATTTTAATAGTGACTTCATAGAGTGATTCCATAAAATTATACAAGCGACAATATAATTTTCAATAGCGAAATAATAATATTTCAATACATGATTCAATTATGCAGGAATATACTCACAGAATTGAGAATTCTAAAATGAGAAATGATTCGAGCTTCATAATGCGCTATGTGGGACATGATATTTAAAAACAAATTATTGAGCTACTTGGTAATACAATAAAAATCGCGTAATTATTAATGTCGGGAAGCAAAATATTTTTTTTGGATGTTGGTTCCACGAAATAACCATATATAGTATTTCAATATGTTTAATCAAAACTAAATAAAGAAATTGATATTTGTAAAATTAAGTTTCTTCGGGTTGGAAATTTTATTGACTAAGATTCCCCAACTTTATTATTAATTTATTTTTCAAACTGAATCCTGATATTCAATATTTGTATGGACTCATAATTTAAATTTAATGTAGGTGTCTAAAAAACTAAGTCAAAGTAAAATGATGTTATATTAACATTTTGAAAAAAAAATTTATTCACCGTTTAGTTTTGGTTTAAATCACCCTCATAAATTCTACAATCAACATATTACAGGTACACACAAGAATAGTAATTTCACTAAACTTTTCATTATGTAAAAAAACGAAGTGATATGTCTAAAAAACTAAGTCAGTGTAAAATTATATTATATTAACATTGTGACAAAAAAATTATTCACCTTTTAGTTCTGGTCAAAATAGCTCTCTAAAATTTTGCAATTAACATTACAGGAAAAGTTGTAATTTGACCACACTTAATTTTTTTTAGATAAACATCGAGCGATTTGTTTAAAAAACTAAGTCCATGTACAACGATGTTGTATTAAGATTTGTAAAAAAATAGTTACTGTTCAGTTTTGTTAAAAATCACTCTCAAAATTTGTACAATTAACATTATAGGAAAAGTAAGTTTCAGCACATTTCATTTTATTTGAAAAACGCAAAAATTATTTTTTTTATGAACTTTTCAAATTATGTTATATATTGAACAGATGGGAAAGAAACAAAAAGTTTTATAATTTTTGGAACTTGCTGTTGCACAACAATTATCTTAATACTGATTAATGCTGCCAATATCTCACATCAATTTTCTCCAAATTATTCAAATTAATATGAAATATTTCAAATTATTATTCAAGAAATTTGTATTCTTTTCAGTCTGTAATATAATAGTCAGCCCTTTGCAAGCATGTTTTGTATCGAACAAATCCTTACATGAAATTAACTCTTGAGTGAAAAGACGCACAATAGGTTATTTGACAACATCGAAAATATACCACAATTCGTGGTGATCCTATCAGGTTGTAATCTAGGTAAGCATATTGCTTTTCAAATTCGAAAGAATAAGTTTATATTTTGTAAAAAAAAACGTAAAGAAATCACACAATTTTTTTAAATTCAATCAGCGTCTCAAACGTCCTGTTATTGGTTAAAAGTCAAATGACGTCGCATGCGAGTAAAATACATTCATACCAAAATTTTATGTTCATATTCTTTTGGTCTGTAATGGATAATATTTAAAACACAAATGTTACTTACATCGAAATGATCTTCACACATAAAGTCATTTGAGTGAGATATAATGCTTTTTGGATCTCTTCGGGCTAATTGCAGTCACTTTTTTTGTCTCGAGGATTCATTGGCACTGAAACTAACACTTTGTGTGGATGTTTTATAGACGTATTTATACATTGTGGCACTACACAATATTTATACACCATTTTAATATGAAAATAAATAATAATCCCCTTCAGCAGGCAGTACTGTTTATGTTTACATTGTGTGTGACGTCACAATAGCCGCCATTACAGAAATTACGTTTTTAGTGCGAGTTCGAAAATTCAAACTTTAAAAATCTATTTTATTAGTATTGTGGAAATGTTAAAAAAAATTCTTAGCCATTTTAAAAAGTTTCCCTTAAATGAAAGCTTCCATAAAGTAATACAAGAGGCTGATAAAGCACTAAGGAAAACATTAGAGACGGGGGGCTGATGGAAGACATCACACAATAATTGCCAACGAGGTTTATAAATGAAAAATAATAAATTACACTCAAATTGGGGTAGATGGATTAAATTAAATTATAGAGTTTCTTGTTCAGTTACGGAAACCTAAAAATTGAGATTACTTGAATCAAAACTAACCTTAATTTTATGTACAATTTTTTCACAAAATGGACCAGGAGTAATTTACTGAGTTTATCTAAAATAGAACTAATGAAACATAGTAAAGATCATAAATCTAAAAATGAGTGATGAGGTGATGCAAACTTTGCAGAATTGATTTATGTAATGAGATTGATGCTTTAAAACCGCATTTTTTAATTCAACAGCTGAATGAAGTTTTGCGGAATATTTTATCAAGTGATCTAATCTCAACATTCTTTAATTTCAACGGCTGAATTAACTGAACAATATTTTGCAGTATATTTTCTCAAATTATCTAATCTCAACATTCTCAAATATGGCAACAGCATTAGGGGAATTGCTTATAAAAGTGTGTTAAATCAAGCAGGCTTCTACAGGTTCCTGAGTACAACATAAGGTAATTATAATCAATACTATTTTTGTATTGCTCTTGTGACTCTTAATTTAGCATTAGTGCAAGGATTAAGAGTGATCTAGTGCACACTAAAAGATACCATATGGGATTAATCAAAGTGTTTAGGTGATTATTCTGGTTTTGAATATTATGTGAGTATAATTTCATAGAAAGGAAAATCGATTTCACTAGTAATGCAACTCTTTTTTTCATGAAACTTCTTTTTACAGTAATGAAAAGTTTAAATGTGCCTTATTATAAACCGTTGAAAATAAAAAAATTTTTATTATTGAAAAATAAATTATTTCTTCGTAAATAAAATATTTTAGATTATTTTTGTCTTATATCTTCTAAACGGATTCAAAAAAGAATCTTCCTACACCAATTAATCAACTCTATAACTGGCATAAATTGCATTTGGGGAAGTTACGTTTTCTGAATTATAAGTTATAAAATATCACTTAAAATAAACCATGATACAACAAATATTAAACGATTAAACCATTCTTGCCACTGAAAGTAAAATTTTGGATAACATATATATACTCGTACAATTAAATTAGTTATTTTCATACATTTTGTTTCTTTACATTTCTAGTTTAAAAATTTAAATATTTTTGATGCAAATCTGTAATCATAAAGGTTAATTCAGTCTGATAGATGGCTAATTTAAATATTTCGGTGCTCTTTCTCTATACATCTAGTTAGTACCTACCAGAAAACATCAGCTTTTAGTGCATACCAGCTGCTGCAAATGTTTATTTGAAAAAAGTAACAAAATACTTTTAATAACTATTCATATAATCAAGTTGTAATGTTTTTAGTTTTGAGATTTATGTATAATGTAACCTGAAAATGAATTACAAATTAGTAAATGACGCCAGATTTCAATATGTGGCCATATTATCAGCAGGATTGGATGATATAGCCAATTTCTATTAAGGTGATATAGCCATAGTTATTCAAATACCTAGTCTGTGTGTATGTTTTCACAAAAACTATAAATTAATTTGAGTCAGCTTCACAGTAAGGGAACATGACCATTCATCGTGCCTCCATTATTGTTCTTATTCGTTAGGGAAGAATTACAAGAAATATTTGGTCGTGTCCCCTAGATTCATATGTTGTAAGTTGTAATGTTTTTAGTTTTGAGATTTATGTATAATGTAACCTGAAAATGAATTACAAATTAGTAAATGACGCCAGATTTTAATATGTGGCCATATTATCAGCAGGATTGGATGATATAGCCAATTTCTATTAAGGTGATATAGCCATAGTTATTCAAATAGCTAGTCTGTGTGTATGTTTTCACAAAAAATATAAATTAATTTGAGTCAGCTTCACAGTAAGGGAACATGACCATTCATCGTGCCTCCATTATTGTTCTTATTCGTTAGGGAAGAATTACAAGAAATATTTGGTCGTGTCCCCTAGATTCATATGTCTAGTACTATAACAGTTTAGTACAGTTACAAAGAGTTAAACGAGTGGCTATGCTACCCACAATTTATCATTAATTGAGTGACCATTTCATCTGCATAAATCCAATAAGAGGCCAATAACAAGATTTTACTTTTTAATTCATATTTCATAAATAAAATAAAGCATTAAACACCTTTTAATTTTAAGCTTCAAAATGGCTTCTTGAATTGAAAAAAACTAAATGAAGGGAAGAAATTCAAGATTGTACTCGGGTGCATAGCCGGCTAGTGGTGGGCCTGACTTGATTATAGCACTGTTAGCAATCAACAATAAGTACTATCCACTGATATTGAAAAAAAGCAGCTGAACTCGTTTGCGGAATAACTTAACCAACTTGGCATTTCAATATTATGTATAAATTTTAGATAAGGATAATCAAAATAACCTACTGCTTTTTATGGAATGAATTTTTTAATAGTTATATTTAAGTTGTTGACATGCCATTAAGTTTATTTTCATCAGATGATAAACAAAGATTCAAGATAAATTGTGAGTTTTTTCACTACATATAGTACTGACGAAAATTTAACAGAAACATAAGATATTATCTCTATATTCTTGAAATTGTTACCTACTTGAAGTTTTCTAATTCATTCCTTTATTTTACCCATGTAAAGTGTAACCGAGATAGAATTTAAAAAATCAATGAAAAAATATGTTACTTTTTTAAGTTGTCAGCAACGCAGGTTATTAATGTCTAAATGTCTAATTAATATGTCTGTTTATTAATTAAACAATTTTTCAAAAGCAATTTCAATGAGTATATCATAAATAAATAATATACCTAAAAAAATTTAATAAAGCATCTTGAAAAAACAGCTTAGATGTTTCTTGTAACAAGTTATTGGCAATCAAAAATGTGACTTTACCCAACAGTGAATAATCCTGTTAAAAATGGTTGTAAATGTTCAGTAAGCCACAAAATGAAAGGGTATTGCTCATATTTTAAGGTGCAGTTAAAATATTCTTTTTGAATGATTTAACTCCATACAACATTTTGAAGTTGATCTGAATCTCTATAAAAAATATGAAACTCTGTAAGAGAAAAAAAAGATTCTTGGAACGCATTGAAAACTATAAAATTAATTCTTTTTTAATTGGACAATTTTAGTTTTTTAATTATAAAGTTACCACTATTTAAAGGTGATAAAATATGGAATTACTTCCATATTACTTCCTTAGGCGCACCTTGAGAGTAACTCAGAATTTTTTTTGGATGGAAGTAACATTCAGTAAAATCTATAGTTTGCCTACGCAATTTCCGATATTTGAAAGCATCAACTAACTATGGAATTTCTTGACTATATGCATTGTGTTATATGCACATATATATTTGAAGTAAAACTTGTTTAAGTGCGACTTGAGAGTAACTCAAATATTTTTTCAGATGGAAATAACGGTCAGCACAATCTATAGTTTGTTTATGCTGTTTCTGGTATTTGAAAGCGTCAAGTGACATAACATTTCGTGAGTACTTGTGTTATACACAGTCTATATAACCAAGTTATATATACTTAAAAATTAGTTTTTTTCAATTTTTATAAAGTTTAATACTAATAATTATTTTGTTTGAAAGATTATACTAGCGAGATGTTTCCATATAAATATGGTGATGATCTGATGAATAAGTCTGGCTATGAACAATGGAATTCCATAATAGATGGTAGAAAATTAACCATGATTCAAGATATTTGCTACTGATAGTTGTTACTTTGCGAAATAACTACACCATCGACTAGGTCAGGGTCTGATTACGAGTTTTGGAGATGAACAATGGCACTTCTTAACAGTTGGTGCTAAATCAATCGTGATTCAAGATATTTGCTATTGATAGTTGTTAATTTGCTAAATAACTTCACCATCGACTAAGTCAGGGTCTGGAGTCAGGGATTTACTACCATCTTATTGGATGGTAGTAAATCAGCCGTGATTCAACATATTTGCTACTAGCAGTGCTACTTGCAAAATAATTACACTATCGACCAGGTCAGAGTCCGATGATGAGCTTTGGAGATGAACAATGGAACTCCTTAACAGATGGTAGTAAATCAATTGTGATTCAAGATATTTGCTACTTATAGTTGTTATCTTGCAAAATAACTTCACCATCGACCAGGTCATGGTCTGATTGTGAGTTCTGGAGATGAAGAACTGAACTTATTAAAGGGTTGTAGCAAATCAACTGTGATTCAAGATAGTTGCTACTGATCGTTGTTACTTTGCAAAATAACTTCCCATCGAACAGTTAGGGCTTAATGACGAGTCCTGGGGAAGAACAACGGACTTCCTATACGGATGGTAGTAAATCAAACATGATTCAAGATATTCGTTACTGTTAGCTGTTTATGTGCAAAATAAATACACTATCGACCAGGTCAGGGTCTGATGAGAGTTCTGGAGATGAATAATGTAACTTCTTAACATATGGTTGTAAATTAACCGGGATTCAGGATTTTGGCCACTGGTAGTAATTACTTTGCAAAATAACTAAACCATCGACCAGGTCAGGTCCTGATGATGAGCTCTGGAAATGAACAATGTATTTCCTTAACGGACGGGAGTATATCAACCGTGATTCAAGATATTTGCTATTGGTAACTATTACTTTGCATAGTAACTACTCATTCGACCATATAATACTTGCTACGACCGTCAAAGAAATTTTATTTCAACCGCGCATAAAGGTTATACGAACTCATAATTTATTTAAAATTTTCGGCTTTTGTTTCATTTTATTGAGTGTTAAAATTATAAAAACTTCCGTAGCCCGACACGAAAAAATTAATTTATTCAAAAGAAACTTCGATATTTTTTAGAGAATTCTTCAATGTTTCACTATTAAATATAAAAATAAAACAGCATAATAGCTCCGTTTATGTATTTTTATTGGGTAATTTAGTAAAAAAATAGTTTCTTAATTACATTCTTCCACTATGAGTCCAATAAAATTTACATTACAAAGTAGGTCAATTTACATTACATCCCAGTTAAAAACTAGACATAATTATAAAAATTAACTGAACTAAGTTGTAATGTTTCTGTACTTAAAATATAACATGAAATCCCTTACTACATTAATCCCACAGAATTAAGTTGATCTAAGTGGTATCATAAGACTTATAAGTAGTCCTAAACTTTTAAAGTCTATGCGTAAGGCGGGAAGGTGGGATAGGCAGTATCCAAATTATATTTGCCATCATCTCGGCGAGTTTTGGTCACAATGGAGAAACGAACACCTTCTGCGGAGAGCGGACAGGTGGAGTCAGCGCGTGTAACGAAGCAGAGCGTGTAGAGTGCCATTTCAAGTTCAGGCGATGTACCCACAAACATTGTGTCATCAGGTCTGTCTTTTTCGCTGAGTGTGAAGTGGAATTTCATAATTGTCCCTTTCTGAAAATTAATGAAAAATATTATTGTTATGCTTACCTATAGTTGAGTTTATTGTTTAATGTAAGCTTTGTTTCCTTATTTAAATTTAAACAGAAGATTTTTTAAATTATATCGAATTCCGTCTCACAGAGATGGGAGGGACTCTGGGTGGGAGGGATGACCACATGGGCTACTAGGAGGGAGGGTGGGTTAAGTATTATTTTCAAGTAACTATTTTCTCTCTCTTTATATATAAAGTATAAATTACCATAGCGATTACTAAAAATTTTAATAAATGTACGTAAAAATATTTGAATTTTGGAAATATTATTCCCATTTAACATGAAAAGTTATGTTATGGATGTAGGGAGGGATCAAGCTGAATGTCTCTGTAATGTTACGTGGAGGCGGGGGGGGGGGGGGGGGGGTAAAATAATGAGAGAAAAAACGTTACCTGGTTTACGAACAACCCCTTACATTAATAAGTTAAATAGTAACAGTTTATAAATGGTTTGCAAAAAAGGGTAAACCCAAAATACAAAATGTCAATAAATATAAATTTCGTTGAATAGCTATTTTATTGATATAACGATTTACCATTGATTTGTATTAACTTATTTGATTCGTTGATCGTAATAACATGATATTGTTTATTGGCGGACGCGCTATTCGGAATTCATCCTTTCGGCGTACCTCTTATGCCCGTATGCATCACACACTGTCAGGATTCTCAGTCGGATTAACTGTCACATAAAAATTAGTGTCACATAAAAACATATATTATTGACTGTGCAATAGGATACGGTCGGTAAAGTAGACTCTTGTTCCGACCGACTGACAGTTAATGAGAAACGGAAATACGTTTTTAATTGTCATTAAGTCTGACTGACAATCTTGACCATGTGTGGTGCATATGAGCGTTAATGGATGCGCTAATAATATTGACTACATTCACAATCATACCACCGCGCCAAAGAATAATAACTATTACTGCGTATAGTGTAATAGTAAGTATGACCACGCCATGTCTAGGAGAGACATCTGTGTATATTTATAATCGTATTTAAAATTGAAATATGATCATCTTTGTATATTTATAACTATTTAAACTTAAAATATGAAAAATAACTTCCGTCAAGTTGCTGCGCTCTTACGGTAATTTCACTACCCCAAAGAATAGAGAAACAGAAAAATTAAAAAAAAAAATGGTGTGTGTAGTTGCCGTAAGTGGGAAGTGTAACTTTTTTGCTTTTGTGTATATGCGTATGAGTTTGTAAACATATAATATGATTATTGCTTGTAATCCACTCCCGAACAATATTTATGTGTAGAACAATACGAATTGTTACAAATGAAACATAAGGTTTTAATATTAAATAAATAATACATTTTTTTACAAATTATGTCCAGCAGAGACGTCTAATGCAAACGTTTCATACAATTGAGACATTTTCAAAAGATAATGCGTTTTGTCATGTCATATTAATAAAGAATATAATGTAGGTATTAAGTATAGCATTTATCATTATCACCATCTATGATGAAAACGCTATTTTAATGTTACGCAATGTTAGCTAACGTTTTTCTCTGCTAAATACAATCACAAAGAAACATAAAAAGCACACCTTTTGTATTTTTATTTTTAATGAAACAAAATTCAATTTTCTATTAGACACATGATAACCTAAGTACCTATAGACATATAGGTTATATAATATATAAGTAGAGTTAGCATTCGTATAGGAACGTGGAACCATTTTGCTATCTTAGCACCCTGTTCTACCGATTTCTTTGTATTGGTGGTTAGCGGTACCAAGAGTTAAAAGGTAAATAACATTGCGTTAAAAGGTAAATAACATTATGTATCATACGGGTGTTTTAGTCTCGACGTGGTATCCAACTTCCCCCAAAGAATGGTTTCACGTTTGAACTAAAACAATACAAAATAAAACTGCAAGAATCGTTCTATTTCGTTCATACGATAGTTTCAGTCAACCATATATTAAGTATAATATCATCTGTATCGTAAACTACACCTTTACTCATTCCATACGTTGCTAAGGGTAGACTGGTAGAGTTTTGAACAGTTTGGAGATACAACACGTCGCGTCACTCGATCGAAATTGTAGGTGATTTTGACATTTCACTTGGTGATGGTGCCCTTTGGAACGTTGGACTGTTCGTCAGTGGTCTCTAAACTGTTTGGAAATAGATAGCACCGCGCCACATACTAAAAATGTAGGTGATATACACCCGTATACACCACAAACTGTTAAGACTCTCAGTCGGATTTACTGACAGTTAAAAACGTATTTTGTATGGATACATTAGAAATTGGACCGCGAAATAGGGTACGGTAGATAAAGTAGACTCTTGTTCCGACTCGACTGACAATGAGAATCAGAACTATGTTTTTAATTGTCAGTAAATCCGACTGATAGTCTTGACCGTGTGTTAGACATACGGGCGTTAGACATACACGAACGGAGTGTGCGATCGCAATATTTGGAGTGCTGTTAGGTACTTAATAAAAAGTATCTTTGGAATGGATAGGGTGCAGTTTGCGCCACATATGATATTACATTAAATAAATGATTAACTCAAGCTACTGTGTGAGTGAAATATAATGATCCTTGCAATTGTATTTAATAATGTTTTAGTCTCAACTTGACATTATTATTTGAAGAATATGAACGTTGATGCTAAAACAGCCGTATGATACACAATTTTATTTACTTAGATTAAAACTAAAAGGGAAGATACGGTACGCTTTAACAGCGCGCGGTCATCATAAACCAGGTCCAATGGACCTGGTTGTGTTTTGTTCAATTCAGTCGTACGCAGACCGGTGGTTCGCATAGATATGGGGTTCTTGAAATTAAAATTGCCAATATTTTTAGTAAAATCGATCCAAAAACGCCTTCTAGTGTTTTTACTACATGTATTAACCATTCACAAAACAAAAACAGGATACACGGAGTTACTTTCATGCGTAATTATATAAGAATGTTATAGGTTTTCAAAAAATTTTTTTTTCATTACCGTCATGTTTGAATGACAGCAGCATGCGCATGCGCTGCACCGTGAGAAGCTACGATACTAGCAGTGTGTTCGGTGCAAATTGTCAACTGCTGTTAATACTTTGATTCGCTCGCGCTACAGTCACAATGCATCGCTTTGTCTCTTTCGGTTAATTTTACATCTAGGCAATTTGTGTTTGTAGCTTCAGAGTTTGTGTGTGCGTAGTTGTACCTATGCCCGTTTTGTTTTTACATAAAGTAAGAGTGTATATATCTTTCCCTTTTTGTTTTAATCTAAGGTTATTTACCTATAATGCATTCGTAATAATATTTCTAGGTTCTGCTAGCCAATAACACGGAAAAATGGATAAAACAGCGTGCCAAGATAACAAAATGGTGCCACATTCCTATACAAATGCTACCTCTACTTATAACCTATATAGTTTTATTAAGTTTAAAATAAAAATAATCGTCAGTCGTAATATAAAGTATTCCAACAGTTTGTACAACATTTTTTTATTTATATTTTTTTTTCTTTTAGTTTTTTAGAATAAAAATTGAAATGTCGTTAATTTATTATGAATTTATCAGGTGACATTGAATTAAATTAGTCTATTAGAAGGTATATAATAATTAACTGCAAATTTTGGAATAAATTTGAATTTTAGTCTTGTGGTTTTTCTACAATAGGTCTCTTAAATGGTCGATCGTTTAAGAAATCGTTAAGGGGAAAATAGAAAAAATTAGCAAATTAATTTGTACTGCGATCTGTACCATGCCATTCAGATATTATTGTAATAGAGCAGTGCATCCTTTCATTTAGTCTTGTTGATGCTCTTCGAAAAAAATGGTAAGCGTTTTGCGTAGGTATTACTAAGTATCTAAAAATCTTTTTACAGATACGTCCATAACCTTTCAGGGTTCATTGATGGTCACTGGAATTATCGTACTATGGTTCGCATTTTACTGGACTTTTTCAGGCAGTAAAATGCCGCGAAAGTGTTATGCGTGCCTAACGTAAATAGTAAACTGTACTATGAATAAACCTGTTATGTACATAGGTGTCCACAGAACCTGAAAGTGAAATTCGCATTGGTAATGCGAATTTTACTTTCGGGTTATACAGTTTTTTTTTCTTTCAGGCATATTGTTTTGCCTACCGACTGAGAAGAACTCATCCACAATCATAGTTCACATAGTTATATAAAGCTCTTTCTGTTACTGGGACCATATATTGTTTCAGTAGTTAAGCTTTTAAGGTATTTTGCGTTAAGTTCTTTTATCAAAAGTAATTTTTGAATATGAAATCTTTACATTGCATAACACTATCGGCAATTGTATAAATATGCATTATTAATGAAAATCGATAAAACTACAAATAGTTTTTCTAAATTTCTTGGTTTTCAGCCGAACGCAGTGTAATATTGTTTACTATTATATAACGGTTATATCTAAGGGCAAGTATAAATGAAAGTAGAGTATGTTCCTGTCAGTCCGTTGTGTTACTAAAACTCGAATTTAAAGGAAAAAACAGATTTTAAAGCTCCACAGTAATTACAAAGCATGTAAAAAAAATTCAATGCTGTTGTTCAATATTGCAATGTCTCCCATGTTCTGTTCGCTGTATAATTCTTAATTTTAACCAGTTTGCTTGGAATGAGGTAAAACTTGGAAAAGTTGGACGGAGACGTAAGCGTTGGAGGAGTCAAAATTATAAATCTGTGCTGTGGAAGTGAAGCAACAATGGGGGTTGTACTAAACAGAAAAATTCGGCTCGAAACTGGGTTCTTTTTAAGCATATTCGAAAGAGGGAATACGAAAATATATAAAGCAAGTAAATTAGAGTCCACTGCAGCATACAATTTTGAAAAATAGAAAATTTTCTTTATCTGAATAGCAAAATTATTAACAAATAGGAGGTTAAAGTACGAAGTAGCAAAAAATGCTAAGTTTCAGGTTCATGGGACATGAAAAGATAAAAATGTCAGATTTAAAACGGAGAATAGATTTTGCGAACATCGTGATTCTCCTTTTCTCCTGACAATGTCAAAGCATGTAGAAGAATGTTAGAGATTCCTTGGATACCACAAAAGATTAGCATACTAAATCTTTGAGAATTCAAAATTTCAACGAGTCTACTACTATCCTTCGTTTGCATTCAAGCGATTCTAGAATATCTTTATATTGCCAGAAAAAGCAGTTACAATCTAGAAATATTAATGGTCACTGACAAGGGGAATAAGAAAGAGCACAAGAATGAAGTTTAATATTAGTCTGACTAAATCGGTACCATTTCCATTCCGAACAACTTCACACTTATACCACCATCCGCGATATTATGAAGACTGCCGAAAACAAGACTCTCTGACGCAATAGCGAATTAAGAAGTTTTCTATTTAGGAGGTTACAGACCTTAACACTAAGGAGAACGACTGAGAAACTCACGAAAGAAGGAATTATAATGTTTGTTCTCACTCGAGAGGTAGGAACGATTAAAGGTGGAAAAAAAATAGATGATTGGGCAATCATGTGCTGTATAGCGGAGACATTCACGCAGAGCAAAAATAAACATGTTCATTTTTTATAAACTTCTTCAATGTCACTATCTAGAATCATTTCATCTGAATTATAAACATTTATATAGTTATCGTACTATGTAGTTTGGTTTTTAACCTTTAACCTCAATAGTACAAGACCTTAGTTTCAAGGCTACTTTACTGCTCTGTTGTAATACGATAACAGCATTGAATATAGATAAAAATATGTCGGAGTCTTACCCCGTTCAGATTCAGAGAATCCATGTATCCTAAGTAGTTGGCTTTGTTGATCGATTCCCTGTTGGCAAAGTAGACCCAGTTGTGTAGACCTGTGGAATAAGATATCTTATACATTATCACGAATTTGTGCCCACTGTATATGTAAATTCGACATCAAATGTTGTTAGGATTTTGTTGTTAATTTGGTATAGCAATTCCAGTTATAATTAGTATCAATATACCCATTCTTCATATTACATCAACGTTAACAGAAGGGTGAGGCGTCCTGTAGTGTAAGCATAACGAACGCCGCGTGGCATCGTCCAAGAGGTAAGACGCGACGCGGCGAATATTATATTTGGCTTTGTTTGTTAAGCGATGTTTTTCACAGAAAGAAAAATTGATTACGCTGATAATTCCGTGTTCTTCCTAATTTTTTTTGTCATGGAAATTCTATTCAAGATAATGAAATAATTTAATGTAATAATGAAAATCTTGAAAATTATAAATATTTTGAAGTAGAAAAATAAGTTATTTTCTGGTAATAAAAGCTTGTTGTGGATTATTTTTGTCCTATATTTTTGAGAGAAAAAAAAATAGTTTGCTTGCCAATTAACCAACCATCTTACATAACAAGCGACGTAAGTGTATGTATGTATGTATGTATATATATATATATATATATATATATATATATATATATAATATATATATATATATATATATACATACATACATATATATATATATATATATATATATATATATATATATATATACATTTATTGAAAGGAAAAAAAGAAAAGTTCCTTGCTGGTCACATATTATAAAATAAAACAAAAGTTTCTAATCAAGTCACTAAATCGCAAATTTGCATATGCTCTCGACGTGTGAAAAAGTTATGATAAATTTAATTTGCAGATAAAGATTCTTTATATTTACACGCTGCCTTCTTGCTAGTTTTATAAAAGAAAATTGTGTAAGATATAAAGTGTAATAAAGGTATTTTAAATTTTTCTACGGATTAAGATTTATGTTTTTTAGCAAGTAGGTAACTCGTAAATAACTTCTTTGTCTGTAGATTTTATTGTAAAGAAATACAGTGTTTTTTTCTGTATTGTCCAACAAAAATGTACATTACCCAAAACCTCTTTGAATTTTAGTTCAGATAAGAAAACATTCTCAAAAGCGCAGCTGCATTTGCAAACTCCGATCCAATCGCGTGAGTACTTTTCGAACCAGATTTTCTTCAGTAAATCTACTTGGCTGGAGATATCGCGCAGTTCGGGAATTCCTGTGGAATATTAATAAGCATTTTCTGATATATATGAGTAAAAAATAAATATTACAGTACATAATAATATTGGAATCCTAACAGCGTGTATACTTTCAGTAAGTTTCCATTTATTTTCGGTGTCGATATGATTAACTAATGATGGGATAATTTTATAACACAGTTAGTTGAGAGTATAAATATGAACAATCATCTAGTTACCGTTATTAATACGTTGGTAATCTTCAATGTCAATCGTTAATAAAGGCTAAGAAAAAAAGCAAGGAAAGTATAGCAGAACAATTGAAGCCACTGTGCTGGAAAACTTGAAAAAGACCGAAAAACTTGTATAGGAAGATGCTAATAGGAGTAAAAATGTTAGCAGGGATGATTAATATACCCGTTGGGATCATACATACTGTTCTTCATAATCATCTTAACTTATGACAGTTAGTGTGAGATAGGTCCCTCGAGCACTCTTGAGGATTCAAAAACAATTGCGTGTTGATTGTTATAAGGGGTTTCTAGAAGCATATAGTGAAGATCCTTTCAGTATTTTAGATATAACTGTAACTGGTGACGATACGTAAGTTCACCATTACGATCATGAAAAAATTTGAATCCATGCTGTGGCATAGAAAATAGGCATAGACACTCCGCCAGAATAATCATTGTCACCGTTGTTTGGTGTTACAAAGGAATTTTGATAATTAAATACGAAACGAAAGGTAAAACCATAGATAGGCCATCCTATGTCGCTACATAGCATGATCTAAGAGTAGCAATTAGAGAGAAGAGAAGACAAGACATCGGAATTATTTGATAAATTTAAAAGAATTCCCACTATTTGTTACCCTGTTTTTAAAAATACCAAAAATACAACTTTCTAATTCTGGTAATTATTGCGTTAAAATGAGAAATAATAGCCAATAATTAGCTACGACTAACAGGTACATATTAGTTGATTCCTTCTTTCACATTAATATTTTATTGACGTTTCGATTTTTACATGATTTGGAAAGAAAACGTAACAAATACTTACGTATCTATTAATAAATATTCGTAATTTAGTGTGGCAAAATTAAATTGTACGAACGTTAAATTTATTATTTTACCATTTCCATTAAATGGAAATGGTAAAATTATGATGTATTTGGATAAAATTCTGTGTAGATACAGTCTTTTACCCAAAGACGTTATACCTGTTATAAAGGTGTCTCAGAATATTTATCGTTTTTTATTTGACAGTTTCGCGTGAAATGTAGGTAGGGGGGGGGGGAGTGATCGTAAAGCAAATTTTGCAAGCTTGTTTAGTTTAGTAACGATGGATCGTTTCACGGGACCGCAGCGCGCATTTGCCTGGGAGCGTTTTATAAAAACAACGGTTCATACACTTTTGTTCAGCATCTCTACAGGACACGTTTTAATTTAACGTAAATGCGAAATGTGCCAAGTGCAAATTTAATCAAGCATTGGGTACGTAAGTTTGAAGAGACTGGAAACACAATGCCAGGTAAATCAACTGGACGTAAAAAAACATTGAAAACTAGCATGAATGTCGAACGCGTTCACCAGTCTGTAACGGAAGATCAACGACAGTCACTACGGTTGCACGCAGCTTCTCTTAATTTGAACAAATCCACAGTTCATCGAATTATTAGCAAAGATTTACATTTTCACGTTCAAGAAATGAAGCTCGATGATTCTGCTAAACGGATTGAATTCTGCAGGATAATAAAAAGTCGGTTTACGAGTTTCAATGGTCTCCTATGAACAAATTTTCACATCAATGGCCACGTGATTAAGCAAAATTGCAGGTACTGGGCTTCTGATAATCCGCAAGAATTGCATCGGAAACCATTACACTCACCGAAAGTTGTCGTTTGGGCTACCATATCAAGTCAAGGAATTATCGGCCTTTACTTTTTTAAGGATGGTCGTGGTCGTGCTCAGGCAGTTAATTCAGATCGATATTGCCACATGATCCGGAATTTTCTGACTACAGAAATGCACAACCACTTGCCACCGATTGACTACAACCGCAACACATTTTCCAGCAAGATGGAGCCACTTCCTATATCACAAATGACTCATTAGCTGCTCTTCACGATTTATTTCCTGAAAGAGTGATAAGTCGCCGAGGAGACATTAACTGGCCACCGATAAGCCCTGACCGAACGCCTGCTGATTATTTCGTTTTGGGGCTCTACAAGTCTACAACCTACTGCTACCCAATCTGAATGTTTTAAAGCTAAAAATCACAGACGAAATGGACGCCATTCCAAGAGCGATGCTTAAGCGCGTTACTGAGAATTTTAATTCTAGATTAAATGAGTGTGAAGGAGTTGTTGGTGCGAAAGTGGATGGTGCGCATTTACAAACGTTTGTTTTTCATGAATAAAAATTTCAAAACTGTTCTTTAATTTAACAGTAAATTAAACGAGTTAGAGCGAATTCTGATGTTTTTTTTTAAATACCAAAAACGAAAAATAATCTGTGACACCTTTACGTATGATACATACGTCATTAGCACTTAAATATATAATAAAAATAATTATCAAACAGTTGTGGTTTCGTCTTCAATACCATTGTTTCTTTTATGTTTGTGCTTTCTCGACTCTCTATCTCTTTTATCATAATTTGCGCATGGCGCTATAATTTTTTATTTGTTTTATATAAGTAAAACCTATTTATTGAATGCAATGCAATTTTTTTTTAAAAGTAAGTTAATTCGATATAATTTTATTTTATTTCCATGCACATCCATAAAATTTTCTGTATGTACACATGCGTGTATATAAACGATTCGTACATAAGAACGTCTTAGTGGTTTTATGCTGTTTTTTTTTAATCTTGTATTCTGGTTTTTTAAATTTTTTTTAAATTACCAAATAAATTAGTATTTTTTCTACTGATTGAAAACAATATCGAACGAAATGATAAAATAAATATCAATAAATCATTAATTTTAGTCAAAAAGCCTGAGGTATATAACATATATAATAATAAATATAACTACAAAAATTACTGAACAAAATATACAATATTATAATTTAGGAAAAATATTGAATAAAACGTACCTTTCTCAACAAAATAGTTCATTAGGTATCTCATAACAGGTGTAGCTAGAATTGAGTGTAAGAAGTTGTTTTGTTCATTGTCTTCCTGAATAAAGAAAAAAAAATTTTAATTCATGAAGTAAACTGCTTCGAGACAATTTAAATAAAAATTATTAAAAATTAAAAATTGTCAATGACGGATTAATCATTCTGAAATTGTCTGCTTAATTATTTTAAAAAGTTTACAATTTAATACAAAAAGAAGAATTATCACATTTCTAAATATACAAAATCTGCGCATATATATATATATATATATATATATATATATATATATATATAGTATATAAATAAACAATTGCCAATGTCCTGGCAATCGCAACGTATGTAAAAATATTTCACACTATTTTAATTCAATGACTATTTTCAAAATAATACTTACAGCGGGTAGTGAAAACTCAGGTCTCAAAACATTCTTGTGGAAATTATCTATTAGCGACACGAAATCTTTAATTGTTGGCATGTTCCATACATTTTGCGGGACGGTGAGGAGTCTGCAAGAACATAATTTCGAGAAAAGTTCACAAAATATTAAGTTAGGATGCATTTCCGTGACAATCCCTTGTATGTTTGTATATATACTTATAGTACTGTAATAAATTAAACAATGGCTTTCTGTTTATTTCCTTAACATTGTGATAAAATGTCTTCGGCCCTTTTATTGTAAACGAAGATAATTTTAACCAATTTCAAAATACAAGGTCTTTTGTTTGACTTTTGCTCTTGTGGAGTACCGAGAATAACTAGTTAAATATAAAATGGACTTGATTAACAAAAGAAAATGCTCGCAGCTAAGATCATGAGGGGCAGTCGTTCAATATATTTAGACTTGCTGTGTTCGATATGCAACAAGGTATACCAGTGTTGTTTATAGCTAGCAAAAGTGATAAGGTAGTGCACATATGTGACGTGTTATTATCAAGCTTTTTATAATGGAAAACGTTAATCACCCGAGATTACGTGTGCTGTTCGACAATGAGGTCTTATCGAAATACAGTGTTTACTGAAATGCAGCTTAACTCTGGAAAAATTTGCAATCTCATTTAGGACTAAGTCCAGATTTTCCATTATGTACGAGTGTCTAGAAATGTGTTGCGAGGATACATTGAAGATGTGAATGGATTCGTGCGAATTTGCCTTTGGGTGTGATATACTACATTTTATAACACGAAAAACAATTAGACGATGTAAGTAATCGGAAGAAAATCTTAATGCGACAAAGAATTTTGGAAACAAATATTGTTTAGTTTAAATAGTATTTTATACATTTTCCTTCAAATCTATGCAGCATAATACTTACATTAGACCCAAAATGTCCTCAAAACCATTCTACATACTTTTACCTTTTTCAAAAGTTTTTGAGATTATAGTTAAATGAAGGAACCGAAAATGATGCATAGTTCCTTTAAAAGAACCTTGAGAATTTAAGTTGAAGATAGCTTAAATATATTTAAACTACCAGAAATTATGACACGGACAATGACCGACATCGCCATCTCGCACGCTGGCGTGTACGCTGTTGGTTGATAATATCATTTATTATTACTACTCTAACAGGTAAATGTAACAGCCCAAATCAATATTTAGACGCAAAGCACTGTATTTCAACTTATATACATTAACGTAAAAGTGTTACGATGTTATTACTAAAGTTACGTGCTGTTAGAAGTAGCTAAATTCATTTGACCTCTGCATTTCTTTATTCGCAGTTATTTTTTAAGAGGACACACACGCACACAAACGTCTTGGAGGTATGCATTTCGGAGTTACGTAATATAGTTACGGTCAGTTTTTATATTTACGAGTTGCGTAGATATTAAATCAGTAACAGTAATAACAGGAACGTAGCGAATGCTAGAAGAGCAATACTTGATGAGAGAGACTTTAGAAGTTTTCCGTCTGTGTGTCGTAGGGGTTTTTCTTAGATGCTATTTTACTTGGAAAAACATTGAAATTTTACACAGTTGTAGGAAATAGTGACGTAATTACAGAGTTGAAGTGTGAATAGTTTAATTTTATTTGGATAGGGGTCAGTTTTGGAAGATGGACGAAGGTGCAAACATTTTTTATGAGGTCATTGTGTCAAATGAAAGCTTAGTAAAGTGTGAGTTCAATATATTTAATATGTTGTAAAATGTTACTTTTGTTATAAAATTTTCCAAAGAAAAACTTAACAATTGCTACCATCACCCTACCTAAAAAATTTTGTCGTATAATTTGAAAACAATCAAATAAAAAAATCAAGGGGTATATTGGGGAAAATTTATCAGCATCGCATGTCCTTCTCCTCGTTGACAGTTTTCTGTTATAAAAATATTTATTTCAATATAAATTACAAATAAATCTAATTCAATAATTTTTGTAAATTAGTCATATAAAATTACCCAAATACGTCAATTTCCTTTTTTACATTTTCTGTATTTATCAAGCTGTTACGAATTTAACTAAGCATGTGCGAAGGCTATATACTCGAAGGTTGCGTTTAACATATAAACGAACGTTTAACATATGCGGGATACAGCTTCCACGTGTGCTTTGAGGCCTCTTTATGCCCAAACTATAGTATGTAAGGCTAATTGCACAATTCCGATTTGCATTTGGCCATTTTATCAAAGTTTTTATGAGTTAATTTATAACGCAAGCTTAGTTTTAATTAATTACTTAGTTTATTTATGTATTACTAATATAAAACTATATTTATATTTGGCGGACTTATTGTTATATAAGAAATCGTTTCCAGCCAACGCCGATGTTCAAAAATGAAAATTTACTAATTGTAAATTTTCATTGACTGTAAAAGTAATTTATGTAACTGTGTAAATTTATGTAAGTAATTTATGTATTGACTGTAGAAGTCATTTATGTTATGTAGACTGTAGAAGTCATTTATATGGCTACTCAATTACAAAATTTTCAAATTAGAATATACATTCATTAAAGTAAAAGCAGAAATACATCAAAAAAAGATAAATAAGTGAAAAATAAAACTACAAATATAAAAAAAAATGATTAATTACGTATTTTGACATTGTTCTTACAATTTACTCAAATTTAGAGACCATGGACATGAAGCTGCACTACGCAATCCGTTCCTCTGTAGGCGCAAAAATGAGAGTGAGGGAGAGAGACAGACAGTGAATTGTCAACGAACATTGTTATCTCTTTCATTGGGCTGCTGACGAAAGAGATATTGATATTCGTAGATAATTATTATCTCTCTCTCGTATTTGAGGCTAAAGAATGATACGAATCGTGTAGACGGACATTGCGTTACATGCGCTTTCCAGTACTTGTGTACATGCGCTTTCCAGTAACCGTGGGTGACATCTTGCTTTCAATGTTACGTTCAGCAAACGTTCATTAAAAGTTTTGTGTAAAGTTTGTTTCACTCTGGTTAGATTAATACATTTCGATGTAATAATGAAAACATATTTAGAGTTCATAATGTTAAGTTTGAAGTAGAATGAAACCCGTTTAGAAAACATAATCCGGATTTCGAAGTTAATACTGGTAAATTTAAAAAAAATCTGTATTTAGGTAGTTTAAAAGGAAATTATAAGTGTAGAACAATATCACTTATTGAGGTGTAGTCACAGTGTGGTACGGTGATGAGAGAAAATAATATATATTTATTTCAGAATTTCTACAATATAATTTTTAAGGAGAAAAATTACGGGTAGTTTTTTATTTAATTGAATTAAAAGTGACGAGAAGAAATAACTAAGGGGCTGTTATCTTTACTTTTTTGAAATTATACCTTCTAGAACCTACTTTTTTAAATGAATGAACATAATGTCTTTATACCTTAAGCTGATTTTCACATCTTTATTGGTATATTTAAACGTCAGTACTTATTTTCAAAACAATTTTATTAGAAGAATTTTATAATATTCTTTCGAAAGATCTATTTATTTAAATGTTCTTCTTAAAGCCTGATATATATATATATATATATATATATATATATATATATATATATATATATAATGGGAAATGCCATGCTTTTGTGGAGTATAACAAACGTTGTGGTCAACCCACTGGGCACATGATTTTATATTTAACGTAAGGTATTTTAATTGTATATATGTTATGATAATTTTAAAGGAAAATATATTGAAATTGTTCAGGAAAGCAGAAGAAAAAAAAATGTAATTAAATGTTTCTTTATGTACTCACGGTCCGGGAGAAACATCATTGGGCGAAACACTCGTGGTCTTCCCTTGCAAATTGATTGTGACCTGGTTGGCGACGTTATTGACATCAGACTTGAAGAGCTCTTCGCTAATTCTAATGAGATCAGCCTCGCTGGTAAGTTCACCGACGTGTCTCAAGCTCTGCTCATAGTTCCGCTTCTGAGCGAAGTTGTAGGCGTCACCGACGATCGATCCGATCTGCGCAATGTTATCGACGGCGGGTGAAGCTCCCGGGCCATTGTTGAAATGAGATGCGATGTTCGGTAGGAGGTTCGTGAAGATATTGTTGTCGGCCGCTGCCAGGCCGGTAGTCGCCACAATTAGAACGAATATCTGGAGCCGCTCAACCATGTTTGCGTGCGATCGTTGGACGCGGCGGTTGGACAATAGCAAAATGCGTATTTATTGCGCTTAAAGTCAGCAGGTTACCATTTATCGCCTGACCTTTCAATGTTATCAATCTGCCAAGACACAAATATTAGAGACGCGTGTGCTCGCAATGGTTGCGAGTATATTTTGATTGGCGTTGGAAGTATTTAACTCGTTTACATTGGAGTGGCGGGAAGGAGATGAAGTAATGGAGTTATGAGATCATCGTTCATTACAGCGTTATGTAGCCTCGCGCGCCATGATACGACTGGTATATGGAGAGGAACTAAACGGGTATATAAGCAACCTGTTGTACGTGTGGATACAGGTAAAGGCATATTAGTTTATTCCGCGAAACCTCATCGTTTGTATGACATCAGTCTTCTGTGTACGCTATAAAAATATTTGATACCTATGGTAAGTTGAACGTTGTGCATGGCATAGGAATGGTATGTTATTTTAAGCGTATTGTAACTTTTGTAGATTAGTTATTTATGTATTAGTGGTTTACATTATTTTCAATGGCAATACCTCTGCATGTTTCGATAAATCCTACAATTTGAATTTTTAATTTTAAATTTTATGTTCTGAAGGTAGTTTCAAAATATTGAGCCCAAAATCATGTAAAAAAAATAGGGTAAACAGTGGTAAAGTCTGAATAGAATAAGATAGAATTATATCCTTATAATTTTTTAAATTGGTCTGTGAAAGATTAATATTTGTATATATTTTAATAGCTGAACCCTTCAAGTGCCTAATTGTGAACGGAACCCTCATAATGCGAGTTCAACTCGTGGTTGACAGGTTTTTTAATCGTATTTCTGTCAACCTGATAGTGACATTACGGTATACGGAAAAAAATTCCTCATTTTCAATTTGAAACTGCTTTTCCGATTTTAACCTAAAACAATAGATACCTGCATTCTCTGTACTAAAACAGAAAACCTGAAATTTTTCCTGTTTTAATCTTTTAAGTTTTTCTCAATTTTTTTTAGAATATACTTTTATATTTTGAAGGCTTTTTCTTTTGGAAGCGGTACGGTTTTCTGTAACCTGAAATATATCGTTAATGGCTGCCGACGATACTATGAAACGAAATAACTTCGAAGGCAAACAGACACTTAGTTCAGTTTTGACGACGCTCTGAAAACGCACGAAGTATATATAAATAAATACGTACCTAGATATGTACCTACGGAAGTACAAATTCACAGACTCCGATGTGATTCGTGCTTATCTATTATCATTTTGGTCTAAAATACCCTCCTTCTCTGATTTTTGTGGATCCCCTTCTGAATTCACAAACAATAGTTTCATATCTTTGATAAAATTTAAAATAAATGAAAATTTCGAAAAATGAAACGCATTGACAGTTTCACTCAAATGGCGACCACATAGAAACAATAGTGACGTTGTTGGTATTTTTGTCGAGCCGTAAACAGGCATTTTTTGTTTCGTTATTTCATAATTTAGATTTGTTTGTTAAATTTTAGTTACGCGATTATTTTGGTGAGACGTTATTCTCTATATTTGGCTGCTGCATGGAATTTAGTTATATACTTCAATAATATAATTTTAGTTTCAAATAAAATTAATTGTTTTATTTTAAAACATGAAACGGCGAGAAATTACATAATAATAAGAAGAACACAGAACATGATGATTTATGTGTAATAAACATATGATTTGTCTATTTTTTACGTTAAAACATTCAAACGTAAAATATTGTTTCTATTTGTCTATTTTTTACGTTGAAACATTCAAACGTTAAAATATTGTTTCTATTTGTTTATTTTTTACGTTAAAGAATTCAGTTATATTTATAACAAAGGTCAGTGATTAAACTTTACATTTACCACTTTGACACGAATCTTACTTCTATGATTTGTGTATTGGAAAATTGAATTTTGAGGGTTTTCCACCGGACCGCTCGTTTTGATTAAGTTTCTCTTCTAAATATACGGATGAATGTAAATTTATATTTTATTTGTGTTTAGATATACCTCATGTTTATCTAAGCGGATAATTATTGTCTATATTTTTATAATTTTAATAAATTAATTTTAGAATTATTGTTATAATTTTAATAAAATCATTTTTAGAATTGCGTGGCTAAACGGCATAAACGGAATTTCGTCTCTTCGTCTGTCTGTCGATCCGTATGTCATAGCCATTTTTGGAGGCTATTGGCACTATATTGATGCACTTTGGATGATGGGTTTCTTCTATGAACCACTTTACAATGAAGTAGTGGAATTAAGGAAAAAAATATAACATTAGGGGTGGCTCCCAATACATGTAACTGAGGGGTGAAAAAAATCCAATGCACATAGGCGTGTAGGGTATCGTTAGATTGAGAATATGATGTCGAGGTTATAAAATAAAATGACATGGAGGTTCCAAAATAACTTTTTAATTAAGTCTATAATTAGTGAGATATACGCTACTAAAGTCTTAAAAACTTTGTCCCCCCTCTAACTCTTGAACTCACGTATATTAAATTCCGAAAAAAGTAGTTAAGGTAGTAATATTTAAAATAAACTGTTAAAGAAAATTAGTTTGAATAAGATATGTTGTGTAGTTTTTGAGAAATGGAATATTTTCGGTACCGACTACAGCAATAACATTGGTCTCCACAGTAGCTTTGAGAAATACAAACTTATAAGTTTAATTTTGTTTGGTGCTACGGAACCCTTCACGTGCGAGTTCTTTTGTTAAATTGATTAATGTAGCATTAAGTAATGATGTTCAAAACTATTTAAATTTTAATGACATTCTTCTCTTCTACACACATATTTGTTCATGCTTATTGTATAAAAAATGAATTGGACAAGACTATGTCAAATGAAAAAAAATCTTATTTTTATGTTATGTTGTTTTTTGGCGTACGCGTTTCTATATTTTTAGCGGACGTGATAATGAATAAGGAAGTTTAGACACTAATTGCAAAGAAAAATATTCTACGTCGCGCTACTATACTCTGATTGTGTTGGACGTGTCTTAATGAGATCACAAGGCTTACGTCAGCTTATATTTATGCATGTAAACGCAAGTATTCCGATATCCAGTTACAAATAATGAAACATATGACACAAAATGTGGTTATTATCATTTTATTCAATTACTCATCCGGGTAAATTGATATAAACCATTCGTTTATATTAAACTTAATGCGTCAAAGTTTTGCAAATGAATTTGTTAAAATTCTGGAATTAAATAAATGAAGACGTATATATTTTTAGTCCTTTTCAAATAACTATCATCTGTCGCTTAGACTCAAATCTTTCCTGTTCTGTAAAGATACTGAAATCTCCCTGTGTACGTATTAAGACTTCATGTACTGTAAATCTATGCTGAATTTTCGGTTAAATAAATTACGAGATCTTTATACAAGCCCGCCATGTCGTCCGCAATTAGGATAAAATATAACTACATAAAATTGTTTTTTGGGCTATTTAAAATTGTGTTTCAAACGGTGCTTAATAGTGATTTCAGAAAGATAAATACTAAAAGGAATACATAAGTCAATACGTTTGGTTGTGTTTCAAAAGAAATTTTGTAATGTATCGTGAAAAATGGATCTGTTAGTTCAAAAAGCTCTTTATTTAAAAAACTAAAAAACGTAGCTCACTTGACATTATGATATATTGATCCTTGTATATCTATGGGTACCAGAATGAGGCAGAAATAACATAGAGACGGAGATAGTAATATTTATTATATAACGTTTTGTTAGTTAATAAAATTGTTAATTGGTTAAAAACTTATTAACCTAAAGCTCATAACGTTGTTATGAGTAACATTGCCTACTGGTTCCAAAGAGTTGCATTTTCACAACTTTCTTTATGACATCGATTGCCTATATTTTTAGAAGACTCGTTACTTAATAGCAAAAGAAAACTTTTTCGAATTGGACTAGTAGAATTCTTAAAGAAAGTAAATTTTAATAATTTATTGATAATCGGGACTTTGTTCCGAAGCTTGAGAGCTATTTTAGTGAAAATGTTATTAAACCGCAAAACAAAAGTTTTTCGCTGAGCTTTTTTTTTCATGTAGAAGAAAATGACGAAGGTAACGCAAACTTCATAATTATCTTTCAATTAAAACTTTATCTCTAATTCTCGTAAATTTTTTGAGCGATACTATCGTAGGCAGGATGAGGGACAGCAATTTTTGAGTGATTTTTTCAGAAAAGCGATAAAAAAGTTATAGGAAAAAAGAATTTCTAATATCCCATACGATGGACTTGAAAATTCTTCTAATAGCCCACATGATGAACTTGAAAATTCTTATAATACCCCACACGATGGACTTGAAAAAGATGTTTTTTGATTTCCTACTTTGCCCCCTTTATTAGCTCCCGAAATCAGAGTTAAAATGTTTTTACTCCATAATTTTAACTGAATGGACACTTTCTACGACTTTGCGAAACTTCAACAATTTTCGTCAAATAGTATCTGAGAAAAATGCCTGTGACAGACGAGCGGACATTCGGACAGGCGGATGGACGCCGAAGTCAGTTCATATGTATTCTGTTTTGCCAATTTTGGTAAGGAATATTAACAATTTTAGAATTGACTAAAATTTTGTCCTTGTCATAGGATACTGAATATGTCAGTCAAAATAATTTGGGAATATAAGTTGCGAGCATGGGAAAGGAGATATCCACATAAAAGAAACTATTTCTTTGAAATTTGATTTAGTAGTTGGCAGGAAGTGTATATACATTATATTATAGTATTTTGTATGTAGCTATTGATAATAATTTTGTTGTCTGTCATCGATGTTTTGAAAGCAGTACTAAAATTTAAACCTATGACCAAAATAGTTAACGAAATGTGTTTTGTTATTAAGTATTAATTAGCCAAAGATCGTCGATATTATCGTTTGTAATATGAAACTAGTGTTATCATTTTTAATTTTTTTTTATTGAAAAGAATTACTTGGTAGATTTCTTTTTAAAAAAATCTCAAAGATGAAATTTTTGCAATTTAAAAAATTTGAGCGTTATCTGAGACCATATACGTTTACAATTTGACATAAGGTATATGTTAAACCAAGGGCAAGATATACGGTTTTTAAGTATATGTTAAACCAAGGGCTGCAAGTATATTCCATACATGGAGTGTTAATATTATTTAACGCATTATAGAGGAGGCAAAGAATTTATAGAAGCTCTCCACGTATCGCATCCAATTTAGCAGTGATCCATATGTATAATCAGATTTTCCGACGCCGAAGATATAATGGATATACAGATTTAAGAGACCATTAAATTTATTTAGATGATCTAGCTGATTTTCCCTATAACCAAATAAGGGAAGTTACATTGACTCGCATATACGGATTTTATTTTTGATGGGATGAATTTTGATTTGAATAAATTATTTAAAGAAACGTTTGAAGCTGTAATTGTATTTTGTTGACGATTTGACGTCCTACATAACTTATTGGCTGTCACCTGGATTTCGAATAATCATTTGATCAGGGTCTGATGTGGACTTAGACTGGTTTTAAGATATCGAGTGTGTATTTCAGTCGTATCGATAATTTGATGTTCTTAAATATTATTTCTATTGCTCTGCACTAGAAAAGAACTTAGCAGAAGGTTACGGAAACTGTTTTGTGTACTGTGCATTTATTATTACAAGTACACATCCACCAATAAACATATATTAAGTGCGTCATCATTATCTGAAATGCGCTAAAAGAGGAGATAATAAAAATGGTTTATAAAGGTGAATAAAATTAATCTTTACCACTTTTTAAATTATTAAACTGCATGTACGAAGTAGAGAGTGATTGTCGCCATGCCCGATTTCTTTTATTTTTTGACCACATGTTTCACAGTTCCGTTCAGTATACGACCACATGTGTCACAGCATACAGTATACATAATAGACTTCTTAAAAATACCGAGCGATGTTTTACACTTAAAATAATATAATCATTAATCAATCGGAACGTCAAACGAGACAGCCCGCTAATAAGACATTATCATCAAACCAATTTCGTCGAGCTTAACGGCCATGTCAAACTTAACTAGTCTACATTTTCAAACTGAAAAAAGATGAAGGACAGACGTTAAAAATATGATGGGCAGACAAAATTTCAGTTTAAGAGTTCTGCGCCCAAAGAGAGACTTAAAATGGTGAAGTGATTAAGAAACGGTAATATTGGTAATTTAATATTTAATATTATTTAATATTTTGAACACATCCTAAGAAGTATTGCTAACAATCTTGAGAGGTTCATAGTGACGGACAAAATCGAGTGCAAAAGGACGAGAAGGTGGAGACTCAAAAAAGGTCAGACCCGGCGGTGGAGGAGCTGAAACTAAGATAGGATCGAAACCGATCAAAAAACGATCGATTTTGTTGTGATCCTCAACAATTTATAATTTTCTGGATGACACCATTCGGAATATTCCGATGTTGATGAAGTTTTTGTTATGGATTTAATGAGATATCATTATACTTAATATTTTTAATTTATTTATGTACAAAATTCTAATTGAATCACAAATTAAATTGTTATTTGCATCCAAATCATCTAATTGTTTTCTAGGTTTCAAGTCTTTAATTTCACGAGAACCAACACATAAATTGGAGTAATTTTTAGTGCATCGTTACTTAAATTGTACTCGGAAGATTTTGACAAAATTGCACTTTGGATAAAACAAATTATGTTTAAGCGATTACTGCCCATTTCTCAACATACATTTTAAAGTTGTTATTTCAAAAAGGATATTTTTAAAGCTTCAATGATTCGACAAAACTCATCTTGGCTATCAAGTGTAAATTGTATATTGTATATTAACTGATATTTCGATGAGTTGGATGTGGTATAAAATTTTTGTATAATTTTAAAGATTTTCTTTTGAGGAAGCTAATAACACATTGTGGGTTATTGTATTTTTGTCACTGTAGATTATTGTTTTCATTGTGGCTTTAATGTTTTCTTTGTGGATTACTGTGATAATCAAATAAAAGTTAATTTTAAATAAATTACTTTGTACAATATTACTTCTTCTTCATCGAGATTACTTTGTTTTGTCAGAAACCTGTTCATTTCACATTCTGACTGTTGCACACGTTCAGAGCTCTTCTGATCTTAAAATTTAATCAAAAATAATAGCTTGTTTATTGCTCTACTTCTTATGCAATTGGCTCGCAGTCAAGTACGGATATGTGCCATTAACAGCATTCAACAGACTTGCAGTCGCTTTATAGCAACACCAGATATTACTAGTTTTTGTCAAATACACTCTTGGAGGTAAGTTTGTTTCTGATGATATATTTTAAAATTAATATTTTTATTGATTAGAATGAAATAGTTTGTAATTATTGTTTTCTAATAACTGGGCATACGTAAATTACTTAAAAAATATTTAAATATTGAACCAAAAAACTTTTCCAAAAGAGAGATATTATATAAAATTTAACTTAATGTATAATGGTAGTTAATATTTTATTTCCTTTTATTAAGGTCCGAAAGATCCGAGTACTGGATACCATTCTAAAGAGGGATCAATTGAAAGATCTACATTTGAACCAAGTTTCGGTAAGTTGATTTATATAATTTAGTAGTTAAATATGAAATGCTGAAACCAAAGTAGGATAATGGCTCTAATATAATATGTTATACCTCATATAAAAAATAAATTTCCTGAAACAAAGTACGTTTTTGGAGAGTAATGAAAATTAAATTTTGTAGAATAGATAAAAGGTGAAATTTTATTTATAAAAATCTACTTTTTACAAATATTTATGGAATAATAGCTCTTAATCGATTTTTCTTCAGCTCCAACTGGTATTACGACCAATTGTTCCGGTTCTGTATTTTCGAAAAGGTTACTCGTGTATTTATTAAACAATACAGTTTTTTAAAGACCCCAAATTCAGCTATATTTTTAAATTCGACACATAATTTTGTTAGTTACTTTGCTATAAATAAAATTCACAGTGATAGTCAAATTATTTCTTTTCATTAATGAAATTGCAATAATTTTATCGTAGTTATATTGTCGTGAATTTATTACATAAAATGTTATGTAAATGGGCACATATTAAAGGCAACAGTACAACATCTATTTCGACGAGAGTAGCAATATACGAGTATCTTAAAATAATTTAACGAACACCTAAAGTTGAGAATTGTTGGCGTAAACAACCGCGCAGAAGAACTTCGAAGTTTTTGCTAGACGTTGACGTGGTGCACATTAACTACATTTGCGAAAGCTTTCTTCGGAAAGTGATGATAATTTTCTCGCAACTACAGGGACATTAGCCGTTCGGCCGTTGACGGTTGGGGCTTTGACGGTTGAGCCGTTGACAAACGATGCTTCGAAATTGTTTTTGGTTATCGTGATTTCTGAAACGGCTTCGTACCTTAAATATTGTCAAATAGCCGTTCCGAGTTCTTTTCAGTTTTAATGAATGTATCTAAGTCTTAAACAGTATATATCCGAAGTGCGATTAACTTATATTGCGACGTTGTTATTTATAACGTAATGTTTTGATTTTGCTCTAGCTGATGTTTTTGTAACTTATAATGAAAGTTATTATAATGTTTATTAAAATTATTCTGATAAGAAGTCGACCTTATTATTCTTAAATATGCGATAAACAGTTTGTAATCCACGCGTACGGGTTTTGATTATCAATATCGAGGGAACAAGTGGAGATAGAATATGGTTAAGGGATGCGGTGAAATAGTATCACGAATATTTTTTGATGTAAAAAAAGAATTTCGTTCGTTAACAATATTTCTTAGGAATTTGTGAATTTGTAACAAAAACATTTTTTATAAAAAAAAGGTTGGATATTTTATTTCGATTCGCAAATCGAAATTCGAAAAGGTTAAATTAATTTTTTGTTGTTATTTGTCTATGTCCGTAAGAAAGAGACGAATACATTTTTTTTCTTTAGATTACCATTTATAAAAATACTACTGTAGATATTATGAATTAACTTATTTTCTCTTCCGGGGCTTAGTAACCTTCCTTGTGAGAGAAAAATGGGATAAACATAACAAATAAAATCGGCACGTCTGTAATATTTTGTACTTCAAATAAAAAAAAACCTTTAAGCCAGATTTCTAATTTAGAGAAATTATTTTCAAAATTGTCTACTTTTTAGTAATGTTTACGACCACTAATTTCTTTCAGATTTGGTGAAGTTTAAGATATGTTTGGTATTTACGTTATAAAGAACGAGTTTAACGCCAAATTATTTCAATTAATAGTGCAAGAGAGCGTAAGGCGCCTTCATTGATAGTTTTTTTAAGCTCCCGTAGTTAAATGGCAAAAACGGAACCCTTATAATTTCGTCCTGTTTCGTATGTCTATTTGTCTGTCTGTCCGTCTATCCGTCCGTATGTCAGAGCTATTTAACTCGGAGACTACTGGCACTATATAGATGAAATTTGGATGGTAGGCGTCTTCCATGAATCGCTATACAATGAAATAGTGGAATTATGGAAAAAATAATATTAGGGGTAGCACTCGATACGTGTGACTGAGGGATGAAAAAAATCTAGTGCACATAGGCGTATGGGGTATCGTTAGATAGGTCCTAAAAATGACATAGAAGTTCCAAATTAACCTTTTTTGATTGTGTCAGAATTTGTTGTGATGTGAATTTCTAAAGTCTTAGTGTGTCCGCTCCCATCTAACTTTTCAATAATATGTGTAAAACTGTAAAAAAAAATAAAAAGGTAAAAGGTTATAGAACTTAAAATAAACTTTCAACGAAAATTGGTTTGAATAAGATATGTTGCGTAATTTTTGAGGTATGGGCCAAAATATTCGCTACTGACTGTGACGGTAACTTTGTTTTTCATATTGTCTTTGTGAAATACAAACTTATAAATTGAATATTGTTTGGTGCTACGGAACCCTTCCTGCGCGAGACTGATTCACACTTGGCTGGTTTTTTAAATGGTAATTGAAAACCGGCCGTGTTAATTCGCTTTATTAATTTCTTTGAAATTTACTGTAACTTGTGATATGTTTAAAGTATCTATAATTAATTTATATCTGTAATCAATTTGTATCTATTGTTATAACACTAAGAAGAATCATGAAAGTTACAACACAAAAAAGAATGATGAAAGAATGTGAAGCTAAGAAAAATTATGAAAGTTTTTTAAATATATGTTTTTTAGGTTTCGCGTACTCGGGAATCATTGCTAAAACTGAAAAGTGGATGAATTATTCACCATCTATTTCATTCTAGGGGATCCCCCTAGCGAGACATTCTGAGCATTCTAAATTGAAAATTGTTGGAAGATTGCATAAGATTTCAGTCCATAAATACTGCGTTTTCGTCTCTGTGATCAGTTTTTGAATGGTTTTCACTAGTTTATTTAAGACTGGATTAGTTCAACATGGTATGGTATAGAAAATGTACATTTTATTTTGAGCCATTGCGTTAGTAATTATTATATGATAAAACTTATATATAATTATTATGATAAAACAAATTTTAACCAAGAAGTAATTAAAGAAATGTTATAGAGGTATTAAATTAGTATTAAAGAGGTATTATAATAATTATAATGATAACCCTCACGTACGTCATATGATATAAGAGAAAAAGTCAACCAAGTGTGTGTTGGAACACGCACAAGTTAACGCTGCCTAAAGTTGCCGGTGCCAGTTAACTGAAATAATTTTAATCTAAATTTATGAGTCGTTGCTGGTCCCTAGAATTTTTTTTCATATTTTTCTATCATATGGATGAAAATTAGAAGGGAAAGAGACATCGCTTTGAAACTTAATATTTCCTAACGGGGCTTAAAAATGAAAAACCGGAAAAAAGTGAAACCCCATTTTTATTATACTCGATGGAATACGTGAAAAAATATCTTAAAATTATTAAATTGACTTCAACTAAAAGGCTATTTTAAATAAAGCCAAATAAAAATAATGAAACGTAAAAAATGTTGAATTTATCATTATTAAGATATTGTAAAACATTACTTCATTATGATTTTTATGCAATACGCTGCTGTTACCGAATAGGAAAAGCGTCGGGGCGGGAACTTAATAATATACGAATAACATTAGACACATCTAACCGAGTAAAGAAATCTGAATCGAAACCAAGCTTGTGTTAAAATGTTTAACCTTTATTTAACGAATATCTCATTTTATACGGCTTGGAGATTATTTATTTATTTCTTGAAAACCCCATGTCCAACTTACAGTATTACCCAAATCTCTGGGCATATGGAAGAACATATAACAAAGAGTTATAAAACAAAGATAAATAGGACAATAAACTCACAGAGCAATTCCATACAATTAAAAAACAAATACACAATAATAAATATCATTTAGCAATCAGTCGTGAACTACTAACCAACTCTATGACCCCATTTCTAAAACGGTCAATGGAGCAGAAAAAAATGTCTAGATTGGGTGCATCTCGTGCACTCACATTGCACTCGCACTGCGTTGAGCAATGTGAGTGCACGAAAGACAGGCGAACGCTGAGAATATTTGTACGAGCTCTAGGGAGGTAAAATAAACAATGACATCGTTCCCTCATGTAGCAGCCAGGAGCATAAAGGGCCAGTAAACTCAGGATCGAGGGGTTATCAACATAATGATTTAATAATTTAAAAAAATGCGTGATTAAAAGCAATTCCCTTCGGAGTTTAAGGGAATTACACCCAACCATGCTCATTACGAAATCTGAGGAAAATAAATAAGGATAATACCCATGCATTTTAATCAAAGTTATTATAATATTATGATGAGCCATTTAGGAAGAAACTTGTGAAGCTTCCGTGTGATACGTACTTTCATTCCTTTTAGCCTATGCACAGAATATGAGTATTATATGTGCAGCCAATTTATAAAGAGCTCGAAGTATGCTGTAAATAATTACAAATGTTGATTCTAGGTCAAGAAAGGAGTAATTTAAACGAAGTAAGCCTCTGCCACTTTTGAGAAGTAACCGGTTTATTCTATTGTTCTAGGCGGACATATTCTATTGAATTGTGGTCTCCAGGGATAGTTACTTTCGATCTGCTAGCCTCCCAAGATAGTACTATCCGTTGATTCTTACTCGGTGTCGAAATATTGGTGAACCTAGTTGGTTGTTATTTTGTAGCAGGTTCATAAAATAATCTCTAGATTATTAATTTAGTGGCGGATAACTGACGACATTGTGTTAATAGGGCGTGCCTCGTAATCAAACTCGAAGGTGGTACGGAAAAGGATACAGCACACATAAAAGCAAAACGATTAATTACTTTGTTTTTCTGGACGTACATGATATGGAAGATTAACGTAATCGGTTATTTCTGGAGATACCTGAATTCATCGTTTTGTAGAAGTTATAGGAAGTGAGATATTCGTAAAAGACTGAATTTGTTTACCTTTCGTCCCTTAGTATTTTTAATGCATATTTTGGTTGGTGTCGTGTCCACATATGATGAATAAGCGGCTACAAATGTCCATTCGCAGAAATGACGCATTTGGTGACATTAATGATATTTTCAGAGTAGAGCTATCCGCTGAACGAAAACTCTCCAAGATCGAACAGAGATCTCAAAATCACAGGACAGGTGAAGATATGGTTCGGGTTGAGGGGGATATCACAATTGTTACAGCGACGATAGTTCTAGTAGCATTGGGATGGATTTTCATGCCTTGAAAGTGTCCACTTCTAAGACTTGTCATGGCTTTGGTAAGCACACGATACGGTAGTTGACGCATTCAAAATTTTGATATTTTTCGTGGAATATTGTGAAATATAAGTTAATCAAAAACCAGTCTTGAAAAAATTCAAAAATTGACCGAAAAATAAGCCAGTTGTAGGCTACTAAATTTGAAGATACGGAGAGAGTTTTGTGTATCCCTGTCTCTTTTCCTCTCGTAGAATATATTGTGTAATATTAAAAATAACCTCACAACACAGTACTGCCGTCCTTCTCTAAAGGTTAAATTTAAAGTTTTATAACTCGGTTAATTTTTGAGATTATTAAAAAATTTTTAATTCTTCATCAGCTTGAACCTTGAAATTATGATTAATGAAATAAAAAAAAATTAGTCAAATACCCAATTTGCGTAAATTTCACATATTTATCTGATAGTCTTCTTTGATGGCATTTTCTCGTAAGCAATATCTTGCATAAGCATTTACATCGCCAAGGGTAGTTCTAGTATTATTAAAATCATTAAGATCACGAGCTTCTTTTGTAAACTTATCAGCTGCCTCAATTCCCGGAATGCCAACATGTGCCGGTGTCCACTTAATTTGTGAATTTGTTCCAGATGACGATGGATTTCTTAGGTGAGTGCAGACTGTCCTCTATTTATTGCCTCTAAAGCTACGATGGTGTTAAAATGTATAGTTTTTACGAATATTTAAGTTCTCATGGCTTGCAGATTAATCAAGGTTATTATAATAGTATGATGAGCCATTTAGGAAGAAACGTGCCGTGAAGTTTCCATGCAATGCGTATTTTCATTTCTTACAGTCCATGTACATAACATGAGTGTTGCAACACATATTTTTATCTCAATTTTAATACGCTGCTCAGAAAAATGAAATAAAACACCTATATGAAAAAAATTATTCCTACTCGTTTTGAAAAGAATCCATATTTATGCCCAAATGTAACTGGAATACTTTTATTCCCGTGTCATTGGACGTCGAAGCCAGTTGTTCACTTATTTTTTGGCTTTTTATTATTATCATTTGTTATCATTCTTTGAGGAGTTCAAACCCTCTTGTGGAGGATAAGAATATTGTCATAATTCAGGACTGAAAGAAGAAGAGAAAGATAGAGGGGAAAGTTGGAAAGTGGTGGTCATATGCAAGCAACTTCCTAAAAATTACATATTTTGAATAGACAAAAATGTATTGATTCCTTCAAAAATGTGCATAGTTAAACGACGTTATGTATTCTTTGCCCACGAAGAAATATGTAATGCATTTGTAATAGTGAAAAGCTATAGTTTACTACATAAGAAACTTTTTTGTTTTTACTCGTTTTTTCCATCAGCATACTACAAGAGACTGCTTAGATTTCGGCTAGTAATGATGCGTATACAGTTCATCATGGGTTAAAATGCGTTTTTGAGAGAGCGAATGTTATGGATATTGCTAAGCTAGGCACTTGTTTCCTTTCGTAGTTCTAGTATATTTATCTTCAGATGTAATATATAAACAAATAAAAAATGCTCTCTCATCTTCGAAAGATGAATGTAAGGTCTAGAAGTTGAACGTTCACTTAAACCTGATTTTGGTATCAATTTTGCTTTAGAATTTGATTTGGAAATTCATTTTGGTTTAGAAATTGGTTTTAGAAAATTCATTACTCCTTTGTGTTTGCATGTTCACGTAAAGTTTTATAATGTTTTAAAATATAATTAATTAATAAAAGAAGTCTGTTTTTTGTCCTTTCTTCCCTTCCTCTAAATAAAATCTTGGCTACACCCATGGGAGACGCCCCGTTTCATATAATTTCAAAAGGATCCTAAGAATTTTAATTTAATTCATGTAATTTATAATTTAAATGTAATATCTAAACATAAATATATTCAAATATTTCTGTATGATGATATGTCTATGAATTATTATGCTACAGAATAATGTTGCCAATATTATAGACTTTTCAAACATTTGCGTTGCTGCAACAGATACACATACAACGTAGAAAATGGTACATCTGTCTAAAGGTCTGCTTGAATATCCAATGAAGTTGGAATTGGAGTGTATTTATAAAAAAAATCAGTATTAGCTGCATGAATCCTGTTTTATGTTATATGGTAACGTGAACTTCTTTGGCAATTTGAAATATACTTAATAAAATCTTAAATTTGTTTAAATTTTTTGTTTCTTTGTGTTTTTCGGTGATGAGATTAAAGCTCACCCAAAAAAGTGTAGAATGATAGGCCGGGATCCGGTTTACGGGCAGCACTTAGAGATATTAGACCTGATTTATGTATTAACAATTCGATAAAAGGAAACTGATAATCGTTGTACCCACTACGTTTTTAGCGTTAAAATTGCTTATTTCTGAATGTACGTTAATCTTCTGTATGAATTTCATGTTGCTAACCTCCTTATTGGCAAAGCCTTTTTTATCGGATCAAAGTTCCAAACGAGAAGCATACAAGTAATAATCGGGGCTGTAGGTATGTCTAAATTGAAATTATATCGATGTACCCGAAAAATTTCATCGACTAAAAGCCAGTGAGAAAATATATTCGTTTAGGTCTTGGCTGATTGATTTAAAGAGGTAAACCTTATGGTTCTCGATCAACTAATGTCCAACGATGCTGCCAGGCGTCATGTTATGCTGTCATAATGTCTTGTAATAAAGTTTTAGTACTATTACTACTTAATACTAAATGCGCTCATGGATTTAATGCAAAAAGTTGCGAATCAAATGTTGAATCTGGATACACTGGAACGTTTATGGGAAATAAGTGAGTATATATTCTGAAACAGCCACGGCTTGGCAAATCAAACACTGAACAATCAATACATTTTCATTGATTGACATCATTGTGTTTGAATAATAGCTGTGGTAGTTCGCACGAATGAATGGGAATGTTATTGTGGAGTCATTAGGTTGTGTTGGAAAACCGGTCGGTCGTCTATGTCTCGCTGTATAGTATTCACCAGGCACAGTAAAAACGTATGGATTTACTCGCTGGTTATATCCGTCAGGAAATACGCATATACCGAAGAGTTTAATTGATACTATCGTACGTTCGATGTGATGAATCTATTTGCATGTCATTATTTATAACGATATTGTCTTGATTAAAAAATTGTTCCAATTGCTGGAAAGTATTATAGGCGTGGTAGAAAAACAATATGTGTAAAGAAATGTCTTAAACAGAAATTAAGACTTTATACATTTTTCATTTCTTTTAACATCGATAGTCGAAGAAAAGTAATGTGACATCACTGCTAAAGGCCGTAATACCTTTTATAATGGTTTGACTTTTTATGCAGGCATACTTTATAAAAAAATAATTTAAAAGTAACTTTTATACCTGTTAAGAAAGTTAGTTGTTATTAGACATGTAGTATAGTTACAAATGCTGTGATGACAAATGTACAGGTATGTTGATGTGAAAAACAAGTTTGTGCAAAACATTTAACGCTCATTTTTATACCGTGAAACTTCTTTTTACGAAATGTCTGAATCATTAAAATATTGATTGCTCTTAGCGTTTTTAAGATTATAACACAGTATAATCTTATATATCATGGGATCTAGAATTGTCGAAGTCATGCTTATTGATAAAATTAATTTATTAATCGTACTGGAGAACAACTCTATATTAAATTGTAAGTTCCATCAGGTTTCGTTTAGATAACTTAGGAGTTCATAACAATTACACGTAATATAATGGTAATATTTTTGTATTTTTTTTCGATATTTTATATTTCTTCTATGGAAAATATAGAATGATTGGATTTATTGTGATGGAACTTAAATTTACCAGAATTGCGAAAATATATGATACCGGCTTCAGCAGGAAAACAGATGTTCAATTTTATGGCGATGATATTATATTTTTTACATACATAAAAATTAAACATATATGGGAACTAAAAATACTTAAGCGTAAATATAAAACAACATGAAAAACGCGTTAATAATATATTTATTTATTCATTTGTCCCATTTTTCCTTTTTTGTTTATTTCATTATTTACGTTAAATTATGAAATTTTTTTACAAATTATTAAACATGAACAAATCATTAAGATATCTACATTGAATAAGGCATGTATTTTTCTACTACGCGTTGCCATTCTTGCCTTAGTTAATTTATACAGTTTTAACCAGCGGGTAGCGGTCAAGGACATATCTGATGGACAAATCCATACGTGTATATTGTGCTGAATCCGGTGGTCAATGAGTTCAGATTACTTTTTTTAAATTTGATATTGATTTGAATTTGATTGTGTACGTAATTACATAATTGGAAAATATGTTCCATGAGCAATGAAAAATGAAAAATATAATTTAATTAGCATAAATTAGTAGTAAATATCACCGTTTTGATGTTTTCACAATTCATTCGTCTAAGGAGTGCCAGCGAATTATTATATGCTAAATAATAACTTTCTAAGTTAAATGAATCTAAATTATGGTGGTGCAGGCACCATAAGTTTTTCATTATAATGAGATTTTATAATATATGATATAATAATAATACTAATAACTAGCGTGACCCGTGCGAAGTCTTCGCATTATTTATTCCATTATGAAGCTCAGATGACAGATCAAACAAATATTTTACTAAAATTGACATATAGAGGCGCAAGTATCAAAAGCATTGAGCTAAAGCGCCACTTTATTTATACGTGAGTGGATTTGAAATTAAACAAAAATTTTACCGACCCTCAATCATATTGACGTTGAGCCGTTAGATGGCAGCATTGCTGTTTTGTGTGTATAATTTTAATAATTAATTAATTTGCAAAAACAATAGCAATAATAAATTTTTTAGTTGTGGATGCCGGTAGAGCAAGCAATTATCTATAAAATGATATATAATTTATGTGGATTAGTTGTGAGGTTTTTTCTAAAAAGGGAGAGTAACATCTTAACCTTAGCGTATTAATATATATGATGATGATGATATGATTATCTTGTGGTGAATAAAAAACCCTACAGTTTTGTGTCGTTTGTCCGTCGGTGTATTGGTCATATTTTACAACCTCACTATTTCTATGGTTATATACCTATATGCGTTGAATTTTTTTGAATTGCAAGTAGATGATCATATGGAGATCTAAACTGATGTGTAGTAGAATGTTATAAAAAAATTAAAGCTTGATATATGTAAAAAATAAATGAAATTTTTTTCGCGTACCCCATCAAGTAAGGCTTTTCAAAATGAAATTGAATCTTTTAAATGACTTTGAAATATTAAGTTTTAGAGTTACGTAAAAAGACCTCAAATTTTTCACTGCGAATTTGAAAATTGACTTTCTTGTGTCTAGATCGATACGATTAATGCTGCAATACAACTTCGTATCTATACAATCTGGTTGTGATCACTTCGATATAAAGAACGGCATCTATTGAAAAATTATAAAACTAAGAAAAATAAAAAAAAAAAATATATATATAAACAAGTTATCGCATTTTTATAATATAATTTAGGACAAAGTTACCTTTATACTAAATTACATTATAAAAATTCGATAGTCTATTCCTATATTAATCTGCTATTCAGTGTCGTCTTAACTTTGTAAGCAAAATCTACGTATTTTTTATGCACATAAGTATGTTGGCTATGATCAGGACAACACATAGATTATTTTTATTTCGATGTGTTATGTAAATCTTGATAGATTGAAAGTATATATTTATATTTCTTGCTCAATTATACAAAGATTTTATTCGCGGTAACAACTGATAAGGAGAAGCACAAAGACCACTCCTACTCTGTGCAAAACATATACTTTCTTACGGATGAGGTATAACTTTCCGGTTATGTGTTAATCAATAAAGTCATATATGCAATGGGTAAATATGTTTTATCATAAAATAACGACCTAATATATTTATTATAAAGATTGATTACATAGTTCCTAAAAAGTTAATTTTTTTTTACTACAAAGCCATGAATCTGGAAGAATTTTGATTGTAACGTATTATATAAGGCTTCGAATATAAAATAGCCTATTACATCTATGGATGTAGAGGTTAGACATAGAGACAGGTAGAGTTAATATTTTTGTCTAGCTACTAATTTGCATTTTGGTAGTTTCTCAAATATACCCTTAAAGGGTACGATGTTTATGTAATAAAATTTTTTTCAAAAATTCAAAATTTTTTTGAAAAAATCAGCACCAGTATTAATAAATCATAGAAAAGAAAATTCCCTTTCCCATATCTATGTTGTTAATTAAATAATTAGTTAATTTAGTTACCATTATGTTAATCTTTATTAGGTGGTTATATTATTAATTGTTATATTTTAATGAATAGTTAATCTGATAATGTCTCACATAACGGCCTATTGCAGTCTCCCATTAAGTTCTTATCTTCTGGTATTTTGATTGACCGAAAGAGATTGCTCATGTAGTAATAAATTCGTCATTGTGTAAATATGGTGAATACTAAAAATAAAGTAAATAAAAATTATGGTTTTCAACTTGCTCACTGTCTATTTATATGTGAATCACATAAAATAAACTTGATATGTTTTATTAAAGTTTTCAATAGCTTATAGTATAGAGTCCTAAAAATAAAATGAAATTAGCCATAAAATTAAGAATACCTCAATTTTATGTCAGACAAGTCGTATTTATTTGTCATTATTCTCATATAAGCAATCAGTCCGCTTTTTTTTATTTTAGAACGTATGAAATGAAAAAAAATGAAAGAGAAAGCACTGAAAAATTATTATATGTCGAATCTGGTCACACTGCATGCGTTCTCTAATAAAACATATCAAGTCAATCTGTATATATAGGTCGCGCTTTGCTTGGTCACATTTGAATGTTAATTCTTCACAGTTAAACGTAACCTTTGACGCAGAGTTCACATTGTTAGAGACGTCTTCATTAGATTTCCAAATAGCTGAAGTGATCATGAACTTTAAAATATATTGTATAGTTCTTTTATTCGCATGTTTGAGTTCGAGAGGAAGATGTGGTGAGTGTATTTATTTTTTAAGTTTCCGTTTCCATTCTACATTCGGTTAAACACAAAACAGAAGATAATATTGAACAGCCACCATTACTTATTGTGTCTATATATTTTATGAATATTATTTATATATATATATATATATATATATATATATATATTCAAGGTGTTTTTTTATTCCCATGTGTGAGTACAAGAGCAAGACGTGGTGAGGTGTACAGTACATTTTTTTTACGTTTAAACAGTTTGCGATCTAGACTTGGTTCAACAATCATTTAAGAATTCACTATAATTTACCGCATATATATATATATATATATATATATATATATATATATATATATATAAATATTATGTATAGATTGTCAACTGACAATTCGCCTGCAATTGTATTCCGGGTTGCTTTGTTATCGTCGATTTGATACTTTAAGATAGTGATGATTAATTTAGATGAAGTCCATTAAATTGGATGATATTTTATTCAAAACCACTTCTCCAAAATACTTGTTCTTTTTATCCATTGTAAAAACATTTTTTATATATCTGATCCTTTATGGTTTTAGAGTTTTGTGAATTTTTGTCGGTCGCAATTTTTAATTTATTTTTCAATGTAACTTATATGTAAGACGGATTTTTTTCTACATAAGCAATAATTGTCGGTTGACCCTAGCGAAAGAATGTAAACAATCGGTTACAAATATGACTGCAGTTGTGAGTAATAATTATAAACATTTACAAAGAAATCGTTGGAATTTGATATGCCGGAGGAAAGAATTATGGCAACAAGGAAATGAAAGAAGAACTGAAAAATTAGGAGAAACATAATTTTTGTAGATGCATTTCAAATGCGTATATGGAACTAAACTTCGAAATGTGATTGTAGTTTCTGAAGCCAAATATATGAGGATAGAATACGTACATAATAGAAAATTTTGTAGCATTTCTGAATTGTTAAGAAATTGTTAGATTATATCTAGATAGCAAATAAACATAACTTCATATTTAAGTATATTTAACAATAATGTTTCACACAATTGGATTTTAATTTTAATAAGGATGGACATGTGAAGTCGTATTAAAGAGTGCTCCCTATTCGAAGAACAGTCGATTGATGCTGTTAACTAAGGTTTTTAAATAATAGAAAAATTGATTTATAGTTACAGAAAAAGGATGACAATTGTCTAATGATAGACATAGCAAAAAAGTGATTGATATTTAGAAAATTGGAGATGATATCTAGATATTTTGATGATATCTAGATAGCAAACAAACATAACTTCATATTTAAGTACATTTTACGATAATGTTTCACACAATTGGATTTTAATTTTAATAAGGATGGACATGTGAAGTCGTATTAAAGAGTGCTTCCTATTCGAAGAACAGTCGATTGATGCTGTTAACTAAGGTTTTTCAATGATAGAACAATTGATTTATAGTTATAGAAAAACGATGACAATTGTCTAATGATAGACGTAGCAAAAAAGTTATTGATGTCTAGAAAATTGGAGATGATATCTAGATATTTAGATGATATCTAGATAAGAAATAAACATAACTTCATATTTAAGTATATTTAAAAATAATGTTTAACACAAATGGATTTTAATTTTTGCAAGGATGAACAGGTGAAGTCGTATTAACGAGTGCTTCCTATCCGAAGAACAGTCGATTGATGATGATGAAGGTTTTTAAATAATAGAAAAATTGATTTGTTGTGATAGAAAAAGTATGACAATTGTCTAATGATAGACGTAGCAAAAAAGTTATTGATATTTAGAAAATTGGAGATGATATCTAGATATTTAGATTATCTCTAGATAGCAAATAAACATATCTTCATATTTAAGTATATTTAACAATAATGTTTAACACAAATAGATTTTAATTTTTGCAAGGATGAACAGTTGAAGTCGTATTAAAGAGTGCTTCCTACCGAAGAACAGCCGATTGATGGTGTTAACTAAGGTTTTTCAATGATAGAAAAATTGATTTGTAGTGAGAAAAAAAGGATAATAATTATTTAATGATTGCTGTAGCAAAAAAGTGATAGATATTTAGAAAATTGGCATCGACAGGATGTATGAGACATTAAAAATTATCAGTAAAACTCACACTACAAGGATATCGTTCACGTTTAGTCACTTTTAAACATTTGATGCAACACAGTATTTCTATTAATCTATTTATAAATATTCATTTTTCACATCGTAAATGTAGTCTCGATCATATATTATATATATTTTAAACATGGACCTAATACCATATGTTCATAGGCGTAAAGATATGGTGTATATTTCAAAAATTACAAAATATATGTAGAAATATCGCTATAGTTTTCCTGGAAATTTTGCGTTATCTTATAAAAACCCATATTTTTTTATAACATTACGTTGAGTAGTTTTGGAAGTAAGGGGTAGGGAACATGTTATTTTCGCATATTTTTTATTATATTCCTGGAGATATAATACCTAAAACATTATAACTAACCCTTTCAAGCGATATCCTTATACTATATATAGAATTTAAAAAAAATTCGGCTACATAATTAGCCCCCCCTAAAATTATTGCCATATTAATATTTTTGGGAGTTAGCTATTGAGATATGTAATCGAGTTATTCAAGCTTCTACAACAAGCTGTTTCTAAAAAAAAACTTGTGAGCTGTCATGAGACGCCTGCAGATGTGAACCATACGATTTTTTTTGCATTGAAATATTTTTATTTGAATGAATTGAAAACGAAAAAACAAATATTCAGATAATTGTTCATAATAAAATATTAATTTAAATTTTGGTTCTCCTATTTAGATACGGAACATTAAAAATCCAATAATATTGCTAAAATGGAAATTGGATGAAAGTCTTTAGACTGAATGGGGGGGGGGGGGTAGACTATTGAGACCATGGCATGATATATGTTTTTCCAATGAGGAGGAAATAATTGTTTTAAATTGCGATATTCAGAGCCAAAACGTTGATCAGAGGTTTGAGAGCATGGACGATTTAAGGTTTGAAATTGGGAGTTTGAATTTGCCACTAAATTTCTAATTGTCAAAATTTTTTAGATTTAAAATTCTGGTTCGATTAACAGAATGGGAATTCGCAAGCAAAGGTAGAGACGTTTGAAGCTATTCGTAAGAGGCCTTTCTCGTGTTTTAAGGACACCACAACTTATATGAGACCTTTAAGGTTGGAAAATCCAGATACTATCGAGCTTTAAAACGAAACGTGTTTTGGAGTAAAATCTAAAGTAAATCAAAAGGTAAATTATAAGAAAATATAAAAATTATAAAATTACCTTGTATAAACAATATTCCAAGATTGTTCTGCTTCGCGGTTATTCTCATGAATATCTTAATTAAAGTGGCAAGTAATTATGGAATGACGGTAGAAAGGAAAAAGGCGTAAATAAGATTCTCTAAGCCATCAAAGTGGGAGATACTAATGGAGACTAAATACATTCGATATTTTTTTTTCCTATGAAAAGAACTATAATAAGGAGATAAGACCATAATGTGCAGAGGATTGTCTTAAAATTTTGTAGAGTTGATTACCATGACTATCTAATTGCTATATATTCTAATATGATCGTTACATATCAAAATATAGTAAAGAAATAGCTATAGATTTAAAAGAAGAGAGGATTTCCTTTAAGATTTCCTTAACTGACGGTAAGGGAAAATTATCGAAGCAAACTATGAAATCAGAGTAATAAGTAGGTTATACTTTAGGTATTTTAATAGTAAAATAATTTTCAGCCTAGAAATGGCAAATTATTTGACGGGGCTAATGAGGTATTATTGAAAAAGTGAAAAGAGAATCCAATGTTAATTAATTATTCAATATTTTGGTATTCTAATTCATAATGTTTTTTCATATAGTTAGAGTTGAGACTGATCGTCATTCCATTCCATTGCTTAAATACTTTAGATATTTTAATAGTAAAACAATTTTGAGCATAGAAATGACGAATATTCTGGTGGGGCTAATAAAATATTATTGGAATAGTGAGAGAGAAATCAAATGTTAATTAACTATTGATTATTTTGGTATTCTAATTCATTACTTTATTTAAACAGTTTGAGCTGAGATTGATCGTCATTCCGTTTCATTGCGTAAATACTTTAGGTATTTTAATAGTAAAACAGTTTTGAGCACAGAAATGACGAATATTTTGATGGGGTTAATGAAATATTAGTGAAAAAGTGAGAAGATTATCATATGGTAATTAATTATTTTGGTGTTCTAATTCATAATATTTATTTAAATAATTTGACTTGAGATCGATCGTCATTCCATTTCGATCCATTGTGAAATTTTATAGTCAACACAATAAGGAACTATGAGGTGGTTGAGATTAGTTTGTACCAAAACTCTAAATTGAAACTATGCTTAGCTATATTTAATAAGTGCAAATCTCGAACGATCAACTTGTTGACAAGGAAAATTTCAGATTGGTTTTCTATGCAAACTGACAATTGAATATTGAGGTTCAATTTAGAGATGATGGACAGAACTTTTATGTAAGCGTAATTAAAAGTTATTGATAAGCTTTTTAAAAAAATTGCAGCACTATATGGTTAGGCTCTTAATGTCGTTTATTGCATATTAAAATTCGTAATGGGTCACTCGAGTAATTTGTAGCGAAATTTAGGGCGCGCAACTCTTAAATAGCGGGGAATTGGACAATTGCTTACTAACATGATTTTATCCAAAGTTATTGTTCTGGACATCTAGATTACTCGTAACAAAACTCAAAAAATGGGAATTTTTATCTAAATCTGTTAACAATTCGGTTTAGGTTTCCATATTTTCTGTTAATTTGATTTTAAACGTAATAATTTTTGTTCACGAATTATTCCGGAAACTACGCACAAGGAAAATCATCCAACTGGCTATAATCAACTAAGAAGAGCTATTAAATTGCCTAATGATAATGGAAGCTCAAAAGAGTCCAGATAATAACAATTATTGTTAATAATACCAATAATAACAATATTTAATTAAAATTGCTTTCATTTTAATTAAACTATTAAATCAAGTTTTTGAGTCGTCATGTACCCCAATGACCGAGAGATTCATCTCAAGTTTCCGGTCTATAATATTTCGTATAAACCGTGTTATGTCGACGTTATCATTTAATAAGTAGGGAGAAAAAGCATTTTTTCGCCATAACTGATCGTGTGGTTGTAATTTAGATCTAAATAATTAAATCGTTTACGAGAAAAAAAATAACCTAGGTAATATTGATTTTCGAAATGTTTGATTTTTTAGGAAAAAATACATTAAAAACAAATTACATATGTTTAAATTAGCCTTTTAAAATTATTTTCATTTCACATCCTAAACGATAATCTTGATGAAATTATTACCTGGTCTCTCATTTTCTGTCCACAACGATACTAAGTTTTTTGGTCTGCGAAGGAATTGCCTAGGACAAAAGAACAGAGAGATACCATAAATATTCCGTGTTTCCAGTTTTAGAAAAATAATAAACAACGTAACAATGCTCGTAATGGAATTTTATAACATTTTGTTTCTTACTTTTACTTCATACATTTTTTGATATTCAAACTTCACGAGAGCACCGATGATTCGTATCGGTCGAACTAACGCAAAAGGAATGTTGCTCTACCAAATGGGAGCACTACGTCAAATAAAATACATTTTACAGTATTTATGACTGTTTTTCTTTCCTAAGAATTATTTATCGGAAAAATAATACAGCATTTCATAAAACAATTTTATTAACGCGAAATGCTCGAACTCTTTTAAATAAACGTGCTCGCTAAACACTATTTCCAAGACACTTTGAGTCTGTTTTACATTGGTTGAATAATTACAGGGCAGAGGTGAAAAACCATTTTCAAGCTTAATATTTTCCAGTGATATTTTGAAATAATACAATGGTTTCAGTTTAATTTCAAAATAATTAGTTTTTTTATGACTGTTTTCATTCAAAAGCAAGACCAAGAAAGAAGATAGATTTTTTGCAATCACATAATCTCTATTCCACCTCCTCTCCCAATTTAATATGTATGGGGAAATTCATAATACTTTTTGTAATTGTTGTATATTTATTTAGATATACTACTATCTTCACCTGAAAAAATTATGTGAAGAAGTTTTTATATTGTGATAATTATAGGACTGCGACTTACTGACGGACATGACGAAATGAATTCTAAAAACTCAATAAACAATAAGAATTTTAGAACAGAATCTGATTTCCATTTTAATAATTTCACTGCTGGCCGGAATCTTCCTGCATACTGAATTACTTTTTTTCTTATTTGAATGTAATGTGTACAGAAAATTTACTGAGTTGTAACTGAAAAGTATAATTTTAATATAAAAATATTTTCATTTTACAAAATGCTTGAAATTATGAACTGCTATATTTAGGTGATCAGTCTCTGGGGGAAGCCATGAACACATTTAGGCAAATATGACGGATAAAATCGTAATCATGCAGAGAATAGTCAAAATTTCATTATGTTTAAATTTTAAGATGTACAAATATCTGAAAGCGATAGACGTTTAAAATGTTACGGACTGTATTGTGAGGCATTCTGAGATCGAAAGTGGATATGAAAGTAGTTAATATCGCAACGGATTCACAGCATCTCTATGTTAGAGGACATTGAATTGTATCGTTAACAGTTGTGGACTTTCATTTCACCGTTAATTCGAAATGGAATTGGACTAAAACAAGAAACAGCAAAGCAAACGATAAACACAAAAATTGACTCTATGCTTTTTCTCTGTACATTTAAATCACATATTAACAATTTCAAAAGTAATCCCAAATAATTAGTTACATAATATTGGTTACGATGTTATTTCTTTCCTTAAAGAATAATTAAGCAAAAGGGATTTTCAATTGTTAATATAAATTATAATCGTAAATTGTTGAATATATTTGGCGTTAATTTTGTAGAAATTCATTGTTCACCTGAAGATGTTGTAATACAACGAAACCTAGGTCGTGGTAAAGAACTTAAAGAAAGGAGAAATAATATTACATCACGTAGTTTAATTTAATTGTGAATTATAATCATATAAATTATATTGTAAATACAAGTGGAATGGACGATGCTTGTCTTTTAAAATGCAGTACTGATGCGCTTCGTGGTGGAAAAGTTGTGCTATGTTACATATTTATAGATCTTCAATGTAGAGTCGTCGTAGAGTTCTTTAGATGGTGACGATAGGCAGTATTAAAAAAATAATAAAATAAACATCGCCATCTAGTGGGGAATTATAAAACTACATTTCATGGTAATTGTTTATAAAATAAACAGATGTCGCTTTTAATTTATTTGTTGAGATGCTGTTTCTCCTCCTTCAACCCCCGCGGGAAATATCGTAATAATTTCGATTACAGATGTTGATTAAGCTTCTAAGGTATATAATTGCAAAACTTAATTAAAATTTGTCCAGTTGTTTTAGCATTATACGCGTACGGTCACAAATTCGTAATTACGTTAATATTGGTATAGATAAAGTAAATTGAATTAAATGGAATGCAAAATATTCTCACAGTTTTTTCCAAACACAATATTTATAAAACAATAACTCAGTATCAAAATTCGTATTTGCTCGACAGAACTCTGAAAATTAAATGAACTCTTTATTATTCGGAACTCTACATAAAACAAAACAAAAACAAATATAGACAAAATTTTAAATATTACTTCGATATGGCTTGAAAGACTTTCTAAAAGAATTCCACCAAAAAATCACTTGCAATCTGGTAACCATAAAAGTTTCTTAATTTGGACATCAATTACATGGATAGAGTTATGTGTCTTCGTCTATAAAATAAAAAATGAACTATCAAAAAATAGTACTAAGACACAGCTAGTTTACTTGGTACTTGCATATTTTTTTAATTATACCAGTCCGTTATAAAATTTCAGATGTGGCACCTCTTGTACAGTTGCCAGCAAAGAGAGCCACCGAGCAGCCTAACAACGATGCCGTAGCTCCCTCTACAGAGACTGTAGACTCCCACACTTCGAAGTCGACTTTATTACCTTGGTGGAAAACCACGCCGGCCAACTTCCACCAGCTTAGAACAAAAACTACACTGCCAATTTTGGTTAAAGGGACTGAAGAAAAAGTTTCAGACTTACGCCTGGCTAGTAAGAGGGACATAGATGGTCACATCAATAATACTCGAAAGAGTCCAGAAGATAACATCATCCAGCAATCGAGAGTCGAAGCTACAGTCGAAACCGAGCCAGTAAAGGTCCCTAAAGCTGTGAAGCCAAAAAAGCAAGCCGAAAGAAGTTTGTTTTCTTTATCGGGTAAACCTGTCGATTATCGTTTAAATTTTGGCAGCGGTATTTTAATGAAGAGACGATAATATTTTATATAATGTACATTTATCGTGGAGGTTTACCTCTATGACATATATACTAACGTCCCATGTAGTTAGAATAATGGTTTTATTTTCACAAATGTTTTATATTTAAAATAAAATGGTTATATAATCATTGAAGTTATGTGTAACGCTGGTTTAAAAACAAAGTATCTAGACAGTTTCTGTTAATAAGTATTTTATTTTGATGCAAAGATTTTCTTGCTTTAAATAAATGCGAATGCATTGCTCCTTTATTGCTGTAAAGGTAATGAAGAATATTCAAACACTAGTACGCTTGTGTTGTTTCATAAAACTTCAGGAATGAAGCTACAATTTTTATATTTATACTTTATGGTTTCTTGTTCAATCTTCCATTTCGTACATAGTACTCTCCTATTTCTTACATGGCGCTCTTAATCAATTGGTTTGGTTATTTCTTTTTATAATTTATTTGAAACTCATATTACGAAAGTGATTTAGATTAAATCGATAGATTTATTTTGGTTAGGGAAATTGTAATGAATTTACCTACAGAAGCTTCAAAAAAATATTTTACTAATGTAATAACATTTAGAATGAGTAACTTTTATGAAAAAAAACATATATTTGCTCAATCCATGATTTTTACTGCAATTTTCTTTTTCATGTACGGTAAGAGTAAATGTTGTTACACTATTTTTTGTGTCACCATCTATCACTCATATTACGACACTAATTTAGTTTAAAATTAGTAGATTTTTTATACGATTCATTGTCGTTTAATTTACTTATGAAACTTTCAGAAAATTAGTTTGACTACTTTAATCAAAAACAGAATAAGTAACTTTTTTGAAAAAAAAAAACCTATCGTGGATCACTGCAGCTTGAGTTTTGTTTGGAAAACAATTGCTCCATGCTATTCCTAGTGAACTAATGCTAAAAACAACAATATATAGACTGTATATATGCTTATTTGTTTGTCTATATGTGAACACGACTATAGGAATTTGATAGAACTTTTTCTGTAGTAAATCTTAGTCTTCCCGTCAATTTGAACGAGCCTGTTTTAGAAAAACTTTCTGAGATCGGAAGGTGTCTGAATAAATTTGATAAGCAAAATAATTATACCATCGGATAATACAAAATTATATAATTAAATAATAATAGTTCACTACATCAAATAATTTTATCATATCTAAAATGCTCGTAAGCGAAGCCGCAAGCAACATATTAAGTGAAAGTAAAAGGTATGTAAGTATCTAGAAGAAAATGGGAGTATGTCCAGTCCGCAAAAATTTGTCTTTATATCACAAATTCCTATGGCATTAAGTTTTTCAATCTTTTTGCTTTTCGTTACGAAATGAATGTAATTTCATACTAACTTAAAGGTTTTTGATTCAAAGCCCGTCATAAAGACTACAATTGAACAAAACAGCGTTTGTATTGATCGTAACATCACGCGTACTATAAAGAAACGAGCTGAAATTTATTGAAATTTAGGGATTTTACGGAGATAAGTATTAATATTAAGATATAAAGTCTAAACAGTGTTGGGCGTCGGTGTTACAAGAATGAAAATTACACTTTTAAATAGAAAAAAAGAAAAAACGGTCCTTCAAAAGTTTATTTATCAGACAATTGAGAAATCTTGTATTTTCTTATTGAAAATTAAAGCTGCAAGCAAAGTGCAAATTGTGTCTTGTTGTATATTGTATAAACAGATGTAACTCATTATTCAATAAAACTCGCAGGCGGACAGGATCGTCGAAAGAAAGCCACGTAAAATTCGAAAAGAATGAAGCGGACATTATCTTTTGACCATAGACTTTGTAGTTGCCGGTTTCTGAGGATACTAATTAAACTTTCCATAGCTATTGGTTCATTTAAATTATTGGTTCGATAAACTACAAATAATAGGCTAGTGGTTAATACTCAACATTAATATCTATTTAACTAAAAAAGAACTATTTAAATTTTGCGTTAAAAATATTTGCATCAAAAAAACTATTTAAATTTACTTCGAAAACGCTCAAGTCTGTCATGGCGTCTTGAATGACATCACTACTCATGAAACAAATAAAAACAATCGATATGACAGTTGCCCTTTTGTTAAATTAAAAATGAATTCGTCTTGTTATAAGTCCTGTGTAACTATTGAAACGCCAAATAAATTATTTATATATGTTCCAAATAATAAAGATTATTTGGAATTTTTTGCAGATTCAGGAATATATTTTTGAGAAGATCATTTTGATGTAAGTATTTACTTGCAGTTTAAGTACCTATTCGATAAACTGTGTTTTCACTACAAAATCATTGTGATAGTGGCCCTGTCTTAAATAATGACTTGCGATTGTGTTTTCTATAGAAGACATTAAAATGTCAAAGGCTCTAAGTAGTTGATTAAAAACTAACAAATTGATATGACTCACAGTCACTATTTTTAAAAGTTTATTGATAAAATAACTACGAGTAATGAAATGTATACTCGTAGTAAAATATTAATGTACGAGTTGAGGTTAAGTTGTTTATACTTCGCAAATCTAACGTCAAAACCAGTAAGAATTACCTTACAATGCGCGTGTAAAACAAACGCTTACTGACTACGACACTGAAATAATGCTATTTCAGCTCATAATACATATTTTAAACTTGTGTGTATTGAAGTTTTGACATTTTGAATATAAACATTTACCAAGCGTCAATTTTGGGCAAACTTCTATCGTTTGCTTTGGTAATACCTGATTACATTGCAAATTGTACTTGTCTTTTAAGGTGTAATTGAGACAATTGTATAAACTTGACAAAAATTGTTAAAAACGAAAATTAACCAGATAACCTGTTCCATATACGAAAATTTCCATAATGGTGTTTTATGAGGTGTGATGTAACGCTTTCTGATTAGTGTTTACGACGTTCTGAATTCGTAAATATGCGGGATTTATTTTCTAAAAATAAAAATAATCTTTACTTTTAACAATAGATAATTTTGTTTTTTTTATATCTCCATACCATGATTAATAGTTAGAAACTACAACCCATGCGATTTATTCTTAGTAGAAACTAGCCTATTATAAATGCGTTTATAAGCACTACGTCGTTCTATTACTATCGCTTCGACAAGCATTTCTTCTGCGCATCACTAGATGGCTCTTTCATGGAAATAAAGTTTTAAACGTATTTGTTAATGAAGTACAATATCACTACAATATATTCGAAAGATAATTTAATGTGCGATAGAATTAATTATAAAATGAAAATTCATTTAAAAAAGTACATATTTTTAAAACATTGGCTGTGTATGCATAATTGTGCAGCCGATATTAAAAAAGTGAAAATTGACGTTTATCCAACAGCAAAACCTTTGACTATGGAAACTATAGGACATGCCCTAACCGGGTGGATAGCGTGCCGAAAAAAGAACCTAACATTGGCGGTGACTCCGTCCATAAAACAATGAGGGCTACTATTATTTTGGTACTCACCAGATGTCACTACTTTGGACCGAGGTATAAGGTTATCTGTCAAGTACATGTTATTTGTCAAAAGCATAGTAAGTTAAAAATAAACATAACATTGTACGTATAAAATAGGCGATAAACAATAAATCTGAAATTACTTTAGTTTACAGATTTCCTTTCAATAAATTTTGCTTTGGTGCCTCTTACTTTGGCGCCTTTTCTCCTCAGTTCGCATTTTTATACTTGAACGTTCATAAGTCCGTAGTTTATTCATATTTAACTGATATAATAACGAAGTATTGGTATACAATTAGGAGACAACAATAGCCTGCATAATTTGAAAGTTTTCACTCATTATGTACGCATACGATGCGCTTTTGACATTTCATTATACCTCGCTCCAAGGTGGCGCCGCCCTGGTGGCAAATAAAAGCGTGGCCCTCATTCCGTCTATATCGTAGTGCTGATACAAAGAAAAATATTGAAAATTGTATCGATACTATGTCCTTAAGACTTACATACTTATCAACAAATGTCGACATTATATGTATTAATAAAATAATAAGAGTGTGTATTTTCTGCACTCAAGTCCACTCAGTTTGTATATTTCAATCACTAATATTTATCTCTGTATGTATAAATCACAAACTAAACAATTTCAAAAATAATTTGCAAAGTTTTAGTTACGTAATATTGATGACGGTGACAAAAACGGTATTAATTTTTTCCTTAAAGAATAATCACAAAAGGGATTTTCAATTGTCAATATAAATTAGAATTATATAAATAAGTTTGTAAATACGAGTGGAACGGACGTCGTTTGTCTTTTAAGCTACAATCCTGACTGCGTTTCGTGGGGAAAAGTTGTCTAATGTTGTATTTGTAGATCTTCAACATAGAATCGCCGTAGAGTCCATTAGATGATGATGCTACTGCAGTATTAAATAAATAATAAAATAGATCGCCATCTAGTAGAGAATTATGAAACTACATTTTAATATAGTTGTTTGTTAAAGAAATATATGTATCTTTTATTTTATTTTTTGAGATACTAATGTGAGTTACTGTTCTTATGCTTAACTCCTACGGGAAATATACTGATAATTGAAGTTATACTTCTTTAGGCGCGTTATGAAAAAATGATGAGAGTGAAATTTTAAGATTCGTCACACAAAAGTTACAGTATGAAGTTGCAGCGGTTGCAGTCTCGAAACAAAAGCTATTGGCACCATCGTCGCCTCTGTTCACTGTTTTCATATTCATATTATTTATCCACATGTTTCTAGTGTCTACATTCACACACGTGTTTTAGTTTCATATAAGTTGCGATTTATATATGTGCTGATAAATTATATTCAGTAGTGATTTAAATTCAATATTTTGATTAATATATTTACTATTCGTAAATATTAGTGAAAAATTGTGTTCATAGACTTTTTCAAGTGCTCCAATATAATTGAGGTTATCTATACGTATGTATTATTTAATGATTCCAAAGAAGTATAACTTCTCATTCGCGTACATAAGTACACGCACCCTTTTTTTATTACAGATGTTGATTAAGCTTCTAAGGTATATGATTGCAAAACTTCATTAAAACTTGTTCAGTTGTTTTAACATGATGCGCGTACGGTCACAACTTCGTTACCACGTTATCATAAGTATAGATAAAGTAACTTGAATTAAATGAAAAAAAATTAATATATTATTTCAAAACATAATGATTTATTGTTTTATAAAACAATAAATCATTTTAAAAATTCCTTTTTGCACCACAGAACCCTTAAAATTAAGTTAACTATTTATTATTTGGAGCTCTACATAAAATAAAAAAAATGAAGACAAACAAAATTATATATTTTAAATTGATTTGACTCGAAAGTGTTTCTAAACAAATATTCAATAAAAAAATTACTTGCAATCTGATACATAAATGTTTGTTAATTTAGACGACAATTACATTGAGAAAGTTAATCTTTGTCTATAAAATAAAAAGTGAATTATCAGAAAATAGTATGAGGACTCAATTAATTTATTTAGTACTTGCATATTTTGAACAGTTATCTATATTTTGATTCTTTCTTTTAATTATACCATTATAAGTTCGTTGTAAAATTTCAGATACGGTGCCTCTAAGGAGATCTCGCAAGCGGCCTGACCACGATGTCGTATCTCGCACTGCGCAGACTGACACTTCGAAGTCAACTTTATTACCTTGGTGGAAAACTACGCCGGCTAACTTCCCCAAGCGTAGAACGAAAAATAAACCGCCAGTTTTGATTAAAAGGACCGAAGAAAAACTTTCAGACTTACGCCTGGTCAGTAAGAGGAACACAGATGATCAGAACAATAATACTCAAAAGAGTCCAGAAGATAAGATCATCCAGCAATCGAGAGTCGAAGCTACCGTCGAAACCGAGTCAGTAAAGGCCACTAAAGCTACGAAACCAAAAAAGCAAGCCGAAAGAAGTTTGTTTTCTTTATCGGGTAAACCTGTCGATTATCGTTTAAATTTTGGCAGCGGTTTTTTAATGAAGAGACGATAATATTTTATATAATGTATATTTATCGTGGAGGTTTACCTCTATGACATATATACTAACGTTCTATGTACTTACAATGATGGTTTTATTTTCATAAATGTTTAATATTTAAAATAAAATGATTGAACGATCATTAAAGTTATGTGTGACGCTGGTTTTAAAACAAAATGTGTAGACAGTTTCTATTAAGTAATAAGTATTTTATTTTGATGCAAACATTTCCTTGCTTTAAATAAATGCATATTCATTGCTCCTACACTAAATTGCCTGCATTAAAGGTAATGAAATATGTTAAAAATTAGTACGATTGTGGTATATCAGAAAGCTTCAGGCATTAAGCCACGATTTTATCCCCGACTTCTACTTCATGGTTTCTTGTTCAGCCCTTTGTTTCGTACATGGTACTCTTCTATTTCTTACATGGTACTCTTAATCAACTAGGTTCGGCTATTTTTATTTATAATTTAACACTCGTATTACGAAACTGACATAGATTAAAATCGGTGAATCTATTTTAGTTAGGACATTTGAAATGGATTTACCTACGGAAGCTTCAAAAATTATTTTACTAGTGTAACAACAGTTAGAAATAGGAACTGTTCTGCAAAAACATATAGTAACTACGTTTGCTCAATCCATGATTTTTCTGCAATCTTCTATTTCATATATGGTAAGAGTAAATGTTGTTAGACTATTTTTGTGTCACCATCTAGCGCTCGTATTATGAAACTAACTTAGTTTAAAATCACTTTACTTATGGAAGCTTCAGAAAATTAATTTGACCACTTTAATTGCAAACAGAATAAGTAACTTTTTTGAAAAAACCTATCGCGGATCAGTGCAGCCTGAATATTGTTTGGAAAACAATTGCTCCATGCCTTTCCTAGTGAAGTACTGTTAAAAGCAACAGTTTATAGACTGTATATATGTTTTGTTATTGCTGACACAGGAAATAATATATGGATAATCAGATTACAATCTGTCAAAACCTTTTACTTTATCGAATCGCTCTGGCCTGATCCTGACTTTGCATCCACAGTTGTTTTATTCATTTGTTTCAATATCTCTTACTAAACGTTTAGGGCTCGTCCATATACCATTATATGGAATATGTGGGTTTATAGTTTTCCTTTTGTCTGTCCCTATCAATTTTACATTATTTTCGACGGACATTCTCAGTTCTCAGAACACGCAGCAATATATTAGTCGTCGTTGTTGAACTTTTACGCGGTAGTATAATCCATTATTGTCGATTAATATCAGTGATCATAATTTATTTATACCAAATTATATAACGGAATAAACAAAGTAATGGAACTAAGTACCCCAACGTCTATTTGTTTAACAACATTAATTACTTGAAGTCACAAAGTGCGCGTGGAGGAGTGCAATTTTGCACTCCTTTCTTAAAATTAATTCAGTAAGTGAATAAAATATTTTGTTTGTTTGTCTATATGTGAACACGACTAAAGGAATTTGATAGAACTTTTCCCGTAGTAAATCTTAGTCTTCCCGTCAACTTGAACGAGCCTGTTTTGTAAAACTTTCTGCGATCGGAAGGTGTCTGAATAAATTTGATAAGCAAAATAATTATACCATCGGATAACACAAAATTATATAATTAAATAATAATAGTACACTCCACCAAGTAATTTTCTCATATCTAAAATGCTCGTAAGCGAAGCCGCAAGCAACATATTAAGTGAAAGTAAAAGGTATGCAAGTATCAAGAAGAAACGGGGAATATGCACAGTCTGCAAAAATTTGTTTCTATTTATATCACAAATTCCTATGGCATTAACTTTTTTTATTCTTTTTGCTTTTCATTATGAAATTAATGTAATTTCATACTAACTAAAAGTTTTTAATTCAAAACCCGCCATAAAGACTACTATTGCACAAAGCAGCGTTCGTATTGATCGTGACATCACGCGTACTATAAACAAACGAGCTGAACTCTATTGAAATTTAGGGATTTTACGGAGATAAGTATTAATATTAAGGGATAAAGTACAAATAATGTTGGACGCCGGTTTTGCAAGAATGAAAATGACACTTCTAAATAGAAAAAATGAAAAAAGATTTATTTAAATCGTCAATCAGACAAATGAGTTAGTTTTATAATAGTTCATATATACTATTTCTACGGAACCAGCAAGATGAAACAAAGTGCAAATTATGCCTCGTTAAATCTTGTATAAACAGATTATTCTAATAAACTCGCTAGCCGGCCGGCGGGCTCGTCGAAAAGAAGCCACGTAGGTAAAATTCGAAAAGAAAAAAACAGACATTTATTTTGACAACAGAATGAAAGTTAATGTTTTTATCTTTATCTTTGATTATATGGCGTTCGTTCTCTCCACAGCGAACGTTTGTCAAGTCAATGTCAGTGGAAGTCAATGTCAGTTAATAGTTTGTTTTTAATTAACTTGGGCAATGACCACAAGTTAAAAAAAAAATTATTGATATTTTTTTGTAACCTTTTCTAAAAATATGTTATAACGAAGTACTCGTTAGATCTATTTTTATTTCTTATTTATAATTCTTGATACATCAAAAATATAATGTACGTACATTTAAGAAGATAGCCTTTCATATTGGATTATGATTACAAATTGTGTTTTATTTTTTGCCTTTCCCGATTGCCAATTACTTAATTGTTTGGTTTTTTAATTTTATAAAAAATATAAGCTTTTTAAATCATATTCGGTTTCTGTAACGCCAGTCCCACTTTCGCGGGTCTCCTTTGTTGATTGGATTACGAATATTTGATTTTATTTCGCCTGTGATTTGTTTGCTAAGACTTTGTAATTGTGGCTGACACAGGAAATAATAAAAGGATAATCAGATTGCAATCTTGATAGAGGAAGTAGACCGTCAATCACTTAATTGTTTGTTTTTTCATTTTGTAAAAAATATAAGCTTTTTAAATTATATTCCGTTTCTGTAACGCCAGTCCCACTTTCGCGGGTCTCCTTTGTCGATTGGATTACGAATATTTGATTATATTTTGTCTGTAATTTGTTTGCTAAAACTTTGTTATTATTGCTGATTACAATCTGTCAAAACCTTTTACTTTATCGAATCGCTCTGGCCTGATCCTGACTTTGCATCCACAGTTGTTTTATTCATTTGTTTCAATATCTCTTACTAAACGTTTAGGGCTCGTCCATATACCATTATATGGAATACGTGGGTTTATAGTTTTCCTTTTGTCTCTCCCTATCAATTTTATATTATTTTCGACGGACATTCTCAGTTCTCAGAACACGCAGCAATATGTTATTCGTCGTTGTTGAACTTTTACGCTGTAGTATAATCCAATATTGTCGATTAATATTAGTGATCATAATTTATTTATAGCAAATTATATAACGGAATAAACAAAGTAATGGAACTAAGTACCCCAACGTCTGTTTGTTTAACAACATTCATTACTTGAAGTCACAAAGTGCGCGCGCAAAATTGCACTCCTTTCTTAAAATTAATTCAGTAAATGAATAAAATATTTTTAGTGACTTTTAGACTTTTAGGCTTAATTTTTGTGAAGAAATAAGATACGACTCTGCATATTTCTGAAGAAATGTTTTTGTTCGTTCATAATTTTTCTATCCTAAACGACTTTTCTCGTACTGCGGTACATGTGTGGTGTTTTTATTATATGTACAATGAAGGTAACATCATGATGATTATAATTATCTACAATACTTTATTTTCGTTCATAATCATCATATACTCTAAACAAAATAAGTAAATTTAGGTTTTTGAGGCGCGTCTTCGCTTAATACAAAACCTTGTGTTTTCTTTATTTAAATAGTGAAGTGTCTTTGGAAGATTAGCAGCATTTTAAAGAAAAACAATAACGCACTTTTTTCACTCGAATAATACGTTAATCCGAAATTAGCATAAATTTTGTATTCTGGTTTTTCTTTATAAAATTCTGTTCACAGAAAAGTGAATGTTATTATTTATTTAATTAATAGAATTATTTTTTTACTTAATGTGAATTTAGCTCCAGTCCAGGAGTTTTCAAAACTTTCAGCTTACCTTTTTCAAAATAAAACTATATATTTCAATTTAGCTAGAAATGTACTGCATAAAATTCTTTCGAATATGTAAGATCAAAGATATCAATATATATAAAGATCAAAGATATAAATAGAAAAAATATCAAGATGCATAGACAACTTTATTATTACGCATCTACTCTTTGTGTGATTTCTGAAATATGGAAATGATTCACCCAGAACGTAAATATGAAATTGACTTTTGAAAACAGAAAAGGAAATATAAATTCTACGTGAACAAAGATTAAATTTGAACTAAAAAAAACTAATGAAGTTGTTAAAAATGGCATATAAACTGAGTAAATAACGACCAGTATTAAAAATGGTCATAATATGAAGGATAACTTTGGTGTGTTGCCGTCAATAAAAATACTTTTGACCAGTACAGTTTGGAAAAGTGGAACTTCCGCAGCCATAGTTATTAGTATTTTTTTTTGTTTTTATAGATGCAAAACTGGGTGCTATATGCTATATGGCGCTATTGTAATATAATTTATACATTTGTTTATATCTGGGTGTGCGAAACGGCAAGACAAAGACCGGAAAACAGCAAAGCCGCATTAACAGATACTGCATCCTTTGCCTGAATCACTGTTTATATGCCAAATTTTGTGCAAATCCGTCCAGAAATTATTGCATTTTAGAGTAACAAACGCTCAACCATACATCCATCTATCAGTCTAGACTTTCACATATATTAGTCACATAATATTAGTGAAAATTACTGAGACAAATCTTTGTAAATTGCCCACCTGAAGTTGGTGTAATACAACGAAACCTAGGTCGTGGCAAAGAATTTGTATAAATTAGGTATAATATTACATTACGTAGTTTCATTTAATTGTGAATAATGCATTTCTACAAAATTAACGCCAAATATAAATAATAATTGAGATAATATTTATAGGATATATTTTAAAGTTATGCAACCAATTCGCACTTAGTAATGTATTGTATTCATTTCTAAAATTGTATTTTTACGTAGATGTAGTCCTGAACTTTATAACTTCCCAGGAATCATTCAGTCGTTTGGTCGAACCTTTTTGAACACGTTTGTGATGTTAATTCGTTTGAAACAATCTATAGATGACGTAAGAAAGGATTTTTTATTTAGACTTTTCTCATTACGGATGTTTTTTATCTTGTTCAACTTACGTGTAATTCATTAGTTCACAATTTATCGGTTGGATAATTTCTATCTTTTAATTATAATTTCTTATACATGAAGTTCCATTGTAATTTTTTTTTATTTATGATTATATTAATCAAGTCTTTACAGGAATACTCGTGAAATATTGCTATCGTATTTAATGAATGCCTAATTCACTTGAGTTCCATGTATAAGATCCCTTTAGTAAAATAATTCTTTAATTTATGATAATATAATTCTTTTATTTATAAAGACTATTTAGTCATCCCTAGAATTCAGCTTAAAGAAAGTCTCCATTTTTTGTGTCGGGAACGAAACTTGGCCGCGTTCCTAAATAACTTAAATGATGGTAACATATTAATGATAAGACATTGTTTAGCTCCGTTTAGATGTCTAATCGCTAAAGTTGTTCAAATGATAAATAAGCTGAAGAACGTATGAATGAAGAAAATTAAAGTAATTTCAATTATAAAGCTAAAGCAACTTACTCATACCTTATACTTCCTTAGCATATGTCTCTGTCAACTTGGTCGTTTTCATTTTATCACTTTCCCCGTCTAACATTTTAAATAAGAACATATTAAAATTTTAAAAGTCGTCCAAAAAGGAAGAATTTCTCAATTTTACTATTGGCATCAATGCCGAAAATCTTCAGCAATAGCAGTACTTTGCAAATTTATTTGTTTTCGGAAATGATACTGTACTGCAAAAGTTCCAAGTCGCATTATTTTATATTTTTAAGTGTGTTTCTTATTCGGTGGTTAATTGTTCCATTTTTCTCTAAAAAATGTTTTTAATGGGATGAGTGTTGATAATAATATTTTCAAAGAACTAACGCCATCGTGCATGACAAAAGTTGAACGGTACCATTTCGAATGTCAACACTTTAAAGGATAACAATTGTTTAGGATATTTTTTAAAATCTCACGCAAACTTAAAAAGTCTGCAATTAATAATAACAATATGTATTAAAATATCTAACTATACCCGCAATTAAGAAAACTTTAATCTGTTGATCTATTATGGTATAATTATTTTAGGTAATAAACTTGACTTACAGATAATATTGCAACAATGATTACATAAAAATATAATTATGATCACTGCGTGTTTACCTTGTGTTTATTCAATGTAATGTTTTAATTACGTTTAAAGAATTAAAATGAAACATTTCTGTGGTTCACAGAGCATGCAAAGTTATTTTTTTTATTAGTCGCTATTAATGTCAGCCCACTTTATAATTGAAGACTCTTGCGGATAAAGGGGATATGTAAAAAAATAACGATTTTAATAAAATGGTAATAGAAAGTTATTTTATTTGCAAATATGCTAAGCTAAAGATAGCATATTGGTTTTGATTAGATTTTTGTTGTTTATGCCTTGAATATGAATGTTCGGTAGAATCATTATAGGACATTTATGTCAGAAGGTTAAAAATGAAAATAATGTGACTTGTGTCCACTCACATCTTCAGTATTGTTCGTACTTAGAAAAATATTTAAAACTTATCCAGACACATTTATTTTAAGAACATCTCCAAATTATTCATTGAAATCATAATTTTAAGTTCTAAGTGCAGACGATAAATAAGCACGTTTTCGTCATATTCTTTTCTATATTTAGAAAAGATTTTGTAGTAAAAGTTTCTTTCTGACAAAGTTAAGTCATTATTTATTTGAAGACAATCTTCAAATCATGCATTGAAATAATAATTGTGTGTTCCATGCATAGACAAAAGGTGAGCTTTTGTTCATAATATTCCTTATATTTTCAGAAAGATTGTGAAGTAAAGCTTTCTTTCGTGAAAAAATTGAGTCATAATTTTTTCTAAGAACATATTCAAAATATTTTGAAATAGAGCTTTCTTTCTGATAAAGTTGAGTCGTCATTTATTTTTAGAAAATCTACAAACCATGCAATGAAATAATAATTGTGAGTTCCAAGTGCGGATGACAGTGAGTACGTTTTCATCATACTCTTTTCTATTTTTAGAAATATTTCGAAGTATAGCTTTCTTTCCTGACAAAATTGAGTCATTATTTATTTTAAGAACATCATCAAATTATTTTGAAAGATTTTGAAGTAAAGCTTTCTTTCTGATAAAGTTGAGTCGCCATTTATTTTAAGAACATCTTCAAGTCATTTTGAAAGACTTTTAAGTAAAGTTTCTTTTCTGACAAATTAGAGTCATCATTTATTTAAAAAAAAATCTTTAAATCACGCATTGAAATAATAATTGTGAGTTCCAAGTGCAGATTATATATGAATACGTTTTCATCATATTCTTTTCCATTTTTAGCAAGATTTTGAAGTAAAATTTTCTTTCTTGACAAAGTTCAGTAATCAAGCTAAATGGAAACGGACGGACAATTGGGAAACAAAAAACAAAATTCTTTATCAAAATGACTGTATTATTAATTTTTTATTGCACTTTATTTTTACTAAGGGATATTTTCAATATATTAATATGAACGAGCTTCACAGTACAGTGCTTGTGATCTCACATTTTGTCAATATATCCAAGGACGAATATTTTAATTCAATTTTTCAGTTCAATAAAAGAGAACGTGACAAAGTTTAAAAAACAAAACAAAAGTACCGAATTTTCATATTCCTTTATTATCTTTTACATGTAAATGAAACTGCATGATATAGTATTTTTTCTACTTTCTTTAAGTTCTTTACCACGACCTAGGTTTCGTTGTATTACAACATCTTCAGGTGGGCTATTAGCAAATGAATTTCTACAAAATTAACGCCAAATATATTCAATCTTTTACATAATTAAAATGCTTACGGATATGACGAGAAGATAATCACGTAGCCAAAGAAATGAACAACAAAAATATAATTGTAACTCAGTCCACCAAAAAGTGAGTTTTTCTTGGAGATATCGTTGATGGTAGGGTTAATTTTACATTAAAAAGTGTATTCAGATTTTCCCGATTGAAAAAAAATTTCTTTAACCGTTTCTAAATACGGTGATCCCTTATTTTTATTAGGATGCTTTGTGGTGAATATCTTTCTTATTTCAAAAACGTTATTTTTATTGTCCTTGCCACGACGTATGTGATATGCACGCCGTTATATATAAGGGGAAAACTATCTTGTAAATGACAAGTTAATACTAACATATAGACATTCAAGATCCTCTTTTACACCAACGAGGCACTATCGAGCCCTTCAATAGTTTCAATACTGATTTAATAAACGGTAATTTTTAGTTTAGGCAATTGATGTAATAGTTCAAATAAGGAAACAAATACGTATGAAGGAAATTTAGAATTTTATACAAACCAAAAAAATATTTTCTGCATTTTATAACATTCTATTTTCTTAAACTTTTTTTTAAATTAGTACAGGATTTAAATTTGGGTTTGCCGAAGAAAGATGTAAAACTAGACTTTCGGGGAACAGTTGAAATAAAATACTATTAGACGTCCTAAGAACCGATGAAAAATGTGTGATAATGGGGAAAAGAGGAAAATTATGTCGGAACAATTCAATATTTTACGTTTTCTTGAGATGGCGTGGCGATAAAGACGTTTCAAAATATTATTGAAATTTATCTACACTATTATGTAAAGAGGAAAATTTGTTTCTTTGTAGACGTTTACTTCGGAAAATACTGGACCGAATTTGATTAAGTTTTCACTAGCATATACTTTAAGTTTTCGTTATAACTATAGAATAGTATTAGCGCGCTACATCTAAAAGAAAATGAACAATGATAGTAAATAAAAGGAAGGTAAAGGGAAGATATTTTCTTACTTCCGCTGACTAAACCGAAAAGCCACATCAAAATAATAAAAAAAAGAATTATTTTATTAAAAAAGGGTTGTTCTACAACCACTCACTGGCGGAAAATCTGACAATTACGAGGGAGGACATCATTGAGTGACATCAATCTTACGCGGATTTTCTTAAAATAAATGATGACTTAACTATGTTTTACTTGCTGCTAACTTAGAATTAATAACACCTATCGGAAATGATCTTAAGCAATGAGTATATTACAAAACTATATTTTTTATCAATATTCTGTGTTGCCACGAATATGTGTACATATAATTATATTCGTTCATTTTTTCATATAAAATTAAAGAACTATCAAAACCTTCTATTTAAGTTGGTAATTAAATTGAGTAAAAAATATTTTTGGTGTTCACTTATATATAGTTGCAAATAATAGAAGATAAAGATCTTTCATGCAAATTTTTTCGATTTGCTAATGAAAGACCAACATATATTTGGTACTAAGACTTTTTATTCCTACCAGGAAAAAAATGTGTGAAAGAAATAACATCTTTTAAAAAATTATAAAAAAATAAATTCATCAGGCACTATCGATTATATTTATGACAATTTCAATGTTGTGACGTTCGTCATAAGAGACGGACAATAGTGATGACGATCTCGATATACGCGACATCTGGGTTCCGGTTTCTGGTCTGCGAAGCTGCGTGGAGCGGCCCCAGTAATAATTACGATCCGCCATCCGCACAAATCACAACCGTTGAAGAAAGTTGCCTGATGGAATCGTTCTCCCGAGTTGTCGACTCATGTCTGATGTATTCGACGTGTGTTATACCGTTCGCTCGCACGAACGTGGAGCGGTTTCACTAATGCTCTCGCTAACAATCGGATCGTGTTGCGAGTCGCAACGCTTGCTGATAAGAACCAGATGGTGAATGTAAAATTTGTGTGAGAAATCTGTCTCATTATATTAAGTACGTAGTAAAATAAGTAAAGCCACACACGACTTTATGGTCGCATTGTTGACACAATAATGGAGTAAATGATTTAGATTTTGATAAGTTTCAGACATAATGGACAAACGAAAAAGTGGCTCTCAGTTTCTTTTAGAGGATTTCCCTTCTCCTTGTTTTTTTTAAATAAGTTTATGGTTACTCGTGGCCCTTTGTAACTTAAAGCTTCTCACCTAGATTTGCTTTTTATTATTGCAAAATCTGGTGTTGAAAATAATTTTTGAAATGGTGCTTTTTTGAGCAAGGTTCGCCAACGGAGTATCGTCATCGATGTCAGATTGGAAATTTTGGGAGAACGACCAATAATTTTATTTTCAACATTATTATCATTGTCATTCTCAGAAGATGAGATGTAATTTCTACAAGGTCTAAGTCTAGGTCCAGTCCTTATTAAACGCTAGGCCTTTTTTGCCGCTGCGTATATATATATATATATATATATATATATGTGTGTGTGTGTGTGTGTGTGTGTCTGTGCGTGTGTAATAAGAGATAAAACTGTTACGAAAAGAAAAAAAATATTTTTAAATCAGAATTTATTTGGGTCCAATCTTTTCTTTTAGCAATCTCGTGATATCAGCGTTTATTTATTCTACTTCATAGAGATTTTAATTATAAAATAATATTTTAAGAAAGTGGCTTCTGTAAATACTCTTTTTCATACTTTGAAAAATGTTATCTATTTTCGATTCTAAATTGTTCCTTTATATTGGGTCATACTGATGACAAACATATTCCCAATGTAGTATCGCAATATAAAGGGAAAAAAACATTTTAAAATAATAACAAATACCGTATTTGGTGCTAGTTGTTGTACAAAGTTTGATTTATGGCAAAATTGCAATTTTTTTTTATTTCTTGCAGATATTCAACAAATTTATATTTCTATAATGAATCAAACCCAACTACTTAACTATTAGTTATCTATTTCGAGTGTTCTTGAACACAATAAATAATACAACTGATTAACTATTAGTTATCTATTTCGAGTGTTCTTGAACACAATAAATAAAACAACTTATTAACTATTAGTTATCTTGTTTCGAATATTCTCGAACGCAACGTACTTCACACAAACAAAACTATTAATTCGAAATGCTGTTGTTGTTCTAAACTTATTTATAACGGAATACTTCCGGAACTGTTTACTTATATTGTCAATAACAAATATTAGATTCCCTTCTTCTATGCGATAAGGCACAATATATAAACTGGAAAACAGCTGATCAAAGGGATCATTCCATCCTCTCATTCATTCCTGTTACGTTCTTCTCATGACCTGGTTTTATATTATAATCACTTACATTTGTCTGTTAATATTAAATATTATAATTGTGAACAACATATCCTAATAAACCCAATTTAAATACTTTATACTTATTTGCGCCCGTTCGGCTACATCTCCAAACACCTTTTCGTTTGACTCTTGAAGAAGGACCTTCACAACTGGTGTCAGAAGTGGCATTATCAAACTGTTACAAGGAGAAGGGGAAACACAAACACCTTTCGATAAAGGCTTTAAATATATTTTACAACTGCATCATCTCCTGTCATCAATCGACTTCAAAGAAGATATTTTATACGTTAATGATTTTTACAATTTAACTTAATTTTATTTTGCCCTAATAAATTTCAATCAAAAACATAAGAATTTTTAAACGTGAAAGCTTCCGTGCCGTCTACTTCGGTCCAGTCACAGGCCGCATATACCGTACAGGTCGAATAAATTTAATAACAAATAATAATACCCCATATATTAATGAACACAATAATAAATGAAAAAATAATTCTAACGTATTTTTATTAGATACAGGTGCAGATGTTTCCCTAATTAAAATCGGAAAAATAAAAGACGAAACACCTGTATATGAAGAAAATAAAGTTGAACTCAAAGACATAGATAATGAACCAAAACCCTTAGAAACATTAGCGTATACGTACCTAGGTATAAAGATCGGTAACGAATAAGATAAAAAAATAGATAATGACTTTCCAATCGAATTCGACGGTATATTAGGCAATGATTTCCTAAAAGGTAATAATTGTATAATAAATTACGAAGCAAATCAGTTATACTTAAATACTTTTAATACCAAAATAAATCTCGTGCAAAAAATCATCAGCCGAATCAATTAAACGAACCATGGTATGATAAACATAATAATTCCAATATGTTTCCAATAATAATCGAGCCACAATAGGAAAAGGTAATACCTATTCATATTCTTAACCCCGATCTAAAAATAGGAGTTTTTAATAAAATAACCATTTAGGATGGTGTTTATCTCTGTTCAATTGTAGTTATGTTCAAGGAACTGTATACCATCAAGTTCTTATCAATTAACTTAGGACCCTTATAATTTAACGCTAATTATGATACAAATATTAGAACAGTAAATATTCCTTCAAACAATAATAATAACTCAAATTGCCTGAATAAACTAATTACCTCTTCGAGAACTACACATTTAAACGAGGAAAAAAACGCATCCGTGTGGATTATACCAAAAAAAAAAAATAAAGCTTCAGAAAAAAAGAGGTGACACATGATAGTCGATTACCGTAAATTAAATGAAATTGGTATTTCCGATACTTATCCTTTACCAAATATTAAAGAAATTAGATCAGCTAGGACAATCTAAATATTTTACCACCTTAGACTTAGCTTCTAAAAAATATGAACCTGAAATATGCGGAAAAAACAGCATTTACCGTACCATTTGGACATTATCAGTATAGACGTATACCACTTGGTTCGAAAATGCACCCACAACGTGCCAAAGATTGATGAATACAGTTTTAAGCGATCTTCAAGGAATTAAATGTTATGTCAACGATTTACTCTGATAATTTAGAAAATCATACAAAAAAATTTACTGAAATTGTTAAACGTCTATCAAAACATAACCTCAAAATACAACTAGAAAAAAGTGAATTTTTTAAAAAGAAAGCCGTGTATTTAGTACATTTAATTACAGAAAATGGTGTCAATCCTGATCTTAATAAACTAATTGTAAAAAATAAATTTCCAATTCCAACTAATATTAGTGAAATTAAAAGCTTATTAAGGTTATGCGGATATTATAGGAGGTTTATACCTGTATTCTCTAAAATAACACAACTCTTCACTAAACTTCTGAGGAAGGATGGACCATTCAATTGGACTAGTCTTCAAACTTCTTACAAAAATCCTTTGAACAATTGAGGGATCTTCTTTCTAGAGAACCTATACCGCAGCATCCACATTTTTCGCAACTATTCAGCTTAACTACGGCTGTCAGCAATTTTAAAGATTCACCGATAGCATACGCGAGTAAAACTCTAAATATAGCAGAAACGAATTATTCGACAACTGAAGAAGTGGTTTTAGCAATAGTTTGATCAGTCAGATATTTTCGACCGTATTTATATGGTAGGAAATTTATAATAATTACGGACCACCGTCCATTGACGTGGCCCGGGGTTTTTACGTTGAATATCATTAATCAAGATTAGTAACATGACGTTTATTACTCGAAAAATATTATTACAAAATTATTTATAAAGAAGGAAAATTTGTAGATGCTTTTAGTCGAATATAATACACGAAAATAATATTAAACATGTAAAAGTATTAAAACGAAAGGATGATACTTATAAATCAATTAAATTAAAAAATTTATATTATTCCAAAATAAACATCGACATTATTAAATGACGAAGAAAATTATTCAAAATTTCTAAAAACATTAAAGCATAATGTTATTGTCAATAATAACGTAAACGAACACATTGATAAAATAATTTCCGCGAACGGAAGTAAAACTATATTTACCTCGTGTGACTTAAACATTGATAATTATAGTATATTAAAAGTATTGGATAATAAATACAACAACGTATCCTTATTAAAAGAGATAAAACCGAAACAATACGAAGTAATTGTGTAAAAACACGATAACAATTTAATATTTGATTTATTCTCTAAATCTTATTATTGGGATGATCCTACATATGAAGATATTTTTAAATTCGTGCTCACACTTAAACATATTTTAATCAAAAACAAAATAAAAAAATAAACATTGCTAACCCTTCGCGATACCGCAAACATAAATGGTATAAAATAAGATCGATCATTAGATGTATTTTCAGAAATACGAACATAATAATAGATGTTTTTTCAAGGAACGATCAAAGTTCCGAAACAAAATGAAATAAAAAATATTCTCGAGGAATTCCATTCCAATCCAAAGAAGCCATAAAAATATTAAATAACCTTATAAATGGAATAATAAGAAAAAATATATACAAAATTTTATAAAAAAAAATGCACTTCGTGTGAAAAAAAAATAGTACGAAAGAAAAACCATTAACCGATGGAAATAACCATAACTTCAAACAAACCCTTTGAATAAATTAGCTTAGACATAGTAGGATTACTTATTTTAATAGAGAATGATAATAAGTATATACTAGCGTGACCCGTGCGAAGTCTTCGCATTATTTATTCCATTATGAAGCTCAGATGACAGATCAAACAAATATTTGACTAAAATTGACGTATAGAGGCGCAAGTATCAAAAGCATTGAGCTAAAGCGCCACTTTATTTATACGTGAGTGGATTTGAAATTAAACAAAAATTTTACCGACCGTCAATCATATTGACGTTGAGCCGTTAGATGGCAGCATTGCTGTTTTGTGTATATAATTTTAATAATTAATTAATGTGCAAAAACAATAGCAATAATACATTTTGTAGTTGTGGATGCCGGTAGAGCAAGCAATTATCTATAAAATGATATATAATTTATGTGGATTAGTTGTGAGGTTTTTTCTAAAAAGGGAGTGTAACATCTTAACCTTAGCGTATTAATATATATATGATGATGATGATGATGATGTTGATGATGATGATGATGATTGACATAAAAGCTGATTTAACCAAATATTCACAAGCATATGCGATTCCCTGTCATACCACTGAAACAATGGCGTCAAAATTAGACGATGGTTTTATTTGTAAATTTGGAATACCTAATAGTGTGTTAACAGATCAGTGAAAGGATTTCACCTCAGATCTATTAAAGCAAATTTCGAAAATACTTAAAATAAAACAAATTAACTGTAGTGCTTATCATCCACAGTCGTACGGCGCTCTCAAAAGAAGTCATGCTACATTGGCTGACCATCTAAAACATTATATCAATCAAGATCAAACTAATTGGGATCTATGGATTGATTTCGCTATGTTTTCGTACAATACAACCGTACACTCATCTAGTAAAATTTTCACCCTATGGACTATTATTTGGTTGCAAACCAGAATTACTAACTTCAATAACACCCAACACTGAGTTCAAGTACAAATACAATAACTATTTAAGCGAACAAACTTTGCGACTTAGAAAGAGCCATGAAATAGCTAAAAAATATTTATTAGAATAAAAAAATAAGAATAAAGTGCATTATGATAGAAAAATAAAACCGTATAACTATAAAATAGAAGACAAACAAATACAAATAAATAAATAAAAAAATTAACACCCTATTATTTAGACCCATACATAATAACAGATATTATTTCAAACGTAAACGCTACAATTAAAGTAGGTAAAAAAACATAAAAGTACATACAAAAAGACTAAAACCAGCATTTGTATCAGGATAATTTCTGTTATAACAGGAGAATCACTCTATAACGTAACGAAACTTAGGGATTCACTGGGAATTTTCTACGAACACTTGGGGAAACTTAATTTTAATGACGGAAACTGGAACTTGATTACAAATATAATTCTGACTCATTTCGAAGACAAAATTAAATTCATGGGAAATATACTGCCAAAGACCTCAGATATGTGCTCTCCGGAAATTTATAGAAAAATTGCATTATGCCAAATCCCGTTACAAATTCTAGAACAATTAATAACTCAACTATTGGTCATCAAGAAAGATCAAGACGATCATGGTTTAACGGTATAGGATCAATGTTAAAAACCATTGTCGGAACCTTAGACGAAGCCGACGCTGAATCCTATAATAATGATATTAACTCGCTTAGTCAAGTTGAAAAATCGATAGTTAAATTATTAAAATCACAAACGCAAAAAATAAAAAACAACAATTAATAACTTTAATAATACAATAAGTTATTTGGAAAGGAACCAAATAATATTTAATAAAAACATAGATATTCAATAATTCTAATCGATATTTTAACCTAGAAAAGAAACAAACCTTAGAGAACATTTCATGCTTTTTATGTTAGTTACTCATGAAGTAAGTGACAAATTATCTGCTTTGAGAAACGTTATTACATTCGCAAATTCCAACGCGTTATCCTTCGATAATAACCCCTGAACAATTAATTACAGAATTAAAGAAAATTGTTGGAAACTACTCATTGCAACAACATTCCCCCTTGGAATAGAAATTGGAAACGCAGCGGAACTAATATCACTAGTAAAACTATCGTCATTTTATATGAACAAACGCTTAGTATTCATTATGCCTATTGACTTATAACACAAACAGTATATGAATTATATAGCATCATGTCAATACCCATTAATGACGTCACTACACGCTCTGTCATGAGTACACCCCTGAAGTATCGCGAATTCTCAAAAAGTATTACGATAAAATTCCAATGCTTTTAAGTGGCAATTTTAATGTGAATTCAGCATCAGATGCAGCGCTACCTTTAGTTGAGTTCCTCGACACGAAATTATTTTAAAAATGTGCAGCAGTCGCATTCAATCAACAACAAGATATTGACGTTGTATATATGTGTATATATATATATATATATATATATATATATATATATATATATATATATATATATAGATATATATATATATATATATATGTATATATAAATATATATAAATATATATATATATATATATATATATATATATATATATATATACATATATAAACCAAATTGAAACTAAAACATTTGTTTCCTAATTTAATTACCATAAGCCTCTCGTGTCATTTGTTCAAAGTGAAAACATGGAGACTGACTAATATGTAATATTATACTTGTATATGTTAAATAAAATGTAAAAATAACTTTTAAACGTGGTAAAAATATTAGAAAAAAATAAACCTTATAATTATCCTACTCCTGATACTATATATTTATCTCATTCTCTCGCAGATTACTTTTCTGAAGTCTCACTTCTACCGCGTGTGAATTTCACAGGCACACAGATTAGACTCTTTAACTCAGGAATGTTTTGGTGTTACGAATAATGGATGAATGGCTTACGACTTGTGCATTAAATTGACATAATGACTTATTGAGTAGCTCAGTATTCGCATTAGGGAAACAATTCTTTACCCTTTGTTGCGTATTCATTTTTACTGTTAAATTAATCCATTTATTCCCCATAATAAATTATTAATGCACGCGTTATATATATGATATGCGCAAACCCGAATGAATCTTGTTTTATTATAATTAACTAGTGCTGAAAATTCTTTTATATTTCTATTACCCACAGAAAAACATCTAGCCATAGCTGGAAATAAGTTACGCTATAGCATAATTAAAGATATAAATCAATGTTACAAATTATCAAACAGCAACTATATTTGCGAAGCAAAGGAACTACTATACTCAGTCCGTGATTAACGAATATCTGAAACCGACTATTCCAAAAATATGTGAGACTAGAGTAACTTCGATCAAAACTGTCATAATCATAGCAAATGGATCTTTATTATTTCTAGATTCATAGATTCTATTATATTATTATTCCTAGATTCATAGGGTAGTTACCCTTAACTGTAAAAATCATAACCTGATGAATATAAACCTAGGAGACACAGGAATAATGGCCCTTAAAAATGAAGGTAAATATATATATATATATATATATATATATATATATATATATATATATATATATATACATATGTATGTATACATATATATATATATATATATATATATATATATATATCACGCTTTAAGCGCTGTTGTTATTTTCGTCTTATTGTCTTTTCTATTTCATAACGTATTATCCTTATTGATAACAATTTATATAACATTTATATTGTTGCTAATACTATATTAGTCGTCGATGTACATTTACAAAACTTTCACTTTGAGTACCTTTAAGACTCAGACCTTATCGCAATAAGCCTGCCATTAAGGTTAAAAATGTATTATGGTACGTCGTGCAGCTAATTGACTTAAGTCAATTACGGCAACGCTATTGTTATGACATTTATCCAATGCTTTGTTATTGTAATTCAACCAGTCGTGTTTGACTGAGTCAAATCATATTTGTGCTTCATTGCACAAGCGGTTAGGGTCACCAGCCGTCACGGAAATTGGAGAACATGTGGTAAACTGATTTGTACGTCGCAGTTACTAATTGTTTATTTTATTAATATATGGAGTTTAACCATCTCGCAATACGAATATAAACTCAAAAAAACTTTAGAAAACATGTTATCTCAGAAGTTTATAGCCGTTATAAATACGCATGATCACACCAAATTTCAGGTTTATGGTACTGATAGTCTGCAAGTAAAATGGATATAACATAGAAAGAGATAGATGGACATGACCAGGTAGGTTAAGAAAACATAAAAATTTATTCTTTTAAATCAAACTTATTATTAACTATTTTAATAGTTATACTATTTTAATAGCTCCTTTATTAAACTTACTATGATAATGATTTCAATTCGGCAAATGTTATTAATTGCATCAGATACAAAAATACATTAAAATATTTAATTAAAAGCTCGTGCAATGCTAATTTAATTTCGTTTTACAAATTATTTCTCCACTGGATATTAAATTGTTATGGGAGTAACCCGTCAAGAATTAGAAATTCGAAGGGATTTTATTTCTTAATAAAATAACAAAATACTTTTATGTAATAAAAATATTCTTTAAGCAAGAACGAAAATATATTATAAAATATAATATTTTAAAATATAATATTTTAAAATTTATGTACTTTAATGTAAAGAAATAAAACAAAATATATTTATAATAGCAAGAAAAGTAATTTAATGCCGCTAACCAAAGTACAAGTAATGAAATAATTTTGTAGGAAACTGTTATTGATTACAAATACTCAAAGAATAACAAAGCAAGAAATCTAAAATATGTAGCTATGTGCTCTACTAAAATGTATATACACACTTACTAACATGTTTAGAAACTAAGTATTTTGGAGGTGAAAATACGTTATGAAAAGAAAAATAACCATAGAAAAGAATTTAAAAATATATAGTGCACTTTTGAGATAATTTTTGAATGTGTATATTATCGTGGCACTTCTTAATCAAATTGTAGTTTATTTAAGAATCATTATAAATGATTAGATTTATTTTGTTATAAACTTTCTTCATTTACAAGGAGCATTCATATACTTTCTCTTACAATCTGTTCGTTAAAATTATTCCAAACCAAAGAAAGATATTTAAAATGTAATAAACTTTCGACAGTACTCAGGAAGATAAAAAAAATGTGAAGTAATTTTTTTTAAATTTAGACTAACCTGTTCTAGGGTGCTTTAACATTTTACGAAAGTAATTGAAGTGCAAAGAATTTTAGAGCAATATTTGACTCTTTAAAAGAAATCTAGTTAAATGTGGTAATATTATTAGAAGTGATAAACTATTAGCTTAAATTTGACATAAAGTATTTATTAAATATCCGATACTACCACGATGAACGAAAAATAGAACTCCATAACGATTTAAGTCATTTAATTGTTATATTTAAAGCTCAAGGTAAAGGTTTTAGCTTTACCTTGAGCTTTAAATATAACAATTAAATGAAACTACGTGATGTAGTATTATTTCTACTTTCTTTAAGTTCTTTACCACGACCTAGGTTTCGTTGTATTGCAACATCTTCAGGTGAGCTATTACCAAAGATAATGAATTTCTACAAAATTAACGCCAAATACATTCAATACTTTAAATATAAGTTTAAAATTAAGTAATTAATAAACCACAAATTTTTAAAAAAAATTGATATCTTAAAATCGTAGCCAGTATGAACTGTAGTAAAATACAAGTGCCAGTTGTCCAATAAGTGACGAAACAATTAATTCTTTACAAACTTATTCGGACATCGCGTCGCTATGTTCAGTCGGCCATCATCGTTTATTTTTTAAATATTTTTTATCACCTTTTCTCGATTAAGAAGACGTGTATTATCTAGATCGTACCGATCAATTGTTTAATAGTTTAGAAATACTTCAAAATTGATGTATCCGTTGCATATTTTGCCTCAAAAATGTATAACTTAGATAAAGTAAAATGATATGAGCGGCGGTCCATGATGCATTCACTCTTTAGAATCTTTAACTCGCCCAGCGCTCCTTACCAGATTTACAGATTTATCTTCCTCTGTTCTAATTCTTCTAATTCTAATTCTTTTTATTAATATTCCTTCTTTGTTTACGCCGCCGCATTATGGAATTCATTGGATTCTTGCATCAGTAATTCCCGTTCATAAACCCTTTTAAAGGTCTTTTACAAAAATCAAAGTTCTCCTGAAGGAAAATGGTGCGAATGAAGCGCACTATTTACCTTAGGTTTACATCCTGTTTTCTATCATGCCTCGTCCTTTTTCGTTTTTTTTTGATATGTCGAGTTTATGTTAAGTTTTGTTATTTATATATATGCATATAGACTATATTTCGTTTTATTTTTATTTAACAAAGTTGTGCCATTTTTTGGTGTAATTCCCACTAAAGAATGTGAGCAATTGCTTATATTCTTTAGTCGTGGTTGACTGAAATAGATTGCTCTTGTAGCGATAAGTCGGTTGTATTTTTATTTATATTGTATTAATTACGAAATAAACGAATAAAATAAATTATTAGAAAAACAAGATCTGTTGGGAGGATGTTACCGAAATATGCAATAACTATGACCGCAGTCATTTTTATAACGAACACGTTGCGCCTTTCTTTCTACGTGCATCATATGGTTAATGCAGCATGTCAATCCATTAAATTTATACACTCTTTGGTAGTGAAGTTAATGAACTCATAAATGGTTTTACGTTTTTTATTTATCTGTATTAGATAATTAATTACTTAATATATATATATATATATATATATATATATATATATATATATATATATATATATATATATATATATATATATATATATATATATATATATATATATATATATATATATATATATATATATATATATATATATATATATATATATATATATATATATATATATATATATATATATATATATATATATTAAGAGTTATTGAGCACACACTGTTTTATTGCATGGATTTATAGTAAAAAGAGGCAACCATGTGAATTCTTCACAATCCTCCGTTCCATTCTCAAAATCATGTTGTCAGAAAAATTGAAAATTTTTTTTTAAAATAGATATAGGTAAAATTTCCAAAAAAAATATTGTGTGTTTGTCGTTGTAGTTATTTTTTGGTTATACAACATAATTATACATAGAAATTTTTAGGAATAAAGATATTATTCGAGTCCTAATATCCCGAAAATATAAAAAGAGATCACAGTGCATTCAAAAATATAGTAAAAATATACGTGTTTTAGCAGTTTTCAATTTAAAATTATTTCATAGCACAGATTAAAACGAATAAACCCGTTCTATGAAGATGAGAGAGTTTAAATTGCTCTCAATTACCTGATATCTGTACTCTTTATGCGAGATAATACTCGTATCGTTTACTTTTATGATGCCGCGTGGCGCGCGGTGTGCTCACACTGTAGGATCCTTAACTCTTGCCTTAACGTTGAAGCGGGGTACCTAGAAAAAGGGATTAGATCCGAAAAAAAATTATTTTATACGCGGTGAAATATACTATTTTGTTAATAGTTTAACAAAAATATTATGCATTCTTAAATTTTTAAACTTTTAAATGTATGCATCTGTCTACAAAACAAAAGCCGAGTTAAAACTGCTAACAATTTTCCCAACCGTGGACATATTAGTAATAATTTAATTTCTATGAAAATGACAAAAATTGCATTCCATGACATTATATGACGGCAATATATAGTAGTCCTAAATTGTTATATACATATTCTATAACGCCTATCTATGGTTCCTAACTTATGTTCCAATTTGAATGCGAAACACTTCTTAGTAACGCTGGCTTAAAATTAGGTAACCCTATGTGTGACTCACTAACAATGAAAGTGACAAACTTCTCCATAAGGATTCGACGCGACAGGACCCAACTGGTCGCGTGACGTCAACCGGTTACTTTCACTCACGCTGCGGACAAAGCCCCCTCGAGACGCCTCGTTATGAAACATTATCTTCGACTTCAGCCATTACTCACTGCTGCGGGCAGCTTGGGTTAGGCCAATTGGAGTGACCATTCAAATTTTAAATGGACAGTTGCGGAATGTCGGCCTGAGTCAAAAGTATGACACTTTTACTTTTTAGTTAGACGCTCGGTCTTGTGTGCAATAATCGCAGTAGGGAAGTAGATGTTTTTAAAATGTTTTGGATATAATACGGCAAAAGGGAAACTATAGGTATAACATTCAATATAGTTTATAAACACTTAATCCTGATTAGAATCGAAATGAATATTTGAAGATTAAACCGTAGGTAAAAATCCCGTTAAAAATTTAAAATGCATTGTCGAAGCGCATGTGTTTATGCGTTTAGATAATATATCGGGACGCTTTTTCAAAATCTTTTTCATCGTTTGGGCTATAATTTGGAATATTTATATAAAAATAGTATTTAACCGTGGGAAAATATATTTTAAAAAATACAACACTTCGGAACAAAAAACAATATATGAAATCGTTTCTTTCTGGAAGTTAACAAAAAATCAAAAGATATATCTCAATGTTGGTTTAGGAAATATACCAATAAATATGACTACGTCACAAAAAACTCTGAAAGTGAGATTTTGTCTGTACAAATAAATTTTTATCGACATATTTTTCATGCCTTTTGACAAATGTGCATGCACTATTGCACACTCCGCGGGTGCATGTTTTATTATCAACTAGCGGGACAACTTCGAGTTTTTATGATAGAAGTAATTATAACTGGGGTAATTTTACAAATAATAAATTAAATATAGCTTTTTTAAAAGGAAAAATGATACCATTTTTTAATTTTTCCGAATACTTATTGTGATTTAAATATACTTGTGAAAAATAAAGTGCTGTACATACAATACAATTTCAATTTTTGATCGATAAATCCCGATGCTGCAGGTGTACTGCATACTTAAACCGTGAGATTTGAAGAGCTTCTGTTTTTATATTAGCATTGTGTGTCTCCAGGAAAGACTCCGTGATTTAACCGCAAGTTCCAACTCTTTAGTCTTGACTCATCATATCCTCAAATCTCACTTCAATCGTGCGACTTGAAGATATGATATTTTTAAATTGCTATTGTGGATCCCAGCCTGATGCTGTGGTGGTATGGCCTGTTTTATGTATGGTAACTCATTTTCTCAGTATTAATTGAACAATAGTTGATCTCAAGTCTGTCATTAAACTCCAGGTTCCAACTTCTCATTTCTTATTACTTTATTTATTTAAACAAATTGGTGAACAATCATGTGATACCCTGGTCTCTTTTTTCGGTTTCATAATAGAAACCAAAAAAAAGACCAAAAAAAACAAAAATCTAATTTGATAATTCTGATGGGGTTTTAGATCTGGATTGAGGCGAAGTACGGGTAATGAAAACAATTAATGGTAGTGAGATATGAAAGAAATATAATTTTTTAAAATATATTCTAAAATATAACTTTTTTCTATCCTATATTGTAGAGGTTCTGCCTGCATAAATCGTGAGACTTCAGGGTTTTTATATTATATTGTGGGTCTCAAGCAAAGACTCTGTCATTGACTTCCAGATTCTGATTCCTCAGCCTGGCTGCAGTTTTGCGGCCTGTTTTGTGCCTATTAACTCATGTCCCCGGCATTCATCGAACAATGTGGACGATTCTCTTTTTTTACTTTTAAATTGGTTAAAATTTGACCATTGGAATTGAAGGTTTACCATAGAATTCCTCAACACTGAACAGCATATGTGCCGTAATAAAATTTGGATGACGTAAATCTAATCAATAATTCTTTAAATTTTTGAAATAACTAAGGGTGGCATAAATCTGTTCTTTACTAAAATTATGGTAAAATTATGAACGTCACAGAGAAAGAAGTATCGACTTGGCACCGATCCCAAAGACCTCTAGCAGTAGCAGTATTTTGCAAATTTATTTATGATCGGAAATGATATTGTACTGCAATAATTCAAACAAATTTCGAATTATTGCGGCTCGTATTTTAATTATTTTATACATTTTAGTTCACTTTTTATTCAGTGGTTATTGGAAGTCGGTTAATTTTTTTGTGAAAAAGTTACGTTTTTTTATCGATTGATTGACTATCAGAATGGAAGACTATTGACTTTCATATCATTACCACAGTGATAGTTTAATTTTTATGAACTTAAACTTTAAACCTCCTTTTTCGTGATGGGCGACTGTTCGTCTCCATTTTAAATTTTATTGCCATTAGGCGTATTTCTATAAAGTCATCAATAAAGGCGTTGTTGATGAATATGTTTTTCATTGCTTTTTATTTGATTATTAGTCATAATTAAGTAATGTTATTATTTAGACATATGGTATTATTAAGATATACGTATATATATATATATATATATATATATATATATATATATATATATATATACGAGAAAAATATCGCATATTAAACTAACATTAATAAAAAAAAATATGCAGTGTAGCTCTTGACGTGACTTTTGGATCTTGACGTACTATTACGCCTTTCCGGCAGAACGATGAACGAAAATATATTATATAAGCATCCTTATCTCCGATACTGATATCGCAGAGCAATAAATAAATTGTATATAAGAAAAATAAATTGTATTAAAATAAATTGAAATAAATTGTATTAAAATAATTGAAATAAATTATTGAAATAAATTGTATAAATTGTATACTAAGAACAATAAATAATGTTCTTAGATTAATATTAAACTTAAATTTATAATAAATTTAATTTTTAACTCCTGAAGGGCAGTGTTACAAAAATTAGGTTAACTTTCCCACAATGCTATGTTATCCTGTAACAAAAAATATAATCAAATACCACGTATCTGATATTCATCACAATATGTTCTATTACAAATAAGTCTATTAAGTACGAGAATAACTCGCGCTACGAGGGTTCCATACAAACTTAGGCGTATGTATATATTTGTATTTATACTATTTCTGTGAAACTATGTACATATATTAATATTATTTTTCATTATGTATACATTCCCTAGTGTGCCTTTTACAGGCATAAAGATCATAAAATTAGAACTAGATTTCTTGTAACGTTGGTTTTATCCATAATTTTGACTATAGAAGTTTCGGTAATAAAGGTTAAATGTTTGTTTTGTGGGTATTTTCAATAATATCTCAAAAAATAGTTACAAAATCTTTTAAATCTTTCTCTTTCAATTGATATCCCACACCATAGACGAGATGAAAAAAGTTTTCGTTATCTTATTTGCCATCTCAACAATTTGTGTATGAATATATTTGTGTAAGTACTGAGATAATTTGTGGGTTAATTATTACGCCAAGTGTTAAGTTTCTATGACAAACCGTTTTTGGAAATTTTTTTGTGGATATGTTTAGCAATAACTCCAGAAATATCTTGCATAAAATTCTAAAATTAATAGTTTTTAAATCATTGCAAATTGCCATTTCAATTGATATCCCACTTGTTACAAGAAATTAAAATAAAATCGAGTTCTTTATTTGAAATATTTTTGTGAATATTTTTGAGTGTTAACTGTTGAAATTTATATGTGTGGGTTAGTATGCTAAATTTCAAGTTTCTTCCTCAAACGGTTTCTAAAAAAATGTTTGTGAACATATATAGCATTATCTCTAGAATTATCTTGCATAAAATTCTAAAATAAATTATTTTGAAATCATTGTAAATTTCTATTTCAATCAATATCCCACATGATACAAGAAACTAAAATAAAATCGAGTTCTTTATTTGAAATATTTCTGTGAATAATTTTGAGTGTTAACTGTTGAAATTTATATGTGTGGGTTAGTATGCTAAATTTCAAGTTTCTTCCTCAAACGGTTTCTAAAAAAATGTTTGTGAACATATTTAGCATTATCTCTAGAATTATTCTGCATAAAATTCTAAAATTAATAGTTTTGAAATCATTGTAAATTTCTATTTCAATCAATATCCCACATGATACAAGAAACTAAAATAAAATCGAGTTCTTTATTTGAAATATTTCTGTGAGTGCGGGTTAGTATGCTAAATTTCAAGTTCCTTCCTCAAACTGCTTCTGAGAAAAACAACTGTCACAACGGACAGACGGTTGGATACGTCTGGGATATTTCGTTTTGTTTTCTTTTGAGATACGAAATCCTGAAAACTGACTAACTTAATATGGAGACACTCATAAAGTAAGGTTCCATAATTGCTGATGCAAATTAGTCGTTATTATTTTTAATACAATATTTTATTCAAATGATCACATCTATGTAGATTTTTTTCAGATTATTGACGATTATTGGAAGAAGATGGCGACATAGTAATTGATGTGCTATCAAATTAAGGCTTAATATTTTCCAAAGAAGGCTTAAAAATCAAAAAAAGGATAAAGAGATTCTTAATATTATTATTTAAACCCTAATCAATGACATCAGTCAAAGGGGTGCGTAAAAACGAAGGTTACCTTATTTTACTAGTATAGGGAGTCAATAAATTGTTTTTTAATATTTTGCTATCCCTCTATGAAATATCCTGTTTCCAAAATTCTGTTATAAAATTGTGAACAGTGTAAATTTCTGAGAGACGAATACAAGGGCTGACGCGATAACTCGTACGTGGCGGGTATGTCAGGTTTGAAAGGACATGACGTTTATAAGGATTCGTTGTTTCAATTACAAGGGATCCTAAAAAGGAAAAAGTTTCGCAAAAAATAAGCCATCTATTCGTAATTTGATATATTTGATTAAAAAGAACGCAATAGCGGCGTGTTTCTACGTTGAAAAGTTGCGGCGCTGTTGAAAGTTTTGTTTTTTTTTAAGTTATCGTAGCTGAATAGCCAAAACCGAAGTCGTCACGTTCGTCTGTCCGTCCGTATTACATAATATTTCCTTTTTCATATTAAAAGCTGTACGAGAAGATGTCGGTGCTTTATATGAACACAAGGAAGAAATATGTTTTAAGTTTTACTTTTGAAGTATACATTGAATCGGGCATGAATTCACCTTTTCGCACGGACTTCATTGATTGTAGTATCATTAAAAAGGTTTTTTTTAAATAGAATATTAAATGCTTGACAGTACTTCTTACACGACCTCTTCTTTGCAGTTTTCGAAGCATTTTGAATTGTGTCTCTCACCCCTTAAACATTTTAATTAAGTGTATCAAAAATCTTAAAAAATATTACGATGACTGTATTCAGCAATAATTTCATTGGTGTTTTCAGTTCAAAATTAGTTCGGTCAACTGGTGTTAATAAATTAAATAAATACCAATTGTTTTTCCTACGCCTGTTAGAGATGAAATAGGTAATACAAAATGCAAAATGTGCCTTTAAATTTTAATACTTTTAAAGGTTTTTTTTTCGCACGGTACCTTTACAGAGTAACTTTTACTCGTACTTGGTTTTTTATAAATTAGTTTTGCCAACGAAAAGACACGAATGATTGTTTTTATTCTCCGACATATTAATCTATGCCGCTAATTGTGTATAATATAACTCATAAATTTTTTTCCAAAAAAACCATATCAATCGAATTACTAAGTATATAGCAACACTCAGTGTTTGTTTTTAAATTTATGTTTCTTTTTAAATCATTTTCTTTATACAAAGTTAATAACAAATATTTAACAGGAACTTATTATTTTTATTATATTAAACAGAACAATTATTCAATCTAGTTTCATTATAGCCTGATAAAGGAGTACCTCGAATTGCTGAATAATTAAAAATATTAACTAGTCGGTGTAATTGATATATTTACTTAATAAAAAGTAATTTAAAAACGGCAACTGCTTTCTTCACGTGGCTTTTCTTTTTCATCTATGCATTAAATTCACATAATCGTAACTTTACGTCGAATAATACGTCATTTAGATATTCATTCGTAAGAGAGAACGGATTTCATAGGCTTTTCTTTTTCTCGTGTTTTCCAGGGTAAACCAATAAAAAGTAGAGCCAGTAATATTTTCGTTCTCTAGGCGTATTTGTTTCATTTATTTGTTTATTTCTTCATAACTATAAACTCGATATACTTTACTGTGATTTTTACAACGCCATAGTGCTATCATTGGTTTTTAACAAGACATTTTTATAATATGACTATAATATAACTCATTTTTGTCTAATTTGCTGTCTACATTATTCCACTCTAATATTGTTCAGTCTGATTCAACCATGTTTTCTTTGATCTCACTTCTTTTATTTCTACATTTCTGTTTAATCTTATTATCCATAATTGCATAAAGTATTAAATCAAAATTTTCTATGGTACGTCTTAATAATTCGACGCATAATACAGAAATGGAAATTCAACAATTCAACATACAATTTGATACAGAATACTTATAAATCCAGAAAGGGATAGACTACAATAAACGTTATATAAGAGCTACAATTATCTTTACGTTATTTATAGTCATTTTTTCTACTGATCCTCTTCAATTATTTTTTCAGTTTTTCACCCTCAATATATTCTATGTAAGTTTGTGTCAAAATATTTTCCCATAATATATGAATTCTGGCATTGTTATTCATATTATACTTAATTTTTCATCTTATTATCTACTGTTACTTGTATTTTAGGACACCGTAATTGTAACTAGGAATTTATTTAGTTACCTTCCATATATCACAGCGTCTTTTCTCCTAACTTTATAAAAAATATGAGATTTTTTTAAATGTTAATTGTGCGAAAATTACAATACTACTTTATAAGAAAAATTGCTGTATATAATTGCGAGAAATTAAAGTAAACTTCATGTGAACGAAATAAGCTTAAAATAGATCTGGGGAATAGTTCACGACACAAAATATAACAAAAAGACTATTGATATGGTTTAGAATACACGGACGGGGTAAAAATCTCAAAACGATAGATATGGAGAAAGACAGTGGAAAAATAAAACGTGGAAGACCAATAAATATAAAAACACATTAAGCAGAGAAATATTTTATTGATGATAATGTGAAGTACCATGAAAATATAGGACTCTTTAAGAATATTAAGTATAACGTGAGGAAGGTGGGGAAGGCGAAGTGAGGAAGGTATGTTAAGATAAAGAAATATTTAGAAATGGACGTAACACGAAACTCACAGATTTCAAGATTTAAACAGCAATCTATATATATTATTTCTAAAAGGTGTTTTTTGGTCGAGCGGCTCGATCTCTTTAACTACTGCACTAAAAAAAATTAAAAAAATACCCACTTAAAGCTTATGTTTTCTACTTTGGGCGAAAAATATAAAAAAATTCGAAAAAAATCTTTTTGTTAATAAAAAAATTAATTTTTATAACAATTGGCATGAGCGCCATCGGTGGGCGACACATCAAATATCTTAGCCAAATTGTATACTTGGAACACGCTAGATGGCGATATAGTGCGAAGACCTCGTACGGGTCAGCTAGTTATTCTTTAATTTTATAAATAATTGTGTATTTACTATTTAAGTTTTTCACTTAGGTTTTACAGTCGATGTATTGTTTTCTTTATTTAATCTAATATGTTCTCTATAAACAATAAGTATTTGGGTACTTATATACTTATTCTTTAGTTTGGAAAAGCGTACGTTGTAGTGATTTTCACCTCCATTTAACGCTTACGTGCTTAGTCTTAAGTATACCATAAAATGTACCGGCACGCGTTAAGTTGTACTGTAATTGTTATCGTTTCAACTAAGCGGTCATCGTAATTAACAAAGCGCTGCTAATAGTTAAAGTAAAACAAACATATGAAGTGACTTTCCTCCATTTACATATTTCGTAATACACTTTTCATATGGAAAATGGTGCATTAAATATATTTTTGTGAGGTGAAATCGTTGCAATGTAAGCAATGAAGTATTTGTATCATACTCGTAGAAGGCGTACCCTAATTGGAAAATAGGCTAAGCTACGATGACTATCGTAGTAGGCAATATTCACATTTTAAAAATTTACATATTTCGTAATACACTTGTCATATGGAAAATGGTGCATTAAATATATTTCTGTGAGGTGAAATCGTTGCAATGTGAGTAATGAAGTATTTGTATCATACTCGTAGAAGGCGTACCCTAATTGGAAAATAGGCTAAGCTACGATGACGATCGTAGTAAGTAATATAAAAATATATAAATACTTTAAATATTACATTTTGAATGGCATTAGAGAGTGTAACATATATAAGTACTAGAGATAAATTTGTTATTTCATTTGTTGTTATTTCAGACATAAATAAAGACAGTAATCAATTTGAGATGATAAAATTAGAGCATTAAAAAAAAGAACGCGATACATTACTAAAAATATACGATGTAAATTTATAACCTTTAAAGAAATAATATGGAGTTTACTAACAGCATTACTTTCACTATGTCTAAAAAAGCGAAATTGACTGAACTAACTCTGCTTCAAATGTTAAAATGCTTTATTGACTGAACAAGCTACCGTACAAAAATGGGAAAATTGAAAGTAACGAAAATGATGACAGATTTCCCCGAATTACGATGTCAGTTTAGCGTAAATAAGGTTATTAAAAAAGTACTATTTTGTCAGATGTAAGGTATACTGATATGAGAAATAAAAACAAATAGATACAATATGTACCATTAACAAATTTTCATTATTGCTTAAATAAATAATAATAAAAATGATTAGATATACTATATATTTATTAGTTAGTTATTATTAGACACACCACCTCAACATAGCTTTATATTGGGGGTTAGATTTTGATGACACTCGTGATTATTATGCTGTAAATAAGTCTTATCGTGTTCGTAAAATAACGACTAAACTTTTTAATAATAATATTAAAAACAATTTATTAACTATATTAAAAAAGCAATTATAAAGTAACAAAACAATATTCACAACACGAATTGTCAAAATATATAGTTCCGTGACATTGGAGCCATCTTGCGTCGCGCCACTTATTAAACGTGCGACCTTAGTTATCCTTATTAATTTGTCCATGGAATTTGATCTACACAATGTGGAGTAGCTTATAATTAAAAAAAAAATAGAAGGGCATTCCCACTTCCCGAGGTACATTTATCCTTTATATGACTAATACAGGTTCTCCAAAATTCCACCCCTAAAAGGGTGAACCGTGGAATACGATTTTAAGGAATTGCATAATTATATTAGTCTTATTTGTGTCAGAAACATGATCCAAAGAATGTTTTCCTTTTATAATGTAGGTAGCTCTCAAAAGTTTGTTTATAATAATAAAACAATACGGTATTAAAATATGACCTGCATATATTTTTATATTTTTTAATTCACTTTTTACATGGTTATAACATATTAAAAATATAAGTACTGTTGGAAATTTTTTTAATTAAATTAAAAATATATTTAAAACTAACACTAAATTTAAGTTTTTTAAACGCCGCAATTTTTGCGCGCCTTGGATGACGTCACAAGCTATGTCCAGCGTTTGTTTACGTAGAAGTTCTTGTTACTTTAAATATATTTTCAGTATAATAGCCGTTTAAACCATTCCATGAAGCTCGGAAGCCAGTTTATAAATATTGTATTGTACCTAGGTGCAGAAATATTATTGGAAGTGCATTTGATAAAGTGTTTTTTCTTATCCAGAGAGATGTATAAATGTTAAAACTACGGTGCAAGGTTGTTAGGAAAGAGATGAAGTATCTCCAAAAAGTGTTTTTTGCATTATTGTGTGATTACTTTAATGTAAGTATGTTTTGTTTGGATAACTTGTATGCTTTTAGTTAATCATAAGTGAGTTTTTTATTGAATATCAATCACATAAGAAATATATAACTGTGTAAATAAACTAGTTTATAAAAGTTAAATATGACTTTCGCTTCTTTGTTTTTCATGTTAAGAAAAAAACTACATAACATTACCAAAATACATAAAAAGTGACTTGACTGGATGTAAATAACATTACATATAAATTAATAAAATGTAGACAGTACGTAGTCATGTTTTTAAGAGATTATAGAAAGATATACCTTGCAGCTTTTATTCCTTTGACCCCAGCGGACATAAAATCTGGATTTGAGACAAAATATGATGTCATCATGAATGCATTCTTGGCAGATTATCTGATTGTGCTTTCACAAAACCGCTTTCAGTCATCGTTTTAGGCGATTCTTCTCACTTTTATATTAAAAATGCACTAAATTTCTAAAATATATCCAGAATACTATTTTTCCTTATCAAACACAATAAATTCCAAACAAATGCCAACAATACGAGTTTGTTTACATACTTCTGACATCACGTTCTACGCGATAGTGTTTTGTTTCGACAATTTGAATTTCCCTCGCATAAATTGTATTTTTTATTTATTAATTTATCATATAATAAATATTTGAACCAAATTTAAATTGCATAATCGCTATTTGCCAATGAATATTTATTAACAGTGTTTATTTATAACTTTCGTTTACCATTTGCCAGCACTCACACGTAATTGTACAATTTAATGTTATCCAATTTTTACAGGAAGGTAGGGAGTCTTGTAAGGGCTTTTATGTGTCTATGTAATTGCTGAGAAACCCGGAATCTAGTTTATTTCATAAATTATTAACGTGAGCAGTTGATTCTTTGAACGTATACCCACATTGTGAGTGAAATGTACGGTACATTTTTAATTATATTACTGAATATTGATATCAAAGAAATAATATCCTGAACAGATCCTATTTTGTTCTTTCGCATTTTATATGTTTCCACAATATGCTACAAGTATATCTCGCACGATTTAAGGTTATCCAATTTTTACAGAAAGATAGGGAGAGTAAACAGAGGAATGTAAATAAAAGGAATGACTACTTGTGAGAGCTTTTATGTGTTTATGTAATTACCGAGAAACCCGGAATCTAGTTTATTTCATAAATTATTAGCGTGAGCAGTTGATTCTTTGAACATATACACGAGTTGGGAGTGAAATGTACGGTACATTTTTAAATGCATTACTGAATACTAATGGAAAAGAAATAATATACTGAACACTTCTTATTTCGTTCTTCCCCATTTTATATGTTTCCACTATATGCTACAAGTATACCTCACACGATTTAATGTTATCCAAGTTTTACAAGAAGTTAGGGAGAGTAAATAGGGGAATATAAATAAAAGGAATAACTATTTATGAGAGCTTTTATGTGTTTATGTAATTCGCAAAAAACCCGGAATCTAGCTTATTTTATAAATTAATAGCAAGAGCAGTTGATTCTTTGAACGCATACCCACATTGTGAGTGAAATGTACGGTACATTTTTAATTGTGTTACTGAATATTGATACAAAATAAATAATATTCTGAACATATCTTATTTTGACATTCCACATTTTATAATGTGTTTCCACGATATCCTATTACTATACCTCAGTTGTAGGCTTCCGTCATAAAACTAACACTGGATTAGCTAAAGGCGTGTTTAGCTAAATTGTAAAACTATTACTGCGGTATTACTTTGACAATTTTGAGAAATTATTTAATTATCATACATTATGTTGGATATCAAAATGAGAGTATAAATACCTAAATAGTTAGTAATTATTTAAGTATTTATTATAGAACAGAAAGGATAGAAAGATGGCAACTGATGAATAGAAGAATATTAAATAACCTATTGTTTAATTAATTTCCATAGTAATCGGTGGTAACTCATTGTTTCTTACCTTTTAGTTCAATTTTTAGGGTTTCATATCTAAAGAGGAAAAAAGGAACCTACATAGAATCACTTCGTTACTCGTCTGTCGGTCTGTCCGTCAATACACTTTTTCTCAGGAACGCGTGGAGGTGTCAAATTGAAATTAATATCAAAAACTTAGGTATTCGGTCCCTTGAAGCTGTAAAAAATCATGCTTTTATGTCAATGGAATAAAAACCCTAAAATACGGTCATTGATGCCGCATTTTTTGACATTAGCAAATAAATCAAAACTTATAGGGTACTTCCCTCTGACAAAATTAAAAATCGTTAATCGTAAAAAAGAAAAATCGTTAATTTGTAGTTACATCACTTAAAAAAATGTTTAGTTTTCAATTTATTCCCTTACTTTAAATATAATATTTGCGATTGAAAAATTTTTCTCAATGTGGGTATTCAAGAATTCAACGGCAGTTTGAGAGTTGAGCTTTTATTATTTCACGAGTACAAGTTTTATTTTAAAAATACTTTTTAAATTCTTGGATTATTCTTCTCTAACCTTATTTATTATTTCATGTAATACAACTAAAACCTGTCCACAGAACTTATCTCAAAAGTTCCTTGCATACCCCCTAAACGTGTTGTGGATATAGATATGTGTGTGTATAGACATCCATATGTATATATATATATATATATATATATATATATATATATATATATATCTATATATATATATATGTATATATATATATATATATATATATATAGACTATAGCCTTTTTAAGGCTTTCTAACACAGAAAATAGGCGAACAAATAAACAAAGTTTTCTGCTTATATTAGTATATTAACATATCTAATCACTGTAAATGTCATGGTTTACTCCAACAAACAAGAATTATTTTACTAGAATCATTTTTAAAGTACCGGACATGTAATTCCAGAGAATAGCGCGAACAAACAAGTAAACAAACTTTTTTGCTTTTTGTTTACGTTAGTACATATTTTTATTATTACATCCTAATCCCATCCCATCATACGCTCAATGAATCCATTCATGTTTTATTCTATTAACCTTTTAACATCAGTTCCTAAGTGATTGTTCTTTTTACAATTTATTTTCATTCCCTCACTTAATATGAGTGAAAGTACGTCTTTATCAGCGGCCAATATTGCTTTTTTTGAAGTTAAATCATTCTTCAGTTCTTTTTTTGAAGTTAAATCATTATTCAGTTCTTTTTTTGAAGTTAAATCATTCTTCAGTTCTTTTTTTGAAGTTAAATCATTCTTCAGTTCTTTTTTTGAAGTTAAATCATTCTTCAGCGAAGTACGTCTTTATCAGCGGCCAATATTGCTTTTTTTTAAGTTAAATCATTCTTCCCCAAATTTTACAGCTCATTATTCATTCCATTAGTTACGCAGGCCCATGTAATCGTGTTGACGTCAGTCTTTCCTCATGAATAAATTTCTTACGTCCACAGATTTGTCCAATTGTTAAAAAATGATATGTTAAATTTTAACGCTGTTAGTTATTCATTAATTTTTAAAATCTTCGCTTTAATATTACGTAAATTATTCTTTCATGTATTCTACAGTCATTCGCTTTCTTCGATTTTACAAATAGGATTGCGTGAACTCGAGTCTTGCGCACTTATCTTTAGTCAATCACTTTCTTTTCTGGTTTTTTTTTCATGTTCTGCTATCGATAAATAATGGCAGTGTCATTACAAAAATTTGTCACTCACGTTCATTTATGCTAAATTGGTGAATAAGTACAATAATGTTAAGAAAGTAGCAGATTAGTTGACTGTACTGAGTATAATGTACTCTACATTATACAAAATATAAACGACATTTTGGCGTTTTGTTGTATCTACCAAATATTTCATAACCTGTGTTTTATTTGTACTTTCGCGTGTACTGTAATGTGCTACGATAAAGATCGATTATGATATCATTGAAAGATTTCACTTTATAATTTTCTGTGCTAAAATTAGAAAAGCGGGACACTTAAGCAGAGTAAAGTATTATATAAAACATAAATGACATTTTGGCGTTTTGTAGTACCAAATATTTCATAATCTGTGTTCTATTTGTGCTTTCGCGTTTACTGTAATGTGCTACAATAAAGATCGATTTTGATATTTCATTTTATAATTTTCTGTGCCAAAATTAGAAAAGCGGGACACTTAAGCGGAGTAACGTATTATACAAAACATAAATGACATTTTGGCGTTTTGTTGTACCAAATATTTCATAATCTGTGTTTTATTTGTGCTTTCACGTCTACTGTAATGTGATACGATAAAGATGGATTTTGATATTTCATTTTATAATTTTCTATTCCAAAATTTGAAAAGCGGGACACTTAAGCAGAGTGATATATTATACAAAACATAATCGACATTTTGGCGTTTTGTTGTACCAAATATTTCATAATCTGTGTTTTATTTGTGCTTTCACGTCTACTGTAATGTGATACGATAAAGATGGATTTTGATATTTCATTTTATAATTTTCTGTGCCAAAATTAGAAAAGCGGGACACTTAAGCAGAGTAACGTATTATACAAAACATAAATAACATTTTGGCGTTTTGTAGTACTAAATATTTCATAATCTGTGTTTTATTTGTGTTTTTACGTCTACTGTAATGTGATACGATAAAGATGGATTTCGATATTTCATTTTATAATTTTCTATTCCAAAATTTGAAAAGCGGGACACTTAATTAGAGTAATACATAAATGATATTTTGGCGTTTTTCAGTACCAAATATTTCATAATCAGTGCTTTATTTGTGCTTTCACGTCTACTGTAATGTGAAATAAGATCGGTTTTAATATTATCTTTTATAACTTTCCGTGCACAAATTGGAAAAGCGGGATATTTATGAAATTACTTTAGGGTCTCACCGTTAGTCTGTTTCAGGCATTTGTCTCGAAAGGTTGCGAAAACTTTTTATTCAAGATCATCGTGTTTGATATAAAACAAAAGATTATTAAAATGAGTTCAAAAATATAGAATTATTTTTTCTTCTAATTTTTTCCTCAGTTTCCTAAGTGTCTGAAAAATTGCTGTCTCCTTAAGGATTTCAAAAATTATCAGTCGAAAAAATTAAAAAAAATTGAGAACGTTAATGATGAGGTCTATATTAACTGCATGTTGTTAACATATCATTACTTAGAATTGTTTATTAGTTATAAAGATTTATTTAAATCTAAATAGAGCCATTATGACTATTAATGACAGTGAAAGAATAATGAGTGCTTCGAATTTATCGTATTAAAATACGTATCAAATATTTTAATTGTCTTTTTCATATTTTTTTTATTTATCAAGTAATTACAATGTTAACATAACACGGTTTGTTGCGCATCACAAGCGACTGTTACATATTTCGCGTATGCTTCGATGCCTCCATTCGTGCAATTTTGGCTTGTACTTGACTCATCTTATTTTTTATCTCAAAATATTTCACAACACAATCGTAGTGATGTTATATATCAATGTTGTTTTTTATTATTTGTCTTGTTCTCTCCTATAAAAAAGTATAATATCTATTTTCGTTTACGTTGCGATACTGTCTGGAATATAAATTGAATTTAAATGAAAATCTCTACGTTTGTTTATTTGTTATTATTTGATCAATGATGTATAAACAACTGAACGAAAAGTTCTACGATGGGTAAATATAATGTGGAAGTTGTTAAATTGGTATAGTAAAACGACTTCAATGATTAACTTAATACCAAGTAAAACGAATATAATCAATAGTTTTTTTTCGTATTTTTGCCTGTTTTGGTATATACTATTACAATGTTAACGCAAAGGTTAAGTAAGCGTTATGCAATGTACGCACGGAGTTACCAAAATCACGTCCCGAACATTTTATTAAATTTTGATTAATTAAGCGATACGAATACTTTCTCGCTGAAGGAAAAATTGGTTATACAGGTAATTTTGGTGTTTTCTTTTAGTCCTTTATTTTTCTGATTCCTTTTTACGTTAATGAAAAGTTTAAACGTAATTGTGATTCAGGAAATATTAAAAACAAAAATACGAAGTTATCGAAAAATAAATTATTTCTCACTAATAAAGGTCCAAATAAAAAAAATGTTATAAATTATATTTTCGAGAATCTAAAAAAAAATCTAGTTATTTCAATTAGCCAACGACTGTACAATCTAAATAGAAAGACAGTATTAACACTTTTAGTTTTGAAGCTTCTGGAATTTAATTTTTTTTAATATAACTTTTTCTCAAAAAAAACCGAAAGGCGCAGTTCGGATTCGCGCCATAGATTTTTCGTATAAACGTCGGAATAAAATCAAGTGTTTCGTATTAATATGTAATTTAATTACCAATCTCTTTAATACAATGTTTACACAGAGTAGTACGGGGACTGTTACTGGACGCTATATGCTCGATAGACCAGATTCGTAGTTACTTTGCGTCTTTTTTTCATTTTATTTTCGACGCTACCATAGCTCCCGTATTTGCTCGACCCTGGACTTTTTTGTGTTTTCATTCTGGGCATATTTGCGATACACATGAGAGGATACCTTATTTTTTTATTTATACAATAGTAGTACTCTGTAAGCTCTTCACAATGATATGCAAATCAACATCCTAGCTGAACGCGTTTTTACGCTATAATAATTCATAGTTTTACGCAATGCTAATTTGCATTAATCACACGCATGCATTTACAGTAGTCCGATGACATCACAGGCACATCACAAATACTGCATGATAAATATATACAGACATGCTCTATCCGTTGTGGGCTCAACCATTGTTAACGCATAATTAGTCTCGTAGTTATTAACGATTGAAATATGATGGTATTTTGTAACTCGAGGAAGTATAATTGGTTATCACAGTACTTAACGAGAGAATAGACGTTTTCATGTCAAAAGATTATACTAGCGTCTACTCAGTTGATAATGACGCAACGGAATTCGTGTGCTTTCAAATATTTTGCAAGTTTAACTCGTTTTACTATTACAGTATGCGGATACTCGCCAAAACTATTTAACGATTTGATGACATAAAGGGATGCTCGCTAATGGGTTTATAGTGAACACTAAACGAACGTCAATGAGAACAGTGCTCGGCTTTAAGAGCATAAAAGTATTTTCTATGACTTAAAATGTTAGCTGTAACTGAATAGAACCAACTTCTGCCACAACAACGGACGATGCTACTATGAACGACGTAAATTAATATGTTATCATGTCAATACGATATGTTAATAATTACGTAATCGCCACAGAATTTAACGCGGATTATAAAAAAAAAAGAAATCATCACCCAACAATGTCACAAACGGCGGACGCGTCACAGAAACGCACAAATCGAGAACGCTTCAAATAAACGTTGCAGAATTAATGGCCCCGCATGTTCCGCGTTAATTCACACTCCGCTCTTTATCGCCCGCTGCATGCACTTTCTACTAATTTCTATGACCCACAATTAAATAAAACACTATGAGAACCTCACGCAGGTGTTACAAGTTATTTTGGGTGTTTAAATGCTCTTTGTGGAGCAGATTTGTAGCGTTGATACGAGCGGCCGACCGGTTCCGGGCGCGCCGCTCGCGGCTTGCGAAAAGAATGTTCTTAATTGCATTGTTTAGTGTGATTGATAGCGGGGGGCGATGTTTGTTTGTGCTTTATTTGGGACGAATGGGCCTTTACATGATTAAGAGGCTGGCTGTGCTGATTTATATTCAAGTTTGTGTGTTTATTAGATATTGGTTCAGAATGCGTAGATATCGATACCCGCGTAGTAGTGTGGTACAGTGTTCGAATTAAAGTAGTTATTTATTGAAATTAAACCCCTTTTCTATTCTGATTAAAAGAAAAACATTAATTAAATTACATTGGAATAAAAATTAAAGTTAGAAATGGGTTTCGAAGCCGAAACTGAAAAAAAGAGATCGGGTAGGTTGTTTTGTTCTGTTTATCGATAAACAAATTAATAGAATTTGTATGTATACTTCTCTGTTTACACTATTTACTTCTTTTAAATAATGCATAGTAAAATACTTCATGTTAAGTGGTAATTAGTCTACGAAACTTTCATCGTATTTGATACGAACGAACGAACGAAGCGATTTGGTTGAAATCTATCAGTGTCACATCGATATTTCGACGGATATCTAGTTATAGCAAAGTTATCGAGTTTAATCTTTTAGAGAAAAGCAGCTGTGATGTATTAATGTGAAGTCAAAAAATGCCGACCATTTTTAAATTTATTTCCGAAAATTTTACGAGATGTATTTCTAAATATTCTAATTTCCAACACGTTTTGCACTCCAACAACTGGTCAATCGCTAATTCACTTCTATAATTATTAAAATTGTTATATTTTTATCAAGTTTTGACTCTTCATTACTGATGTAGGGATTATACATATTATATTTAGCTATATTCGTTATTAAGAGAATCAGTTAAATTATAAACTTTAATAATGCAGTGTTCATTTAGCCTAGACGGATAAAGGATAATTTTTTTAAAGTTTTCTAACATTTTTCTCGATCTACTAATGTATCATTTTTAATTAATTGTATTACCCTAATCAAAAGGTAAATATTCTAACATATTACAGTTGTGAAATATGAAAGTTTATTCAGGCCATTTATCTTTTTACACTATTAGTTGTTAAGTCTAAGATTATAATAGTTAATAACTGTTTAATAACCGAGTTTAATTACTATAAATCTTGTTAAGAACGAGTAGAACTCCAACTACAAGAGTACTTAAAAATAGGCAATTGTAAACATTGAAGGGTACTTTTTACAAATATTTCACAACCTTGATTTATATCTTTTACAGGTGTAAAACCATGGTGAATATTTAAAAAAAAATTGTCATCTAGAAACATCACTAAGTTTTCCTACAACCTTTGCGCAGGTTTATAAAAAGTCTGTTTTTTAATAATTTCAGGTTCAGTACTTTAGCGAAAAGAACTTATTTATTTGCATGTTTTTCAATATATTTGAAGCTATAATACCTAAAACAATGGAAATATTTATGAGATCCTTATAGCCAGTCTTTACAAATGATAACACTTCACATGGAATTTTAAATGGTTTTTGCCAATACTTATTTTTCCCCCCTAAAATTTCTATAAAAATAGTTGTGTGTTATCAGTTGAAATATACAAGAGTTAATATTTTATATTATGCCAAATTTCCACATTAAGTGTTGGCACATTAAGTGATGCCAAAAACATGGTTGTGTCAGACCGACAGACAGACAAGCGAGTGGTCTTATATGGGTTCAGTTTTTCCTTTAGAGGTACGAAATTCTAAAAATGATCAAATATATTAATCTTCAATTAAATTCAATATTTTAATATTAAAATAATAAACTGTTTTGATTGAGCCCTTATAACTTTCGACTACAACTTGTAGAACATTGCCGTCGTAGACGCAAATAATAAAATATTAAATCCATACTTCCATACAAATGTGTATTACCCTTTCTGTTGTTGCTAGTAACTAACTTTCTTTGTCAAAATTTCTGACACGTAATTATTAATTTTCTTGATTTCCTTTTGATAACAGGAATGAATCACACAACAAATATGCATAAACTTCTATAAAAAATGTTTCTGTAAAGATCAGTCTAAAAGTTTATTTAAAACAACAAAAGTGTTGACGACCTTCCACTATTAGATATAAATTGCATTAAGTCCTGTTATTCTAAAAATATAGTAATGCAAAACCAGTTATTCATAATAAAAATAAAAAGATGTACAATATTTTAAAAAATGTTAAAAAGAGGTGAGTTTTTTTATTTTTTTATTTCTCTTTTACTCCAAAAATTTTTTGTTGGGTGAAATGACACTGTTATTGGTGACTATTGCGTAGTCTCCACAGTGAATTTCAAATTGTGCTTTATAAAAAAATAATTGAGTGGTTATGGTAATGTGATGTAAATCGGAGAGAAATTGACATTCAGATGTTTTATAGGTTACGTTGGCTGTTAAATGCATATACATCATAGTAATGGATTGGAGAATTATTGACAATGAAACTGTCTACAAAAACGGCTTACGATACTGTGTCTGTATTATTTTCACAGAATATGTGTTTTGTCTTTTTTTATATTTATGGGATAATCTCAAAAACTACTAAACGGAATATGAAATTTTTTCACTAACTTGAAACTGATTTAACATACTCTATTTTTAAAATGTGCAGTAATTGAATAAAGTCTCTTACTATGTCTGTGTTCTAAGAGAAGCCCATGATAATCGTTTTTACGACATAAAAGTCATGATAAATGATAAACGGAATTTATCGGTCGTTTTAAATATTTAAATAAACTAATCTGAATACAGTTAAATATGTTAATAGTTTTTAGAATTTTATCAAGACAATAAATGGTATACACTCTATAGTTTGGATGTTTCATTTCTGGGGATTACTATATATCGATGACTGAAACTGAAAAACGACATTATAAAAATTACATTACTCGAAACGATACTATTACTCGAAACGTTCATCGACAAAAGTTCATAGTTGGTCAAAAGTTCACAGTACACAATGTGTGCAATGATGACGTACTCCCGCTCAGTATCCACTTTGTACACTAGTTATGAGCTAGATGAAACTACGCTTAGAAGGGATTCGTCCATCCATCTTCAGTGTCATTATGGGCACATACCTCACATTCCACAGCCATGTGAACAAAACTTTTCAGAAGGTCTAAAGGATGCAAGAATGAGTCATATAGCATTCCCACAACTTCCATTATATCGAATCGATGATGTTGATCGATATCAAGGATTTGTCATATCGAGAGTTAAATAAAGCCATGATATTGTATCATGACTTTATTTAGCTCTCGAATTCGTAGTATTTAGTACTTTTCATGAAATGAATGCAGTCATCTGATCTCGGTATGAAGCTATTTATGTCCTCATGCTGGAGAAAATATAAAAAGGTTTAATGGACTATTGTATTACAAATTGTATGGCTGTCCTTATTTATTCCATAATAGGTTGGTGTACGATGAGGCATTTTTTTTAAACTATTAAATATTACATTGATACTTCTTCGGTCTTGAGTTTAATAAACTTGGTTTATTCCACTTGCATAGAGTTTACACGAATATTCTGCACCGTTCACCCGTCTTTCGTGCATTAGTGTCGATCAACATAGCAATGCCTGATGCGCTCGGTGTAAATATGTTTTTCTGCTTCGCTGACGACTTCAGTACTGCGATTGAAATTATTGGAGTTACTTGGTAGTTAACAATAGATTACTAGTTGGTGTAAGGCGATTTTGAATTATGTTTTTTTATGTTTTCCTTGTTTATTGTTTCTGTCGTACATTTGCCCTTAAATGCTCTGTATATTCTGCAGCGTTCACCCGTCTTTCGTGCATTCGTATTGATCAACATAGCAATGCGTGATGCGCTCAGTGTAAATATGTTTTTTGCTTCGCTGCCGACTTCAGTACTGCGATTGGAATTATTGGAGTTCCTTGGTAGTTAACGATAGATCACTAGGTGGTGTAAGGGGAATTTGAATTCTGTTTTTTTTTATGTTTTCCTTGTTTATTGTTTCTGTCACACTTTTGTCCTTAAATGATTTATATCCACTATAGATATACATTAAGCTTTAGGTCAATCTGTAGTTTGAGTATGGTGTTTAGAGTAAGTAAATAAGTAAATATATACCTGCCTACTAATCTATTACATACATGCCTACTAATCTAATATATCTTATTGTGTTGACCAATAAGCTTTTAGTCATCATTTCGTCACTTTTATGGAGTACTTGTCAGAATATCCAGGACATTTGATTAAAAGGTATAAATAGGAAGAAGTGCACTCTATTAATGACAGTTGGCACGAAGCCTTCAAGGGCTTTACATCAGAGAAAATGAACTGAAATTCACATCAAATAAGAACTCTTCTAGTTTAGGAGTTAAGATTTGTTACTATACTATTGAAAATGTAACTATTTTAATGTTAGTAAACGATAGAACACATTAAACGTAATTTTGATTGGCTGAAGCAATTAATAACTGGTAACGAGAAATGAATTAATCACCAACGCAAAAGCCAATTGTTTAGTGCAGGACAGATAGTTTCAGTAAACAAACTTAAATTGATACCAAACCAAGTTTTTGTACCCAAATCCACCAGAAAGGTAATACTGGGCTGCTAGTGAATTATTAAGGGCGTTATTTACTGGGAGTCATTTTCAGATTATCTGTTGTGAATACAACAGGGCTTTTAGCAGTATTTAGATCGGCTAGGTAACAAACTAAGTAATAAACAGAACTGAGTTTACTTACATGATAACGTTACACCACACTCTGCAAAATATACTCGTCAAAAATTGCAGGAGTTAGTCACATTGCTTCTTATACATCCACCGTCAATGCGCCATCGGATTATCACTTGTTCATAGTTCATATATTTTCTTCTGGAAATTATTGTCATTTGCATAATAAAAAATCCGATAGTATAGAAGACACGAAAATTTTTTTTTATGCTAATTCAAGAGATATTTATGCCAAACATATGTATTACTACTGCTTACCAGATGGCGGCTAGTTATGTACGGATGATTTATGTATATTTAATTTTATATGTCTGTTAAATTTAGTTTTTAATTTTTTTCGTACAATTGTCAGACTTAATTAGCTAATCCGATATTATTTAAAACACTATTTGAATATACGTATACAAATACAGGTAACAAAAAACGTATGAAGATTATTTTAATAGTTATATTAAAAAACGTATGAAGATTATTTAAATAGTATTTCTGTGCATCAAACTTAGTAGAAAAATTGAAGAATTAAGTTCATGGAAATCTCAATCATGTCTGAAAAAATCACAGCCAACATGCAATATTATTTGGAAATATTTATTTTTTTTTACAGAAACACAGTACGAGGCGAAGAATCGCCTGCATAAATACTAGAGATATTCTTTATTATGGATATTTATATATATATAGGGTATTTATAAACAGTGCATGATAAAGAACGTTTCTATTATTCATTGTTTGTCTTATGACAAACGTATTGTACATAACGTCGCAACTGTTACACATTTTCTTTGTTACGCCTATATATATATATGAAAAGCCACTAGTCTGTGAGTTGTAATTCTCTGATAAACAGATGAACGCAGACACGGACGAAAACAGTTGTGTATCGAATCCTGAAATATATTTGTCATGTTAGGTGATGACTAAGTGGAATAGGCAGTATTATTTTTACAGGAAATTGCTTGTAAAAAAACTGTAGTAACACAGCGAAGTACCTACTTTATATAGTCATTTTCTTAAAAGTAGTTGTTAAGGAGTGCGAAGAATTTAGAAATTGTAATGAAGAAATATTTTTATTTTTAATGATAATAACATTGTTTTCGTTGTGTCATAATGGAAGAAAGCGCATTATTTTTGTACGTTAAATATTTGTAAGGAACCAAACAATTTACACGATGAAAGCGAACAGTACTTTTACATACTCAGTGGTATTTACATAATTAGGAGAATGTAACATCAATCGTGACTGATATTATTGTCATTTTTTTTACGGTAAAACAGTTTAGGGAACGGTAGATCAAAAAAGGAAGTAAATTTAAATAATAAAACAATCACTATGCTAGATTATATTATTCAAGATACGAATTAGAATAGATGTTCATATTAATGAATTGTCAAATAAAATATTTACAACGTGATGATTCTAAAAGATTCAGCTTCTAACAATTTTATTTTTGTTGAATTTAAAGAGAAATATGTACAGCTAATAATATAAAACAAGTTTTACAATAAATTAATGACAATTCTCTCCTATAATATAAAACACGTTTTATGATAATTACTCAATATAAAGCGCTTGTTCTCTTTTCAAGACACGTGTATTTTTGTAATCTAAAGGTGATCTGATGACATACATAGATATCGATATTAAATTTATCGATAATTTTGATTAGTATAAGTATTACAAATTAATTAATTAGTACATTTTTATTCAAATATTTTGTGGTACCAACCGCACGTGACAACGACACACTTAACAATTAACGAACTTGGCTCCAATGCTTTTTTGTGTACGTAGCATACATGTATGTATACAGATATTACATTTGTGTATGTAGCCTATATGTACTTATATAAACTATTAAACTTGTTTATATAGATTTTAAGCATTATTTACTTTGTATATTTTTTATTATTAAATTAAATTAAATAACTATATTCATAACCGATTGATTTCTTCGCATTATCTACCTAGTTGGTTAATATTATATTCAAGTTCATTTCTGGGTAAAAAAGCATTTATCCCCGTCGCAATTATTATCTTTTATATTTACCAGTCGTATAATAAAATTAAATATTTCTATATGTTTACAATATTTTTTTCTATGACTATAATGAAGCGAATATATTTCATGAAGATGTTCTTAATTTCAAAATTGAAATTTCTAAAAAAAACAAGATTTTTGTTTAATTTTACTTTTTTCTTATTTCTAAAAAAAAACAAATACAATCGGTGGACGTACTAGAAGTAACCTGAATATCTCCAGTAATTTTGACGAGTATATTTTGCAATGTATGGTCTAACGTTATCGTGTAAGTAAAGTCGGTTCTGTTCATTACTTAGTTTGTTATCTAGCCGATCTAATGACTGCTCTATTTAAAACAGATGCATCTGGAAACGACTCCCAATAGATAACGCCCTTAATAATCCACTCCATGTTAATCCACTTTCATTCTCCATCGGTTTGGTATCAATTTAATTTAAGTTTGGTATCAATATCACTTGTGAAATTAAGAACATCTTTACGAAATATATATGCTTGGAAATATATTCAATTACATATATAATGAGGAGTATGTAAATTGATATTAAATTGACATATATATTGTTTGGTAGCGACGCTATCCATCATTTGTATGTTAATTTAATATCTCATACTACTTTATAACTAATATATGATAGTTATAAAACTTGAAAATTATTTCTGTTTTTGAAGTGAAAACTCTGAAATGGTATTCTTACCTAACCTAGTTACTATTGATTAAGTTTAAAACTGAAGTAAATGAAATACAAAAGGTAATACACCGAGTAAAAAAATAACAAAAGGTTTTCTGATCCTTAAGTTTTGGAATCATTGCTTATTATTTATTTGATCTGAGATATTTTTGAGTTTGAATTATTACTTTTTTATGATTTTCCTATAAAATTTTAAACATTAAAATTGTCATATTTTTACGCTTGGAGGCAGTACAGATTGTTAAGCTATTTTCCCGATTCTTCTTTATATATTTAAATTAATTATTAATATAACTCAAAGAAATTAAGGTGCAAATTCGTTTTACTAAGAGTAAATTTATTTCATCTTTTTTTTATTAATTGAAAAGAAACTTATAATATATTCTGTTGTCACAGTTAATTCTACTTAAAACATTTTTTGCCATTACGCAATTAAATACAGAAATATGAAAATAAAAAAGTAAGTACTAAGCATGAAACATCTTAAAAAACGTAAAAGGTAAAATAAGTGGAAAAAAAACTCCTTGAAATTTCAAAATTTGGCTTTTCACTGCACTTGAAGACTTATGTTGATAATAATATCATTTTGTGTACTGTTTTTTTAGGGTTTCGTACCGCAAAAGGAAAAACAGAAACAGAATTCTTATAAATTCACTTACGTGTCTGTCCGTACGACCATCAGAGCCGTTTTTTTCTTAGAAACCGTTTGATTTAGATACTTGCAATTTGGCATAGAAATAAAATATATAAATATATGCATATACCTCAATAGCTAAAATTCAAAAATTTTAATTTGCAAATTTTGGACAAAAAAAATCCTTTCGCTAATCACATTTATCAAAATTACTAAAGAATAATACTAATATCTGGCAAAAGAATTTTGTACAGATTTCTTTGGAAAACTTATTGTATCTAATTGCAATTAGGAATTTAACTTTCGTAATTTGACAATAACAATAATTGGTTTCTTATATTTATCTTCAATTCTTATTAATCGGATTTTTGTTATATTTACCTTTCCTTATAGATATTTTAATAAATTGACTACCATTGCGATAACTTAATAAGTGGAATAAAGCTGAAATATTAAATTCAGAAGCAAAACTACGCAATTTATTCGAATTTGCAATTATGCCATGGCCATCCGTCTTTGACCTTCGTCCATGGAAAGTCGGTCTTTCCGTTGATCAAATTGCAATGCGGTAATGATTCATAATAAAAATGCCTTCAAATAAATAGAGATTTTTTTACATATATATATATATATATATATTTTTTTTTTTTTTTTTTTGATTCCCATTAGAGATTGTTTTTATAACACCGCGTATTTTTTGGATATACTTATTATATTCTTGAACCCCGTGTTCGGAAATGTAAAAAAAATGCCCTAATTGTCTAAAATGTTCTTTAATGAGGTAATATTATTAAGTGCTGCATAATACTACAAATTCGAGACACCTGGTAACTGACAACCTTATTCCTACACTCACTTGAGCTGTCGAAACACGCATGAAGTAGAATTTAGTTGTTGTCTTTATCTCTTGTACTGATTTAAATCAAGTTTTTACCTGGGTAACCAGGGCATAATGAGTTACACTACTAATATATTAACATCACTAACTCATACAACATACACACACTCATACACACACACACACACACACACACACACATATATATATATATATATATATATACACATTTTATATACCATTTTCAATTCATTTTCATTTTATATGCATTATATTTATATTAAGTGCCCGCTAGGTCATTAAGTGGTACTTGGGTGATACAGGTGATTATAAGTATCGATTTTTAATTATCAGTTATTTTTAAGGTTCCATACGTCAAAAAGAAGATCGTGTCATACTGTCCGTCTGTCACAGCCGTTTTTCTCAAAAACCGCTGGAGTAAAAACTTATTAGCCCGCATGCGGCGGCAATGCCGTGACGCACGCAAAAGCATATTAACTCGTATTTATTTTAATAGATAAATATGGAAACTTTAGTGTGAAAACATTAAGTACTCAAAAAATAATTTTAAATTCTGTATATAGTGTAAGGTATCATTTGAAGGGCTAGTAACGTAGAAGGGAAATTATAGGGTCTTAAAAATATTTTTTCATAATTTCAGCAAGATTTATTCAGAGATGAACTGAAAAATATCCAAAAAAATATGTTTCCTATCCTATTTCCAATACTGAACCTAAAATTATGAAAAATCAGAGTTTTTAGAAGCTCATAGAAAAACTCTGATTTTTCACACAAAACAAAGGTTGTAGGAAAACTAAAACGAATATCCTGCATCTTATATTTTTTTAAATATGCATCATGTTTTAATGCCTGTGAAAGAAAAAGGTCTAATAGAATTACCTTTTAATGTTTACAAGTGCCTAAACGTGGACGGAATTCTCGTAGTGTGGATTGTGCTCTTATTTGAAGTGTTTTATGGACGCTTTTAATATGCAAATTATAATATAATTACTCAGTTACATTAAAATATTCTACGTTCCGAAATAAAATAATCGTACCGTGGACGAGGTACGGAGAAATGGTCCCTTGTCGATGACACTTCCTGCGCGCTTCACTTTCGCCGGCGGCGCATCCGGTCGGGGGTTGCGCAAGCGTCGCGCGTCCGTTGCGCAAGTGTTGCGGGTAGCCCCGCGTGTGCGTCACTGCGTTGTCGCCGCATGCGGATGCCGCGTAGTTCACGTAACTAACCCGGTGCCTTGTTGCATCCGTGTCTGAAGTGTGCTACGGGTTACGGCACAGCGTTTATTGCTCAAGGCGAGAAAAATTCCAGCTAGTCATAGATTATGTATTTTAAATTTAGCACATTAGTTAAACTATACAGATGTAGAAGAGCTATTATCATTATGATATTACAAATACATGTCATAATTTCACTGTTATATTAATATTTCGTATTTGGAAATAATTTTATTTATAAAGTATGAGGATATTTTTTCTTTCTTTACTCTACGTTAATTATTTGGTTTTAGTCGTTAATACTAGGAGCTTTTTATAGATACAAGCATGCTTTGGATATTGTATAAAGTAATGAATTTCCATGTTTTTGATAAAGTATTATATTATTATTATTATATTGTCTTAAAACTTGTTTTTTTCAGTAAACGAAAATTATTTATAATTTAAAGCATCATTTTAATACAATACATAACCAACTTCCTGTTCTACATTACCTCTATGTATCTATTTTAGATGGTGTATCTACCACATTTTAATTATTTAATTAGCGAGCTTTTTATTAACTAAAATATGGAATCAATATATCATTAATTTTCAAAAAAATATTTACTGAATTAATTGAAGTTTGTAGGAAGATGCCACACGTACATGGTTGTATAACTAGAAATGGTGTTTAGGGCATTTGTTATTATTCCAGAAAGAGATAGAAAAAAACATTTTAGATAAAAGTTACAGTATTTTAACAATTTTTTTTAACAACCCATAAATTATGTATTTTTTGTAACATAAAGTTTTTACTAAATTTTTTACTATTTGAACAACCTTCATTTTGAAAGTGTTGGGTAAATGTTTACTATATATGAACTTAACCTAGATTTTTATCTAAGCCAAACCATACTAAAGCTTCCAAAATGTCCACTAATTTCATTATGTCCCGTATACGTACATATGTTTTTTGACGTCAGCTTTGTGTCTAGATTTATTGAGTATTATGTCTATCATTACTTTCAATTTGGCCGCAATAAATTCGTATATCTTTCCCGCTTTGCTATGTGACAGTATCTATAAAACAAATTTTCACTTTAAATTACGCTGGTTGTTAAAGTGATGAATGTCAGAAAACTTTTCACCCCACCCTCCCCAAGTTCAACGTCTATTTAAATTTCTCTAGCAAAGCTCTGCAAGAACTTGGTTGCTTTGGTCTGTCTACTTTTTAAAGTGGAACTTTGCTTTTTTGTTGTAATGTTTCTTATTAGATTAAATTTTCTGCAACTCTTTACTATCTTTGCCTCCTTTCTTTCTTGATATGTAAACATTAAAAAAAATGACGGCTGATTAAATTTTGAGAGATTTTTGGAAAAGATACGTGGAAGCGTTAATTAACGTTTAATTTAAAGTTCTGAAATTTATATAATTTCCATTTAAAAAAGATTTTCATATATATAGAATTCCATATATATTTTTTGGAAAAATTTCGGTCACAGAAAACTATTAACCTAAGAAAACTGCGAAAACTGATAAGTCGATAACCTCTAAAACTCTGCTCTCATAAATTTCATAAAAAAATTGCATAATATAATGATAAGTTGCATGGTAGTAAATAAAAAAACATTATAGTTTGTTTCTAAATTAATTAATGTGTGAATTTATTTATTTATATAAAAAAACGAAATATACAAAAACAACAATTTTTAAATATTACTTAATTTTTTTTAGACCGTTGAGTTTAAAAGTCGTAATATTATTTTACGCCGTTTCAGTAAATTTCAAAATACTATAAAGATTTTCATCAAGCTTCTATTTCAGTTTATTATTTTAATCTTAACTAACTTATCTGCTTATCTAACTTATTTTGGGTGCTGATGATGTGAAATTAATGTATGCATATATTAGCTATAATCTAAATGATAATATTCTATAATATAAATGACAGCTATAATCTTTATGTTTATTGAAAAATTAAGACATGTATCTATTGGCATGAAAGTTACTTATTGATATTGGAGAAAATAATGCATATCATGCGATGAGGCGCTCATAGTGAGCCTTTGAAAGTAACCGAGTGTTACGCCGGCGAGTCGTTTTTCATCAGTTTCTCTACACAACCCATCATTATACTGGTACTTGCGACACACAGCGACCCATCACAATGCACTAGGCCAAGCCATAGCCGAGTTTCGCAAGGTAACTCGACGCATGTCACAAGACTAAGAATGTCTGCACTTATGGCTCCATCATTTGCATAAGCGCATTGTTTAGCGCGACACGAATTCTCTCCTAATGCGGTATAATTCACCAGCACCATTGAATCACACGACAATATTTTACCAGGCGCCGCGCCGAAACAAAAGAGAAATTCACCTCTTTTGAAGTTGACAGAAGAATTTGCAAACTTTCTGTTTTCCTCGTGGGTCGTTTTACATTGAAATCGTGTCAAATATGTTTTTACTGCCTACAGTTGTACAGCGGTAATGACGCACTACGCCATAAAAAGGTGTCGCTAAGGATAACAACGTTATTAGGGTCATGCAAGTTGGACAATGATGTCCCTTTTCAAATGAAGTTTAATTATAACTAACGTTTTCGGTGCAACAAAATGGGATGAAATAATAGTTTTTTTTATATATATTTAAGATATCAATTACTTTAAGCTTAGCTAAGGGTATTTTTGAAATGTAAACGATTTTACCGGAGAAAAACTAAAAAGTATCTAAAATGTGTAAAATTACCGTGAATATATCTACGCGGTCAATCCTATGGGAAAATTTTGTAATTGATAGCAACATATATGCAAATCGTAAGAATTATGAAAAGCAAATACATTTTCTATTTGATTTGACATCACATTTGTATTCAACCAACACGATATTTCTATGACTCAAGATCTGAAATAATATAAAGCTAATGTGAAAAACGAAATTTTGAAAAATATTTTGAATAGTTTTTTTTCAATTTCTTTGCTCAATAACAATTAATACTGATTTATTATGGCATTATTTTGAATAATTATTATATTTAGAAATCTATTTCACGCTTTATTAAAAGTTTGAAATCGATGTTTTATCGATGAATGGAATTAGGAAGGGAAATAATTGCCGAATGTACAAACATAAATTTGAACCGTGCCATTGTGTTTATTATTTTTGGCTGCGATAAGGCCATAGATATTATAAAATTAACCCGAAATATTGGAAAAATATTCTCATTAACCATAGAGGTACGATCGTCTCGCTAGCGCACGGTGGGCTTGTTTACATCGATAATAGTTTATATAGGTATCGGGGAGCAGAAAAGATAATCGTCTGTCTCGTTTTCGAACCTTCCATTTATATATGTGTGAAAAAGAGACAGACTGATACAAGAATAATTTAAATTTCGAATTATTTATAGTTTGTATAGAGAACCGTGAAAGACGATTTGGTTTCTCCATTAGAGAACAGACCAATAGATTTAAAAAACGTATGCTTTGTTTGTACAACCGGTTTCTGGAAATGAATTCTAGCACTATTATGGCATTATTTTGTATCAAGCATTATTATATATAAATGTACAAAGATTCATCAATGCGTGATATGAACCGGATGAACAATCACGAGTGTGTGTTTTGTCAGACTCTCTACGTCCGTGTAATAGGATGTAATTTTTATTTACAGAATGGAATTATACCGCAACAATTTAAATTTAATGCAAATAAACAGCCAGTCATTTTACGTAACTAATCGTATTTTATACTGCGATTACGTGATCTACCTTTCTAGCTAACGCAGTGTTACGCTTTGCCGAGATACAGACGTTTCGTATTAACGGTAAAGTATTTTGGACTAATGCTGAGAATAAATATACATCAAAACAATTACATGTACAAAATATGCGACGGAATATTTGCGTGAAAGTGAATGAAAGTAATTAACAGAGGCGTGGCGTGGTGGCCGAGCGAAATAAAAACAAAAAAAATGGCGCGCGGGGGAGAGAGCTGGCAGAATAAATTTTCGGTTTAATAAGTATTTAATTGCAACACGAATTTAATTACCGTAATAGATGAGCGAGTGCTCTTATTATTTCATTAGCGGATATTGTACATCTCGAAGTTTCGACGTTGGTCGCCAGCGGTTTGGCTTTGTTTTCGTACCTTAATTTTAGTGATGAACAAAAGCAAGAGCTAGGCGTAGATCGTTGTAATTTTGGTCTTGCTATAGCAATCAAAGTACTGGTCCCGCAAAGTACAGTTTGAGACTTCTATAAAACTTTTGTAATCTTGCATTTTCAAATTATGTTGTGATTGGTTTATAAGTGATGGTTTTCTTGGTTGTATGGCTGTACTAAATACATTAGTTGAGTCTCGTTTTAGTATACAAAAATTAAAAATCATTCAATACTTACTTTAAACTGTTGAGTAAAAAATATTTATTGACTAAGACTTAATATATAATAACCATCTTGCACACAGTAATTTAGTCTGCTGAGATGTTTACGTAATCATAAAGAGGCAAGCAAGAAAAGTCTTTTCACATGAATTGATGCGTCTAATTTCAATCGTTCCTGAAAAATAGCCATCGATAAACTTATAAATTTCAGAATAGGAAAAAAAAGAACGTAACTATAAGCCGGCATTAGCAACTTTCAATTTTGTTGAGTCAATATGTTGTTAAAGACTTAGATTTATTGATCGAACAAAAAATTAGCTGGTAACTTCATGTATATGATGTTAATCGTCTTATCTTCCACAGAACGTTAGTCTTCTTATTTTCCACAAAATTTTGAACATACTTGGGCACCACGCCCAGGCATGTTCAAAATTTTCTAGTTGTTAACTATTCTGTCAAATATTCTTGCCCCTTTGCTTGACTACGGAGATACCTGTTAATCATACCTTACTGAGAGTCGCTGCAAACATTTGAACACTTTCAAAATTTGTGCATACGTTTTACTTTTTCACAGAGTGATTCACTTAAATGGATGGAACTTAGTGACGCAATCTACTTAAGAGATGTACTCTTCATAATATTTTGAACAATCTAAATTTTTTAACATGTCTCAAAAGCACCTATATATCATAATATTCACAGTCTACGGCTACTTCTGGAAATTAGCTTAGAACCCTTTTCCCCAAGGTGGGCTGTTAGCAAAGATACTTTTGCTAACAGCCCACCTGAAAATGTTGTAATACAACGAAACCTAGGTCGGTAAAGAACTTAAAGAAAGTAGAAATAATACTACATCACGTAGTTTCTTTTAATTGTGGATTTAAAAAATACATAATTATTTAGGAAAAATCTTAAAACAACTATATTATATTGTCTATGCTATTCCATGCGCCTACTCTCTTCCTAGTTCTTCTCGGTAAAAATGCTACTTCTCAACTTTCATTGAGATTTCACTGATTGAGATAAATAACAGATTATTTCTTAGATGCCGATGAGAATAGGCCCACTTTTTACAGTAAAGTGTACAGAGTTGATTTTTACACCAAAAAATGCTCATTATTAATATTTGTGGCACGCCTGAAATCTACGGAAACTAAAAATATTTGCAAAAATAATTTCTTAAAATAGTAATATTATATGCAATAACTTATAATCTAAATCCATCAAAAACATTTCCATGACGATTCAGTATTTATATATAATAAGTAACATTTATTCTTAATCGATTTTTAAACGGTAAAATAATTCTCGATTTTTTATAATACCTATTAATTGACATACGACTACTGTTATTTTGGAATACTAATGTTATTTGTATAATACATAGTGTTTATTTTTGTATATTTAAATCTTAATTGATTATGGATGTGGCCAAAAATCTTGAGTTAAAAGACGAAAAAATATTGAGAAACTTCAGTACATATTATGCCCTATGTACTCGCACGCAGTAGTTTTATAGTTAGGTATTATGTTTTTCCCAAATCCAAAAAAATCATTAATTTATATAAAGATAATTTATTTTATTGAAAGTAATGAATCATTCAAAGTATTGAATTGATGTAAAGAAGAAAGTGTTGTTATGATACGACTAGTAAACGAATTAGGTGTTTCGAATACCGAATCATCTCATGTCTATTAATTTATATAAATCTTTACCCGTACGTGCATTTAATAAAAGATACAATGATAAGTGAAATCGATATTGGCCTTGCGAAATAAGGCCAATACTGTTCATATAATAACAAGATTATATATATGTTTGCAAGGCCAATGCCAAGTCTCATATAGTCAAGACCAAGATGAAAACAAGACTTTTGTTAAAATATGTGCGACCTAAAAGATTTCATCAATTTTGTTGTTTAAACTTTTATAATAATTAGTCCATGGAAGAATATTTGTGTTTTAAAATGTTCAATGCTAAGTGCGATACAAATATTTAGACTTTATCTAATCGGTTTCTAACTAGTAAATGCAGTAAATGCGTTTAGTGCTCTCTGCATATATATGTTTTTATTACTTCTTATCTTTACAGGTAGTTATAGTAGTTGAAAGTACTAAAGAAATAATTAACTGAATATCCCATCGCTTTTAAATTTACTTGTTTTAAACCAGTAGTTCTCAGCAGAAATATTTAACGTAAAGAATAGGTAAACGCTTCCATAGAGCAAATACAAAATCTAAGCCTGTCTGAAGTCAAAGCACTTCTGTTATATCCTACAGTAAATTAAAATTATATACTATTTTTGACTTTTTAATTTCTTGCGATAAAAGTGTACCTTTTTAGTTTTTATAAAACTTTTAAATAATTTTTTTTAGATTTCGTTGATTATAATTTGGTAATTGCACGCATGCAGATTCTATCTGTCTCTGATAACGAGACGCTATTGCATTATTGTTTTTTTCAGTTATTTAAAGAGACCCATTTCTTCAGTTTATAAACCATTCAGCACTTAACCTGACCTAAAGCCATATAAATTTATACAGACACAAAAATGTCACAGGCTTATAACCAGACGAAACGTCTTGTACAGAGACGAAACGTTCGTATTTTTACAATGATATGTTAATAGCATTATGTTGTGAGCATTTCACAGATTTTGTCAGAATAGTGTTAATGAATCTTTTCAAACGAATCGAAATCAGCTTTTTGCAACGCTTTAGTTTTGGCATTATGCTCTCGTATATATTTCAATCGCATTGCCCATTAATCTTCATATTGCTACCATTTGTCTGCGTATTAAACGGGCCTAAAAACTGCAAACGGAATGCTTGTTCTTTTTTTTCGGTTGTAACGCTCTTACGTGGACATCATGCTGGCGTAAATCCTGTAGGATTCTACCAAATGTATTAAAAGAGGAATGGGCAGTCAGCCCTGCAGGTAAACTGCTTGGTATTATGATGCGGATCATGCTTAGTCTATTTATCTGTTCTCTGAGCATTTTATTTACCCCTTAATTTGGCTTATACTTAGTCTCAAGGGATTTCGTTGTTCATTCACCTTGATACTACTCAGTTCTTTTTTCTTCACATTTATGTTTTTGCTTTTAACTGTCTAGGTCTGCTTAAGTCTTTTTTATTCATTGTTTTGTTTTCATTATTTAATCTTCGTTTTATGTATTGTTATTTTCTTTTTCTATTTCTAATCTGCGTGTTATCATATCCATTAGTAGGGCCAAGCACACAAATAAAAAGTTCTGCCTAGTGCCCTGAAATGACGTTAGTGACATGATATTTTTAATCTCCCACGCCACTCAGCCGTTGGCAAATTTTTCACCAACTACATATTTGAAGTAATAGCAGGTTTTATAATAGATTCGTCAATTTTTCCCTTATATCCGTTTTTTTCAACTTTCAGAAATGGTTTATGGGTTTGAACAAGGTTTGTTTCACCAGTATATTTTCACAATATCTTTTAATTAAAACTCTATGGTTCCACACCCGATTCTTTAGAAACAGATTTTATTAAAATATTAAAATATAGTCGAAGTTTCTGAACAACTTTATTGGATACCAACTTTATAGCTCGAATAGCTTAGCTGGGCCTTTAGAAAATTACGCCAGTTTCAGCATTTTTTCAAATTATAACGCCCAACATGATTTACAATAAACCAAATAAAACACCCGCCAACGTCAAACTATTATCACTTGATTAAAGTTTTGAGTATTTGAATAATAAGGTTAATTAATTACAGAGCATTGTAAACTAGAGTTCGCCGGTACCTTCTGGTGATAATTGGTATATAAAACATACATGCTATTCGCTATTTGGTGCAATAATTTCATTCCGTACAAGAAATACAGGATCTATTGAAATTAATTTAATTACCTTCTATATATTTCACCATTGTAAATTATCGACAAAGGAATGAACGAACGAAGAAAATAAGGTAACAATAAGCTACTCAAAGCTCCCAAACCTACACCGAAAAGAGAAAATGTGAAAATTAATTTTTCCTCCATATTTCTGCGACGAACGGTGCATACATGCCGTATCGTATGTCACCAACATGTAGAATATATGCTGTTGAAATAAGTAATTAACACCTAATTTTACTTCATTTGTGTTTTATTTACATTACGCAGCTCTATAATATGGCTTTATATGTTGGAATGTTATATTTTGGATGCTAAAATTTGTCAACGTTACTTTCCATAATAATATGAGTTAAAACTAAACTTTCAAAAGAATAATCTTTAATTAAAATATTTTTTTTATTGCATGTAGCCGTTTTTTTTTAATATTATGTATTTTATTAAATTTTTTCGTTTATTCTCACAAAATTAACTAGGGACTGAAAAATTGGGATATAATAATTTTTTTTGCATTACCAGTGATCTGCAAAATTTAAGAATGTATAATAACTTTTCCTTAAGTTTGATCATTGGATTTATGAATTTCTATTTTTTATTACCAATTTTTTTTTCGGAATTAGTTTCTTTTGTCAATATGATAGTGGTGTTTGGGTCTCTATATATCTGCTCCTAAATTTAAAATCATTTGTATTTTCATCAATGTGGTGAAAATATTGCGTTAGCATTTAGGAGGTTAATGAAAATAAGGCTCTTTTCCTTATTATTAAGGAAACAGTAGTGCGTAAGTACGAGTCACATCAAAGTTTGTATGTATATGTATGTACGTACGTACATTTATACAGACATATTTACATGTAAGTACGTCTTACGTTTTAGAGTACAAAGATGCCTTTTCAAAGACTTGTAAAATCTGAAAGAAGCATGCAATTGACTACGGATTTTCTTCTACTCTCAATATAAGAAACAAAACTACATGTTTAAAATGTCTGAAATCCTTTCCACCCTCCAATCCGTTATGACACTAAAAAATGTTAAACTTGTGTCTTACAAAAGTTAAAGAAAAATTAATTTGGTTGGGAAGAGATAAATGTAGACGCATTCACCCATAAGTACCACCTATTGTTTTTATTCATAGCCGGAAAAATGTTTCCGGAGGAAAAAAACTACATTTTATCCAGGCGCTAGAAGATTACTGGAAGGGTGCGTGCATGCAGTAAAGAAGAATGACTGTCATATTAACATCGTTGTTATGGTTATGTAGTTTGACAGTTCAGATTCTAAAGGCTAAACATTTGTCTTATAATTTGGATGAGTCTGCTACTCATAATGCGAAATCGCCCAACCATACTTGTGACTTAATACCAGATTGAATGATTTAATATTTTATTATGTATTGTATGACATTTTTTTTATTTATCTCATTTTGGTGAAAGTTTTGTTTAGCAGATCACAGATTAGCAGTGAAGGAACGCAATAATATCTGTGTGCTAAATTTTATTCGTTTGTGAATAAAATTGCTAAAATAAAGGTAACTAAAATATATTGTTTAGTTTTTATACAAATTTGGAGAAAGCAAACACCAATTTCTAAGTCGAAAAATTGTCTAATAAATACATTCTGACACCAAAGAACATTTTTTAAAAATGTTCACAAAAATTCTATATCTTAAATATTTAATCTTTATGTTCTCTAAATTATTTTGCTGTCTTTAATCACATCACTATTTGCAATTTGATTTTCTTATTTATAAAATTATATTCAATGAATTTCACTGAGATTAGAAGTCTTTTTCATTGTTATACTGCTGGAAGAGGTTGCTTATTTAACAATTTCATCTTTGTTTCATCAAAATAATTCATCGCAATAAAAGCGCTTATTTTAGCTTGAGCTTAAACGGAATTTTATTCAGTTGGAAAAGTGAAAGTGGATACGGATCTGTCCTTGCGAGTCGTCCACGCGGGTAGGCGGGAAAGCTCATTGAGAACACCGGATGACGTAGACGGCAGAAAGGAGTGCCGGCAATATACGTAAATATGGATACATTTCCGTTATTTCACGTGGTTCCGTAACGTATAAATTGCGAAATTAAATAACGAACATTTCTGTGCGTCATGCAAGTATTTAAAATTTATCTGCGTTTGAAGATAACTAAAAACACGTATTTGTATAATTATGCGATTCCAGAAGGAAGTATTAGATATTTATGTAATTAAATTTTTTTTTTTTATTTATGTTATAATGCTTAATGCAATTAGATATGATTTATTCAACAGTATAAATATATTTATCACGCCGATGCAATTCCAACGAAAAAAATGCATTATGCAATCACATAAAAATATGCAAATTGTATTCCGTAAGAGGTACTCAAACTTTCTGATCTTCAATATATCTTATTTTTTTGGAAAAAGTGATTAATCAATTTAATAGAGCCATATCATTTATTTAAATTCTTTCCGTTTGTGACAAAGGTCACGATAGAGACAAATAAAGGTAACCTTTCAAAATATAAGTTCACTGTTTTATCTGTTAAGATAAACAGCAAGGAAGAATGTAGTGAAAACTGGCTTAATTATTTATGTATACTTTTCATTAATGCTTTAGAACTTTAGTCAGTAGCAAATACTCCAGTTCCAAATTTAGTTGAATAGGAATAGTTGGTTAACGTAAATGGCTTCAAAATTTGGTTAGTCCCAAATTCTTGTTATTGTTATTAATAATCAGTTTGTTTATAATAATCAGAGGTCGGATTCCGAGGGTGATTCTAGGGCCGAACTATGCAAACGTCGTAATTTCATTTATTCAAAAGTAAATTTTAAATAAAACAAGATTATTCGTTATTTGTTACGTTGGGGACATGCCAGGGTCAGACCGCGAGATCATTTTTGATATAATATACTGACCTCGTAACAAATTTTCGCCCTGTTATATACAAGAATTATAAAAAAAAACATAATCTAAACCATTGGTGGAAAGAGTGACCAAAATAATATTATTACTGCTCGAAAATAAATGATCGCATAAAAATAAATCTTAACTTAAATATTGTTTTCGGTGAGAGGTTTTATTCAAAGTCCATAGTTTTAAATTTATGAATAAATAATTTAATTTTTTATGAAATTTTTATTCTAGGAAGTTTAGTTTCAAAAAATATTTGAATGTAGGAACTAATTTTTAGTGTCAGTTTCCTAACTTCATAATTTGCCTTATCTAAGAGTCATCATAAGATGATTTTGTGGATGATCTATTAAATGCAAAAAAAAACAATTTGATTAATAGATCAAACTTTTTATTTATTCCTCAAACACATTTCCGTTATGGAAACTATAAAAATATAAAAAAAATAAAATAATTTCAGGACGGAGTCAAAATATTAGGTCTATACACTCTAGATATATTATATAATTATAGAATAAGAAACAAATATTTAACAACACATCACATAAAAAATTACCAAGATTGGGTATGTTTTGTAGTAATAAAAATAATAAATTAAGTGAAGTAATATTGAGTAAAAGGTAGCAACTAAAATAAACAAGATAAAAATAACATACTTAAATAAATCACACGTACCTCATTAAATGAGACAAAAAAATGTGGAGCTCAACTCTAAAAATATACTAAAATCACGATGAAACACTGTGTCCGGCACTAGATAGTGAGATTTAACTCGATTATATCTTATTTTAACCTGTTTCGAGACTCTCGAAACTACGATTTTGTGATGTAGTAATACAACAGTTATAGATATTACACTACAATTAGACAACACGACACATTTTTTTTTTATATCTACACATTATTAATATTGATAAAAAATTATAATCAAAGAATATAGATACATTAAAAATATTTCTTTAAAAAAATGTGTTTTAAATGGAATTCGAAATCAAATTTCTTCTTATATTAATAAACAAGTTGTGTGGTTTTAGGAAACCACGATGAAAGTGAAACTTTTTTTCAGATTGTAGGCATTTAATTGAGAATTTTTCGAAAGCTACTTGATTTAGGATTTTAAAAGTAATATTAACTTAAGACGTGAAAAAGGAAATGATAATAGTAGACAAGATATATAACTATGAATGTTTATTTTACTCTGCGTACTAAAGTACAGAATACATAAATAAATACAATGTTCGGTATGATATATATATACATATTAAAAACGTAGATCAATATTTATATAAATCATTGAATTATTTTAAATTTCGATTATTTGATCACTAACGTCATCTTCGCTTTGAGTCTCACAGTTTATAAATGTAAATAATATTTTGTGGTAACTAAAATAAGTAAACATTGACATGCATTCTATTTTTTCAATGTGTCTGGTAAAAACTGCATCGATCGTAGTACCATACCAACGCTGCACAGCTGATGAGAGCTATAGGTACCGCCATATTGGTTTCTTTACCCCCACTCCGCGGCCGACTGTAATGCGACATGCGATAGGTAAACGAAATATTCTGAGGCGATACAATAAAAGTTTCACTTTAAAAAACTATTCGACAACGTGCAAGAATTGAAAGAATTTACAAGTTCTTTAAAAATATATCCCAAAAATATTGAAAAAAAATACTAACATGCATATATTCGAATATCGGTGTACTGATTTGATTCTTTGCCTATTTTCGATATTAATTCTGTGATAATACTGACCGAAGTTCGATATTCGTGAACAAACGACTCGCTTATACGCGGTCAGGAACGAACATGTAGGGCGGGATTAGGTGCGCGCTGAGTGGGGTAAGTTAGAAAAAAACTAAGATTTGTTGTTCTAAGGGTGCGCATATCGTGTATTTACACATTTCAGGAAGCATTTCTGTTAAGTACAAAGATTAAGAGTACCGCGGGAATAATTTTAAATTATTTGATGGAGCGTTGATATGAAAGGGACATGTCTGGTAATGCTGTCGATACCCACCATTTGTTCGGTGAGTACAATATATTGTACCTAAATGATAGTATATCAACCAATTTGTTAATAAATCAACATGCATCCTGTCACATATTTAGGCAAAGGTCTCCTTTCAGGTAATTAACAATTAACCGCTACCATTATGCAATGCGTATATAAGGAATAACAATGTTTCCTTCACTGATTTGCAGGGTTGTTTTTTTATGGCGATATTCCTTACAGTTTTTAATATTTTTAGATATTTTTGGGAGTTAGAATGAATAAATGTGACCTTTTCTCAAAATCCACTTTTCAATTAAATGACTTTTAAATATTTACGATTATATATATATATATATATATATACATATATATATATATATATATATATATATATATATACATATACATATACCTGCAGAATGCAGTATAATATAAAGGAAAACAAAATCCAATTTGTGAAGGCGCACTTCCTTTTAGCGTTAGCGTTTAAAAAAACGTACAAATATATGTAATAAACCATTTGAATATTTATCCAAAAGTTTCCTTATGTTATTTTTTTTGCAAATTTTGCGACAAATATAGACTTGCAAAATCAGGCGAATCGTATTTAATTGAGAAACCAATACTATTAAGCATATCCATCAAGAGCATTGCACCGGAATGCGATGCTGTGCACCTGCAACGCTCCTCAGCCAGCAGCCCGCCCAGCGCTCGCCGCTCATGAATCACCGGCGACTTTCACGTGTATAAAAACATGAAGCGGCGTCGCAGCCGAAACTAGTCTGCAACGAGCAGCACGCGCCTGTCGCGTCTGAACATTATCCGAACTATCACAAGGTTCCCGCGGACAATCCGAACAATTGTACGTACGTCGCGAACTAGTGCTTACGAACATTTTTGTTGTTAAATCCCGTCTACTGTACGACTACTGTTCTAGATACTGTGTTAGACTTTGTTATCCTGATTCTGTGGTGTGCAAGTGACTGGAAAACGGATTGATTCCAAGCGATTCGTATCAAAATTTAAGGTGAGTAGTGTGATAAGATATATATATATATATATATATATATATATATATATATATATATATATATATATTTATATATATATGATGTTGACTTGTATATTGCGAACTATGATTGTACTGAATAAGATTACATATGGGATTCCCTAAACACTATTTAAAGTTCACATAGTTAAAAAACGTTATATTATGAAAAGGTCTTGTAGATTTTAAATTCAATTTTAAATTTTATTATGTTTAAAAAATGTTGAGAATATATAATTATTTTTGAAGTGAAATTGATATTCAAAATATTATCAATTTTAATATTCAAAATTGATTAAGAAAAATGTCGATAATTTGGTCGAATGTGTTAAAAGTAAAGTTATTGGAGATAGTTTTAAATATGTTTTTCTATTTAATAAATATAGTTTAATATGTACTTAGTAAATTACTAAGTGTCTCTAAAAATTATTTGAAGATCTATTTCTTATCAAAAATTAGTCAAAATTTAACGATTATTTGTAAATATATTTTCAAAGTTTTGCATATGATATTTGAATAATTCATGAAAACGAATTTAATTCAAGTAATTAACATAAATATAATTATTATTGTGCTAATCATTTCGTATTTTATAAATAGGTATTTCGTAAATAAGTTATTATATCATTTCGTATTTTATAAATAGGTATTTCGTAAATAAGTTATCTTATTTTTACCACAAATTGAAAAAGGAAAAGTTAAAATAGCCGCGAAAAGTTGTAGAACCTATATTTATATAATATTTTTGTTTATTACTTATTTATATTTACTGTAGCCTTCATTACAAACTTCTGATAGCTTGAAATTAAAAATATGCTAGAGTATGTTAATAACAGATAAGGGAAACATGCGTTATCAATGCACATCTAATTGAAATTTTAGCGGAAAGCATGTTGCTAATCTACATCTCATTCCCATACCCCAATTTTTACTACAATTTCTTTCACGTATTGTAGTTTGGTGAGAATCAATTTGACCCTATCGGTTGATTAAAGTCAGTTTTCAAAAAAAATAAGCAATTCTTGCTTATGAATTGATTTCAAAAGTCGAAAAAATAATCAGTTTAGGTTAAATGAAAATATTTAAAAAAATTACTAACAACTATAAAAATTAATAATGAGAATACGCACTAGAAATATGCACTTTAAAGATCTATTGTTTATTAGTCACTTCATTAATAAATGCAGGCGTCTCAGTTGCACACAAAGTGATTTCATATTCCCGCGTGACTATAAATTTGAATGAGCGAGCGACAACGGTGGCACGCTCCGTTTGCCATCTTCCATAATATTTCACTTGCTCAACATGCAAATAACTCTAGCACCTAGATTTTTAGTTTAGTACCTTTCATGTACAGTCTGATATTAAACATCAGTCAGAGGCGAAACCACAATGGGTTTCGTGGTGGAGAACTTTCTTTAAAAAAATATGAAATGTTTTGAAAAGTAATTATTTACTATTAAAGTAAGTTAATTTAGTAAATAAGTGAGGATATTATTGTGGATTTCCGTTCGTTTACGATTTTAAATTTTTTATGGGGTTAAATACCAATTTTATCATAAATACATGAGTTTTTAAAGACTAAGTTAAGTTCTCGTTATTGGCAAATCATTGGAAGTCTCGTTATGTTCTCAGGAAATAGGGTTGGAATTTATAGAATCTTATGAGTTAGCTCAAGATAAAAACTTGACTTGAAGACAAAACATGATTGTTTTGACGCCGTTAGTATTCTCATTGAAGTAAATATTTATTTAGAGACTCTTTAAAAAGATTTAGGCGAAATTAACAAATCATGTGAAGTCAATCTTGACTAAAATGCGACTAAACTTTGAAACACTATTTACTAGCTTTTTTGCACCTATTCTCGCTTTATTATAAGATAATAGCGATGAAGTTTTAAGCCCATGAAAATCGGTTCAGTCTTACAATTAGATCGAGTCACGAACTTTGAAATGAACAATTAAAATGTCTGGACTTTTGGATTAATCATTTCTCTATTTGCAAAAAGGAGTAACGAATAAAATCCCGAGTTCTTTGACAATCTCGAAAAGCAAAAGTGACATGATTCTATTAAAGCTACGTTTTAAGACTTCTTTGGTCCACCTCACAGACTTTGAGTACGATCCAATTTTGTTGAGGGTTTCCATTGATATCGAATATATTTATTTATGTATATTCCTGTATATCGGTGGAATAAACCATGTCAAAATATTTCGTCCGGAGATCACATGGTCCTGTGTAGTCATCACTTGAAAATTGTCCATACTCATTTTATAGTCTATTTTAGTGCGATTTTCAGTACCTAGCTATAATTTTATATCAATCATTTTGCATCGTAATAAATTTACAAAATGTATACCTTTCTAATGTTAAGAATAATTACGTAATTAATAATTAAGTAACCATTAAATTGTGTACCTTATCATTATCAGGGATACAATAACTTAAATTCCAATTACACAATAAGACATAAAAATGTAATTTTCTTCTACGTATTTAATTTGTTTTTCAAAAGCTTTAGTAAATAAATAATTTTTTTGACCATACAACATTTTTTCTGTTCAACTAACTTAATTATATCTGTAGGATAAAATAAACATTTTGCACATTAAAAAAATAAACATTAGTTACAATGTTTCCCTTCATATTAATTCATCAAGTGTACCGACTAGAAACCGTACATCAGAACAGTGGTTTAATTTGCATATCTTATCTGGCTACCGTATGAAGGTGGCAGCCTATTATTGTTCGACGATGGTGGTTAGTGAGTAGTGTCATTGCGCCACACATGGAAAGTGACATGGTGCATACAACCCATTGTGCTTTGTCCTTGTGCAATTTGCTTGCGAATGTGGAACAAGTGACTGGACGGATGTTAAAAGATTTATTGTTTATTACCTGCGACGTTGCCCACTCGAAAATTGGTTTCATGCAATCACATTTAATGTGCGCAACTACCGAGCAGTGAGAAGCGAGCGCACCGTCTGCAATTGTTGGCTTAATTTGATAATCACTGGCGTAGAATAATACAATATATGATATATGAAATCTTAAGAAGTTGTTTTATGTAATCATCAAACAAATAAATAAATTTTCCGGTTCCGTCATTTGTTGGGAAAGCATATTTATTTTTTTATTCAATTGGGAATATTACTTATAAAATGGCAATTCTGTCTAACCTATGAATTGAACAGCGATATAATAATTTTGTATGTCAAAATTCGGTCACTTCATTCAGCAGTATTTAAATGATTTAATAACTAATAAGTTAATAAACGAATAAGCGGTTTTCCATTTATATATTAGTAGGAAGTAGATTACGCAAAACAAATGTGACACTACTTGGTTAAGGAAAGTAATATCGGATTTGACACCTTCTTAAATTTCGTCAAAATCGATAAAAAAATTTAAGTACCATAGTGTAGTCGATAACATAGAATCTAGTATTAAAGTCGGTGGAAACAAAAGAGGTACGATCGTGTCGCCGACGCATGAAGGATTTTCCTGGGGACGCCATCGATAATAAATTACCTGAGTAAAACGACAGTAGCGGTGAAGCTAGCCGGGAGTGAAAAATGTAATCAAATAAAAAGATAATCATTTCTCGATCGTTGTTTTTGTATGTGTGACTAGGAGAAAAATTGGCACAAGAGTTATTTTTCAAAATAAGTTCTTGTATATTATCTTGTAATTTTTAGGGTTCTTTTGTGAAACAGGACTGCTTATATTTTTATAATGCCCGCCCGTCCACCCTCTCACCTGTTCTAATATTTCAGCCATGGGTTTGAAAAAGCTTAAATATATGTAAATACTAACAGTTGATTTTAATTGTCAAATAAAATTATATTTCCATTAACTTCCGTTAGTAATTTCAAGAAGTATAGAAAATTACGGAATCCTACGCTGTGTATTTGGCAGGTTTTGTTATTCAATAGCCACATTTGAAAATGCGTGGTACCTCTGTGCGCCAATACAGATACGAAAATTAGTAATACAGATATTAATTTTCACGCCCGTGAAATTGACGAACTCTGAGAGTGAGACTGAAGATGGGAAATTCATTTACTATATTTTTCACATAAGATAAACAACAAAAGACCAGGTAAAACGTTAATTAAATACTTTTCATTTGAAACTCCTGACGGCATTGAACTTGTGTTAAAAATATATAGTTTTTATGATAACTCTTCTCTGTTGTCTTATATTTATGGATTTGTTTATGTTGGATGTAATTTTTGTCGAAATAAATTTGTTAAGTGTATTCCGTCTATTACAGAAATAATCGTTTGGCGATGACTCGCAACAGTTTCATCATTGCGAAATAGAGAAAATAGTGAAATGAAAGCGCGCTGGTGAATCACCAGGTGGAGGTGATTAGAAGCCGTAGTGAAACATGATGTACACGATGTCTATTATGAGGGCTCCTTGTATGGTGTTTAGCATAAATTGTTTTTATGACTGGATACTTTGGTTGGAAATTTTTGTTGGTAACCTGTTTTAAGATAATTTCGCGACAAAGGCTTTTAAACTTATCTAAATATGTAGGATATAGAAGGAAGTTTATTTTGGATCATTCTTCACACTTTTAGCTTTTAAATTAATTTTACATTATAATTTATTTTATTATAGGTTTGACAGGAAAATTTATTCAGATATCATAATTGTATAATAATATCACTTTCGCTGCTTACCGTATTTATATATATATATTTATATATACACTACCGATGTATAAGCAATAATTCAAAATAAAAAAAATAATGGGTTGGCAAATCCGTCATTTTTCCAGCAATTTCTAGAATGTTACAGAAACTTATCGAATGTCTCTACTTGGGCATATAAATAGTATGGCGTTCAATCTTCTGGTCAGTAATTGGATTTCTGATCCGTGGTCGAACGCCGTGTAACAGACATAATATGGAAATACCAGAAAGAAAACTTAAAGTTCTTTCGCTTCGTGAATTACATTTAGGACGAAAAACGTGCGAAGCAACATGGTATATATTCATGACAATGAGTGAAAGTGTATTTTTCTATGACACAGCCAAACATTTGTTACAAAGATTTAAAGAACGAAATTTTGATATTTCTAGTAATCCACATTCAGCCACCTCCTAATTAAATATGGAAACATTAAAAGCCTTATTACTTTGGCGAAATATTGGAAATACTCTCTTTGGCTACTACATAATGTAACACTGATGGATGCGATGGAGGGTTATTATTGGAAACTTAATATAGTCATATAAAGATTTAACAGGAGCATAGGAATTTAATAAAATAAAATATGAAGATATTCTATTATTTCAAATTAACACAGTAACGTATTTTTGCGAGCACTTCTATTTTACCTTATCAGAAGACCTAGCTGTTTCTCGCAATTTCGTCCCCATGGAATTCAAAATTAGATCAGACAGAAATGGAAAGAATGAAAATTTTGCCTCTGCTGTTATCACATTCCGTCAATTGTACTTTTTTGTAGGCAGACCATTCTAGTTTTTCTTTATGGCGTCAAATTGTATAAAGTAAAATTTCTTTTCAATTCCTTACAAATGGACTTTTGAAAAACCCATTTGTAATTGGTTTCTATGTTATGTAAGAAATGTATCTCCCAAATTTAAACTTTCAAACATTAATATTGTTTAAATCTTATAAAAAAATTTACTTTATTTTTGAAAAACTTTTTCGTAGCAGGAATATCCTCCAAATTTCATATTAATAGGGTTTTTCATTGAGGCTCGCAGGGCACATCAGTTTTCAGAATTTTATTAAATATTTTTGATTTTTTAAAAGTTATTTAAAATTTTATTTAACGTTAATGAGAACGGATATAACAATAGGGCTCTATTTTAATTCTTACGACACATAACTCCAAAAATGAAACTTAGATATTTCATACACGTAAGACATCTTTGGGAGAAAATTGAAATATATATTACGTCCATTTGGTAATTACAAGTCAACTATTTATCAGTACAAATTTATGAGACATTACGGTTACTTCTTCTTTCTATTTCCTGCCGATTTCCTCTTGGGTATGCTAGGTTTCCATTTCATACAACTCAGAAATGCGTTGCGCTTATGAATTTTGTCTTCCAGCTATTAAAAGGAAAAGTTCTATGCACTGTATTATTGAGTAAATTTTCATTTTTCATATCTGAAACTTTCCTGCGCTCACGCAATCATCATCTGTTTGCTATACCAACCTCTAGAACCGAATAATATGGGAAGTCTTCAGTTTCTGGCACTATTCAACTGCTCAACCACCTGACCCGATCGCATCAGAGTGTGATTTGTTTATGATAAGTGAAAGTAAATTTGGCCAAATGTGTCGTCGTTATGTTTTATAGTTCTTGCGTATTTTGTATTCATGTCCAATATATACCTTTTTTAGTTTTAATTTGTTAAACCATTGATATCTTACCGTTACTAATAGGTTACCTATAATATATCGATAAATGTATGTAAATAAATAATTTGGATCGCTAAATTTCTTCCAGAGTTTCACAGCTGCGAAGTATTTGTATTGTAGCTGTTTGATCGCCAAACAATTTATAATATGTTACTGATTGAGGAATATAACAAGAACTATTTGACATCTCTCACAGAACCTCTCTCACTTTCTATGCTTCAAATATACATACAGAAAACTTTTTCCTTCAGGCGGAAACAAAAATTTACATGAAACTAAAAATTATGTTAACAATATTGTTTTACGTAGCCAAGCACATAAACTCTCAGAAAGCAATTCGAAATTTGTAAATGGTGATATACATAATTTGTTAGCTGATATTTTAGAAGATATTTATTTTGAAGCAAACATTCTTCGCATTCCTGAAACTAATGGTGTATAAAAACTGAAACAGCCATTTTCTAGTACTGCTATTAACGTAATTAAATTCTATTTCTCAGCATTTTTGTTCAATCTCTTTAGTCTGTCTTCTAGCATACCTTTTCCCTTTTTTGTTAGTGTGACTCGTAACTTCACTTGCCATATACGCATGAAACTTTTGTATGTTGAACCTCTGATGTGATTTGACATTGTTACTATATCTTACGCCGAAACCACATCCGGTATCCTAACCGCAGCAGCAGTCCAGCGTGGCGTCCGCGCCGCCCACTGGAGAAAGTAGTAGTCGTAATAAACATTCGCCTTAACGTTAATTATAACTGCCCCGCAGTCTAACTAACTACGACGCGCGACGTTAATAACGAATAGGGCTTCACGTTTTGAATAATTGCCTTATTGCAGCGATGATACGAAGTAATTGGGCGCGTTTATGGGCGTACGTTTAATTTGAATCACGTGACGAGCGATTGGGCAAATGGTTTGCGCTTGATTAATTACGTTTTCTAATTAATGATTGTGAATGTGTCTTTAGAGCTACTATGTATTTGTGAATTTTTTCATTAGGAAATGATTTCAGTTTTCCGCTTTTATATATATTAATTGATATTGCTACAGCGGATAGTAGCGTAGAATATATACGATTACATATAAAACTATCTTTTCTGGGTATATAATTCTTGCTGTCGCCATGGTGTATTGGATTGATTACACGGGGCGGCGCACCGCTGGGATCCGGATTCGATTCCCGGTCGCTCGCCGAGCATATAGACTTAATATTGTCGATAACAGAGATTACCTAACTAAATTAAATATTCTGCAGATAATATTATTTTCCTAAATGTAATGCCATTTTTGAACTTCTTAAAAAATAAAAAATATTGTTAGCTGAGGTTTCTACAAGATATGGTTTTAAAGTTACTAAATGACCCGAGACGAAGTTACGAATGTGTACGCAAAATATAAGACTAACATTTTAGTGTTTAATTTAGTGGAAAACTTTGAACGAGAATAGTGAGACAATTTTCAACGAGACGAAAAATATATAGCGGAAAAAATAATTTCATTCCAATTGGCTTAGCAGGTAAATGAACAGTTTTCCCTTTGATTTAATTTGATTTCTAGAATTCGTTACATAGGTTTACCAATTTTTAGTGTTCTAAAAAAATAATTAAAAAAAAACCATTGGTATTACTAATTGAATTAAACATACAAACATATTAGTACGGTATAGAATTTTTAAAATTTTAAGAGAGGTGAGGTTTACTGTGAAAAAGAATTTTGCACCCGAAGTCATGATATCAAATCAAATGAAAACTTATTTTAAAAGCAATGTAAAAACATTAAATTTGTTATTTTAACAAAAATATGGCTGATTATATTTTTCTTTTCCATTACTATATCTAATAAAATAATCTCGTAAGAAAAATTTGCTGAAAATCTAGCATATTTCCACATTAACATATTGAATGTTGTGGATACTTGCCACGTGAGTTCCTTTTTCACTTAACCAATTATTTTTGCTGTCGAAATTTAGTTTAGGTACTTTTCAAATCACGCTGCATACAAAATAAGATGACTTATATAAACTATGTATATTATGTACACTTAAAATATAAGGAAAAATAATATTAATAGATGAGTGTAGTTTTAATCAATGAGTATCATTCTCGCGATTGACTAATGAAACAAAGAATCCTCACAACTTCGTTATATCCGGTCTTCTGTCTGTCACAGCCTCAAATTTTCGATATTTTTCGGTATTAAAAAGAACATAATGTATCTCCCCATAAGCTTCCTGAAAGTAAATTGGTTCAAATTAACTGTTTTGTTTACTATAAAACAATTTGAAGTGAAGCAATCCACCGCCATAACGAGACATATCACAAATCAAGGACGCCGAGTAGAGAGATGCCCGCCTCACCGCCACAACTCTGCACCTTAATGGGAGTGCGAGAGCGCAATGAGCAAAAGCGAAGACGTGAAATTACACACGGCATTTAGTCCGTTCGCACTTGCCGCGAGCGAAGAAATGAAAATTCCGCAGATTCCTCCCCGCATTTGAAAGCAGTAAGCGAATATTTGCCCGCGCCCGTTACAACGAGGCTAATAGAATTCGTACGATATTTTGTTTGAGTTCTGCATTGTGTTTGTCCGTTCCGGCGGCGAGCCGGCCGCATGTGGCACACGGATCGTCTACTGGAGGACAATAACACTGCGCCGTACACGCAGTGCCTCCTTCCGATCACCGAAGTTGACCTGGTATTGATCGACTTGGAAATATTCAGTTAAATGGGGCATAAACGAAAACTTTTCAGTCAAAATGAAAAAAAAAACAATCACACTGTAGAATTTATTAAAGTAGATAAACAAAATTGATGTACTTACGTAGAAAATATTTTGTATCGTTAGTTAGACGTAATATAAAGTTGAGAGATAGTTGAGTATCTCTTCAAATCGTTTACCATATTTGTTCACTCGTAACTTCTGAATAAGCAAAGATCTTTGCTAATAGGCCACCGGAAGACGTTGTCATACAACGAAACCTAGGTCGCGGTTAAGAATTGAAATAAAATAGAAATAATACTACATCACGTAGTTTCATTTATTTGCGAAATTTCTACAAAATTAACGCCAAATAAATTCAATAAGTACAGTTATTTAAATCTGCCTTTTGTAAATTGTGTTATCGTCATGATCTTATTACGATATAACTATTGTCACTTTTCATTTCAAAAAAAATAATATAAAGCGTACAGCTAGTGATTAAAATAAAATGTTTTCTATATTTTCTCATTTAAATATGGAAAAAATTATGTTTTAAAGATTTATATAGTTCAATCAAGTTCATCTCAATTTTTTTAGACTCAAATTATCCCTTTTACACTTATTTAAATGACATTTCATAGCAGGCGTTTTAAAAAAATCCATTTTTAAGGCGATAAAATGTTTAAAAAAATGCAGTAAAATTGGGTATCCTTGAGATACAGAACATTTGCATGCTTATTTAAAGATAAACGATTAAAAATAAACGAGCCCGAATCAATCTATTTATTATGCATAAACTTATCAGTTAATAATTGTTATCCATTGCCTGTCAAAACATTGAAATAAATTTAAATATACATGTAAAGTAGATAACTTCTCAAAACCAGTTTTTCATCATCTTCTTAATCTTCGCTTGTTTGTTGAAAAGTTGTACCGGATAACGTTACGTATTTAAAACCGCATAACCGTTAAAGCGAGTGCAATCCACAAATTTACCTCCGGTCAGGCGTCTCCGTACCAAGAAGGCCACACGTGCGCTGAACGAGTGAACTTTCCAAATGTTACGAGTATATCTCGTTACCTGTCCAGGTGAATACATGATACACGCTGAAGTAAAACCGACTGACAGCTTTTTGCCGTAGACATGCAAACGGCTTCGTCTCTTTCAACTACATTGTCTGAAAACAAGCTCTCAACTCGGGTGCTTGTTCAAATAAACGATGCAGTAGTGCCATAATTATATCGGTTGCACCTTTATACTTTTTAATTAGAAATCCCATTTCATATTTTTCGCTGTCGATTAGACCGGCATTAAATAAAATTATTTTGCATACTTACGACAAGTGCTTTCTATGGAGGAATGTAGTTTCAAAACCGTTTTTTTTTCAATTCATAACTGTTTTGTGTCCCAGCAACTTAACTAAGCTCAAATCCAACTAATTCTCACCCAAAATGGCCCTACAAAATTTGGTTACACTTGAAAGCTGTTAACTGCTCTGAACATCAATAATTTGTCGTTATGAAGGGTTACTATAACAAAAGGAATGTTGTTAGAATAATGAAATTCTAATAACTATATAATGCACTAAACATTTAATAATGAAATAACTTACTTCTAATACTCTTCTGTGAAAAGTTTTTCGTAAAACACCACAATTATTCTGTTATTCGTTTAAAATAATTTCGAATGCCTTTAAATATAAATACAATATATCAGGTATAATTTATATATAGTTATAATTCATATATATATATATATATATATATATATATATATATATATATTTATATAGGTATAGTTTTACCCAAATTAATGAATAATAACACAATTATGAAGGGAGTTAACAGTTTTAAATACTAAATAGTTTTTGATGGTATAAAATTGTATTCTGTTCGTAAATTCCATCTTACATTTCGTTAACATTACTTATTATACGCGTTTTAATGTTCCTACATGTCTACATAAGTTTTCTTCTAAATAGCGTATGCACTATGCCATATACAGGTTGATTCTTATTTGTTAGAATAAAATATTTCGACGCTTTAATTTAACTGTTGCTATCAATATAATCGTACGTAATTTTAAAATATGTACCTTTTAGAGATCATTACCATAAGGGTCCGAGCGGACTGATCTCGTCCCCACTGATCTCGTTCACTCATCCGTCCTACTGCCCGTCAAACGTTCTCTAGCTTCTATGTTTTCTTAGGCAATTTTATGCGTATGCGTAAAATTAGATAAAGGGCAATTTTATGCATATGCATATAGTGTATGCATAAACTTAGACAATTTTATGATTGTGCTTATGTTTTCACTTTTATATGTATATACCTACTTTAACGTGTAAGTGTTAGTGTAAAGTTAACGTTTAACGTGTAGTATGAATTCGACTAGTAGTTAAGTTATTTCAGTAAATGAAATTAAATTGTCCTTAACTGAAATTGTAATAAAATTGAATGTAAAAATTAAAATAAATTTTCACGTTATTTTTCATATATAACCGTTCGATATCGAATATTGTTTGATCGATTGCTTTCAGATCGCGGTAAGTAGATAATGTAACGAAACAAAATATATCCTTAAAGTTTCAGCGTTCAAACTGTATAAGCATTTTCCAATACTCCTCGAAAATTTCTGAAAACGTTTTTAAGTTTCAAAAGTTTTCTAAATTTTTTAACGATTACGTAAGTCTCACTGATTACCTGCCAGAATATAATACCATTACTGACTATGAGTATTGAGTATGCATCCTGTTGCTTGTTGTAACTTCTTCAACTGTTGTTGTAACTTCTTCGAAAAGCGGAGCAAGAATTACAGCGTATAATGTTAATATTAATACAAATGATTGTTTATTTGCCCGAGGGGAACTACGAAATTGGAATTTGATTAAAGTTGGCTACCGCTGTTCGACTTCAGATATACTTAACGACATGTTATTGTTATTGAATCCGGTTACGGAACTGGGTGACCCAATGAAGTACCAGAATTCAAAAACTAATTAGTATTTAAATTTATGCATAACTCATTTAGTACAGAGATATTAAATAACGTTTTCCGTGCCGTGCGTGGAAAGTCCGCGTTACGTACGCGGCGGTGAATATTGGACCATTGTTTCGTTCGTGACATTTAATTTTTACTAGTTTTTAGTGGCACATCGACCATAATGGTTTTTTGTAGAATTAAATACTAAATGTAAGTATATAGATATTCATGCACAATATGTAACTGTTTAAACATGCACAATATGTAATTGTTTAAACATGCACAATATGTAATTGTTTAAACATGCACAATATGTAACTGTTTAAACATGCACAATATGTAATTGTTTAAACATGCACAATATGTAATTGTTTAAACATGCACAATATGTAACTGTTTAAACATGCACAATATGTAATTGTTTAAACATGCACAATATGTAACTGTTTAAACATGCACAATATGTAATTGTTTAAACATGCACAATATGTAACTGTTTAAACATGCACAATATGTAATTGTTTAAACATGCACAATATGTAACTGTTTAAACATGCACAATATGTAATTGTTTAAACATGCACAATATGTAACTGTTTAAACATGCACAATATGTAATTGTTTAAACATGCACAATATGTAATTGTTTAAACATGTACAATATGTAATTATTTAAACATGCACAATATTAAACACTATTGTTTAAACAGTGCTATACTGGCACCGAATTTTTAATACTTACCAACAAGCGTTTGCTCGTGGCTTTGCTTATGTAAATTTTCGCATGAGGCAGCAAGGTTCACATGCAGACTGCGTACATGTGCTGTTGATGATTTTTTTCATACTCCGTAATATTTTTTAGATTTTTTTTTGGTTATTGCTTAAGTAAAGAAAGGATGATAAGGATTTTCAATGTTTTCTTTACTAGTTTTAGTGGCACATCGGCCATAATGGTTTTTATAAAATTAAATACTAAATGTGAGTATATAGATATTCATGCACAATGTGTAATTATTTAAACCGTGCTACACTGGCACCGAATTTTTAATACTTACCAACAAGCGTTTGCTCGTGGCTTTGCTCATGTAAATTTTCGCATGATGCAGCAAGGTTCACATGCAGACTGCGTACATGTGCTATTAATAATTTTTTTCATACTCCGTAATATTTTTTAGATTTTTTTCTGGTTATTGCTTAAATAAAGGATGATAAGGATTTTCAATGTTTTCTTTACTAGTTTTAGTGGCACATCGGCCATAATGGTTTTTATAAAATTAAATACTAAATGTAAGTATATAGATATTCGTGCACAATGTGTAATTGTTTAAACAGTGCTACACTGGCACCGAATTTTTCAAACAATTATATTTACCAACAAGCATTTGCTCGTGGTGTTGCTCATGTGGATTTTCGCTTGAGGCAGCAAGGTTGACATGCAGACTACGGAAATGTGTTGTTGATTTTTTTTCTATACTTCGTGATATTTTTTAGATTTTTTCTGGTTATTGCTTAAATAAATAAATTATGGTTATGATGTTCAATGCTTTTTTTTAATTTTTGTTCTAGAATGTTATTAGTACATAAACGAATGTTATATTTTAGCTAATCCTTATACCTTATATGTAAACAAATTGACTACTGATTTAGACCCGTAAATTTATCCTTAAAAATACGAGTTATGGTTATTATATTTAGGTCATTACAAAATACAACATTGTCAAAGTTCAAGTCTCAAGTACTATGGTATCTAAGGCCAGCTTTAGGTTTTAACAAATGGATGGACGTACAGACATTCAATTCATTCCATGAGTGTTCCATTTTTCCAGTTTAGATACTGAACACTAAAAGTACTAAGTTTTACAAGTTGCAATATTACTAAACTTAAGTTTTCTTTTAAATGTCAGTAATGTTCACACTATTATTAGTTACACTTGACGCCAAAAGACGTAAAAACTAACCTATAAAGAAAACTTCTATGCCTATTATGAAGTCTTCGCTTTTATGGATCCAGTGAAACTATTCGATAAGTCATATTATTGCTAGTAAATTGTTGACGAAACTTTATTATTTGGCTATCACGGTTACCTTCTTTCCAGTTTAATATTTGTTTTGTGATTCAATAAACAAATAATATAACCATACAAACTGTTACGTGTGTCCTCAATAGCATATAACTTAATGTATATTATAAACTAATGTAATTAGAATAGAGTAGAAACTAATATGATCTGATATGAAAGTGTTGTTTTATAATATTTAACTTTTTGTATTGCTACTATGTTAGTGTACATAGATAGTGTTTAATTCTCACCACACATCGATATGATATTTATTACACTATGTCCGTAATTGTATCTAACAAACAATTGCTTTATGACTTGTATAAAGTCTCAGGATAATCGTCACTCACATTTCCATCTTATATTCGAGGGAACCTATTACTTCTCATTAACGATATACGAGGGAACGTATTACTTCTCATTAACGATATACGAGGGAACATATTACTTCTCATTAACGATATACGAGGGAACCTATCACCTCTCATTAACGATATACAAAAGAACATATTACTTGTCATTAACGAAATACGAGGGAACCTATTACTTCTCATCAACGATTTAAAGCTCAAATCAGGTAAATTGTTGTAGACCGTTTTAATTTTTATGTACTCAAACTTTTGAATGAAAAATTGTATTATGAGGTCAGCATTACGTCTTACTATGCAGGTTTGTTTTTACTGCTCATTTCTGTAAAGGAGAATACCTAATATGGTTTCCGTAATTGACTAGCCGACAATAAAAACCTATAGATTCTCAGCCTTATGTACGCATGGTCTTGGACTTCATTCTGAAACTTTCCTCATGTTGCACATTCTCAAACCTGATACCTTTTTATAAAAATATTCCTTCCATCTTTATCCAAAATATGAAACAAGTTACGCCCTGATAACGGGAATACGCCGTCGATTCACGCATCCAAAGCTCGTCTGAAAAAATTCCATCCTTAACTTCCCATCTTTCCTTCTCTGGTTTACCCTTCCATATATTGTCTTTTTCCTTTATTCTTGCCAATATATTTAATTAATTACTTGTTTGTATTTTTGTTAGCTTACCATTTAATTCGGGATGTTGCATTTTTCTACAATACACTATATTGTTTACTAAGTGCCTTGGTTGACTGAAAGGGACTACTAAGCAATAAATTCACCTGATGTATATATATATATATATATATATATATATATATATGCTAAACATATATAATTAAAAATTTATATATTAATACGTGAAGAGAAAACTTTATCCCCTTTTTTAAGTATTGTTATGCGCGAACGAAAGAAACTGAGATTTGGCATAACGTTTACACGGAGAAGAATAATAAAGGATGAATAAAGTTAAAATTTATATATAAAATGTGTTACAAATACATAAAATAATACATTAAAAATACTTTAAACGATTCATCGTTTACGTTTATAATATCAAACACATTATATCAATGTCAAGCAATCGTCAAACACATTATATTCATGTCAAGCAATCGTACAGAGTAGAGATTTTCGCCAAAAAATTTTAAAATTTGAGATTGATTGAATTAGTGTCACGTAAACGAATAACGTTCAAATTTAATTTATGGTTTACTGTCGAATTTCGACCACTGGGCAATAACTAGTATAAATAAATATGTGTCATTTGAAAAGCCTTGTACCTGTATATACAAAATTTGTTATTACGGAAATTCGTTACAAAATCAACGTGAAAACAATTCCTTAGGGAATAACTAAAAACTACTGTCCAATGGGTAGTGTCCCAATGAACCTACTTTGTGCTTAATTTTCAACGGTCGTTAAAGTTTCCTTATAATCAATTTGGCATAAAAAAATTTATTACACAATTAATTCAACTGAAATATTGTACGAACTAAAAGAATTAAAATTCTTCGTCTTGATATATGTAGTCGGCTTCAACAAATTTAATTTCTTGTTAATATTTAATTCCACGCTAATTAATCTGCAGATAATAGCCAGTAGATTCATATTTATGGAGATTAAGTAACGATTTGATCTTGTTGATAGAAGAACCGCAGGTTGCTAAATGAAATTAAGTGTTTTACCTTCAATTAATAATTTATTACTTCCATTATAGTCTAAATATTATATTATACAACTTTCACTCCGCGCTGCGGTAAACATATTGTGTTTCAAAAACAATTACGCGTAATAACAGAGGCCGGCACGCGTACGCGTATACGGACGTGCGAGCGCGTACATACGGTCTGCGCGCACGCATCTCCGTACGCGCTGGCGCGTCAGTTTATTTGAACAGCGAATAACTTGACGTTTATTTAAGATTATAAAAATAACGGAATCGGGTGAGAGTTTTTAATACGCCCGACCTTGATACATGAACAAACACATTAACGAATCTCACTTACTGGCGAACTGAGGAAATGTCGATACGAACCGGATATTAATATCGCTTTCAGAGATATACTGAATATTGCTCATTGACAGACGGATGTCGTAAAGAAAAAAATGTACACGTCACAGCATTGAGTATACTACATTTTTTATATAAATAAATATTACCTTAATACTAAATATTATAGTAATAGAAAAAGAAATAAAAATAATATTTTACTGTGAACGTTCTATTTGTTCTCTAGATTTTTCGTATTTATTCTATTGTTGTAAAAATGAATGGCTTTTTCCCTCTTATCGAAGATTACGAAACTTTTTTCGATGACTATCGTTTCTGTGAGCACCATGGATTTATTGGTACATCTGTGGATGGAGGATATAACGAGACACAATCTGCACTTTGTTTAATCTCGCTAGTTCAAAGAATTACGTAGAAATTACATTTACAATCTACTATGAAAAACAACCTAACTTTTCATAAAAAATACAAGTGTCTTTTCTCTGATTGACGATTTTGATAAAACTTTTAAGGAGTTTATTTTTTTCATTTTCTCTAATATGACAGTGTCATTTTTATTCTTGTAACACCAGGGCTCAACACTATATGGAACTTTCCCGGTGTCCTTTGTCAATATTTTATCGACAGAAAATAATAAACGTATAGGGGTAATGTTAGGGATGAAAATGAGATTCCAGTTTTGAAAAAATAAACACTGTTATTTTTATGAATTTGTAAAATGTTTTTATACCGCACATTTCGGCATTATAATCAATTTTGATCGATTACAATTTACGTATAATTTTTTTTATTACAGTTTTTGTCTTTCTATATGTTAATTTGAGCGGATATCACGCAAAATCTACTGGACAGATTTTGATTAAATTTGGTATGGTAATAGTATATACGTATGAACAACATATATGAGAAAAAAAAAACAATTTTGTTTGCATTACACACGAAAGAAATCGTAGGCACAGCTAGTATATAATATAAACGTAACTAGTGAAGTATTATTCGATAAGTTCATTACCAATCTTGTGAGGTTGACACTAGTGTTCTACTTTAATCGTAATTGAGTCGTATCATGTCGTTTAAAGGAAGGAAGTGAGGCTCAGAGTCGGCAGAAATGTCGTAAAGTAACATGTTTATTAGCGCAAACGTGTTTATCAAAGTGTATGCGATTGAGCTCCGTTAGATGCTCATAACGTCGATATAAAAATGACAGTTTCGGATTTTAAGGTCGATGTAAAGTGTTATAATCGTGAGAATTACGGACAAGCCTTACAGGAAAGACAAGGGCCCTTGATAGGTGTGTCAAGCTGCTTTGTCCTGTTATCAATTGATTTAACACGGTATTTACGTATTCAGGAGAATCTTTCTCTTCTCCTTGTACATTTGAGATAATAAAAATTTACAGTCTAATTAAAATCCGTTCAAAAAAGCAACAGGAGGATTATTGTCCAACTTCATTTGTCCATGTTTTCGTCTGTTTATCGGGAAGCTTTTTACCAGATTGCAGCACATTAAGAGTGGTATTGTCTATGTATGTGTTAATGTATGTTGGTGTATCCAGGATGTTGCTTCCTAAAGCCAATTTGAACACATCAGGTATCATAGCAATCATAAACTTTACGTAGGTGACGTCACGAGGCATGTAACGAGGCGGCTGAGATTTGCAATTGTATTAAACGTGAAAAAATACAAATTTGAAAGGACCTTAACGGTCCTTTCGATTCCATTACTCATAAAATTAAAGGCATTGATACGAAGATATAAAAAAGTTTAATATGTAGTATAAATAAATGAGTTATTTAATTAAAAAAATATTTAAAAATTCTCTAAGCAACATTGTATAGAACTTGGTTTTTAACTATTCAATAATTTCCGGTTTAAAAACCTGATTTTCAATCAAAATTAGTAAAAAAGTAATTTATTCCATTAATACAAAAGAGCTTTAAAAGATCCCTTAATGATATCTTGCTTGTTAAAAAATAATTTTATCTGAGTCCATTATTAAATGTATTATATATATACGTATCTTTTGAATGTAGAGTTAAAGAATGTTAGGTTGATTCCGGCAGTTGAAAGCTAAAAATTCCCCGAGGCATAGTTTTTTCAATTGTATGACTTCATTTTATTTCATGAATTAACTATTTGATTAAAAAATATCTATATAAAATACAAAAAAAATTATACAATATGACACGTGACAAAATTAGTTTCGAATTTGCTTTCTAAACTTTCATGTTATCGTTGTCCAATTTTACCTGTTAGAGCATAACTTGTTTTAAGCAGATGAAACATTGCACTTAAATGCATTCACAGCCATATTTGGAACTTTTCCTGTAAAGTGTAATCTTAGTATAAGTATACCACGGTCGCTTGAAAAGTTATATCTTGCATAACTATATACTAATTTTCCTCTTTATTTTCTTCCCATATCCTGTTCCTTTCCTCCATTTTGAAAATGATTTGCATGTTTGTATATATTTAAAGCATTTATATATTTTAAATATACTTAGATAATTAGGTATTGTAAGTTGCCTCGTAGTTTACATAAGTCTAGCAGATCTATTTTTTAACAAAAATTATTTTAATTAACCATAAGATATAACCTTTAAAACAATAATTTAGGGTTATGTATTATGTTAAAATTTATGAACAAATATATAAACTACAAATTAACGCTAGTTTATGACTAGTGGAACCAAAATTGCAATAGTAAATTTGAGAAATCACGCATTGATATTTCACCCTCAAAAATGCTCAAATGAGATTTTTCTATCTTTGCTATGTACCTTACTTAAACAACCTTAATATCATAATTTAATTCGTTATATACAATTATAACTGACTTAATTATCCATAGACTTATCATATTCGTAGTATATTAAGTCTGTTTAATTATCAGTTCTAGTCGAACAAGCAATTTAAATTTTTGCAGGTTTTTAGCTGCATGAATTAACCTAAAAATTAGTTTGTTGTTATAATAGAGTCTATACCCACTTTTTTAAATAATAATATGTTTTACATCCGGTAGCATATTTTAAATCTATTACTTTTACATAAATAAATTCGTGTAGATATTATGTTTAATGTTATTCAAAGTAAGCTTTTTTAAATTTTATAAGTAGGTCATTTAAATAAATAGCAGTGTCATTACAATCAACCTCGTTTGCTCTAGTTCATCGAGTCTGATCAGTTTAATTAAGTTTATTTTTGTTATGCGTACGATTATAATGAAATATTTGGGAAACTATTTATAACATTTAATAAACTATTTATAACATTTAAGGCACAGCGCCTAATAAATGTTTTTTACTATTGAATAAAATCATGAAACAGTTTTCGTTTGATTATAATAACTTTTGCATTGACATATATTTTTAACTTAATATTCATTATGTTCATTTTATTTTCGTCTGTTTATTAAATAATTGTTTATATAAGATATACATCGATATAGTATCTGTTATACTTTCCGTACATTAATTATTTATTTTTTAAAAAACCTTTATCTAACTTTACGCGTTAACGTAAAGCAGAAATAAGACGCATCAGCTCAAATTAAAAACCGAAATAACCAATATATTAATCGAGAACTATCTAGCAACTCCATAATCACATTCCTAAGCGATCATTTGATATTTTTTTATACTTTCAGCCTCTTTGACTTTGCGATGTCACTTGCAACCACCGACCTTATACGCATTAAACTTTTTCAAAGCTTTATTAGGTATTGGCTTGTCATGTTTATCTGTTCTTTACTCAATTGCGAGGGAGGATAATATATTTTGTACCTATGTATTTCCGTTAGTTCCATTATCCTTAGTAGAACCTAAATAGCTTAACGAATTTTTATGTTTGAGGTGTCACTAGATTTGTCATAATCCTCGGAATATCCTACCTTTAATACGACATCTAGCTACATTGAAACTCTATAATCAGTTGTAAATTACGATTATGGATTATAATAATAAAGTCACAATTAAATGAACCTACGTGATGTAGTATTATTTCTACTTTCTTTCAGTTCTTTACCACGACCTAGGTTTCGTTGTATTACAACATCTTCCGGTGGGCTATTAGCAAAGATCGCTAATAGCCCAATAGATCAATATTTGCTAATAGCCCACCTGAAGATGTAATACAACGAAACCTAGGTCGTGGCAAAGAACTTAAAGAAAGTAGAAATAATACTACATCACGTAGTTTCATTTAATTGTGAATAATGAATTTCTACAAAATTAACGCCAAATATATTCAATATCTAATAAAGTTGTTAAAAGTGAAATTATTTTTTTTCATGTAGTTAATAAAAAGACTCGCTTGCTTTTAAAACTATTACGATACCAGAAAACTAAATTTATTTTACTCTTTTTCAGTTTGACTTGCCATTCTACAGTCCGTTTTTCTTTATTTTAAATCATTTGTTTTTGTTGCTTAACTTTAACTCTGAGGGCTTATAAATATTTCTTTGTCTCTTCTCCTACTTTTCTTACATCTAATAAATAAATATTAGTCGCTTGTTCAACGCTGTGTTCTGCTAGATATGGTGATATACCTTTATGGATAAATAAATATTAACAAGCAAAATCTTCACTAATATGTTTTAAAATATCATTACGTAGTTCAAATAAAGTAAACAGTAAAACGATTAAGATTATATTCAAAATGTTTTTAGTGAAAATACATTGCTTGTCAAACGGCATCTTGATGATTTGCCAGATCCTTTTGGTAAGTTATAGGTATATAATAGCTCAAGTTAATGACATAAAAGCAAGGCTATATAATCTGGAGTGCAGTGCGGTGCAGCTAATAGGATGTGTAAATAAATACCGAACGCCGTCAGCTGTCGGACGTGTGACGCGAGGCGAGTTGTGCGCGCGCTGCGTTTGTTGGTCACGGTGCGCGCCGACAACTTGGAAAGCGAGTCAGTGTGTCAGCGGCGCCGCGGACGAGCGCGCGGCGCCGTTCGCCGTCGGCTTAGGGGTGCCCCAAGGCTACCCGCTATCTTCAATGGCAACTGCTCGATCGATTTACAAGCGGGGCTGAGATTTTGCGCTGCAATCTGAGGCGATTAACGTAATGTACGTAGATTATACGTGCGAGCAGCAAGTGTCGGGGCCACCCGAAAGCGGCGCAAATTTAATAGTCTTTTGATGAACGATTTAACATAATATTATTAGATACTCTTGTAGCAATTTTATATCTCATGAATCTTTTGCGGTCAAAATACATGGGCGTGGTCTAATGCAAAAACTTTAATGCTTTCTTTTGTTTAAATTTGTCTTGTATAAAATGAAATTTATTATACATTGAGATGGAGTGAGTATCAAAAGAGAACTATACTGAGCTGATCATGATTTCATTTTAATAATTACTAATCAGGTATAGAATTTTTTAAAGAATTAAGAAGAAGATTATTTTTTATTGTCGCGCAGCACTTGTACAACAGTGTTTCAGTTCTACATAGAACATATTGACGAATATTTGGTTGTATATGAATAAAAAAATATATTAAATTAATTATTTGAAATAATTTAAATAACAACTCATAATTAAAATGTTGCTTTTAATAAAACTTTGATCAGGAAATCAATATAATAATTAATAGTGTTAAGGATGTAGGAGTTACATAAACAAAATTGTGTAACTACAAAACAAATTAATTATGTACCTACAAAACAAAACTAATTATGTACCTACACAACAAAACTATGTACCTACAAAACAAAATTATGTGCCTAATTATGTACCTACAAAACAAAATGATGTACCTAATTATGTACCTACAAAACAAAATTATGTACCTAATTATGTACCTACAAAACAAAATTATGTACCTAATTATGTACCTACAAAACAAAATTATGTACCTAATTATGTATCTACAAAACAAAATTATGTACCGAATTATGTACCTACAAAACAAAATTATGTACCTAATTATATACCTACAAAATTATGTACCTAAATTAAAGGTTAATTGCATGGTATACATGTGATGATGATTACGTACGTAAATTATTTCTGTTTTTAAAAAACTTTTAAAGTACACTTTTCTACACGTGAACAGCTTCATATATAGCAAACTTAAAATTATGTTTTTTTAGTCCCTCTAAAATTTTATAAAAAAACGTAATATTAAATTGTTATGTACGAAACTATTTACGTTTAGAAAACGTTAACTTGAAAAATTGTTTACTATTTATTCATTATTGTATTTGCCAGCAAAATTGATCATAAGCAATAAAGTTGGTAAGTTCCAGAAAAAAAATTATCTACAAAAAGAATTTAAATTAGGTTAATATTTTTCTAACTTTATGTATTAATATTGTTGACTTTAATTATCTCAACATTATAAATAACTTATTTGGACATAAATAGAAAATAAGTGATTTATTCACTTATTTCATATATCAGAAATAATTTCCAAAAAAAAGTGCAAAAAATATGCGCCCTCTTATTTTCGGAAATACTTCAATGCTCCTCTTGTTATTAATATACCGCAATACTATTTTCAGGGAATATAAGAATATATATTAAATTCTAATATCATCGATATCTTTACATATAATAAAACTGTAAAATCTTCTGGACGAATTTTGGAATGGTTTTCAATACTATACGAGGTATATATAGCGTAAAATAATGTTTACATAGCTGTAACAAAAAACGTGTCTATTATTTATACAGATGATTATATTCACCAAACTAAGTAAAAAATATGATGGTTTATGTAACTATATGACAATTCACCTTCTAAAAAAATCACGTAAAAACACTTGTTTTTAAAAAAACCGCTGTCAACAATTTTTATTAAACTCAATAAAATGTGTGAATAATAGACACGTTCTTTATTATATTATATAGAGAGAGTTAGGAAATGTTTATTTTATTGTTTGTTTATATTCATATCACACAAAAACTACTGAGTCGATTTAAATAGAATTTGTACTATTAAGTTACTTAGGGCATAACAAAGACTAAAGGTTTTCAAAAACTTGAAAAATAAACAAAATATGTCAGACTACTCACTAACATTTTACACTAATGAACATTATTGTTATCAATTGAGTAAGTAAGGGAGTCCATACACGTTAACACGCGGATAAAGCTATTAATCTAATAACAGTACTAAATAGTTTCTGATATTAGCGTAAAAATACGAAATAATAAACTTACGTGTTTATAAATTAGTGTAGATAAATATTAAGTTGATTACGGCCGCCGCCCGAGATGCCACATTCGGGTTAGCGGCGCACGGCCGCGGCGTCGTCGCACGCTCTGATAGCGCCGCCCACCAAACTGGTCGCCGTCGCCTTTCAGTTGAAACAATTAGGCGCATTAAGCGATCGTAAACATAATTTAATTGGACGCTGGATGCGGGACGTCGCTCTTCGCTTTTCGGCAATAAAATGCCGGAACCAGCTCAGACTGTCGCCGATCAACTTCCGTTGAATCGCGTTAAGAATTTAGATATGCTTTGTAACGAACATTCCGCTGGGAGTATTTATTTACGTGTGACGCGTGATTAATTTCACTGCCTCGGTCCAGTTTCTATCGAAAAAATGTTACTTTTTGCGGCGGTATTTGGTCGTTTTAGGAATTTGTATCGAAAGGTTTAAAATGCTCATGCCGGTTTTACGTGTTTCGATTAGTTTTCAACATAAAAATACTATTAGTATTTTTATGTTGATTTCGATTTGTTTACTGTTGATCGCAATTTAATGTTATTTATATGTAAGTAATAAAGTTTATGTATATAACGGGCGACTTTGCAAAAACACAAGCCAATTTCACAGAAATAAACTTTTTTTATTGAAAGCTTTCCAAGTTTGAATGTGACGCTAATACACATAATTAAGAAGGAAATAAACAAAATTAGAAGTAACGACATTGAACTATAAAAATGAATTTGTATAAATGCAAAAACTGTCACTCACATGACATCACGGCCTCATTTATTATCGTATATATTATGTCGATATAAAATCTACACCCTTGGTTACTTCCTTCCTGAGTTATAGCCCGTACGCCCTTATAATAAAATAACACTATCCCAATTTGAAAAAAAATTCTATGTATCAATAGAGAATAATGTATTAAATAAAATTGTTCTAAATTTAACATGATCTACTATTTCATAGTCGATTCAAAATATATAATAATAAATTGACATAATTATAAACACGAAAAATACAGAATTAATGCAATTAAATAAAACCAAAACAAAATAGCAACACGTTTGTGAAAGGGAAAAGATAAGATTTTTTATTATTGTTTTGAACCGCGCCTGCTTTTGTACGACAACTTTCAAGTGACATCAACATGACATCACCAGTATTTATCCGATAGTTTTCATGTGACATCAATATGACCTCATCTGAAAGTATAATATTAAGGTAAAATATATCTTTAATAATTTGAAACTATTTAAATTAGTTTTAAATACCATATACTTGTAGTTCAATTACTGTTGCGTGTTTATATTGGAAGTGAAGGTGAGAATGAACGCATCGAATGTGAAGCGGGGCGTAGGGCGCACCGCTCCGTCACAGAACCACTTTCACGCACTAATGCCGTTCAGGTCGGTACTCGTAATGTACGTGTGAACTGTAAACCTTAGTAACTTTGCAATCCATCTTGTATGAGATGGAAAAGTGTGCGATCGGAAGGCGGAAGTGGCTGACACTTAAAATTGATGTGTGAATGGCGTGTTCTCAATGTGTTAAAAGTATCTGTTAGGTAAAGTATCTGTTACTAGAGCTAAATGTTTAAAAATACACGACCAGAATGAAAAAAGCTTAATGCTATGATGGATATATAATTCATCAATTACAACTTATAAAATATATTCTGTAAGAAACTACTGGAGAATGTATTGTTTATTATTGTTAATTAATAGATAATAAATTAACATTGTTTGTTTTTTTATTAAGAATTTTAATATTAATGATATATTTTTTTCACAACGTTATATTATATTTTAAATACATATTTAGTTGCTAGCTCATTTTATTAAACTTTTGAATGGAGCTAGTAATATAATTCATGTAATACTGTGTGCAATTAAAGTATAGTTTCCTTTTCAGTAATAAACGGTTTTATTTTTTTAAAACTACCTTATTTGGGAGAACATTTTAAATAATATTATTAATCTATAATAATTAAATAATATTATCTATCCAATTCATATAATCTTACTTATATTACACATGTATAAATAAAAATGAAAATGTTTAAAAAGTAGGTCAGGGAAAATTGTTTTCTATTGTTTTCAGAATGTATAATATTGTGATAATATTAAGAAGATATGTTTTCTCAAATTATCCTTTGAATTTGATTTGTTTCTCTTTTAGGATATTATTTCATTCTAAAGAATACAACGTAAGCTGCATTCATATTTTATTTACAATTTTTTTTTGTTAGACTGCATTAAAGTAAATCGACAAAAGGAGAGTCTTATCTGCTAAAATAAGATTGCAGTAACATACTCGTGCATTAACGTTACAGCTATATCGAAGCTATAAATAAATTTTACCGTTAAGAACACTTGAACGATTTTAGGACGAATGCCAAAATAGTATGCCATAATATAATAGATATATCTCTTTTGCAAAACAAGAAAGTATAACACACAAAAAGTAGGCTGCCCGCAGCAGGTACTGAAACTCGACGCACAGTTCGCAAAAATCAGGCTGCGACTCCATTATTAACGAAAGCCTCCGATTATTCAATCGATGTGAACAATTCGGAATGCACTCGTCGGAACGGTGCAACGCGCTCTCACGTACGCCGAGATCGAATCACTTACCGAGACCGAATCAATTACCCATTATCTCCAGATCTCTGCCGAGCGCATGAAATCAATTTTGATGCTGCAGCTGACAGGAAATTAAAATTAGACCCCAAATAAGCAATGAAATTGTTTTATCGAACTGTCTGTTACTGTAACTCCAAATTAGATCGGTAAAACTATATTCGGAAGAGAAAGAAAACGGACATAATTTTATGTCTATCTACAGCCTCGTTCTCGATGCTCGCAAGTGATCAGAGCAATTTATCGGAATGTGCCACTTCTAATCTGACCCAATTCGTTGTAATATCCTCGATTCTTTATTAATAAGCAATTCTATTTTTTCCACGATACGCAGATATAAAATTAATTGTTTCAAATTAGTATTTGCAAGCGTGAAATTTTGCTGATGATTAAATTTTAACAATATTTTACGGCAAATGACATTGTTTCACAAAAAAACTGATATTCAGTAGAAAAGATTGAATTTTGTATCTACCGTTAAAAAGAACTATGTGCGCGTATTTAAACTTAATGATTATTTGAAAATTCTTAGTGTGTTATTAACAATTTTATTCTAACACTAATAATTCATAGATTTTTTAACTTAATAGTTCGTTATTGATTAGAAACTATTTTGTAGTAATTTTAAACAATTTTTTTAAAATTTCGTTTATATGTTAATCTACATTACTACATATAGAAATTCATAAACATTCCACAGACTTTCCATGTATTTTAGTACGCTTAGCATAAGTGGAGTTAAAATTCACAACCTCCAGAATTAAATTCCCTGTGTTTCCTATATATGTATCATTCCGTCTTCTTATTGTTTATTTAATCACTCACTTATCAGTATTTTTTATCTAAGAACTAAGTTGTTTATGATTGCAGTGATACGTAAAGAATTCATTAAATTGTTGTAGTTCTTTACATTGATAATAATTACATTGATTACAATTAACAATAATTTTAAACTGACTTAATGAAGCAAAGCTCTAAATACTATGTTTGCGATACGACGAATATTCGATACAACACGATGTCTATTTAGGAACATTTAGATAAAACAAAAAGAAAAAAAAAGGAAGCAAAGCTCTAAATACCATGTTTGCGATACAATAAGATGTCTATTTAGAAACATTTAGATAAAACAAAAAGCAAAAAAATGAAGCAAGGCTCTAAATACTATGTTTGCGATACGACGAATATTCGATACAACACGATGTCTATTTAGGAACATTTAGATAAAACAAAAAGAAAAAAAATGAAGCAAAGCTCTAAATACCATGTTTGCGATACAATACGATGTTTATTTAGGAACATTTAGATAAAACAAAAAGCAAAAAAATGAAGCAAGGCTCTAAATACTATGTTTGCGATACGACGAATATTCGATACAACACGATGTCTATTTAGGAACATTTAGATAAAACAAAAAGCAAAAAAATTAAGCAAAGCTCTAAATACTATGTTTGCGATACAATACGATGTCTATTTAGGAACATTTAGATAAAACAAAAAACAAAAAATTAAGCTATTAATTATTACGCCTTCAGCTGTTATATCAAGGTTATGGTTAAACGCCGCAAAAGTTGTGTTTGATGCGCTAACTATTAATACTGATATTTAAAAAAAAATAACTTTTCTTTTCATCTATGCCACACGCCGACACGCCTAACAATGAGTCTATTCGAATTTGGCAAACGTGAAAGTGGTTTCGATATTTGGCCATAAATTTGTGTGCAAATTGATAAAATCGCTATTTGGAAACGGTCGAAAGTTTTGCGCCGAATACGAAGTTTTTGCACGAAACTTTCGTTGTAAAAGCGATGTACATACAAAATCGCGTTGGATTCGTTGAAATTGTAACTGGTGAGTTGAATAATTTTATTTAAGCGGTATATTTTATTGATTTTCTCAACTTGCGTTAAGCCGCTAATGCATTGGCGTAATAACTTAAACGGAGTTATTTAATTTCAATGTAAATATATATAGAATATCTATACATATAATAAAATTGTTATGGAGTAAATTCTGTACATAGAAAATATTTTAAAAAGAATAGTTGATTTAGCGTATAAAATGTTAATAGAAGGCGGAAAACCTTTTTTTTTAAACTTTCTTTTATAATTTTCGCCTTTATGTCTGTATGTTACTTTATGCGTCAAATCATGTAAAATTTACTAGATGGATTTTGATGAAATTTGGTATGGTAATAGTTTATAACCAAAAGCAATATATGAGAGAAAGAAAATGTTCTTCTTCCGAATTTAATGCGAGTAAAGTTGTGGGGTACAACTAGTTATTATGTAAAATACAAAATTTTACGACATATTTATTGGCGTCCATTTTGATACCAGAAAAACCCGTGTCAAAATGGATGCCAATTGTTGTACTATGTCAAAGTTGATTTTTAGGTAACTTAATTGCAAATGATTTGTCCCTTGTATATTGTTTCTCATCATTAGACTTATTTTTCTTAATGAAATGAATAATATAGATAATGAAAAATGTTACTAGATTCACCTTTCCGACTAGCATACGTCATCGGTTTTATTTATTTTATATCAAAAAATGACGCCATTCATTCTGTTTTTGAAAGTTTCTATTCAAATATGTATATTTCAAGTAAAGTTTTGCGTTTACCTATATAAATATTTCCGATCTCGTAAATACAATTTAATCGTTATGCTATTATTTGAAACTCTCTGAAAATATTGTACTGGGACATGGATTTTATATATCATTTACTCGCAAAAGTATTTGGGTATAAGCTAGTTCAGTACGAAAATTCTATAACGTTTAATTTGTAGTTGTAATTAAAATCATTGTATTATTATTTTTTATTATTACACAACGATACAATAATTAATAATAAAGAAACGAAAGTTGCCAGAATTTTACCACTAAAACATACAAATTCCAAAAAAAATAAATGTAGCACCTTATCACAATTTCCTCTAATTACCATGCGTTAAATAATATACATTCCGTGAAAGCTTTCTTTAAGCGGTTGAATAATATTATTAAGTCTATTGAAGGTTACCTATCCACAACAACAGCTACGTTGTTACATGGTAAAATATCGAACACCGATAATAATAATATTTTTTGGTACATTCATTTTAAAGATAAAATTATTATCTCACACTTATGTATAATAATTAAGAACTTCAATTTGCATAATTCGAAACGCTACCATAAAATCAGACTTCGAACATACTTTCCAATACCGAAAACAATAAACTTGTTTCTTCAACTCCAATTGCAGCCGATAAACATCAACCTCATACTCGGAATAAAAGTGCATTCAGATGAGAAAAAAACGCCATTACGTCCCGTTCAGGCGCAAGTCTCGCTGTTTTACCACCATCGACCGCCCATTGTTACCCGTCTACGGCAACTTTCGCTTGCATTCAATTTTCGTCAACAAGAAAAGTGGAAAATACATGTAATGGCGCCTTTTATCTCGCCCGCGTGACGTGAAACCGAGCCTTCAAACAATCGTTAGGAAAATGACGACAATCGTCCGCGTTGTCATTCCCTTTGACAGCCTAGAATGGTTTCCATGTGTTTCGTAATTGTGTAAAGCGTGCAGTTTGCCGCGTGCGCGAATGCACGGACCAATTATAGAACAATGGACAGGCGGCCTCATGCCTATTTCATGATGAAATTTACCTGGTCACCGGGCTGTGGCGAAGACTTCTCCATTATTTTATGATTAAATTCTCAGATTTCCTCAGAGTCGTTAAATATTACTAACAGAAGGAAGCGAAGCGCAATAAAATAAGTATGGCAGGGACACTCATATATTTATGGTATTTTGCGGAAACGAAAAAGTAGTGGTATGACACATCCATCCTCTTGGCATATTCATTATAATAATAGATTTCGTGGTTTTTCAATATTTATCTTCTGGGTTGTATAGAGAAACCAATATTCTAAGATTCAATTTTATTAGTTTTGGAATTATATTACCACATCATATTTTATGGTTACTTCTGAAGTTTTCTGAAGTTTCAATGAAGTTTACATGCAAGTAGGATCATATTTAACAATATCTTTATGGTTCCCCAATATTAATCTAAAAGTTACCTATACAAATAATGAGCTATTCAGGTTGTGGAAAATAATATTCCAAATGACTACATTTTTTTTGTAGTGGTATCATATTATAAAAGCATATTTTTAAGTTTACTTGTTTCCATATATGAACCAATATAGTTCATAGAAAATTAGGATTTGTCATTATTGTTATGGTTTCATTTAAGAGTATATTTTACAATATTCAGTTTTTCTTTAATTATTTTTTGGTTTGTCATTTGATATTGAGTAATGAAGGGAATATAGATAGAATATATATAGATAATTTTTTTTCATAATTGATAATTGCGTATTTAAAAATATATTCTACAAAATGGGTGGAAATAAATCACTCCTGCACATCTTTTTCATAAACTACTGAACCAAAAATCGTGAAAAAATACAGTTGGAAAGAGATTACAGGAGAACTAACTAACTCTAACAGTAAAGCTAGATTCTTTTTTCACTTTGTACTATGTTTTCACACATGTGAAAGATATAATAAGCAATATATTTAGGCAACGAAAAAAATAATATTTTTAAACAATTTACTATAAATACCAATGCACGCCTAAACGTTAATAAGTGCCTAAACTTGTGTGGGATTCTCTCAGTGCGAGTTCTACTTGTACTTGATAGGTTGTTTTTACTGCCCCTGTTTAATTTTTAGGAAGTATTAATTTTCACAAATCTTAAAGTTCACGTTTCTGGGGTCGAAAGTTAAATGTTATTTAAGTGCAACGCCGTACCATTACCGAAACATCATTTTTCCCGTCCTCGTGAAAATTTTGCGAAAGCTTTCTTAAAAGGTTTATAAAAGGAAACGCTGTGAAAAATGGTATACCTCAAAAATATTCGATGTTGAGTTTATTATACCTCCAAAATAATGTCGAGTTTATCTCACATATGTTTCATAATAAAAATAGAATTGAGAACGGGTACACATCAGCCACATATCATTTCCTCATATCGACGGCTGTATAACCACAACATTACCATGGTAACTGTTAATGTGAATGTTAATGGTTAGAGCTTCGCACAACAAAATGCATCAATCGGCGGAGTTCACTTCTCGCTTTCTAATCCTCTACAATGTATCCGTTAAATCTTCTGAGCTGTTCCGTAGTCGTGAAGAGAGGTGAAACAAATGTCGTTTAATATTATATTTAGAAGAGTAGTATTATGCCGAGGACCGCTCAACTTTTGCTGCGATCCATTCAAAAAGTTTCTTCTTACTTTGTGCTGACTAATCCGAAAGTCGGTTCTCCTAGAAAGAAAGCAGTAATCACTTTTACTTATTAATTATTCACCGAAATAATTTATTTCTGTCAAAATAATTTTTAAGCTTGTCAATCGGTACCATTTCAAAAATAGTCTTTGTTAAATTTTCTTTTTAACTTGAAAGTATCGAGTACTTTTTTCCTATTTATATGTATGATATTTTCTACTAAAATTTTCTAATAAATTGGTCACTGCCATATCTAGAATTAAAAGACATTCTTTAATGTCATTGTCGTCGTAGTGTGTTGGGTCGATTACGAGGCATACGGCCTTTGACTCCGAAGCACATCCCCGGAACGGCGGTTCGATTCCCTGCCGCTCTTCGCGCGGAGCTGGACTGGTTTTCTGGTTCGCTCTAGGAAATTGCTCTCGTAGCAATAAGCCTGTAATGTCATATTAAATGTATACGTTAAAGTATATAAATAAAAGATATCATTTAAACAAATCATCATTTAAAAATACCAAAATTAATAGCCTTAGAAAGCTTTCTAAACTATTAAGTAAAACAAGCGATTAAGTTGATTTGAAAGGTCTATTAAGTTTCGGAAATTTTATGAAAAACGAAAAAAAGAAAAATAAATTTAGATAAAATTTGGTGTCTAGTAATATACAATTTTTTAGTACCACAAACGAAACAATAATTTATTAATTCTAGCTAATAATTTTTATATTTTCTCTAGTAAGTTTCAATGCAAGTTAAAAAAATGTTCAATGTTATGCATATAATAAACAAAATAGATGAAAGTATAACTTTAGCATACATTATATATCTTAATTATAATATATTAGGTAAGAGTAGAACACGCTCCTGCCTCGTAGATCCCGTACACATTCGAATACATAAGAAAGTTTAAACATTTAAGTGTTATTAATATTACTTATGCCTACGTAAACATTTCATAAGCGATAAACTATTCGAAAATCTAATTATACTAAAAAGAACAAAAACCATAAGTTCTGGTGCCGACGCCATAATTTTTCATTTAACTTGAGCCATAAACTACGATGTTCGTCCCTCCCCCCGGCCAGCCCCGTCTGACGCCTGCCTCATCGAGCTGCGTCCCTTCCCCACCCGCGCGCTAACGCGATGTCACTTTGTAGCGTCTGTTATAATTTTTTGATATTGTCGATACTATTGACAGTTTGACAATTCATTTGGTGAGGTTCACAACTGCCAAACTTAATTATGTATGTTAGTTGAAAAGTCAGTTAACACTTTGCGAAAAATCAGTGATTAAAACGGCAAATATTTAGTTTTTAGAGTTTGACAATTCATTTGATAAGGTTCACAACTGCCAAATTTAATTACGTATGTTAGTTGAAAAGTCAGTTGACACTGCGAAAAATCATTGACTAAAACAGCAAATATTTACGTTTTACAGTTTGACAATTCATTTGTTGAGGTTCACAACTGCCAAACTTATTTACGTATGTTAGTTGAAAAGTCAGTTGACACTGCGAAAAATCAGTGACTAAAACAGCAAATATTTACGTTTTACAGTTTGACAATTCATTTGTTGAGGTTCATAACTGCCAAACTTATTTACGTATGTTAGTTGAAAAGTCAGTTGACACTTTCAGTAACTAAAACAGCAAATATTTAGATTTTCAAGCAATCATTTCACATAGAATTGGGAATTAATGGTTTTACATGGTGCCTTTACATGGTCCACGAGACCTTTCTTCGTACGAAATTTCAAGATTCCAACTCTACATTTACGTGACATTTTAAAGGCCGTATATTTTTATTGTATTAATTAAAAAGTTATTTTACAGTACAATGGGGGTCACTTAACATTTTACATTCATTTAAAATCGATGACCCTAGCCATTTCTAGAAAGAGGATCTTAATAGACCGACATACTGACGGAAATCAAAGTGATCCTATAATGGTTGCATTTTGTCATTTTGAAATATGCCTAAAACACTTTCTATAATTATAACTGTCAAAGGAATACAAAATGTTAATGAACGCCATTTGTAAGGCAGATTAGGATCTCCGTAGGTGGTCCCGTGAGAGAACTGAGAGCGACCTGGGGACATGAGGAAACATTCATTCCCTCAGGTCAAACCGAATTGCGACACTGGGTCACTAGCCAGTCGCACGTTATACACGCCATCACAGTCATTATTATTTATTATAATATTTCTTCAATCTTATTAGCCCATCGCATTACGCAGGTAGGTACTTCAGTAACCTATGAACAAGGTACGAGATTACACGATTGGTGCGAGTTACATACCGAAGACGAGTTTTACTTTCAAACATTTGATTGGAATCTGAATTTTGCCCGGAGCAAGTTTTTAAAAGTGGATGATAGGTTTAGTGATATTAAGGTAATTGTATGTCATTACGATTAAATGTACTTGGGTTTTTTGTTATAATGTACGTTATTTTCTTTGTGTGCGTTTGGTTTTTATTTTTAGTTTTTAGAATTTTCTCTTTTTCACTTTGAATGCGTCCCATTGATTAAATTTTTTGTTGTTACACTTATTTTTTACCAAGATCTCAGTTTCGTTTCTACAATTGTACTTTTTTTTATGAAAGCATGAATGGAAAGTTAAATATACAAATAAAACAGTGAGATTTTTTTAAATTCATTAAATATTTTTACGTGAATTATATTTTGAAAAGTAATTACTTTTCAAAATATAATTCACGTAAGTGTGAGTAGTCTAAAAATATTTAATGAATTTAAAAAACCTCACTGTTTTATTTGTTTATAATATTATCTTCTTGTTTAAATGATATTGCTAATAAAAGTGATATAATATGGTGTATATTTATGTTTAACATTTGTAAAAAACTATCTTGGATTTCTATCATAGTTATAATATGTTTAAAAAACTAAAGCTAATATTGCTAATAAAAGTGAAAACAGAGACATTTATTCACTTTAGAATGATTGAAGCGAATGTAGGTTTAACTAATAATGTATGCACACAGCTTGATAGTGAAATGATAAACATTTATCATATTAGGTAGTACTAAATCCTGGATACTCAATAACAGCACTTGTTAAAGTTATACTTATCGTTAAAGGAACATAAAACAACAATTATTTTAGGTCTTTCTAATTCAATTTTCTAATTCAATAGTGACTTAATGTAGACTTAAATAGAAATTTTGAAAATGCTTTCATCGTTCGTAAACAATAATAACATTTATTATTTAAAATCTAACATAATGAACGAACGAACGAACGTTGATAATGTAGGATGTTAAATTACGTCCAAAAAATAATGTTCTATTTAAAAGATGAATTAGCATTATACGAAACTAACGTTGTCACTATTCATCAGATAACTGGGTGAGCTGAAATACGGTAGTTGACTCATTCTAAATTTTGATACTTTTCGTACAATATTGTGAAATATAAGTTAATTAAAACCAGTCTTGAAAAAAATTAAAAAATTGATTGAAAAATGAGCCAATTGTAGGCTTCTAAATTTGAAGATACAGATAGAGTTGTATATCCCTGTCTCTTTTCCTCTTGTAGAATATAATATGCAATATTAAAAATGACCTCACAACACAGTATTGCCGTCCTTCTCTAAAGGTTAATTTTAAATTTTTAGAACTCGGTCAATTTTTAAAATTATTTAAACATTTTTTCACTCTTCATCAGCTTGTACCTTGAAATTATGATTAAAGAAATAAAAAAAAATACTCAAATACCCAATTAATAGCCCTTTGAATTGTTCACGGCTACCTCCCATTGGAAAAGAAGATTAAGGAAAATGGAATGGTAAAAACAATTCTTAACGTTCATCCAAAACGAAAATACCACCCAGTAAAATGTTTTTATGTCGTTATTATAAGTAGGAAAGGAATCCACAACAAATTTGAATTTATTGGGTATAATAGTTAACAATAATTAGAAACGAAACTTTTTACGTAAATGTTTCCCCGCGTCTCTTAATTAACAAATACAATACCTTTGTACTCGTATTTCATTGTAAGGAAAGGGTCTTCTCTGATGTGAGAAAAAATATAATTAAGTTCTGTTAAAGTTGACTTTTATGATAATTGCACTACTTTCTTTACGAGCGTAGGACTGAACTGGGCTGTCATATAATTTTATGTACATTTGAATAAGTTTTGTGATGGAAAGTTGAAATTGTTTGTTATTTTATAAAAGGTTTGATGCCTTTTATTCATACTTTGGTAACATTTTAATAAATTGTGCTTTAATGAAATTTGGCTAGAAAAAGTAAACACTATCGATACTGTAACGAAATTGTAAATGAAAATATGTTAATTTTATCGATAACTATTTTTATGTGTGACGCAAAATGTATTTCCAATGACGATAAATTAAAATAATATTTTTATTTTTATTTACATCATTTTTTTATTTAATCACATGTCTTTTATTACCCTTAAGTTTTTATTTTATAAATATAATTTATAAATTGTAATAAAACTAATTATTATTAAATGATTTTATTTTTATTATCTAATAGTTGCCACCTCTAAATATCTTGAAATTCAGATTTTGTCAGTGGGTGTGATACAAAATACTTGTGATACAAACAATTTGAAAAGTTAACATGTGTCGTTTGGAAATATTTTAGGATTTATTCTGAATAAGCTTAAATTATTTAAACACATAAATATTAAATTCTTTATTTTATTCAGTGTTACCATTATATTTCCTCTTCCAACGTCGTTCTTGTCAAAAGTGAGTCTACTATTGAGTGAATTGAGCGACTATTGAGTGACTATTAACTAGTAGTTTATGTTGCTTATAATTGCTAGTATCATATTTCACAAGCATTGTGTTGAATTAAAATGTAACTACTGCGCTTAAGTTTTTACGACTATCGAAATTAACTACAATCAAATATTTATAACCGTGTAACTTTGAAGTCGATTTACAACAACACATTCGAATATTTAATAAATCATCAATATAGCAACGTCTAATCAATCAACTAATATTTATCAATTAAACTCGGCACTTTGTCCAAATTACGACTAATTGTCCAATATCAAATTAAATTTTAGTACTATTGTTGATTCTGAATGATTGATAAAATATAAGTTCTTAGTAAAACGTTAGACGACTTCGCCTACGTCACAGGACAGCGAGGAGGAAGTGCGCCGCGTGCCGGAAAGCGCGTCTAGTGCGAGTGGGACAAGGACGCCCGGGTCAAGGTCCCGCTCGCTACTTTCACTCGCGGTCAGTGCTACGACGCGGCCTTACGCGAGCGTAGTACATTGCCTTCGTAGTAGTGACATGAATATACATAAAGGGATCACTTTAAATTGATGTTAGGAACAAATGCAATTAACATTTGTTTTATTTTTCTTTCTCTAACATTCACTTTTCAAACATTTAAAGTTGCTATTGCGGTATTTGTAGTACTCAGTATTGGTAGTACTTAGTATTTTTAGTATTTGTAGTGTTTGCGATGGGAAACTAATCGTAGTTTCCCATTCGCGGACCCTAGATCGATTATGAGATAAATCAGATAGAGAGATTATAAAACAGTGTTTAACTTCCTTCAAACATTTCTGGTAAAAATGTCAATAAAAATTAATCCACAGTTTACCTAAACTTTGGGCGGACTTTACACTAAATACACTTAAACTAGCAAATATTCTTGAGCAAAGACTTGAGCGGAATATAGTGCTGAGTGTCATGAGCGGGCTTTAAAGACTTGAGCGGAATATAGTGCTGAGTGTCATGAGCGGGCCCGCTCATGACACTCAGCACTATATTCCGCTCATTCTTTAAATACCCATTGTACATTATGATATTTATTTAATATCATAACCTTGTAGAAATGTGAAGCTTCTTCCAATCGATTGATCTGATGATGTTATGTCATCCTGTAGTATTTTTAAAATCTCCCTCTTCAGAACCTCCTCTAATGGTATCAAGTTTCCAGTTTCACTTCCTCCAAAATAGACTCTAATATTTACAGAATCTTCTGCGTGTTTAATTCTAGGCACTCTATGTACACTCATTTAAGAATAGATTTTTGTTGACGCGTCTTTTTTGAATCGAAAACCTCGTATTTGGATTCTTCACTCCGCTACACTTTTTTCTATTGTCCGCGGGTCTAGTTTTAATGTTTACGAGCCCATTAAGCCATTTTATGTTTTTTGATGCCAAAGAAGCGCTTTCTTCTCCGTCGCTGTGTGTATGAGTATCCTTTTGACAATAGGAGCTCTTACTGGATTTGTCTGGATGAGCTGTGATTTTCGGTGCCGTGATTTTTTGGTTACTTCGGCTCATCTAGGCCATATAATTATTTTCAAATAGAGTTGTTTTGTATGGAAGTTCGGAGCTGTTTGTATCAGTGATTTTTAATGTTGTAGTCCACTATTCTTCGTGATATTTTTAAAGTCGCGGTTATTTTCGGGTTGTTTAAGTTAATATTGTGAATAGTGTCGATCCTTTAATACGAAAGGATGTCCTCAGTTTTTTTCCCTTTTGATGACAAAAGTTCTGCCTCAAAAGTTTGTGCACTATTTAAAACAAAGAGTACCTCAACGATTTTTAAAATCGGTTTGTATGTTTCTTTACACTTGTCTCTTGTTACTGGAGTTTTACTTCCTATACGAAAAGGTAGCTGATTTTGGATAATGCAAACAAAATAATTTTGTCCCTAAAGTTCAAATGTAAATATTAATTTTATCATTTGGCTTGGTTATTGTGTGATGTCGTTGCCAATATATGTCAATTACTTCAATAAGATTTCTATTTTCGGTAATTAAGAAAATTGAGGTGGTAAAATACTTATAACTAGTAATATATATTTATACACATTATAATTTAGTACGTTATGGACACCTTTCAAACATAATTTAATGTCGGCCAAAATTTTGTTTATGCTAATATAAAAAAAAATATATATTTATTATAAAGATGGAGTTGTTTTAAATATAATTTTCTTAATATTAATTTTTGTTTAATTTTAAAATATAAATCAAAATAAAAAAGAAAAGAAAAAAGAAAAAAAAAAATATATATATGTATATATATTAAGAAGATGGACTTTTTTAAATATAATTTCCTTAATATTAATTTTTGTTAATAATTTAATGCAAAGTCGACTATCAGAAACAAAAAATTGTATTGAAGACGTTATTCATATTTTTAATTTTATTATTATTTCTAAGCTACTGGACTAATTTTTTTTTTAAATTAAATGTAGTATAATCTATAAATTGGTTGATAAAATTTACGATATTTTTAGGTCTATTCAGCGAAAAGTTTATTTGGGGTAGTGCGCCCAAATTTCATCTTTTTATCATTAAGGGTTGCAGTAGTTTCTTTTAATAAAAGTACTCTGAATCTCCTTTGAAATAAACTTCAGTAAATTTTTAATCGAACTGAATTAATACTTTGACCTGAACATATGCAGATGTACGTATTTCATTCATAAACATTGATTTGTAGTAACGATTTGTCATCGCGGAACATACAAAGTACAAACCGTATTACTGAGCGCCGGTCCAATTACAGTCATTTGACGAAGAATAACAAGTTTCATGGCGCATAAATTTATTAAAAATGAAAACGGTTTTGTTTCGGCGGAACGGTAAAAACCTGTTTCGTAAGCGAACTCGTTCGCGCGGCGACTTCTTGAAAACTTATCGTAAAACTCAATCGCAATACTAGCCCACTTAAGATGCACGCTCGTGCATTATGTTAATGCCCCCCCCTCCCCCCAATATGGGCGAAGTACCTTAGTGTAGGTCAAAAGTAGGTTTACGTGCTTCGTATCGATATCGGAAATAAGTTGAACTGATCGTTAATCAAGAGCTAAATGAAATATTCTAATTAAGGGCGTAATTGAGAAGTTGTCATGATATATTACGTTCGCGTTTGTATTTTTAGCTTTTTATTTATAATTAAATGGAACGTAAGTTCGTTAACTTCAATAAAATATTCACTTTTAATCGTTTTATACGGCGGATGGGTGGAGGAAATGAGATGAAAGTTTCGTTTATAAATGATTTGGAAAATTTAAAAAGTTTATCATATGTGGGTTAGCGATTAATCTATGTACATGTACATAGAAGCTGTATACCTGTCACTGAGTGTCTTATCGCGATATATCAAAAACTATATACAGGCTACAAACGTGGAATTGGATATACGTGTTTTTTGGCTTCTAGATACTTGCTACGAAAGGCTTTCCCAGAATTCAACCCTTAAAGTTCCGAAAATGGTGATGCGAAATTGTGTTATATTTTTGAAATAATGAAATTTAAATACGTGAGAGAATGAAGAAAAAAGAAAAATTAGAGACTTACTCTAAAAAAAGAAATAAAGAAACAAGTATTCCAGCGTTTTCGCAAAATTGCTAATGTAAATAATATTATATAAAAAAGGAAATAAAACAAAATACAATCATGGTGCCTTTTTATCCGGATAAAGGTCTATAGATATAAGAGAAAAGAAAGGCAAATCTGTCTGTATATTAAATATGTTTTTGAAAAAAAGGGTTTAAGGAACTATAAATAGACAAGGGAAATGGACGCTGTTTGAAGTTTTTGTCTCTTTATATGGATTAAACGATTTTTGGCGACAGTTACAACCTACTGTTCGAGGAATAAAATGAGATAGGTACAATAATAAATTATAAAATGAGATAGGTACAAAATAAATAAATTATTACGACATCAAGGAGATTAAAAATGTAACACTCTCTCTGCACTCGCATCACCTAAAAACTTTTGCGTAATTTTAAACAGAGTTAGTACTATTGAAGTCTAGAAAAAAAACGGTTATTTAACGGGTATATTAAAACGTTACAGTCAATCAGGAGAAAATTCTGTCCTCATTCTTAATATTTCAAATATTATTTATAATTATGTGGAATTAAATGTCTTAAAATGAAATAGAAGTTCCAAAATAACTTTTATTTATATCAATAATTGTTGAAAGTCTTCAAAAGTGGGTCCCGTCCCCTCTAACTTCTCAACTAACGTGTGTAAAATTCTGAAAAAAATGAAGGTTAAAATGTATTGTCAACGAAAATTGGTTTGAATACGATATGTTGTGTAGTTTATGAGATATGACCGCAGAAATAACTTTGTTCTTCACAATATCTTTGAGAATTACAAACTTATAAGTTTAATATTGTTTGATGCTACGGAACCCGCGAGTACGCGAGTCCAATCGTACTTGGATGGTGTTTCTTTTTATTGTTTTATATATGGTTTTAATCGTATTTTTTTATTTATATGTCTAACGACAACATCAAAGCAAACACGGAATTCCGCTTTTTATGATTCTTGGAATTGACAAAATTTGGAATATGATCCGAAACTTGTATAACTGTTACATCTATTGCACCTCAAGTAACATTGTAACAATGCTAAATGACATGGCTTCCTATTAGACGATATAATATCAAATTTATTAATTTACCATTTTATTCCATCAATATTTACAATAGGGTAATAATTTAATATCGTTCCACTTATGTGTTTATTGGAGAATAACTCACTTCTTTTATAGTGCTAATTGCTATATAAATTAGAAATTGAAAAAAAATTATTTAAAAATTTATTAAACTTATTTTGTATAATATTGCACCCTATCCATTCTATTGTATTTGTACTCCCGTCTATATATAAATTTATTGTGGTTGATATCAATATAGCTATGTTGTATGAAAGACTTAATATTACTATTGTTTAAAATATTGTATATTATATGATTTTTTCATATTTATAGTGTTTATAAAAATATATTTCTTTCCAGGTGAGGGGAACTACCAGAGACTACGCAATTACGCATAGATCTGCAAGAATCGCATTTAGAGAAAGTATGTAAGTAATATATAACATAAAGTAATTAAAAAAAAGAATTTTATGAATAATTAACGACAAAACATAATGCGAGTAATTAATTTGAATAGTTAAAGAAGTTAAAAGCACTTTGTTCGTTATTAATTTTCTTTGCGAATGCTCCTAATACTAAACCCGTGCTCACTCACACGAACCTTTGTTTTCCCCCGCGAATTTGTCACTTTACATAAAGATCCGATTCCGCGTACTTGTATTACCCACGTACTGCGGCTAATTACCAAAGAAAGTTCATCCATTCAACCTACCACAGAGCGCTTTCGAAACGCAATGTAACGTTTTCATTGAAGCAATATTATCAACTAATTCACACCCGTGAACGTCGTCATGGACAAACTGCTATTAAACGGCGCCGTGCTCGCTGCAAGCTAATATTTTGAAAATAAAGTGGCTCCCAATTCCCACGTAATCAATTCGTGATCTCCGGTCAAGGCGCTCGTCTCCGTGCGAATGCCCTGGCCTGAACAGTTTCATTGTTGGCAACACTTTCGCGGATAAGAAGATATATGGCTTAGATAATCGCGTTGAGACAATAAGGCGCTTCGAGTAAACATTTAGAGATTTAACAGAGTAATTACATTGTAATTACGGATCTCGTTTAAATCTTGGGCTGAATCTTAATTTCGGTTCTTGTATTGAGTTCTAAACCTACCGCCGAGATTTAGACGTTTAAATTTCAAGGTGATTTTATTAAATATTTATCGATTGTTGACCCTAGGCACCAAATCCAAGGTTACTTTTAAACTTATATATATATATATATATATATATATATATATATATATGTATATATATATATATATATACATATATGAGTGTGTGTGTGTGTGGAATAATATAACGAAGTTTAGATATGGACAAAATGGCGGCGGTTCAGAACGTAGGAAATTCTTTAAAGTTCATCTTATAGCAAAACTACATAAATGATTCATCCGCCAACGACCTGTATACAAAATATCACGTAGATTTGCTGGTCCGTTGCGATGTAAAAGAAGGGCATACAAAACACTCTTTCGCATTTATAATATTAGTTAGGATAACATACAAATCAAATATGAGATTTTCCAGGACATAAGGTAATTTTTTGACTCGCTAATTGTCTGTATGCAAAACATCAAGTATATTTGTTGTTCCATTGTGATGTAAAGAAGGGCATACAAAATACTCTTTCGCATTTATAATATTAGTTAGGATAACATACAAATCAAATATGAGACTTTCCAGGATAAAAGGTCGTTTTCTGGCCCGCCAACTATCTGTATGCAAAATATCACGTGGATTTGTTGTTCCGTTGCGATGTAAAAGAAGGGCATACGAAACACTCTTTCGCATTCATAATATTAGTTAGGATAACATACAAATCAAATTATTATCAATGTTAGCAAAGGAGCTTCGATTCGCCCGGCGAACCTTCACGAGAAATATGAATCTGCTTAAAGTTATATACAGTAGAGTTTGTTTGATGAGTTCCTATTTTGACCGATATCAATTCGAAGTTACAAAAAATATGTACAACACAATAGTCCACTTTATTGTGTCGATTTCGTCGACCGGCCACAAAACATGCTGTCTAAACATAACCGGAGTATGAGCGATCAGTTTAGAAGTGGCGTTCAATGACATGCTGAGAAGGCGCTATCCAGTACTGCGATCCATCATGCAGCGATTAGTATCAAACATTTAATTAAAGAAAGACGCGGCGCGGCGTTCCGCTCCGCGCGATAGTTCGGTTTCTTTCTCTGTTAGGCCTCTCATACACTTGCTGTCGAAATTAAAAAGTTGTTATAAATATATACAGTATATTCGATGATATAACTATGTGAAATGTGAACTAATAGACAAAAATAATATATTCTTAGGCAATTAAAAAAAAAATGATTTCATTTGTTTTCCGAAGCACAATGAAAAATTTACATTGGTGATTTTTTCTTTGCTATTTTTCGTAATAATTTATGGTTATTATAGAATATTCAATTGAATGATATGGATAGGACAAGTTTTGTAGTATTTCGTTATTTTTAGGTTTTCATACCTCAAAAGGAAAAACGGAATTTTTCTATGACCACTCTCTTGTCTGCCTGTCTGCCAAGGCCACTCAGAAACTGCTTGATGCAGAGACTAGAAAGTTGACATTGTAGTAAAGTATATTAATCTCATTTGTTAACACTCAAAAAAAATTATTTGGAAATTTTAGAGGTAGCAAATTGAGTACCCAAAATTCGTTTTAATTCCATATGTAGTGTGGGATACGTACCCATTACTAATACAGGCCTCAAAAAAACAAATATTTTTTCATAATTTCAAAACAAACCTTTCTTTTCGAAAAAAAATTATGAAAAATTAGGGTTTATAACAGCCTACGCGAAGGTTGTAGGAAAACTAATACGGATATCTTAAAATTTTTAAATACGTATCATATTTTTAGGCCGGTGAAAAATACAATAGGTAATATATTTATGGTATGAAAATGAAAATTTTTAAATTTTTTGATAATAATATTATGTATTTTTAAATGATAAATAAGTGTATGGAAGCCCCACAGGACGAGATCTACTTGTGTTCGACGATCTTCATAATTTAATAAATCATGTATCATAACTATATTTGAAGAAATTAATTTAACAATTATATTCTATCTAATGTTATTTATATTAATTACGGTTAAGAAAAATTAAATTTTACAATATCGCGTCGCAGACTTCAACTTCATGAAATAAAAATTCTGTCAAAATATATTTAGTTCATGTTTAAGTTGCGGATTTAATTATAAATATGATAAGTTTATAAAATAAAATGAAGTAATAATCGAAAATCAACAATATTTTTTTTAATAATAATGTTAGTTTACTTTAATGATAAATAGGTATATGAAAACCCCATAACACGAGATCTACTCGACTGTTATCTTAATAAGTTAATAAATCGCAACGTAAATATGAACAAAATAATATTTAGTTCATATTTAAGTTATATCGCAACTTAAATATGAACAAAGCAATATTTAGTTCATATTTAAGTTATATCGCAACTTAAATATGAACAAAGCAATATTTAGTTCATATTTAAGTTATATCGCAACTTAAATATGAACAAAATAATATTTAATTCATATTTAACTAAATCTCATTTTGTTCATATTTTCGAATTTGACTATAAATATAGCCATGATAAGTTTATAAAGTAACCTTTGTACTTTACGATACATTTTCACTCGTAATTGGGGTTTTCTCTTAATAAATGTTTTTGAATGTATATTCTTATCACAAAAAAAACGGATCAAAAATCATTAGGGATTACCACAACAATCAGTTCATCAACCGGCGCAATCAAACAGATAGTTTATTAAAATACCTATGCAGAGAAATCGAGAAGAAACTCAACCACAAAGTACGCGCAAGATCTTATCACGTTACTTATTAACCACAGGGGATCGAATGTCGAGTGAAAGGGGGCAAATCGGAGCGAAGTTTGTTTAGCCACTTTCGAAGGCGACTGTACACAATGTTTCGTACGAGTACCACATAGGGCTTATCGATTAATGTTATCTTGCTGTCCGTACGAGTATGCACTTTTCACTTCTTCTGGTGCTAGTTGTTGCTGCGCGAGTGCGCCGAATATCGGAGGCGTCAAGCTGATTATTCGTGTATAATTTATTCGAATCGCTAAAGGCTGTTATTAAACAAGAATTTTATTGGTGTGTGACCCGCTCTAGGTTGATTGTTTTCCCGCATACCGATGTAGAACCTGCGTGGATGAGTGACCTACCTGTGAAGCAAAATTAAGGCAAATGAATGTTAGACTGACAGGCCAGGAAAATTATACTGTTGAAACGATTATTTGTACATAGTTATAATTCTTAACCAATTTGGTATATTTAGCCCTTTTTCAAATAGATGATTAAAATTTCCTAATTTTGAAAAGACACAAACATTTCAGATATTTCTTGATTTTGCACACATTTTGTTTAGGCATGTCATGCGGTTTCCTAGAGGTGTGATGACTTTGAATCACTACGGACTGAAACCTACTGAAACTTGGTTGAAACTTACAACAGTTTAGAGTAATTTATCACCAGCGTATCTTTAGCTATTTAGTAATATTAAAAGCTTTGATGGTTTTGAGAAATTACGGCTTGTCAAAAATATGAAACACTATAGTGCAAAATACACTCAAATCGAGGAGAATTTTATTGTGATAAATTGTACTTATCGATAAAGTGCAAAATATGTTTATTATTTTGTATATTGCAAGAAAAGTAAGCAAATCAATTCTTTGTACAAGAATTCTCAGTTTAACAGAGACAAATAAACTAAGTGGTGAAGATATTCAAAAGAGATTTTTACTTAAATACAATTCAATAACTGTTTTCTTATTTAATGAGATTAGACATATTGTTCTATAAACGGGGGAGAACTAATGCATATATTAGTCACAAATAAAACTCTTATAGAAGAGAGGAAGAATAATTAATTAATTAAGAATAATTATGTAAAATATTTGATCGTTAACCATTAATGAGGCCTTGGTAATGGTGTCAAAAAAAGTTAGTCAATTTACTGTGTAAATATTTTATACGCCATCGTCACATAAATTGGTGGACTAATTTGAGTATTAAGTTTGAGTTTATAAAACACCTTTTCACTTTATCATACCTTAAATAGGCTTAAGATACATGCAGAAGAAGGAGCAGGACCTTCAGAAGAAAGGACCTTCAACAAATAAGTCTTTCTTATCTACATCAATAATAGATTGAATATATTTGGCGTTAATTTTGCAGAAATTCATTTTTAACAATTAAACGAAACTACGTAATGTAGTATTATTTCTACTTTCTTTCATTTCTTTACCACGACCTAGGTTTCGTTGTATTGCAACATCTTCAGGTGGCCTATCAGCAAAGATAGGAATTCCCACCCGAAGATGTTGTAATGCAACGAAACCTAGGTCGGGGTAAATAAATGAAAAAAAAGTAGAAATAATACTACGTCACGTAGTTTCATTTAATTGTAATCAATAATAGAATTGAAATTGGCATTTTAAAATGGTGTTTAACATAATTGAATTTTATCGTCACTTTGATGAGAGCATTTTCCTTTACATTTTATTCTAATGTTTGTCACAATGCGTATTCAGATTTTAGTATTTCAAACCTTCTAAAGATCTTGATTCTTTAATAAATCAATACGGTGAGCTAACGTGTATGGAATTTGAATTTGCGCCGGAAAAACTGGTCAGGCAAACTCTCCAGCGTTTGCGACGAACCGAGAGCTCGCTGATCTACTTTCTAGATGCGTTCCGGACTAGGTTGAATTACAGAATTGTGAAACGTGCACGGACCAGACGAAGAACGGAAATAGCTCTTGTCGAGATCTATTGCAATCCTAAGTTGGTCCATGATTATGGTGGATGTTTTCGGAACCGGATATTCGTGTTTTATGTCAAACTGTTGTTTGTTCATCGCGTAGTAAACAACGTCGTTGTATTCAGGTTTCGAATTTTTAATGTTTTGTAAGTGTGTACTATGTTGTATATTTTCTAAGAAACATCCTTGTCAAATCGTATATATATATATATATATATATATATATATATATATATATATATAAATATATATATATATTAGACTTACGTTATCATTCAGGAAATAAAAACATGATTCTCGTATTACAAATTCGATGGTAGCGTGCAATAAAAATAAACTTTTTAAAAGAATTCGCGCTTCTAAAGTTTACTAATTCGCAAGTCAATATTTCAATGCACTTTACTAAGCATAAAAGTGAATAATAAAATATGTTTCAAAAATAAAATTCTGCTTTTGAAATACACGCTTCCTTAATTCTTTAATTTATAAACCTATTTAAACATTTATCGCATTTTTTATTTATCCGTTTTGGGGACGTGTTAAACAAAATATATAAAAAGTATAAAACAATACACAATTTTCATGTATTTAGATCCATATATGAAAAAAATTATTGGAAATATTTCAAAGTAATTTTAAACATGTTTTTTTCACTATATCTTATTATTAATTTATATTGTTGTCGTAACAGATGTAGAAACTTGCTGATTAGTTTTGATATAAGTTCTTACTTCAATGTGTGTTAAGGATGAGAAGTAAATTTTATTAATGCAAAGTTATATAAATATTGCAAGAGTTAACTGTCATTAAAATGTAATTACTTAAACTGATCAGAGCTTTCTTTATACCTATAAGGTATACTGGTAGGTGACAATTATAAGAAAACATTTGATTACGAAACTGAATCTTGCATGGGACTGAAAGTTTACATTAACATATTTTTATTTTATTTAAAAACATGACATTTAAAATAAGAAGCCATTTTGCTACTCTCTGGCAATATTGAAAATATTTGTTTTTAAACATATTCTATTTGAGTGGGAGTAGATGGCTTGATCATCATCTATATTATATAATTTCTTATGAAAGTTATGTGTCATGAGATCGCTATATGATTATTGGCGATTCTACTCCGCTCTTACTATGCCAAAAGTTTGGAAAGTAAATAAATTTTACCTGACACAGAATCCACAGCAGCTCTGCAAAATACATTTGACAGGGAGACGTACAATTAGTTGGCCGCACGCGACTGTCTGTACGGCTGTAGTAATGCGCTCGCCTCAATAATCTTGCCTTATACTCGGATTAATTAGAGCGAAGTTTATCTTCGGCATTTACTCATAATACGATGTTAAGTCAATCGTAATTTGAAAAGAATGAACATGTTAGTGAGCGATGCTTTCCAAAAGGCGTGTTTTTATTTTTCTGATACATGCTATTAGTTTAAGAAATCAGGTAAATACCCAAAAATTACAAATAACTCTTATTATTTTTATATATATAGGATATACTTGCGTATATTAAGACATCACATGTAATATTTCATAAGTTTACAATAATCCTAGAGGAGATTTAGTTATATCCACAGTTTCTGATTAATTACTTTATTTTGTTAAATAAATATCTTGTAAATTGGATCAAAAAATCTAATTTTCTTTTTAGTTCCTATATACTACATATACTCATTGTAGTTTGAAGATGGAAATATATCGCTAATCTATGGTGATATTAATTTTACACAGGTTCACAACTAAATGAAACTACGTGATGTAGTATTATTTCTACTTTCTTTAATTTCTTTACCACGACCTAGGTTTCGTTGTATTACAACATCTTCGGGTGGGATATTAGCAAAGATTATATAGATATCTTTGCTAATATCCCACCTGAAGATGTTGTAATACAACGAAACCTAGGTCGTGGTAAAGAACTTTACATCACGTAGATGCATTTAATTGTGAATAATGAATTTCTAAAAAATTAACGCTAAATATATTCAATATTTACACAGGTTGTAATTTGAATATTAACATTAAGATATAAATGTTTATATTTTAATAGAGTGTAATATTGTATGAAAAAATTGACGTCAGTTGTAAAAGGAAAAAAATTATGTACATGCAGAGCAGAAGTTATTTTTGCAAGCTGGCAAGCCAAAGTCAAATAAAGGCTTCGTTAGAAGCAAGCATATTATAAAGATAAATTTAATCCCAAGTAACAACGAAATGTTGTTTTGATACAAATGCGGAAGTCGTGTTGCAGTTTCAATGACTACTCACGTTAAATATGTTCACTGTATCGATTTCTTTGACGCTGATTCGCGTTTGGAGCTTTAGACCACTAGCTGCGGAGAGAGGTGGAACACTTAGGGACGAGTAAGTCCGGTCAGCGTGAGCGGAGTCGACGTCGCGAAGCAAGTGCCGTCCGATACGTAGGCGATCGCACCGAGCTACTTGACATCACAGAGCTGTCAATCGAAAAGGAAAAACAGTTAGCACATGTCTGTTATAGAAAATAGCAACAGTTAAATGGAAATTAGTCTTAGTTGCTATAGTTTTAATGGACATGCCATCGTTTCTTTATTATTTTCGTTATCACTTATTAAGATATATATTTTATTCTATGACTATAACTATGGTAAAAATATGTTGATATTGGAAGTTGAGTGGTATCTATGAAAATATTTTAGGAGTTTTATGTGAAATTAATAAAGAGTGTCGTTACGAGAAACTTCATTATTTTGACGCGGATTTGTTTTTTTTTTCATTATATTATATGATTTTGTTTTTTTTTAATTATATTATTTAAATATTATTATAATAATCGATAACTATGTTTATACGCATTTATTTTCTTTATTTACCGTTCGATTCCCTTGAACGTCGGCGTAATGAAGTATACCGCAAACATTAGTCAGGAATTTAAGCGGTTAAATATTGAATATTTTATTAGAATCCATTCAGCAGATTTTGAGTTATTAACGTGCAGACAAACAAACTGACGAAAAAAGAGACGTTTGTCTCTTTTTAAAAATTTTGGCTTAGGTTATTTTGGGCTTAGGTTATTTTGGTGTATGTAGATACATGGCATTATTTATTTTCAAATGAAAAATTTTAAAAAATCGTTATTTAAACAATCAGTCCAGTCTATAAATTCGTATAGATTACAATACTTACGTAATATTTTGCTTTCTGTATTTCTTCAGTCCACATGTCAGAACTGATTTGTGACTTCGTTTTCAGAAGAAGAGTCCGATTTTTCAGATTCGTGAAAAAATAACATAGGATTGATTATAAATAATGCGTTTTTACATTATTATTAAAAAATTACCCATTTAAATGTTTCTAAGGAATATTTCATAAGTTGATATGTAAAACTAATGTTATTCACTCAATTTATTCTCAGAATAACTCTTACCTTATACATTCACGAACATGCTTATTGAAAAAGTTTCCATCAGTAACCGTAAAGACGCGGGAAATTCGTTTCAATTGTTTGCCTCGCTACAACCGCGCAGTGACACAGCGTTATCGCTACAATGCAACTCGCAGGTGACAAGAGGCGACGCTTTGCGCGCCACTGCTACCATTAAACTTTATTTCACCTGCTCTCAAACTGTACGTACGGAGCGGTGAAAGTAATAACAAATAATATTTCGATTTAGCGGTCGGAGTTTTTTGTTGATTGCATTAATTCTTACTTCGATATTGCGAAGCGGCATGCGCAACGTTGATACAGTCATAAATGGAATAATAAAAATTTATGAAAGTCGAGATAGAGATGTGAAAATTATTACTTATTGTCCCTTTCGACGGACCTCATTAGAGTTGAAAATGAAACTACACGAGACCTTATTGTACGAAATGTATTATGTGGTATGCTCCAGTATTGTGAATATAAATAACTTATGTATCCATTAATATTTTATGCTCGCATTAAGTTTCAGATTATTTATCACTTATGTAATTATTTACTTGAACAATATTGATACTTTGTCTAATTCGCTAAGTAGTCGGACCGAAATCGTTTGCCGAATACAGTCATAAATGGAATAATAAAAATTTATGAAAGTCAATATAGAGATGTGAAAATTATTACTTGTTGTCCCTTTCGACGGACCTCATTAGAGTTGAGAATTAAACTGCACGAGATCTTATTGTATGAAATGTACTCTAGTATTGTAAATACAAATAACTTATGTATCCATTAATATTTTATGCTCGAATTAAGTTTCAGATTATTTATCACTTATATAATTATTTATTTGGACAATATTGATACTTTGTCTAATTCGCTAAGTAGTCGGATCGAAATCATTTGCCGAATACAGTTATAAATGGAATAATAAAAATTTATGAAAGTCGAGATAGAGATGTGAAAATTATTACTTGTTGTCCCTTTCGACGGACCACGTTAGAGTTGGGAATGAAATTGCACGAGACCTTATTGTATGAAATGTACTCTAGTATTCTAAATACAAATAACTTATGTATCCATTAATATTTTATGCTCGCATTAAGTTTCAGATTATTTATCACTTATATAATTATTTACTTGAACAATATTGATACTTTATCTGTCTAATTCGCTAAGTAGTCGGACAGAATTCATATGGCGAAAGAGCCTTTATGACATAAAAATGAAATATTATTTTGTATGTTAGTCATTAAGAAACATATAAAAGTGTATTAAGATAAAAATACATCATGATTTAGAAAAAAGTGTGGTCATATTAATTTTGATTTATAATTTTCTTATTTTTTTGATGTACATTTAAAAAAAATTGTCTGTGAATAAATATCGTTTGCAAACACCTTAATATTCTTATGTTGCATATTCTACGCTACTTTTTTAGGAATATTATGGAATATACCTAGTTATGATAATAAAGACTTCAATTAAAATCAGGATTTAATTAAAGTTTAGTGGTTATAAAAAATATTTAAAGTTGAAGAACTATAAGGTGTCAAATATGTCTTGGTGACACCTTTCTTATTTACCCATAAAATGTATAAATTAGGTGACGGACGTATTATGAAACTAATAAACATAGCTATCGTTATTTGGTCCATCGGCCAGCTCATGAGCCTTCTAATTAATTCATTTACTAGATGTAGTATATAAGATATTACAGTAGCATATACTACTGAATTTGTATCTATTATCCAAAAACATTGTTTAAGTATTATTTTTAAATCGGCCTTATTCCATGAATATTTAGTATACTGTATCAAATTTTAACGTCATCGCTTACTTAATTACATTTATGTTTTGATAAATTTAAAAACTCATATTTTTAATTCATAAACCTGATAAAATTTGACAATGTATTGATCTAAAAGATAAATACATTCCAATTTACTTTTAGTAAAAAAACTAAATAATTTTATCACATAGATATACTGTTATATATGTACTGATTTTGATCTACTTCGAAATAACGCAGCTTTTACTTGATTATATATATATATATATATATATATATATATATATATATATATATATATATATACCCACACACGTATGTATACATATTTACTATTATACCGTTTTTCCACTATCCAACCTAATATTTAATATAGTTGTTAGTGTTGACCTCTAATCCCACATAAGTGAAATTCTAAACAACGCCAAGGAGCCAACTTCAAATTACCATTACATGTTTTATTAGAAAATAACTTGTATTTTACTTTTTATCAATTTACAGTTAAATACATTTTATTTTCGACTTGATAGAATTAGGAAATGTTTATTTTATAATCTATAATATGTACCAATGTATAATATGTTCTTTTTGTGTTAATATTAGAAAAAGGGGATAAGTTAGGACCTCACCTGGTCCCAGATTATTTTTAATTTAAAAAGCATTTAAAAGAACTTCTTGCATATGAACTCTTTATCCGCTGAGTGAGACATTATGAAAAACTTAATTAATTTTTAATATTTTCAAACGTACGTGTAATACTTTTTGTTTATTAAAATTTTTGAGAATATTTGGCCCGAAATTGATCTGTTTTTCTCTAATTTTCCGAGAGGTGGCGAAAGTGTATTAAATAAAATATTGCAAACCAAATTATAAAAAGTCACACTGAAATATAAATTTTAAAACTTGAATAACAAAAATTCAGTTAAAAAAGACAAATTTAAGAAAGAAAGTAATCAAAAACGTGCACCATTATAAAAAAAACGTATGTACATTTAACAAACAAAAAAAAACCCTAAATAAAAGTCAATATTTAAAAATGACAAAATGATTTCTCTGCACTCAAAAGTTTTCCAGTCTAATGCACATACATTAACTAGATGACTTTCTTGAAAGGTGACTTTCATTTTCATTACGCACTTCATAATTCAAGAAAGAAAAGACGTGTCGATATCGCGTCTCCATTACTTTATGTTCAAAATCGCAAGTCACAAGCTATCGTTTTATCGATGATTATTTCTTGTCGAACTTTCTCGCACTGCTTTTGTATTTTACGAGTACGTACGAGTAGAGGCGGCTCTTTGGCATTTCTCCTCCTCTCTTGCTGTTGGCCAAATGCGGCTCCGATTATTGAGCTGTTGTCATTAAGTTTAATAAGTAATTATATACGCTTGTAATGGGAGGAGTTGCTGACAGCGTGTTGCATTCTCGCGTCTCATTCCTAACATCAATGGATAATTTGTATACCTGTTGTCTTTCCTCAAGATCTTTTACACGATTCGCCTATATAGTGTGGTTGTACGTAACGATATTATTACACTATTCGTTTCATTTATTTAATTTTCTATATTTTTAATACAAATAAAAAGAAGTCGATAAAGTTACTTACGCTCCTTTGTAAAAAGTGGTACGAAGTAATTGGGACTAGTTTTTCCTTTTAAAATTCTTGATTAAATGAGTTTTTAATTCTTGTAATTTAATCACAAAAGTTAATAAGTACATTAAAATAAAATTTCATTTAAATGCATAATACAAGAAAATAGCCTTTTATGACATAAAAATGAAATATAATTTTCTATGTTTTTCTTTACGAAACGTATTAACGAGCAGTATAATAAAATATACATCATAATTCCAAAACGTGTGACCATATTTGTTTCATTCTACTTTTCTAATATTTTTTTATATAGATTTGAGAAAACTTCTTATCTATGAATAAAAATATTATTATTCGCAAACACTTTAATATTCTTATATTATGTTGTACAAAACGCTTCATCATTTTTTAATTATATTATGGAATATACCTAGTTATGAAAATAAGATTTTCAATTAAATTGACAAAGTAATATTAAAATATACGTAAAGTAATTTGTAGACGTTTCATTTAAATATTATTCTATATAAATCATAATTACGGATAAATTAAAAAATTTGGAAATAGCAATCAAATATTTGATTTATATGAATTCGCGTTTTTACTGGGACGCTAAAATGTTTAATCTTTATAATTTCGTATTGTCCGAACGGACATAATATCCGTCCGTCTGGGACAGCCTTGTAGTTTCTAAAGTTTTAGCCTTACGTGCGTGAAATTTTGTATGTAGCTGCTTCATATGAATATATGAATTAATGTGTAACAAAATATTTAAAAAGTTATGATGTATTTACCCTTACCAGTAAAGTGGGGAGACGTTATTTTTTCGTTAATCCCATTAGGTAGAGCGTTTAAAATTAAATGGAAAAATGAAAACATTTACCATTTTTTTCCGATTTGAAGCTCCGAAGTAATATACAATATGACGTCGCCTCCAATATTTCAATCTTGGGTTTTAAAAGTTTAAAAACTAGATACTGACATATCACTGAAAATTCGAAATTTCATTAAAATAATTTTAGTTAACTCACGTCAATAACTTAAAGAGATATACAACAACGACACACTATCTAATGCGTGTTCCGCATCGTGCTTTATTGATTTTAATAAAGTATTGTGAAATCAGCGAATACGTTTTCGAGGTCACAAAAATAACAGAAGTATTATAAGAGAAAACAAGTTTTCATCACTATTGTTGTAAGTTAAATGTTATTAGGATTTTTAATACTATTTCTACTATTATTGCCACTCCCCAGCACCACAGTCCATGTTGAACCATGGCCTACTTGACGGTAGACTTTCAGAATCTACAGTGGTACACACCTTTCTCTTTCAGTATAAATTCTCAAAAGCTTAATAGCTACTAGAGCTTTATCTAAATATCTCTTTCAGAATCTACCGGGTTTTATCCTAACCTCACTTTTCCTTTTATGCAATGTAATTATCTGATCTGTTATTAGAATAGTTATACCATTAATAAAATTGTAACAGAGTGAATTCTGTACATGAAAAATATTTTAAAAAGGGTGATTGATTTAGGGCAAAGAATGATAATAGAAGCCAGAAAACCTGTTTTTAGAATTTTTGTCTGTATGTTAATTTATTCAACAATCACGCGAAATTGAGTCGATGGATTTAGATGAAATTTTAGTGTGGTAATAGTTTATAACCAAGAGCAACATATGGGAGAAAAACATAGTTGTAATTACTTTTCTTATCCTGAATTTCACGCGAGTGAAACCCCGCGGTTTCACTAGTACTCAATATCACAATAAAGTTGTAAAATTGACAATATAGTCAAAATAAACAAGTTTATGTATAATACACAAATTAACTAAAGTAACAAGTATCAAATTTGGTAGTGTCTAAACAATAACTCGACCAATACCAGTATTAAACTGTTTTTTTTATTTAAACTTATCGGCCGAGAATAATTTATAAATCGATTGCTCTCCGTCGGGTCTCTGACCACCGGGCCAATAACAACACGGTCATACTAACGTCCATATCTTTGAACTCCGCGAATTTGAAATATTTGGGACATCGAACTCGATGTGGGCTCACGCGCCTCTGCGTGTCATACATATATCACAGATCAAGACAGTGAAATATACTTGTTTTCTTTCGCTACGCAGATTGTGGCCGCAGGTCAGGGATCAATGCTGCGAAGTGTTTATTAAACGTTCTTTGTCCATTCTTGTTAACTGTGTCGACGATCAGCGGCTGTGGGCCCATTTTCGTTTGTATTTGATTAATTAATTACTAAATACACCATAAAATTACAGCTACCGTACGCCGCTTGTGCGCGCCTAGCTTGTACGTTTTATTGTCGTTTATTTGCGTCGGGTTGTTAAACTGATTCATAATCTCCCACACCACCGTAAAACGTATGTGAAACATGTTGCATTGAAGTATAAGATTATTTATTTTTAACAAAATGTTATTTTTTTCAAGTTATAGCGTTTTTTTTACCATAAATATTTCACCATTATTTAAACATTTGTTTTCTTTTAACATTAGGATTTAATTTTAATTTTTTTATAAGGTATGTTGTTTACAATTTTATTAGATAAAACTGAAGCTTTTTTGTAGATTGTTAATTGTAGTGTAGTAGATTTGAAATTTGTAGTTACACTATAATTATCAAATATATCTCTTAAATATTTTTGTCACTTTTTTATCACAAATTTCTAGTGAAGTTATGTTACTGTTCATGAAGTGAGTAGTTTCTTATATCGGGTCTCATTTTACTGCTTAAAACTCATCTGACAGGGAATTTTTCTTATATACTCAGCATTATTGAATTTTGTGAAATGTGAGATATCTTTTTAAATTATTGAAAAATTGAGAAAGTAAGAAAAAGTCTTGAAAAATTGAAATTTTATAGAAAACTGTATTATTTTATTAATATACAAGACTTTTCGACAGCAATTTGCTTTGCTCCTTTCTTATATAGTTTTTCTTACATCATCGTGGATTCATTATATCTCTTTTCTCCGTCTTTGATAGATTAGTAACTTTAAACCTCTTTCTCTCAACTTTAAACCTTTTTAATTATTTATCTTTCTCCGTCTTTGACAGATTAGTTACTTTAAACCGTGCAGATTTGTAATAAAAAATCCAAAATAAATTAGATAGGCGGGATGGTATTTTTACCAGATTTTTTCGGGCAGTTTAAGAGAAAACTGTATTATTTTATTAATATACAAGACTTTTCGACAGCAGTTTGCTTTGCACCTTTCTTAAATAGTTTTTCTTACATCATCGTGGATTCATTATATCTCTTTTCTCCGTCTTTGATAGATTAGTTACTTTAAACCTCTTTCTCTCAACTTTAAACCTTTTTAATTATATCTCTTTATCCGTCTATAACAGATTAGTTACTTTAAACCTCTTTCTCTCAACTTTAAACCTTTTTAATTATATCTCTTTCTCTGTCTTTGACAGATTAGTTACTTTAAACCGTGCAGATTTGTAATAAAAATTCCAAAATAAATTAGATAGGCGGGATGGTATTTTTACCACATTTTTTCGGCCAGTTTATGAGAAAAAAATGTGCGAATCTTTACTTATATTGCAAAACCGCCAACTGCTTACAGCTATGTAACAATATTTATTTATTTACTAATTATAAACACCCGTTCCACTTTAGTGTAAAGTTTTCCGCAAAGGTGTCCATTCTAAATATACTTGTGCAGTTCTCAACCGAAGTGGATCCATGAATTCTGCTAGTTCACCTCCCCAGCATGTAGTAGGTCTTCCTTTCCGGCGAGTGTTATAGTTGGGGCACCACTCGGTCTTGTCTTGGTCCATCAGTTGTCTTCCACTCTTTTTATGTGGATGTCCCGTGGGGTGCAACCATAGTAGGAAAAGTATATTAGTTTAATTACAAAATTAGTTTTTTTATAAATGGAGTCATTTTGAGAGAAATAAAATTGAATAGTTATTTTATTTTTAATAATAATTACACATATATTATAAATTATAAGCAATAAATTGATAGCAGCTTCACAACAATCTGTTTGTTAAATATTTTTATTAAAATTGTTATTGTATTTGGGTTACAAAAATAATCTTTATTTGTTCGCTTGGATCAACTTTTTACTCAACATTGGAATCTTGTTGAAAATAAGTAGTTTTCCATTAGGTGAAAATGATGGTAAATATTCTTTGCAGAGAGTTTTCTATTTTCACTGATGATGATAAGTTGAAAAATTGTTTTCTACTATAGTCTGCAACATTTTGGCTGTTGTAAGATATGTGAATTGCAGCTGTATTAGGCATACTAAAGACCTGCGGAATCATCAATTACTTTTTCTTCTCCAATTAGTTAACAGATTGGCGTGCAACAAAACGATATCGCGATATATACAAGTAACGCCACCTATTAGTGGAAAGTAAAAGGAAGTAACTAGATATTGAATATATTTGCAACTGTATCAGGCATTCTAAAGATCTGCGGAATCACCAATTACTTTTTAATATTGATCGTCAACATTCAATGAAAAAGTGTGATACATTTCTACATTTGAAGGTGGAATGCCGGTCAGTGAGTCCGAAAATTCTCGCAAACCCCATTTGCGACCACACCCACTGTACCGCAGTGAGATTCAGCGATCGCATTGGAATTCCGCCAGCGATCGGCGGAGCCCGGTGCCGTTGCCTCGTGGGAGGTGACTTTTTGCCTCTCTCGTGAGGGAAAGTGAAGCACGACGACGATTTGTCTTCTCTTATTTTAATATTTATAAAGTAATTTCGCAGCCGCTAGCATACCGCACCTTTATGAGTGCGATTTGCGTATTTAAAGATTTTTTTATGGTGGCGGCGACGTGTCACCATTGTTAGAGAACGATTCGTAGCAGTTTACTTCAAACAATGTTGACGTTGCGGTGAAAATTTCAATTGGACCTTCAAAGTAATATTTTTATTAAGTAAAACAGGTGCGATTATAGAAATAAATGCAACGAATCATTTTGCGTCTTGACATAGTGCTGTGCAGTTATGTTGTAATGTTTAGTATAATTTGTTACTATTTAATGTTGCATTAGTTTACAGATTGGCGTGCAATAAAATGATATCGCGATAAATAATACAAGTAACATCACCTATTAGTGGGAAGTAAAAGAAAGTAACTACACATTGAATATATTTGGCGTTAATTTTGTAGAAATTCATTATCACTTAATTTTTATTCACAATTAAATGAAACTATGTGATGTAGCATTATATCTACTTTATTAAAATTCTTAACCATGACCTAATTTTCGTTGTATGACAATATCTTCAGGAGGGCAATTTTATGAAATCAATCTCTTCTAGGTGAAGTAATTAGAGTTAATTCTTTAGATATATTTCAATCTTGTAAGTTCTTTTTCGTAAGTTTAATTAATAAATAATTTAAGATTCCATTCAAATTATAATATTATCATCTCATAATATTATCTCATCCTATTAACTCATAATATTATCATTATAATATTATCTCAGCGTCTTTATATTTTCACATATACCTTGGTTTTTAAATTAAACACTAAGTTTTAAACGATGAGAAATTCATTAAAATTCGTTGAGTAGTTTTTATTTGATACGTAAACAAAATTTTAATATCTGAAACCGACTTTACTCTTCTGATCTGTTTCCAATTAATATAGTGTTATAATACATATCTCAACTTTTAATTTGGAATCTAAGATTTCAAACAGTGTAAATTTCTTGAAATTACGTTGAGTAGACTTTGTGCGGTACCACCAATAATTACAAGACAAAGCGATAAAATAAAAAAAAATCAAAATAATGATCTCGAAATATCGAGTCGAGTCATTAATAAGATCAGCTGACGACTCGAAGTGTTGACATGACTTTTTACATTTTATTTTATTTTACATTTTATTTTCACCATATTATTCACCACATACTATAATAATTCAGTCTTATACTGTACAGTATAAAACTGAAATTTTATAATTATATTAAATTCAAAGGTCGTCAATATTTTAATATTGATATTTCGAAAACACTGCCCTAACATTGTTCGATAATTTATAATTAATATCGCATTATAGATATAAATTGAAATTTAGACTTCATCAGATGTTAATATTTGATAAGAATGAACACACAATTTGATCTTTAGTAATGACTTTTTAATAGAGTTTCAGCCAAATAGTAGATCTTAATGCCTTTAATCTGTATCCTTTCATAAAGTGTAAATTGGTAGAACAGTTTTCGGTACTATATTTCAATTGTCAATTTCCGTGATGTGTATAAATATACTTTATACAAAATTCCGTGATGTGTATAAATATATTTTATACAAAATTTCCGTGATGTGTGTAAATTGGTAGAACGGTTTTCGCTACTGTAGTTCAATTGTCAATTTCCGTGATGTGTATAAATATATGTTATACAAAATTTCCGTGATGTGTATAAATATATTTTATACAAAAACCTTTGCACGTTCTGTACGATATATTGCGATATGATATACTTTACCACCATGTCTGTGTGTGGTTTACATTGTATAATGCTTTGCAATTTTGACAAATTATCATACGGGAAAATCTGTATATTTTAAATATTTTACTTCCTCTAAATAGTTTTAAGGCAAAAGAAATAAGCAGATTAAAGTTGCGAGGAATGTACCAGAAATATTTTTGGATTCATCTGACTTTGTAAACAACAATTTGTTTTGATAACCGTAGATAAAATATCTATAAAATGTTATGTTTATGTAGAAACAATTATTTACAATTTTTACCATAAGATTCTATGTTAATTAAACATAATTTTTAATCACATTTAAATTGCAACATAGTCTTGTGACCGGGAGATAATACATATAAAATTAAATAGTTATAAACTTAGTGGAACTATTCAGCAACATAAACAACCCTAGCGATTCTACAGTAGTTTCAGGACGAACCCGAATTACGTATGGAAAAATGCTTCCTTTATGAAAATTACGGAAGTTGTTAAAAATATTACACGTAATTGAAAACCAAAAGTTGCATTTTTAAAAACTAACTCAGATACAAACTTTTTTTGCCTCAATTTTTGCACATACTTATATCATACATCGAAACATTGAACTAACGGTTGATATACACATGTACAAGCGCTATACATTAATTATTATATGTATATTTCATGTCACGTACAAATACACCGTTACGATCGCTCAGTGTGTACATACCACTCTAGATACCAGGAAAACACGACATAATTAAACTCCATTAAACGTCGATTTCAGTATGAAGAAACTATTATTCATTATTTGAAATTATTTGATGAGATCTATCAATGAATATAATATACGTACTCCATTATTAAATTAAAATATTATTTAAATTTAGAATTCAAGCGTTGACTGACATATGACAACGGTGTTATATTTTTAATCGTGTACGTATACATTTGTGTACTGGCCAGTATTCATAAATTTATTATGGTATTAAGGGTGATCTTGCCATGTTGTCATATAATTTGATAATAACAATGATTCGCATTAAGGTGAATTGTTGTTACATACATATAAAAAAAAGCACGACTTCGTGGTGACTCGCGATGCCCGATTATTACCGAGTGATAAGTGAAAGTAATAAAGTATTTTTTTAACATAATTGCTACTTCACCAAATCAAAATATTTTACTTTGAACGTAAATAAAATATACACTGTTGTGTGAAAGTATTGCATAAACTATAATTATACGTTATACATATAATACTAATTTCGATTTTAATTTGTGTATAATTGCAATTTCTAATTTATTTCTATAAACTATGGCCAATTATACGATTAAATGAATTAAATTAAAATGCATGGTTTAGGTAATAATTAATTATTTTTAGTAATTACTAACTTTAAATACTATTATATAGAAAATTTTTCATTTTAATTTCTTCTCCTTTTTTATATTAATATAATGGAATGAAATTACACAATCGACGTAAAAAATAAATTTATATAATTATAATTAACAAAATTTAAAGCAACATGAAAATCAAGTAAATTTTCTGATTAAAATTGACGTGTAAAAATAAACGTAAACGTTGTAGACGGGGAACTTCTTTAACATTCTATAATATTAATTAGTGATTATTGTGGCAAAAAATGACAGCTCTAAATATACAATGCAACATTTTATGGATATAAACAAATAATCGTACTTTTTACAATTTGAACTTTTGTAAAGACTAACATCCAATGAACAATTAACTGTAACAAATGTTTCTTTTTGATCATATAAACATACAAAATTGCTCGTTCTCGATACAAAATTCAGAGCCATAGATTTTCCATTTATATTATTATATAGATTTTCTATATATATTATTATATATAGAAAATCCATGGCTGTCTAAACTCGTTAAAAACTGAGTCGATATATTGAACATTTTTAAATAAAATCATGTGCTACCTACTAAAGACACGCTATTAAGCCTAAAACAACAGTTTTTAGAATTTTTGTCGGTTTGTGTGTTTGTTTGTTTGTGCGCACCTTCGTTGTTTATACTAATCTCAGAAACGGCGAATCGATTTGGATGCGGTTTTCAGATATATATTTAGATTAGCTTGGACTAACATTTGGCTAGGTCTCATTTCGGTCGGTTTATAAATAAAAAATTTACGTCAATCTTTATTTTACGTTCGCTGTGCATGCTAATATAAGAACCGCCGGAACCGATTTGGCTGCCAACGTCATCTATTAGCGTTTTTAGTAAACTTTATTCTCATAAAGTTCTGAGAGAAAAAATAAAAAAAACCTATTAAATTTTCTTACACCCAACTCCACGCGAACGACGTCGAGTGCACAGCTAGTATTTAATATATTTTATGGTTCCGTTCCGCAAAAGGAAAAAATCCATCTGTTTGTCACAGCCATTTTCTTCAGAAACTGTTTTATTACCTACATTTTAGGAGCACTGTTTTTTTTAAATTTCTTGTGTCATGTGGTGATTTGTTTGATGGAACAAGTTATAAGAATTTCAATAAGTCTCGAAAATATTCATAATTTTATATAAGATATTGGAAAATATGGGAAAAATACATCATTTCAAAAAATATTAACCTAAAATTATGAGAATATCAGGATTTTCAGAAGAGTTCATAGGAAAACAATTTTAGTCATAGTAGTTTATATAGTTTGAAACGAAAATATACTAAGCAATATATTCCCGGTGACAAATAATATAAATATTTATAGTTTAATATAAATATTACGTACGCTTAAATATTAAAATGTTTATAAGTATGTAGGCGAACCTCATAACGAGATTTAAACGCCTACTTAACTTGTTTTTTATCACGATATTTTGATTTTCGTCCCCATGTAATAAATCGTTTTGTCAAAACTTGTATAGTCCATACCATTAAGTAGGAAAGCAGTCAGTCATCAGTATATTAAAATGTCAAGAGGTGAGTTGTGACTTTAAAACATAGCTTCAAAAATTCAAATTGGAATTTCATCAGATGCTTAATACCTGGGGAAAAGTATGATTACTATTTACGCTATTGAAAAATATTCCAAGTCTTATATTTTCATCTGCGATGTTTGTAAACGTCGAAGTTTATAATATTCCAAGTCTTATATTTTCGTCAGCGATGTTTGTACACGTCGAAGTTAATAATATTCCAAGTCTTATATTTTCGTCAGTGATGTTTGTACAAGTCGAAGTTTATAATATCAATAAATAAACAATGATCGCACGTTCACAGTCGACTACCGGAAGGTGTGCCCCGACACGTTCCCTACCTACATCAATATTCTCATGATTGATTAACTTCGGGACAGACGCAGCATCAATCAAAAGAGATTTTATATTCATTAAGGCATTGTGCCGAGACTGATTCGATTATAATTGGGAATATTAATCAAACGTATCCACGCCGTCAAGGTTACTCCGTATTTAAGACATGACCGCAGGTGACGAATAAGTAAATCTTTTACGCGTGTTGTCGTTTATTTGACACAGCTGTGTAGAGATTTGTAAGACAAGCAGTAATTAAATTAATATTAGCGCTAGAGTGCTGCTCTGGTTTCAGTCCATGTAAACTAGAATAACGAATCGTCATGAGATAAGTTGATTGTTAGATTTATCTATTTCAAATTTCACGCTATCTGTTAGTGAGATAGACATGTCTGCCTTAGGCACGTTTGTATTCAAATATTAGGTCATGTCGTCTTGAGTAAGCCTCGCTTTTATGGAATATCCTATGGATGATGGATAATTGTTTGGCTAGACATAGCCAAAGAGTTATATGAAGAGTAATAGAAAGTTATATGAAATTAGTATTTGTGGACTTGTTGATAACTTTGCAATTTCAATGATATTGTTTATGTAATAGAAAAGCGTGGTAGTAATTGTAGACTACTGTTGATAACTTTGTAATTTCAATGATATTGTTTATGTAATAGAAAACCGTGGTAGTAATTGTAGACTACTGTTGATAACTTTGCAATTTCAATGATATTGTTTATGCAATAGAAAACCATGGTAGTAATTGTAGACTACTGTTGATAATTTTGCAATTTCAATGATATTGTTTATGTAATAAAAACCGTGGTAGTAATTGTAGACTACTGTTGATAATTTTGCAATTTCAATGACATTGTTTATGTAATAGAAAACTGTGATAGTATTGTAGACTTGTTGATGGCTTTGGCTTGTTGATGGTTTGATGGCTGAAAACCGTTGTAGTAATTGCAGACTACTGTTGATAACTTTGCAATTTCAATGATATTGTTTATGTAATAGAAAACCGTGGTAGTAATTGTAGATTTGTTGATAACTTTGTAATTTCAATTATAATGTTTATGTAAAAGAAAGTGTATCTTTTCTCCAGTTTTGTCAGATTTTTTGGGACGTTTGGTAATCAATTTATAATACTGTATTCACATCGTCACGGGCGGTTAAAGCTAGAAATACTATTAGGAATATGAAACTAAGAGACAGTTAGTCAGCGCAGTGGATGTTTCCTTCTTAACAATTGCCTACAAAGGTGAAGAAAGGACAAAAGATGGTCTCTTCGTTCTACGGATGAACGTGTTACTAGGCAACCATTCTGGAAAACAAAAGAACAGTTTCCGCAGGCTGGTTTACCATCAACTGTTCGCCTGCTCTTTGGGGAAAAGACAAATATCTTCGACATATATTCAACAAATATTCTCTTGCCAACAGAATATTTGTCTATGCCGTTTATGAAAATTATATGTCACAACCTCGACCTCGAACCATCCAATTTATATTTATCCCAATAATAAAATATAAACTTACTAGTTAGTTTTATTATTTATATTCTAAAAAAATACGTGTTACCTCGCGTAACTCCGTGGTGGAAATGACTACAATATTCGTTGCTTGTGTTATTTTATACACTATATCATGTAGGAAATTACCAATACAGTATAACTGTAATGTATTATCAGTTTTTCATTATGTAGGAAATAATATATATCTCGATAAGACGCAGTTCTTTTCACTGCTTTATCAAGTAAAAGTCAAGTAACCATCGTGTCCATTCTAGTAGCGTGATCGATATCGATGTCACAAGCGCATAATCTATGAGGGGCGCGCCCGAGTCGGCGGGTCGCTCGCGCCCGGCACGTATCGCGTAACGCGGCGCAAGTGTCGCGCTGTGTAACGGCAGATCATCCGCTAACAGTGCCGCCACTTGGCGAATATTGTCACCGGCCTGACCCCGAACTGTTCGCGGCCAAACACTTGAGCCGAAGCGCGGTTTGGCTCTCGCATTAACGAGGGCCACGTCCGCGATTCCGTCCTGGAAATGAGATTGTTTGGTTTGGACGGCCCGTTAGACGGAAGGCGCCGATCGAGACGTGAACACAGGTGGATGTATAATCAGTGCTATTTAAATTCAATACCAGTCAGTTTGGTCACTCCCCGTATGCACACAAGTCATCATCGAAGCCTGCTTATCTATCTATAACATCGTTCTACGTCCTATCGCAGCGCTAATGATGGCGTTCTCAATTATTGTATATATCTGTATGTAGTAAGTCTACACATACGTATCTGGCGCGTCACACTCCTTGAATCGGCTTTAACTCTGTGAGATACAATTGTTCACGAACTTGCGACAAATTTCGAAGGAAGTTTTCGTTACGATATGAAAATTTAAAAGTAAAATAATAAAGAATGTCAGGAAAAGTATGAACTTTTGAATGTGTCTGTAACTAGAAAATTTGTGAAAATGTCATTGTATTTATTGCATCATTATTTTTTGTTTACATAGAATGTTGAACTAAGGAGGCGACATTTATATATGACCCAATGAAACTAACGCAATACTATGAATAATATTAAACCTTTTGTAAGTACTTTTGTACCATACAAGTCTTGGACTCTAAAGACACGTGAGCAATAAATATAATAAATACGTTACGCCATATATTGGCATGTTGCAATACAAATTGTTTTTATATTTCTTTAAAAATACCAAGTGTCATCTTGCAGGAATAATGCTATTTCTGGGCTTAAAAAGTGGCTTTTATTGATGTGAACCATCTAATAGCGCCTTTGGATGGGAGTTAAAACGTTCTGACAGGTCGCGACGTGCTATTCGACCAGCTTCGTGTCTTGTCGGCTCTTTTCGACTTAATTCGGTAAACTTCGCATCTTGTCGGCCCCTTCCGACTTAATTCGGCCAGCTTCGCGTTTTGTCGGCTAACATTACTATAAAATTAAAAATAAATTTTCAATAAATATTTTTGTGATAAATTATTTAACAAAAATAAAATAAAATAAATATTTTATTATTAAGAACTATACGAATATTTGTTTCATCGTTTTCAATTCGTTAAAATAAAAATATTTCAATATGAAAATATTATAAAATATAGACGATCTGCCAGGCGTGACACCCCACGTTTGTTTATTATATCAATACTAAGTTTTATAAAAATCTTTCCAGACATATACCACTATTTCTGGAATAAATGTGTATTTTTTGTTCAAACATATAAAAAATAAAACAAATAATGTGATGTTTTCATAATTACAGTAACCACAAAACGTTTGGAAAGAATTGATATGTATATTTCTATGAAGATGCGGTAAATAAAATTTATTAATTTGTATGATTTCCAAAATTTTTTCACAAAAAACCTCTTTGAAATCAATGCAGGCTGCGGGGAGACAATTGCGCCCATATGAGCAACAGTTTTAGTTGAGGTAATTTAAAACTTCAATAAATCGGTCAAAATAGATATAGCCCGGCTATTAAACTTTGGACTAGTTTAAAAAAAGGATGAAAGTTTATATCAGTACTACTATAATATTCGTGATGGCCGAACGTCAAGAACTGAGCACACGCAAATTGTATACACGATTAACGAGCGATAGAATTGACCGTTGCAAGAGGTATTTAAATAAATTCAAAACCATATGTATCCCATTTTTCAATATTAGTTTATAATATTGGTTAGATAGTACAATATCAGTTAGATAATAATACGGTAGCGCAGACAGTAAATGTACATCGATAAAGGATTTACTTTATTTGAGAGACAAAATGGCTAGTAACAATACTTGAGAGACGAATGTTTCTTTAACTTTTAGCTCTAACTTCTCTAACTTTTTTTAATAGCGGGGCTATATCTAATTTGATTTGGGGCTATACCGATTTATTGAAGTTTTAAATTACATTAACTAAAACTGTTGTTCATATGGGCGCGATTGTCTCCCCACAGCCTGCATTGATTTCAAGGATGTTTTTTGTGAAAACATTTTGAAAACCATAAAAATCACTACATGTACGTTGCAAATTCGATAATTGTACATTGCAAATGAATTAAACAATTCAAAACAACCATTTTATAGAATTTCACATTTCTCGTCTGAACAAGATTCACGTTTCTCGTCATTTCAATCCCTTTTTTTTCACTTACATAAAACATCAATTCGAATCTATCTCCCACTTGACTGTAAACATTGTTTCCTTTAATGCACAACAGTCTGTCCGACAGGAGAGACTCTTTATCATCTAAACACGTACATCATCACAAAGTGGTGTCCTTACGAGATGATGGCATTGCGTACTTGCACGATTACGCAATATGTCTCATAACCCCAATTCGGTGAAAGATCGGTTGAGTGTATAGATACAAAGATAAATAAATTTCTCATTTAATTATTGGTATGTAATAGTTCTTCGTATGTAGCGCACGTTGTAGTCCTTGAATCTGTTTCAACCGTGTGAGACGCGGCCTTCAACTCGTCATGCATATAAATTTCTTTTGTGTGCCACTCCATTATCCTTCATTTCCATGCCCCTAAATAATAAATTTGTTATGTGTTTTCCTTTCACTCGAAGTTCTCATCTTATGTTTTTAATATACTTATAATTTCTATAATTGAAAAGATTTCTACGTATACGTATAAAAGATGGTTTCCCCACACAATTTTTCTCAAATCATTTGAATCTGTATGTTAAGACAATGATAAGTATTTGATTTTTGAACGTGCATATTAGTAATACATTCTTGATGCTATGTTATACAATGAACGTATTAAAAATAAGTTCCAAAAAAATTTAAATAAAATAAAGAGCATAAGATCATATTCGGAATTTTAATCTGCCAATTTTGTTTGTATGTGTGTTCGTCCGTAAATCACACAATAACTACAAAATGCATGACATTTTTTTACGAAATTTTTGTATGGGCATTAGCTTGTGATCGAATTTAAATATACTTTTTTAAACTCAATAGTACACAATTAATGTAGAATGAAGCACTGTGTTTTTATTCAATAATAAAAAAATATATACTGTATAAATATACAAATATATCAATGTGATGGTACAACATCGACGGTCCTATAGCCATATATTAAATGGTAAAAATTATTTCGTTTAGCATATTTTTTATAATTATACGTGATTGATTAACCTAGTATCCAAAATCTGCACTTACAGCCCACCGCGTTATTTGAAACTCCACGCGGGATGAAGCCACGGTCTAAAGATAGTACGAATACACATAAATTTGATCGTTGCTATCTGTAAATGAAACTAAACAACGTTACTGGTGCGTTCTTCCAGTTATTCTGTTTTTTACATGTAGAAAAGTACTTAGAAAAAAACATTAGTTAGAAGACCTGTCAACGTCCAAGCTAAGTCGAAAAAGTAATACTCATATTGAAAGAAATGAGTTAAATAATTCTATCAAGTATAAGCTAACTTCATACTACATACATAGGGCGAACTTAAGTTTTCTGGATCCGATATCGACGAATTCCATTTTCCCAGCGCAGCATTTCCACACGAGCGAAGCGACTCGTCCGATCGATCCGTATCGAGTGACCGATCCGTCTATAGGAGCTACGCAGGCGGCGCTGGCCGGGCGCGCGGCCGAGTGGAACAATGTGTGCTTAAAAAGAGAAAGTGGGCCACGGTGTGTTTGTGAGTCTCATTACGGCGAGATGCGGGCGGCGGGCGGACGGTAACCACGGAAAATGGAGAAAGTGTTACTAATATAATCACTGTAGAGTAACCTGCCGGCGCGGCCGTAGCCCGGCCCGCGCCGGCTCGCTCGAGCCGCGCGCCTTTCGGATGGGAAATGTGTTTGGTGATGAAATATAAATTGCTTTAAATAAAATACGATTTGTATAAGGTATTTGAGAAAATACGTAACAATTTTTAATTTACATGAATTGAGTGCGTAACTCAATATATTTGCATGAATAAAAAAAAATCTTACGCACCGCGCGAGCCAGCCAATTATAGTATCATTGCATGCTAGCTGTGCTTGTGATTCAGTTCGCGTGGGTCTTTGGGAAATATTATTCATTTAACTGGGAAATTAAAGTTTAAAACACACATCCCATAAGCTATCTATAATCTTTATAAAATGATCGTTTTAAGTAAATGCTCTTTGTTCTGTAATTTGAAATTATTAAATCTTATTTTCTAGTAGGCTGCTTATAATGATATAAAGTCTATATTTTATATTAGATCCTGCAAAATCCAGACATAAAATTCCATGAATATTTCTTCAGTGTTTTTTGTTTGAAATGTAAACAAACATGCTCAAAGGCAAACAGATAAATTGCAAATAAAATATTTTCTTTCATTTTTATTACTTTTATTATGTCCACCGAAGTTATTTTTCCGTAAAAATCTTCATTCTACAATTTTATATCGAATTTTATATTTTGCAATTTCATTTTGTGTATTGCAAAATATATTAATACCAAAAAATAACTAAAACGCAAAACATCCTTAGTTTCAGCGCGATTTGAGTTAGCGCCTACGTGATTATCTCCCAGACACTTATAAACAGGTTAAAGTATATAGTAATGATGTGCCTTGACCAACACCTTCGAAGGATATATTTCAAAAGTGAGGAACCTTTATTAAAGTCGCGAAAGCAGTTTTGAAGTCAAAGACCTTTTAAGCTGTTGATTTTTCCAATTTTTTTCTAAATATCAGTCATTTTATCATCTGCTCCCAGAATAATCTATTGCTTCCCGAAATGAGACGAAGCTTTTATAAAAAAAATAATTATGTATTAAAAATTATGACATGAACAGTCAAATGAAGGTTTTCAGTTTATATTTTTACTTTGCATTATTCAATAGAATAAGATTGTATTAAAAGGCTGTTTAATTTATTATTTTTTTTAAATTAACTTTATAATGAAACTTCAATTTCAAAATCATACTTCATTTTGATGAGCTCTCACTATGATTAAAAATAATGTCTTAGTTTTTTATTTTAACGAATAAATACGTCGTTTTATTATCATAAAAAAAACTTGGTATTATATCGTCAATGTAGCTCTATTTATTTAAATTCAGCCAATTTTTCATTTTTACACGTTGACTCTTCATCCAATATACCTTGTTTCATTCTTTCCATCGACCAAATATTGATATTCCAATTTGTAGATTATTCTATCATCATGTTTTATTAATATATGAAAATCGTACACGGCTCAAATTAATATGGTGTTTTACCACTTCCACATACCACTTCCATTAAACCTTTCAAGCCTTTCGTGAAGATATATGCTGCACTCTAATTAGTCCACGGTTGTTTTTAAAATTAATTATTAATTCAAATTAACAACAAAATAATTCAAATTCCGAATGTGCTTTCCGCAACTCAAATAAGAAAGTTATAATCTTCTATTTATTTTTAATTATCGCGAGCATTTCGGATGATTTTATTATACGCATTACATACTTTAACGCGCACGCTCACGGAGCACTTCCTTTCACTTATAAATTTGTAGATTTACAAGAATCATGAGGAAAATTACCGAGAAAATTTAAACTAAGTTAAATGAAATTGTAATAAAGTTAATATTAATGAATATTAAGGAACTTGTATATAATATTAAAAGGAATGTAATTTTCATAAGTAGCAATAGTTCCACAAAGTCTTAAAGGTTGTATAAAGACAATAAAATATAGGTTTATTTCATTCCACTGGATGTATATCCAATACATGAAAAACAAAGGATTAAAATATTATTCCGTTAAAATGCATCACTTCCAATATCCATATCAATAATATCCCGTTGATCAGAGATATAGTTTAACTAATTAGCACATTTCGTAAAATAGATATCTTTGTATAAACGTCTCATTTGTATTGTAAATTAGTCTAGTTTAGTGATGTAATCGATTTACGGAAAATTTAAACACTTGGAAGTGAATAAAAATTCATTTGCTTACCTATACCATATAAAATACTTTCTTTAAGCTTATGTATATTTTTGACCGATCATATTTAAAACTTTGTAAGATGAATTGAGCATCTTGGAGTTGATTACAGTTATGAATTATAAGTAAATATAGGTTTTCGATAGTCGTAAAGCAGGCCAATAGCTGAGCTATCAAATCAACAGGAAATTAGTATTCGCTACTTTTGTTCGCAGATATCAGAATTGAAAAAAAAAACAAAAATAAGACATCACATTTGAAGAAATGAAAGAGACTTGTCTTATTTATGACTTATTCATAGTGATAGAGACAAAAAAGAAATACTGCTCTCATCATCCTCCGCCCCATGCGTCGACTAACCCATGTCATCAATGCTCACCAAATCGACCGTCCAATAGCCCCAGGCACATTCGAACCGCGACCGACCACATAAATAATCGAAAGTCGCTCAAAGCGCCGCCACGTATGGAGATATCCAATTATACAACAACACACACAGATGCTGCGCATTCATTACACTCCACCATAATGGTAATTGGCATAGCAAACATTTCGACGGCTTGACAGTGGTGGAATTGTTTTAAATAACAACAATCAGGGTTCTAAGCGTCGGATTTCTATCGGTCGCATTAATGAGAATTTGACGTGGTTTTGCGAACGCGGCCAGTGTTTTGCGTTATTGCATTTTATATGCTATATAAAGCGTATTGTGAAAATACAATGATGCGGTTGTCGAGCGGAACCCCCGGGGGTGTTACAATTAAACGAATGGAGGTTTGCGTATATCAATTGTAGGCTTGCCATTTAACGTTGTTCCGGTTGCGTGAATGTCGTTTTCCAAATTCGCTTTTAGGCACTGTTGATAACATGCGTGTTTATGACTGGATTAATTTCATGCCATTTAGGTGTAGCAAGGCTTCAATGTTTAGAAACGAACAACGTTAATTGTTAAATTGTGGTATGTACCTGTGTTAGAACAAATATTTACACGCATTGAAATCAAATTAATATGTTCATTGGTGACTATGAATTTTGAAAGAATATTTACTACGTCAGGCTTTTGAATAATAATATGACTTAATAATGGTAAACTAGTATAATTCTCATAATTGCTTCTTGTCATAATTTCTTGAAATCTTGCAATCCCTAATACAATTTGAATTAATATAAATACCGTACGGTATTGCTTGAAGTTTTAAGAAAATGCCAACTTTTCTCCATATTTTTAGTATTATATCTAACAAGCCCCTAAAATATAAAACTGCAAAAATTCAATAAAATTCACCCAATTGTCTTTACGTGACGCAGATACCCATACGGCATCATTACTGTTTCTTTTTTTTTCTAATAATAGAAACATCCCCTATTATAAAGTTTATTAAACGTCCTTAAATCTATTCTTATACTAATCATCAAATACAGTTACTAATGAACAAATGTTAGTTGATAATGTTTTCTTGATGTTCGATCTTATGTGTTAATTTCTTGTCGCTTAACTACCCTCGCATATTTATTTTTTAGTTTTTACATATCACTTAGTAAACATTAAACTTCTTTCAGTCGGTTATTCACATTTTCAAGACTGCCACCTTATGTTACGTGGCCTATTCGCTTTCTGAAATTTAATAATTAAAAGCACATGATGCTAAAAATCCTATATATATGTATATATATATATATATATATATATATATATATATATATATAAATGTATGTATATACATACATACATATATACATACAAACACATACACGCACACACACACACACGCACACACACACACACACACACATATATATATATATATATATATATATATATATATATATATATATATATATATATATATATATATTTACATATTTACTATTTTATAATCCACATGTTACGGAGGATATTTTTTCAGACATTTAATTCCATTAACTTAGTTTACCGTCTTTTGAATCAGGCCTATTAGAGAATTAGTCAAATACGAAAAATGTTTACGTTTCATAATGAATTAAATGTCTTTAAAATACGAAATAAAAAAAAATTTTTAAAAGAAACATATTATGCCATTTTCTATTGTCCTATTTCATTACGGTGCATTATTTTATGCATAGTTGTACCCTGTTTTTATTTATAGATAGTACTTTTTATCTACGTGAACGAAATAATAAGAAATTTACTGGCTATTATAGATAATTAAAAATAATGCAAATTAATATTTGGTTTTATATTTTATTTAAATTTTACACATATTAAATCAACGAATTCATTGTTTTACATCTCGAATTCTCAGTGGACAGTCAGACAAGTAATCATGCATACGCAACAAGAAAATAAATCCATATAAATAGATTTGATACAAGGAATAATTCTTATTATAGTAGATGTCGCGTGAGATAAATTGTAAGTAAACATGTTCTACTACGTGTTAGAAATAGTATTCTTACTTTACTATACACGAGAGTAGATAATGGAAATGTTTAATTCTCTTAATAAATACATTTGTTCGTTTTATAAGTATAAATGCCTTATGCCAACTTTTTGCTATCAGCGGAATCGATTCCACTTTATTTATTTATTTATTAAAAAGCTCACACAACAAGTTACAGTCACGTAGATGTAAAATAAAAAGAACAGAGTATAAAACTAGACTATAACTCTAATTATGTGTATATATTACAAAATGTTTTGATCGATTATTAAAATAAGTATAACTTAGAATTATATTATGTTCTATATACTGAACAAAACATTAATTCTATTGTAGCTGTTACTTTTGGTTACTAGAGAGCTACTACTTTTGATTACACGTAGCTATTACTAGTTGATTACTAGATTATACGAGTATAAATAAGAATACGCGCATAGAGACAGGGAGGCAATAATCTATGTGGTAGCAAAAAAGAAATAGAATCATAAATGTATTGACGGGAAAATATGAGTAATTGTATTAGAAAGAAAAAACTTTTGAGACCATCCGCGTATTTTTATGTGTTATATAAGCCTAAATTAAATTGTGTGCTATTTTAGCAATATACATAATATTGGAGTATTTCTGGAATGGGAACGGAGGCTTTTGAACACAAATTCCGATGTTATATTAATAATCTGGATTTAGGACAAGCTGAATTGCGACGAAAATATTTGAAATATCTTCGAGGTTGAAAATATAACGAATATATATATATATATATATATATATATATATATATATATATATATATATATATATATATAAAATTTGTTATTTAGATAATGTAATAATATAATAAATAATTTTTACGACTTTCCTTTCATTTAATTTACGTATATATTACATATTAATTTAATCGTGATTCACCAACAATTGTAACGACAATCGTCGGTGACAGTTGTCGGTGAAGGACTGTCAATGATTGGCGATTGCTGCACATTTTTTATAATATTTCTTGTTGTGAAAAGCTTTCTTTATATGTTTCATAACATCACTTGACTTTAGAGTTCCGTAAAAATGTTTATCATAGACGTTTCTTTTGTATCCTCAGAGACTCTCAGTCTTCGAGACAATCAGAGTTTTTAGATATTTGCTATCCCTAGTCATGGTTGGAACATATTTCTGTCACTGTTAGTGGGGTATCGGCAATGACTGATACTATCTTAACAAAAATAGAGGCTTATCAAAAAAGGAAAGGTTGTAGAAGTTTGTTCAAAAACGAATTATTTTCAAAATTATTAGTTATGCAGTCGATGCATTTACATTTGCAGCAACGATCTTCTTGTTAAATTAATTTTAGTTGTTACGCTGTATAACTATAGATGGCAATTAACTCAACGAATCAATTTGAAATTTTACTATGATAATTGTTTTCAAGTAAAAATATTATTAGAAATTATATCTTCTAATCTGCTAATATACATGTCTATAATTGAAATTATAAAAAAAGAAAACAGTTAACGTTACTTTATGTTGATGTGCTTAAATATAAATATGTATATAACTTAAATTAATATAGCTTTGCTTCTTACCACTCCTCTTTCTTATTATATTACACAATATGAATCTTAAAAACGTTAGACCAAAATGAACACCATCTCATACAGTATATTCCGTTTGAGATTACAGTTAAGAATACCATAAATTACCAACATTATAATCTTGTTTCAAATACCATTAAGTTACTTATCACTTATGCCGCCTGCGACTGACGTTCAGTCAGTTTAAATAATGAACCAGATAGGTTTTACAAGTATAAATCTTGAAAAGAGAAAATACCAATTGCCGAGTTAGTTAGCTACGCGCCCGCCGCCCCCCGGCGCACGAGCGGGCTGCTGCTTTCTATTAAAATGATGCTCAGAGCAGTCGCTCCACAATCCGCTTCCGCCATATAACATTATTATATCTGGTTCTAGAGGCGACCGGTGCGGACGAGCGTCGTCCGAACCGTTTATAAATCAATCGCCCGCGTTATCAACATTGACTTCGAATATTTACTACGTCAAGGCCGCACTTTCTCCGGCGACGCGTTCCGAGATCCCTCTCGCGTCAAACCGTTCGTTGGCTTGACGAAATTTTAATTCTACTGATAATTATTAATTAACGTGTTTCGCATTATAATACAATAAAAATGCATTAATTAATCGCACGCCTAATATCTTACGGCGATTGCATTAATGTGTTAAGTTTATCGATACCTTGTAAAAATCTGCATTGGTGATACAAATATATCAAAGAATTGTATAAGTGGTATTGTAATTAGCATTTATTTTAACTTTCACAGTGTGTTTTCTTTTGTGAGAGTTATATCGAGCTGATTTTCGTTATTTATTGTTTACTGTCAGCGGTGTGAGAAAGAAATTTAATGAAATCGCTAACACTTAAATTGATATCGAGATTTTATTAAAATTCTTGTGCAATATTTGAATCCGTTATAATTGTTAATCTTTTCCTTTTATCCATTATGAATTTTATCCATTTAAAATGTCATGTCAATGCTCCGTAGTAAAATTGCCAAAATGGGACATTAATGGAATCACATCGTTCGTCCATCCGTTATAGGCGATTTTCTCGTAAACTATTGACGTAAAATTTTATATTTAACACCAAAATAAATTGTAGTTGCCGTATTATAGATGTGGAGTATAAAAAGTTTGATTTTGATTCCTGGGGATTAATTACAGGGGTAAATTGGGCAACAAAAATATATTTGTCAAGGTTACAGTGTAGGGTGTCCAATACAAACTTATTGAAGCACAAATTAAAAAGTACATGTGACGTATTTTTTATACATTTGTTTAAACATTTTTCGGGAAAAACGCTTAAAAATTGCTGTACCTTATCAGCCAATGGATCGCTCGAAAAAATCTCGAACAACTTATGAACATTGGGAATTAGGTACAGATTGAACGAAAATTATCAGGATTAAAAAATTCCAGGGCCAATCATTTTTATAAAAAATTGAATTTTTATTTCCTTATAACTATTCAACCATTGGTTTTAGAAAAAAAGTTTTTGCACAAAAAATATTTCTCTTAATTGAAGGAAAAATTTTGTCCTTATCCGTTTTTCAAAATTTTCAATTTGGCTCTGTCGAAACAGTCTCCACTCAGATCCACACATACATGAAGTGATACGGTATTGGTGGGGTCGGCGGGGGTAGCGCGGCCGAACCCTTCGGCCGCGTTACCCCAGTCGCCGCTACCCCCCTTTCAAATCGGAAAGCGTTACTATTCATTTTTAAATTGCGGGCACTGAACACTAATTGCGGCAGTATATCTTGCATTAGACTGATTTTCTTAAAATGGTTAAATTCCAACAACAGACACAACATCGTTGAAAAAATTGAATGCAGTTTTTTTCAAATTAAAGAAATAAAAATAGACCAGAAACTCGCCTCACTTATTTGATTTTGAAATTTTAATCAAAGATTATATTTTAGAGTGTAAATTCCAGCATGAAAATACTCGCTGTAGAGAACTCGAATTAAGGTTATATTCCAAATTTTTTTTAAATTGTATAAGTTTTGCTATCAATAATAAAAAAGACAATTAAACCAATTATGAACAATCACCATGTACGTAAATTTGAGGAAAGACGAGTTGTTTTTTATTAACTCTTCAAATACCCCTAATTAGAGATAACAAAGAACTTTATCCCTGTTACTATTGGAAATGGAGTTCTTTCTGTTAATTCGTTAATGCATACCGTTGAATAAAATTTGGTGGATAAAATTTGGTATCAAAATTATTAAGGTAATTAACCTCTGACTAGTATGCTTTAAAGTTTAAGGGTATGAGGCTTTGACACCACCGATGAAAACTTATTTCAAAAGAGATTTCTGAAATATGACAAACTTAATTTTACAGACGAACTGCTTTTAGCCGCGGCTTGGCTTTCGTGCTCATAGTTATACACTTATAGAAATCTATTAAAACGTGCAGCGCCATCTAGAATGATGAAGGAAAATATTAAATTCTAAGTCTTTGTTTTCCTGACTCTGTAATAGAAATGGCAATGAAAATAAAAATATTTCCCTCTATATTAGGCTTTACAGGAAGTGATTCTGTTGCTCCTTTATATCCCGTATTAAGTATTTCAAAAAATCACATCTATTCGTTCATCCGTTGCGACGTTGCTTCGTTATTTCGTATATGTACTTTTCAGTTTCAAATTCCGCAAAGAAATTTCCAAGATTTTTCGAAATAAAAAGTAGCCTATATCATTTCTCAGCTCATCAACTATTTGTTGTGTAAGAAATCACATCTATCTGTTATTTTATTGAGAAGTAAACTAAGGACAAACAAACACTTTTGCATTTATAATATTAGTACAAGCGATTATAGGTTAATTTTTTTTTGTTTATTTAATAGTACAGTATTATACACTATCATATCAATTATTAATATACATCATGGCTTTCAAATCAGGACAATATTCTTTCTATTCAACCACACTAAAACGATAAGTGATGATTAAGTGTTTGGTTATTATGACATATTGTTTAATGCGTAGTAGGGTAAGTACCTACTTAAAATCCAGTCCAGTTGGGACCTCTACGTAGTTAATTAATAAACTTAATCTTAAAACGAATTTTTTAACTCATATTTAAACTTTCTCAGTAAAAGTAATGTAGCTTTTTCTGCCTTAAACTATCGTATTCACAACTTTTTGTAACAAAAAGTAAAGCGAAGCTTAAGTACGCGAATCTCTACACGAAACAGTTAACGAACACAACAATAAGACAATTATGAGACGACAAGAACTGGTTTTTGTACTCGCTTAATTATGAAAATTAGCCTTTGCATTCGATGCACTTGTGTGTACGAAACTTTCGCCCGGAGCGGGCACAATGAGCGTCTACCATACGCACATACATCGAGTACGTACGTACATACGGGCGCCGTCACCTTCTGCAGACTTTCACGACTACGTTCATTACTTCTATTGTGTTAATGCGAATTAAAGAGATAATTGCAGTTTGATAACAGCGTTTTATTTTGGATTGTAATAGACTGTTCCGTTATTATTATCTGTTGCGAAACGGAACCGGTTCAATGTTTGCGGTGACAGTAACCGTTTTTGTCTTTCGTGTGGCGGGATTTTTCCGCACAGAAACTTTTGCGTTTAAAGTTAACGATCGAAGTATACTTTGGGGTGAAGAAGGTTTATTTCTACAATTTAGAAATCTAAAATATAGGGTCTATTTCTTCAATCTTTTTTTAATTCACTACGTTTTACTGCCATAACCCGTAGTGAATTTAAAAAAAAGGTATGTTTCCATGAAAATTAATTTCAATAGGATCTTTATTTTTCTTAATTTATAAGAAGTTAACTATATATGAGTGCTGATAAAGAAATGTTGAAAAGAAAATATAAAAGTTTTGTATATAAATTGAATGATTGTCAAATTAATTAATTTAATAATCTTTTATGCACATAAAAGGTTATCAAATTATAAAGCTTAGAAAGTTCGCTTAGAAAAAAGATATTGCGCCTCTGTAAAAATCATCATGAGCCAAAATATAATATTCGCAGAAAGGCGTATAACGTTTAGGAACGAGGATTGTAAGTGGAAATTCAAACTTTAATCGGAAACTATGCGCTTTTAATTTGAGAATCTGGACTTGACATAAACTATATCGAAATATGAGCTCTACGTATACTTTCTGCCACTAAGTCTATAGCAAATAAACAAATTGTTTAAAAAATCCTAGTCAAATAAAGTAGGTAGTAAAATTTCTGGAAATAAGACTTTAATTTCAATTTGACTAATTAAACATTTTGAGAAGTCTTGTTTGGTTGATAATTTTGCGAATAACATGATTTAATTGAGACTGATATTTTCGATTTTGATCATGACTAAAGTCAAGTGACAAGTGTAAAGACACGAATGATAGTATGGTTAATTAAAATTGTCGTTAGTTTAATAAACAAATTATATTATATTTTAATAGAAACATTTAAATTTTATACAAAATTTGCTCATGCATAACTTTTATCAAATCTGATCAACATTATTACGAAAGTCTGCTTCGTCTTTCCACATTTTTTGAGCACTAATTAATTAGTTTGACACGATACGAATATGTATATTTCTGATTTTGTCGGCTGTTAACTATCGAGGAGAAACACCACTTTCTATGTTATTCTGACAAAGTCATTGACCCGTCTCAGACAATAAATTGTGCTAAAACGAGTTGATGTTTGTTCATGTTTAACACTCACAAGTTAATTTGGCGCGGACTATAAATTTTAATGTTACATCTTACTGTCCATAATTTACGATGTCCAATTTGCAACTAATTTGTCAAATAGCTCCAGATATGTAGGCAATTAAATATTTACACCATTAGAAATGTTTATTTATTATTTTCAAAAATTTCAAACAAGTTAACAAAATTTTGAAGTAGAATTTCTTACGGTGTAATGTGAAACCATTTGAAACAAACTTCATTTCAGACACGAGAATTCAGATTTCAGAAGTTAACCACAAGTGACGTTCGTAATAGATATTTTGTTCTATACACACACGCACGTATATATATATATATATATATATATATATATATATATATATATATATATATATGATACATTGATGTAAGTGGAATAGTTTTAGGATTGATAATAAATTTCCGAACGCGTACACTATATTTATTGTTTGTAATTCGAAAAACTGATGTAGAAGCTTTGTGATATTTTTATTTAACAATATCGTATAGTGGGGTTTAAATTAGTTAATAAAAAGTAATTTATAAAAATGTTATAATATTTTGTACAATTTTTATTTTATTTCTTAAATCTTATATTTTAATAACGTTTAATGAAATTAATTCAAAATATAGTAGAAGTTTTATTTTTGTTTTGAGATAGGGGACATAATTGCACAGGCTAACAGATAAGCAGATGACCAAGAAAGGGCGTTTAATTTTCTCCATCGTAAGTTCTCGTTGCTGACATTTAAAGGGAGCTTTATTGAATGTCGCGAAAATTGATAAATTTTGAATTAACTTTGGAAATTATTATAGCGCAAAAAATATAAACAATACCGAAACATGACTTTTACCTAACGTTTTTTGGTATTGTTTACATTACATAAACTTAAAATAATCATTTACTGTTAAAAATTAATAATATTATTCGTTATTAATTTCCTTTATAATTACGTATTTAATAATAATGACATGAAAATTTAATAAAGCTTGAAAATATTTCATAAATAGTTCTAATTTCGTCGTTTCATTACGTATTTCTAAACATATCGGTGAATGGCGATTTACTTAAATACTACTCGTTTAAATGGTTGTTACGTACTCATATGTAATGAAAATTTTATTTTTTTTAATTTATATTTTATGTAGATGCAATGAAAATATTACTTGATGATAAATTTCCCAGACAAACGTGAAAATATTCTATTTATTATATATATCTTATTTTTTAATAAGACGTTGAAATATATTTTCATCTTGGTTTAATATTATGAAATTTTACCGTGAATATTTGAAATAAGGTGCTTTCTATTCATAAATATATTTCAATTAAATTATGTATTGAATCAATTTTGAAGGTTTTTTTATTTGTGCTAGAAGCCGGGTAAAAAAATGATAATTTAAAAAAAATATTAGCGCTACAGTTGTTCAAATCAAAGTAGTTTAATTTAATTGCCTTTAAAAATATTATGATAATTTTTATATGCGGGACTTTTGCAATTATCTAAAATTAATTTTATATAGTTCATGCCATTTACGAATAATTATTTATTAGTGAAACTTGCCAGAAGAATTGATTTCACAATATTTCATTTATTGTTAAATTGTCATTGGTTCTTTCAACAAATCTAATTTCCGTTAACTTGTGGCGTAATATAAAATCCAGCTTTAATCGCCTTTCAGAAGCTTAATTTCAACTTGTGTAATAGACATGGTTGAAGCATTTCCTCAACGCACTCTAATCTCATACGCAACGAACGGAAACTGATCACAGCGGGCGTCGTCCAAACTCGTGACTGTCTTTCAAAAGCCTTTCCTGTTTCCGCTTTATACGAGCGACATTATACTTCCTCATAAACAAATAAAAAAGCGACGAGAAACTCGTCTCACGGCGTCTTCATCGCACCGCGCTCTTTATGTCACTGGGTCAGAGGGAGCTTCAAACCTCCCCCACCTCTGGCTCTGACTTTCTCGTTCCATCTCATTCTGTTGCACTCTCTCTCATTCCGCTGCAGCCTTTCTCGAGTACGATCGTCGGTTCAGCAGTGCTGTCGCAGCCGCCCAAGCGATAGGGTATCTCGCTAATAAGACACTCGCCGGCGACACCGATATGCTGCTTACGTCGCGTTGTCGATGAGCTATGCCGTAGCTAGAAGGGGGTGTTTATTCGAATACATGAGCGCATTAATATTGGGTTCAAAAACTTTGTGTAGATAAGAAAAAAATTACATAAACAGAAAGGTGAACGTCTCGAGTTGAGGATATAGGATTCGAAGGGTACCATAGAACGCGAGTGAAGTGCCATCGTAGTGTTATTGACGTATCCGAAAGAAGTATCCACTGTGCTACTAATAACAAAAACGATACCACATAGATAAGGAGGTGTATTAAGTTCGATTTTTTACATTTGCTTCCAGAAGTCGAATATTTCGCGAAAGGGAAATTGAATCAAGATGAAGAGGACCAGATATTTGCTGGCAGCGTTCGTCGTTTTTCTTTTAAGGGTAAGTTTCTATATATTTACTAATAAAAGTTTTCTATTTTTATATAAAAGTCATGTGACTTGATTTGCATTTCATGATATAACCGTGCGTTCAATAATATTGAGTTTTGCAATGTCGAATAAAATAAAATTAAGTTTTTTTTAATTTCCAGTTTAAACTGTCATTGAATTTATATTGCATTTTAATAAAATACGATTTATTCAATATCTTGTCATATTTGCTAAGAATTAAAATAATATCTTATAACAAATTCAGTAAAAAATGTTTCGCAACTGGTAGAATTTTAATTGGAATATTTTCAATAAAATATAGAGCAACATTAATTTAATAGTAAACGAGATTTTTATTATGAATTTTTAATGTACTTGATAAAATTTAACATTTCATGATAATATACAAATTTTACTATTGGGATCGGAAACGGAATCCGTTTATACATATATATATATTTACGTATATATATATATATATATATATATATATATATATATATATATATACATATATACATATATATATATACATATATATATATACATATATGTATATATATATATATATATATATATATATAAGAAAACTATCTTGAATTAACCATATACGCAATAATACGTTACTGATATCGCGCATGGTCGCGTGCGGGCAGGTGCCTCGACCCGGATACAAGCTGAGCTCTTCCGGCTGCGGCGTTTCACTCAACCGTGTCTTCACGAGAGAGCAGTGCTAACATGCATTATTCGCTCGCTAGCTGGCTTGAGAATTGTTTAATGTAGAAAAATATCCCACAAAAGACATTCAATGCTCTGATATTTTTTAATTAGTTTCTCAAAAGATTATTCCGGAATAATTTACTGAACTAAGAGTTGACAAAAAGTTTTATCATCCGTTTAAAATATGTAATATTTGCTTCAAAGGCTTTTACACGCTTCAAAGCCTTGTACACACATGAACGTATTCTTTAGTAAAAGTTCCTAAATATCTTGTATGTATGTGTGTGTGTGTATATATATATATATATATATATATATATATATATATATATATATATATATATATATATATATATATAATTATCTTTATAAAAAACCGGCGAAGTGCCCGAAGAAAATACATAAAGTTTTATTCTGTATTTGTCTATATCTCTTGAAGTCTTTAATTCAAATCAATTGAAATAATTTTAATCGGAACTTCTCAAAAATTCTCTCGCCTAGAATTTTTTCATATTTTTTTAGATTCGTGGTTAAACAATTTGATTTTGAACCATTAATTTTACATGACTTCCACATCACCCTGACGTTTAATACTTCACAAGAGAAAATTAATTTTAAAATTATTGTCCAATGAAACCCCGTTCGATAAGGGATGCAAAAAATCCTCCCCCTCCCATTTTCCATGTGTGGGGGCGAATATTAAAAATGTTTTTTTTTAGTATTTAGCTGTATACTGAATGAGATCTTTATTTGGAAAATTAATATACTTGAAATGTTTCGTGTACTTAGGTTTAAAGTAGTAAAAATGGTAATGCTACGATAGACGGACGGACGAACGGACATGACGAAATCGTATGAGTTTTTCCCGTGTCTTCCTTAACACTATAAAGTAATGAAATCTTAAAGTAAGCAAAATTTTTAAAAAATCATCTTATTTCAACACGGAAAGCTTTGAAATTGTTAGAACTTTCATAATTAGCTTTTTAATAATAAAGTTTCAAATTTACTTAATAATAAACTTTCATATTTATTAAATGGGAAATATGACTATTTTTAAAGATTTCTCATAATTTCATTAGATTTTATATTAAGCACGTTAAACATCAACTCCTTTACACATGAGTTAATATCATTAAATGGGTAAATAATTGTATCTGTAGCTAAAAATTATTGACAAGTTTAATTTAGAAATTAGAAGCAATTCTGAATCGAGTGACTGGTTAGGAATAGTCGTTTACTGCTAGGAAATATTATTAATTTCACTTACTTACTTTCTGGAAAAAAACTTATCTAGTTTCGTTCAATTCTTAAACCAGATCCTTTTTTATGATATAAATCTTAGCTTTGCCACAGTAACCGAAATGAACAGTAATTAAGTTTATTATAAAGCTTTTCATTTGAACAGAACTTACACAAGTGACTGTAACGCAGTAACCGAAATAAACAGTAATTAAGTTCATAATAATGCATATCCTTTGAACAGAACTGACAAAAGTAACCGAGACATAGTAACCGAAATAAACAGTAATTAAGTTCATTATACTGCACATCCTTTGAACTTATTGTTAAAGCTAGATTAAATTTGTTATTATGAATTTATGTTTATTTGAATATTTCGGTAACAATTATTATCAGTAGAATACGTGTTTACATCAGATTATTTTTTATAAATATCCATTAACAATTTTGTACTAAAAGTATTTACTGAGTAAAAAATAGTATATATAGAAATAAAGCTCTAATAGAAATGTTTAATATGCGTATTTTTCGAATGAATTTATTTGATAAATTAATTGTTTACAAATGTACAATTGATCACCGTGTTGCACCATTCTCTATACTCAAGGAAGAAAATTACAGATAACTTCTGTTATAAACTCTACTGATTAAATAATTCATAATTTTGAAAATACAAAAAGAAAATTGTAAACGGGAATAACGGAGACAAAATAATAATTTTTTTAATGAAAGTTATTCATAACTTCTAACACATTTTAGGCGGTAAAAAGGTATGGGGAGCCAACTTAAAATATAATTAATCATTTGCATGTATCGCATGACAATCGCACGGTGACGAGATAACAGATGATGTAAAAATCGAAACCTGTCAAGTGCTTGGTAATAAATAGCTCGATGAGGAAAATGAACAGCTTTCTCTTTACTAAACGACATTGTTTCGTTTAGGTCCGACATGTTGTGAACAGTTTGAAAGATAACTCATTAATTATTTGAAAAATGTTTTAGGTAATGTATGTGTGTTAGATGTTCGGACTCCGCTATGGACAAAGGCTGTTAATGATACATGATAGAGCTTAGCTATATATTAACGACATACATTACGATCTACGAATAAATATCTCGTTATCATAAGGTTTATTGATAATGAAATAGTTCAATTTATTATATATATATATATATATATATATATATATATATATATATATATACTAAACTATAACTAATACTTACATATATAAATTATACACGTCACAAACGTTATTGCCGTCTTCAGTTTAGTAAAAAAATTTATGCCGCAAAGGTAAAACAAATAATAATACCACCATGAACACTAAATATATATGTATATATATATATATATATATATATATATATATTATATGTCTCAACGTTGATATGTTATACTTTTTACCATGTATGCGCTTTTTATTTTTTGGGTTCCGTACCGCAAAAGGAAAAAAAACGAATCACTCTAGTGTACTCTCTATTATATATAGTATGTCTATTTTTTTTTTCTTAGAAACCCTTTGACATAGAAATTTGAAATTTGGCATAGTAATCAAACATATTAACCCAAACTGATATTTAAAAATATTCAAATGGGAATGTTGGGGGGAGTTAATTACTTTGGATGAGGGGGAAGTTTTTAGAAGTGTATGTAAAAGTTATAAGGAAACTATAGAAATTATCCTAGATCTTATAATTATTTAAAATTGCATCATGTTTTTACGTCTGTGAAAGGTATAGCTGGAAATACATTTACGTTGTGAAAAATTAATATGTATTTGTAAATAGTTGAATAGGAATCATTTGTACCTTTTAAAATAATTTGTGTCTAAATGTGTACGGAATTCTCATAGTGAAAGTTCTACTCGTATTTGACAGGTTCTTTGTTCAAATTTTATAAATCGTATGAGGATCAAAAGCAAGTTATAAGAATTCCAAAAACTGTTTTTTCTTGAGAATTTTATATAAGATTCTAGACATTAATGAAAATCTATAAATCCGTCTACGTCCTCGCCGTCTCCAAAACTACTAGAGTCAAAAGAGTGAAAAACAGTATTACCCGAAATTTATTTCAATTTTATATAAAAGTTCTAAGTTTCATAGTTATTATTTTTTTTTGAGAAATGCACAATATTTTAACGCACATGAAATATAAATAAATATATATATATATATATATATATATATATATATATATATATATATATCTATATATATATATATATATATATATGTATATATATGTGTGTATATATATATATATATATATATATATATATGTCAAAGTTGTACAAAACTAGTAGTACGAGTTCTACTGACACTTAACACGTACATTTTTTTAACCGTTGGCATAACCTGTTTATACTAATCATCGTATTTTTCTTAGTTACCAAACTAATTTTTAATTAATTCCTACTTTATGCTGTCAAAAGGTTTTTGACACTGTTTTAATACGCATAGAAACCTTCTAAAAGTAAAGTGTAATTTTCCGAATAAGGACGAAAATATCGATAAAAATATTGCGAAATATTTGCGAAAAAACAAAAATTGTCCGTAAATTAATCCTTTAAAAGACATTTATTAAATATTTAAGCTTGTCTAAATATGTTGAAATATTCATTTCAAATCCCTTAATTTATTAATATACCACAATTATTGTAAAAAAAAATAATGATTTTTTTTATTTCGCAATTTACAAACTGAATTTTCCATATAATAAACGCGCCAAATTTTGTTTTTCTGATTTCGTTGGATCGTATGGATATAATATTACTTCATTAATTTACAGTTTGTGTCAAAAGTGAAACTTTATCTTAAAATATGTCCTATTTGTTGCTTTTCCTTTTATTGGAAAAACTATTTTACAATTGTTTAATATAAAAGAAATGATAGAAAATAGGAGAAAATATTTATACAGTATGATTTTGACAATTTTTATTTTTTTATCTTATTCTCAAAGTCATAAGTTTGATACTAGTTTCAATGAAAGTTTTAACATATCTTTATAGAGATTTGTGTAACCAAATTTGGTAGAACATCATTCAAGTATTGAGAAGTCAGTTAATCATAACAAAGTATCCTTTTTATCTGATTTGATGATATCTTTGATATAAATCATTTAAATATGTAATATTCCACAAAAAAAACATAAATGCAGAAGCAGGTAACATTTTGTGAATGTTTTAACAAATTTTTCAATCATTCAAAAAATTTTATTACCTTATAAATGATGTTACCGACCGCAAAAAAGTGTATCAAGCTATAAACGAATATAAAGAGATGATCGTGATGTATGTTAGCAGTTCGTGACGGTTGTGTTCGTGACAGTTATGCGTCCGATCACTGAGTGTGTCAGTTTTTCATCCAAATTTTAACTTCGAAGTATCGTGGACGAGGTAAAAACCTCAAAATCTAGATGAGAAGCAATAAAATTTATGATAAACTGGGATTGTACTGTTTTCTTTTATGCCTCGAAAAAAAACTTGTGTTCGTAAAATACTTTTTTGATAATTAATAATTGGTCTACTAAACTTAATTCTATGTTTATGACTCAAAACTTATACATTTTAGAATATTTCTGTAGTATCAATACTTCAAACCTTAGTAAACCACTTCTTTATTTTTAGAAAGAAAGAATTTGAAATACATGAAAAAAATTTATTGAATTATCATAGTTAAAATTATAATTCTATCCTGTGTAATATTGAATTTACGGAGTTGTTCATCGTCTGACTATAGTTATGTATAGTGAGATTCGATCATGATCGAAGTAAAATAACTCACATATATACACTTAAATATACATCGTGTAAACTATTGCATTTTGAATCATCTTTATAATCTATTGGTAAACTTTGGGAAATTTAAAGTCAAAATTATGAAAAAAATAATGTTTTCATAACAAATTTCGAAAATTGTAAGGAAGGGAATATGAGACATTTCCAGCAATCTGTAAAACTATCTTTTATAAAATTTTAACAAATTTGTTTTTTTAATTCTTGTGATTTGCTCTTTCAAATGGGACCGGATTGGTATTATTTAAAAAAAAATCGAGTACTTCACTGGCTTCGTGAAAAATATCTATTCAAATTTTTTAAGTGTAAATAACACGTATAATATTTTAGTTAATACGCTTGATTACTATGTTAAATTATAAATTTCAAGATCAAACCGATTTTAGGAAAACTGCTATGATTTACAGTTCTGTTCCGTTTTTTTTTCGCTTCAGGGTGCAGGTTAATATTATTGAAAGAAGAAGCACTTACTAACTCAGCCAGCCAAAGCTGATACATCCGAGTTAATGTACGTAGAAATTATTATACGTAGAAATTACCATACGATTTTATAAATAAATAAAGAGTCAATGTATAGATACATAGAGATTAACAACGTACGTAGAAATTGCCACACGATTTAATAAATAAATAAATAAACAGTTAATGTATGGATACATAGAGATTAACAACGTACGTAGAAATTACCACACGATTTAATAAATAAATAAATAAACAGTTAATGTATAGATACATAGAGATTAACAACGTACGTAGAAATTACCACACGATTTTATAAATAAATAAATAAACAGCTGTTTATAACAGTATAAGTTGTAGCAGCGACTCGCGCCGAGTACAGCTGTAATTCACTCTAATGGAAGACAGCGTAGCCATTGACCAAATATGAATTAGTACTGTTACAAAGCTCACTTACCCACAAACCTATTTGTTAATATATTCACATATTAACATTAACAAGCTGAGTAGCCGCTCTGGGTTTTAGCGAGATAATTAGCTTATCCGCATAGGATCCAATAGTTGCTTTTATTGCCGCTCTAATGAGGCTTTGATAATATTATCCATCCATAAACTTAGCGCCAAAAGTTCTCACCGATCATTCTTAGCGTGTTAATTTGACATTTCGGCAGCACGATTAACCCGAGATAGCTGATAATTAATTATGACATTCCGTCCGACACGAGTTATAATTGTCAGTTGTGATTCAAAATTTCGAGTGTCATAAAAGAACAGTATATACAGATTTTAGTATGTCGCCTGTTTTGTATTTAGTAATAAAGTCCTAAGGCTAACTAGTCCTAATATAATTATAATAGTAATATATAAATTATCTAGTTATATAAATTTTATGGCATTCATTTATATAAAATAAATATTATAAATGCGAGAGTGAGTTTGTTTATTCGTCTTGTTTTCACTCCTCATTATAGGTATAGCTGGTGTCAAGCGGACGAATGTTAGAATAGTAATGTTAAAATAGTACTATTCCGGTACATAGTTAATTTTTAGTTAATAAAGAAAATTACTCCGCCAGCGATAGGAGAGTAAACCTAATTATATAATGGACGTATGATGTATGTTTATATAACATTAATAATGCTTTCCTAATTTATAAATTAAACTAAAATGTTTAATTTCCCTTTTACAGGCAAGCGAACCCGCAGGTCAAAGATAACACACCTCGTGTTATCTCTGACATCTGTTATCTTTGAAAGAAATAATACATGTGCTTTAAATTATATGCTGTGATATTGTGTGACCATACTTTAAAACTATATATATATATATATATATATATATATATATATATATATATATATATATATACATATATATTAAAGGAAAGGCAAAAGGATATTTTCTGAGCAATGAAATTGTCATATATACATGTAGCAAATAACGTATCTTTTTTCATATAGTGATTCCGTTCATCAAATTGAATGAAAAATGTATGAAAAGATAGTCAGAAAATGTCAGAAAATATATGAAAATTATAACCGTTTCCAAAACAATAGTTGTCAATTTGCGACCTCAACGATGAACTTATTTTTAACATGAACATAACCACCTATATAAAGAATAGACGCGTCCTTTGTTACGTTCTCTATAATACCGTAATTAATGAACTTTCAGTCAACCGTTAAATGTTTATTAAAATTACTTTTCAACTTTTGAGAAGCAAATTGAAAAATATTTTACACTAAAATTGAGAGCGTTTCAATCGAATATAAACAAGCTACGTGACAAAGGAAAAAAAACACAGAAAAAAAGTATAAAAACAAATTTGTGAAAAATGTTGTTAATTGCTGTAATTAATTAAGCTTTTTCTGTGTTACATATTCTCGAAATTGCCTTTTAAAGCTCTTTCGATCGTTATATATCACGATAGGTTTCGTGATAAATACAGTGGAAAGTTGTTCTTTATCCAATAAGACTATTGCGACATCTCCATATATAAAAAATATTAATTTTTTTCTGATTTCATATAAACGTTGCGCTATCTATTGACACAGTGTATTAGTAGCTCATTATTATTGAGTAAAAAAAAATCCAATTTCACTGTACAAGAACTAAGCAACTTCTCGAATATATATATAAAAAAATAGTGTACGTTAATTGGAAGTGTACGTTAATTGGAATGACGAACTACGTTTTTACCGAGTTTCGTATAAACTATTCCAAGCTTTTAGGCGTGATTGAGTAACATATATGCTAATTTATGCATTTATAACATTAGTCGGTTGTTGCTCAAGCTGTTAAGAAAAACCAAATGTTAGGTCTCATTTGTGAAAAAAGGATTGTTTAGAAATTACGTGGCAACATATGGTCCACGGAAAACTAATTTTATAATATTTCCTCTAGACTTTTCCATCGTTGGGTAAAAAAATATCTGTAGAAATGGCTCCTTCATTGTAAGTCGATCGTGATTACCAAAGAATAATGAAATTATGTTTTTATTCTAGAGAAGCAAAGTGAAGGTTACCGGAATTGAGATACTTCTCATCCTATTGGGTAGGTTTCAGAGAAAGACACATGCTACCGCATTCATAATTTTGTAGTATTTTAACCACAAGTGTTAACATTCTTAGTGTCAATACTTGTGGTTACTTCTGAAAACCATGACATAATAGATTCATTTTGGGAATATTTGACAATTTTTTGTATGGCCTTTTTGTTCCAACACAATCGATAAAATCAGTTATACTATCTCTGTCGAATATCTAGACGCCACCCCTATCGGATAACCGCAGGCCCGATATCGCGCGCGCTCTAACCGTAAAGACAAACAATAATTATTCTAATATGAAATCTAGTTAACAGTAGTTCGGTCGCGCCGCTCGCGGATGCAGAATGGCGGTAGACGGACGTTTTTTCGCCGCGCGATCGTCGGCAAGTGGGTTAGTGGTGCCGTTACCGACGCCCGCGATCACCCGAGCGGCAGCAAGAGAATATACCACATGCTTAATGTACGAAAACGGTAGAGAACATTGGAGCTGGTACTGAGTGCGAAGATACTTGGAATGATGGATAGATTCTAGATCTCAAAAGCATCAAAAAATGAAGGCTAAGTTTATCTGTTATTATTACGAAATGTCTCACGTGAAAGACAAGATCTTGGCAAAAGGTTTTTGTAGTCACGTTGGTGCATGGAAAATTGTACTTAAATCTATTAAACATTTATGGACATTTAATAGTTAGAAATAGAAATTTAATTTCAAAATGTGGAAGTATCAAACAAATATTTTAACAATTATCTACATTGATATTACAGCAAATCTTTAAAATGTTTGTCGTCATCCAATTTCATTTTAAACTAATGAGACACGTAATAATCACTTGTTTAATTTAAATTTATTATCCCGTTTTTGTGATCAAACAAGTCTTTTTTTTAAGAATTACTTCTTATATTTTTCTGAAATATAGAATTCAATCACTCCAGTTATTTTGAATATAATTTTCTAGACATAAAATCAGGTCATATTTGTTATGGTGCAGAGCGATTATGCGGTGATAATCTGGAATAAACTAGCATACAATATTAAACCCTTAAATTTGGCATATTTAATGGGACCTAATTTTATTTCAGTGTTAATATTCATTGCTCTGCTTTGGAGATGGAGGCATAATTATATCTTTAAATATAGAATGCATGTTATTTATGCGTAAAGTGTCATTGAAACCCATTAAGCCATTTAAGCGTGAACGGAAGACAAACAAACAAATAAGCAGACAATGTTTCACCTTTATTTTATTATCAGATATAATGAATATTATTAATGTAACGCGATGCAAACTTTACACATGTGATCTTGTAATTAAACATCGAATTTATTTATAATAAATATACCGATATTAACAATACGTCGGAATATTGAATTAAAAAATTATTAATTTATTTTGTTACACTACTTAGCAGTGCTACCTGTGATTTGAAAATCAAATTTCAAATTTCAATTCAATGAATACCACAGATAATATTAAATATATAATTATATAAATTGACCGTGGAATTACTCCTATCCATATAAAAGAACTTTCAAGTCAGTAATTATTTCATAAATCTTTTTTGTAGTCCTGGCTGTAAATTGTATTGAGCCTAAAATTATGAATGACAATTTTTCACCTCTAATATCGCTCAAGGAGTTGCGAGATTTAAATATTAACACGAAAACTAATACATGTTTTTTAATGTATTTCTCTTTTCGTATAGTTCAGAATTGTATATAATATTATGCACTTCTATAATATTTGAATCTAAACATAATACTAAGCAAATTCCTTTCAGGACGAGAACATTACTAGAAAAAGTCACATCCAATAAACTGTTCTATGATGAAATAGCGCAAGTTAGTACATTATCGAATACGTACGAATCTATGCGCAATTTAGTACGTTAGAAAACAATCGAGGTACATTTCAGCAAGCAATTTCAGCGCAGCCGCGGGCAAATTCTACTAACGTCATGAGAGCTTTTCCGATCCAGAAAGCTCTTATAAAGATGGAAGTTTGTATAAATTCTTTGGGTTACAAGTGAGAGAGTAAATAAATAAAAAGAGAAAGCTTCTTACAAAGAGGAATAATTCTGGGAAGCATCTTACACACGTCAAGTTCTACGCGTACACCTTAATACAACAAACAACGGCAAAAGCTAAGCCTGGAGAGTGATTGTGTACTTACACACTCACGCGTACCGCTGTATACAGACACCTCCTTATTATTGACAAAACTTGTAATATACATATGTAGCTGTCCATCGCCTCGGACTAATAATACTCGGAACGGACCGAGTCGCCGTGCCGGTCGAATAACTTTCACAAACAATATTTTACGCCGTGGTTTCGGCTCGTAGCTTTGTGATTGAATTACCAGTCATTGTGTTTTAAGTGCTCGGCCGATGGATAACCGTAAAAATTGCCAGGGGCTTGGAGATTTGCAGATGAGCTGTTTAATTTGGGTCGTAAGAGACGCTAGAGGATATGAACTAAAAATATGGGTTGCCATTTTTCTCACGTTTTGAATTGAGCGATTATGGATGTGCACGTAACGAGTTATTTGTTGAGTAGTTAGCATATTTGAAATTAATACGACAATTATATTCGCAATAACAAGACAATTAGCAAGTTACTACTCGAGAAAAGCCTAGAAAAGTAATGTGTAATAAAAGAAACAAATCAGTAAAGGGATATTGAATATATTTAGCGTTAATTTTGTAGAAATTAACGTAGTTTCATTTAATTGCGAATAATGCGCAATTAAATGAAACTACGTGATGTAGTGTTATTTCTACTTTCTTTAATTTCTTTACCACGACCTGGGTTTCGTTATATTACAAAATCTTCAGGTGGGCTATTAGCAAAGATATTTGCTAATAGCCCACCTGAATCCCTTATGTTTATTCGTTTGTAAACAAGTAAATATTTAATATAATTTATTGACTATAGAATAAAATTTGTTAAATATTCAGAATCAAACATAGTAATAGCACTTACATAGAAGTAGTATAATCTAGTATAATCAATTTCAATATATTTATTTCTCAGGGTGGTGTCGAACTTTGTTCAAAAAGTTCTATTATAAGCGTAACATGAACTTTTAAATCAATAAAGAAAAACTAAATGTTAATGATGTCATCTGGGCCCATTATTACTAATAAGGGATGAAAAATGTCATAAGTATTAAATTACTTAATATTTATAAGAAATAGTGTATAGAATATAATTAATTCCATACAGTTACATAACTGTTACAGTTATAGATTTACGCATTAATGGCAAGAAGACTTATAATAATATAACATATATATACAAATTTGTGACGTTATAATATATAACGATGATGCTTTCAGGACATTCATTTTCACTCATAAACAAATCACACTCACGTGCAATCACGATATGGCGATTGAGTATTTGAATGATGTGGAAAAGCGAGGAATACCGATATAAATCTGATCTTGATACTGATCTTTCAGGAAGTATGAAAATTTTCTCAACAAGACCGGGCATAAATTATTTCCATTTAGCAATCGAAGAAAAACATTCCATAAACAAAATTTTTCTTTTTAATTGACAAGAATGAGAAACTTGCAAGTCTAGAAGAAAATAGGCAAGAAAAAGTATAGAAACTTACTATGCACTTCCAGGTTTAAATATAGAACGAACAGTCACGTTTCGAGTTCTAAATAATTAATTACCAGTCTTCTAATTTAACTCTCACTAAAGGTAACGACATTTCCGCTTACATTAAAATTCACGAAAGCAAAATCTTTATTTTAACATTGCTGAAATTAGAAGACACATAAAAACCATCGCAAATTCTTCAAATATGAATAAAATACTGTTCGATCCCAATACTGCTCTTAAATATATAAGTTCTACAAATTAGTCGAGCAATATAAAGCACTTTGGGTATATTAATTACATCGTAAATTTTATTTTAATTTCTTTTTATTTAACCTAAATTAGAAGACACATAAAAACCATAGCAAATTTTTCAAATATGAATAAAATACTCTTCGATCCAATACTGCTCTTAAATATATAAGTTCTACAAATTAGTCGAACAATATAAAGCACTTTGGGTATATTAATTACATCGTAAATTTTATTTTAATTTCTTTTTATTTAACCTAAATTAGAAGACACATAAAAACCATCGCAAATTCTTCAAATAAGAATAAAATACTCTTCAATTCCAATACTGCTCTTAAATATATAAGTTCTACAAATTAGTCGAGCAAAATAAAGCACTTTGGGAATATTGATTACATTGCAAATTTTATTTCAAAATCTTTTTATTTAACCCCGTCAATAGACTAAGAGTCCGATGAACTCGCCGACATTGAACCGAACACAGCTGCATTCACGGCGAATGATTAAATCTTAATAGCTGCGAGGCGGCCGCCGATCCAATCGCCGACAGCCGCGAATCGCGCCTCCGGTTCAAGGACCTCGTAAACGTTCACGTTCGTTCTCGGAACGGCGAGATTTCGCTTTCTCTTACGCAACGCTCGGATAAAGGAAGTGGCCGAGACGTCGCCTGCGAAGCAAAGATAATGGACAATCGGACCGTTTCGCCGCCGACAAGTGCCATTGTCCGCACCGCCGATTCACTTTCCATCCGATAAAATAAATACCTTTGTTTACTTTTGCTTTGTTGAAGGCATTCCACTCCTTTTCGACGAAGGTTTTCACGTAAAAGTTGTATTTATTTTGCGCCCATTCTGCATATAATCTCACGTCGTAAGCTTAATTAATGGACAATTAAATGAAACTACGTGATGTTGTATTATTTATACTTTCTTTAATTTCTTTACCACGACCTAGGTTTCGTTATATTACAACATCTTCAGGTGGGCTATTAGCAAAGATAGCCCACCTGAAGATGTAATGCAACGAAACCTAGGTCGTGGTAAAGAAATTAAAGAAAGTAGAAATAATACTATATCACGTAGTTTCATTTAATTGTGAATTATGAATTTCTACAAAATTAACGCCAAATATATTCAATTAATTAATGGAGTTACACGTTAAAACGTTAAAAATTGTATAAAAGCAATTTGGTTGCGATTAACTATTAAATTATTAAGTTAATATTAATGATTATTTCGAGTGTACTCTTACAATTGAAATAAAAATATTACATACAGTGGATCGAAATGCAAACAAAAAGTAGAAGACTGTTCGTATTGCTTAGAATATCGAATTAGTTTTAAATGATGATAGATGAACTTAATCACAGTCCTAAATATTTTTATTATAGTTTGCGATGAGTGTTCAGTTTCATTAAGTAGTTATTACATTTTCTATTGACAATAGGAAAGTATCTGGTTAACATATTGTTACATAATTACTAACAGTATAGCCGGGCATTGCCAGACGAAAAATGATATTGTTACGTTTGCAGGATTAATATTAATCCTGCAAACAAAATATTAGTGATTTCCGCAAAATATTCGAAACTAGACACATTATATGACGCAATTAATTTGTATGACTCGGATTTGTCACGATAAAAAAATATGTTCAGTGGATTGCTTCCATGTGTAACTAAAAAAACTATAAAATGCGATAACTTTAGAGTGTGTTCTGTTATATTCAATGGAGGATATTACAGAGTTGAAATTTAAATTTTTATAATTGTCATTACTGTGACTTCGAAAAATTTGTTAATAAATATTTCGTTGAAATATTTTCAATTAGTCTTGAATTTATCACAAATATACCAAAATTATAAGATACATAGAATGCCAGAAGTTCATAACATAGTATATACAGTATATTAGTTAATACAAGTTATTATAATATATAAACATAATTTTTTTTCAAAAATCCTTCATCGTTATTATTTAAATATAAAATATTTTATCAATATTGAGGCAACACATAAATGGCAAATAACAATATGACATTTCAATAATTATTTCTTACATGTCCTTAATAATCTATATAAGTAGTATTACGTGAAGTTATCGACTGCGTCTGTCTATTTGTCTAGGCTAACCTCAGAAATTATTGAAGAAAGTTGGAGACTGTTTTCACACCAAATTACGTCATTTCTTGAGAAGGATTTTGGTGTTTTAAGGTAAGGTATTAACTATTTACCACATACTTAATCGCTGCCGCATCATCCATCACTACGATCGGCAGAGACACCGAGAAGGGCGGACTCAGCGGCACATCTTTCTTGCTTGTCGCGACGTGCCGTTCGGCCAGCTTCGCGTCTTGTCGATTCTTTCCGGGTTGATTCGGCCAGCTTCGTGTCTTGTCGGCTCTTTCCGACTTAATTCGATCAGCTTCGCGTCTTGTTGGCTAACAGTAAAACAAAATTAAAAATATAATTTCAATAGATTGTTAATAAAGATTTCTATGATAAATTATTTCATAAAAATAAAATATTAAAATAAAATTCATATTTTATTATTAACTATTTATTACTGCCTGAATATTTATTTTTTCGTTTTGAATTCGTTCAAATAAAAATATTTCAATTTAAAAATAATACAAAATTAGACGTTTCACATAAGCCAGGCCCATGACGGCTCAAATTTTTTTTTATTTATAAAGTGAGGACCAATATAAATTCAGTAAATATTATGATAGACATGATACGTCAACATTAAAGTGATTGTAATAGAGAATATAAGAGAGAATTCTCGAGGTTCGTGATGACCTAGAACATACTAAAATATCTATTCGTAATTGATACTCCAAAATTTGTGGTAGTGCATATAATATAATATATAAAAAAATATAATTGCAATTTTTTTGGAAAATTTTATTCCCGTGGCTAATCTAGAAAACAAATATGTATATGTTATCGACGAAGTGATTAATATGACATTAGTAAAAATGCCCGGGCAATGTTAATAATGACAAGTCGAATAGGGAAATGTTAATAAGGACAAGTCGAATAGGGCAATGTGATTAATCTAAATTTAAACTTTATTATATATCATATTTTCTGGGCGTTAAATAAATCTAAGAGAATATTGGGCAATTTTATTCATTTAGCTACTTTTAGCAGGAGGTGCAGTGTGTGATGTGGGAACAAGTTTAGGTTAGGTTAGATTAGATTCGATTAAATTACATTAGGTCGGGATAGGTTAGATTAGATTAGATTGTTACATGTTAGTTAGGTTAGGTTAGATTCTATAGTATACTAAATAATTTAAATAAACAGGTATTTTGCTACTTTGCCCAATCGACACTGTACATTACTCATAATGCCGAGTCAATTTTATATTTTGAAAGCTTATTATCATATTGCCCGTTGATTTTGAGTATTTTCCAAATTACCCGGGTATTATAAATTATGCTCTAGTTAGTCACTTCGTATATGTATATAGCTGTTTACCCTTTTTGGAGTAAATTATAATCTATCGCCAAACAATTATTCTCGTAATAGTTTTATTGTGACATAAAAATAGCATAATATAGCAAAATGTAGACAAAAAAATGTTTGTTGGTCACAATCGTACGTTGGTCAAAACACCAAAAAAAATTTCAAGGATTAATCAAACGCATCGTGATTAATATTTTGTTCTTTCATTTCCTTACTTTCACTAAAAAAGGAGTAATAAAACTATTTCAAGACAATAGTAGATTTTTTCTCTGTTACCGTAGACTACAAGAAATGTTTAAATAAAAAAATAACAACTTTTGCTTTCCGATGTAACGCTTCGTTAATTCAATTTATTTCAGCGCAACTTCAAAGGCGGAATTCTGTTTTTGTTTTGTTTATTTTCTTTTCCTTATTTTTCGTTTACTTTTTTCAGTATTTAAAAAACATTTCTGTAATAGTTATAATGCAGACTTAATTTTGCAAAAAAGTATCTTAACTAACTTGAACAAGAGCGATAGATACGTGTTAAAAGTATTTAATCAAATAGGTATCTAAATCGTAAATTACATATGTATGTGTATTTGATGGGCCTAATTGCGCGTTATGGTTTATCTAAACATTAATTTAAACAAAAAACTAATTAATGTTTCTCTGTTTAATTTGAATTAGAATTGTTAGTATAATTTAAAAGAGGAGTTATGTAATTTATATGTGTGTGTGTGTGAGTGTGTATGTATGTGTGTGTATTGGAATAAATTTTCGTATCAAATATTTTTAGGTCAAAATTTTGAATCTTTATGTCAAAAAGACATACTGATAGACGAACTGAACAGATTTTACGACCGAAAAACGCAGTCTCACCAAAAAACGTAAAAATAATACAGTTTAAAGCGTGCATTCGTAGATTATCAAAATTCTATATTAACAAAATGAGTAACTAAATAATTTAAACTTTAATTTATTTTTAAATTGTGAATATGGTAAACATCTTGCCATCAACATGGACTCACCAGATATCATACGATAATCAACTTTCTATATGCCTTCTTTCGCCGTCAGTCAAAGTCAACCCGTCGTCAGACGATTCGTATTTTTAATTTTGTTGCCAGTAATAAACAAATAAACCAAACAGCTTAAGATCTTTTTTAATCACAAAATAACGTAAAACGAAAACTTCGTGACGAGGAATCGTAAAAACGCCAAACGAAAGTTCGTCACGATGCGCGCTCGAATGCAGTGACCTTGATCAATCAACTGTAACAAAAATAAATAAATAACATTTGAGCCACGGTACGCCACAGCTACTATAGTTATTTACATCTATTCCTTTTGATCCGGGGCTAAAACTTTCATAAACCATTTGTATATATTCGGCGAAGCTGCTTCGTCAATTACGGAGTTTGTTGTTATGCAGTTTTCGGTTGCTTGCATTCAAAGTGAAATATAGAACAACTATGAATTGAAAATTAAAGTGAGAATAAATTAAACGACAAAAAGAAATCGAATTAATTTAAGGATTGAAGAGAAAGCGCGAAATCTATAAAACACGCCCCACTTTACTGAATTATAACAAAAGATTATTTTATTCTCCATTCGAGCAATTGAATAATAATAAAATCAATCAACGAAATCGTTGTGTCTAATGTCAAACGTATTTTAATTAATCTCATAAAATGTCAGTGTCGGCGTTGCTTTGGATGTTAGCGAACGTGAATTATATATTAAAGTTTAGCTGTAATAATAATATTACAAATGGTACAATTTTGTTACCTTTAAAATGTTTTTAAAACAAGTTACAAATCCTTATACTAGCAACTCATGCAATAAGATAAAAACACATTTTATATAACATCTTGTATGCAAGTTGTATTTGATCTCAGCCTCTACAAAAAGTTGGCTGTCGTAGGTACCATGTATACAACAAAAAAACGGAACTGTAATAAAATGGCTGGCTATTGTATCGCGACACGTACGTAATTGTAATACGTGGTGGAGTGAAAGTGAAAACAAACGAAAAGCGATTTTCATGGTATGCAACGCAAATGAGACCTTTCACCACTTCTCTATATGATACAAAAATAATTCGAAAATCAAATAATTCTTGTGTCAGTTTTTCTCTTATTCACGCATGCAGAGCCAGAAAGATCGAGAGCGAAACAGACGATTATCTTTTCCACTCCCCGCTAATGTGCCTTTATGACTCTAATGTATTTATGTTAATATTGTTATCAAAATATCCATAGAATAAAAGATAAAGATTCTCTTTTAGAGTACATTATAAACGTATAATATTTTTTATCGAAAATATTTTTTCTTTTTCAATTTAAAATTGTATAATTTAATTAAATCTTGTTGACACTGCATTGATAAATTACATACAGTATATTAATTTATTTTTGTATCTCCTGCCAATAGTTTAGATCAAAAACATTGCCCAAGGTATAAGTATGCAAATATGGAATAATATGTTCGGATAAACAATTGCAAAATATCTATATCGCCTATCTATAATACAGATAAATACAATTTGAAGTGTCTGTCAGTGCTTTTGGAATTAATAGCTTTTAAATACTTTCCTCGTTTACTTACTGATTACTAAAACGAATCTAATGTTAAAATGTTTGTCTGTCTGTCGGTCTATCTGTATGAATGAATTTGACTCGAAAAATACTAAAGTTATTGAGATGAATTTTACACAGTTTATAGACAGTGACCCTGTGATCAAAGTTACTTTTATTGTCCTATCTCAATCTCTTTCGAACTTGTGCTCATGAAAACACGACGTAAACAATTAAACTCCACCACACGGGCAGCTGCAGGAACATGTAGGGGCAAGCAAGGGAAAAGCGCAGGGGATGTGGAAACACCCTACTGCGCGGGATTTGAACTATACTACTTAGAATGTCTCAGAGACTCTCTTTTTTAATCTGTATTAATTTGTTCTCCTGTTTGGTTCGATATCGTAATATAATTGATCGGTGATCAGATTTTGATGGAGAATGCATAGCTTGAAAGCTCAGAGTCTAACCTAAGAATTGACATAATATAATGTAATGGAATTGAACAGGAAATTGAATTAGAATAAAGTGATTTAGCTTAATCTATATAGAATGCGCAGATCGTAGTCAAAGCTAGTAATAATAAAAAAATGTCCACGGAAAAGATTAAAACATCCAGATATATAAATTGACATCAAATCGAATAACATAACATTTATTCATCATTAGTGGGCACATCATTTGATACAGTATATGGCCAAGAGTAACTATTAGACAATAAACAATAATAGTCTATAATACTACTGCGAAATAATTTATTAATCTACCAGGATAATAATAATAATCCGTAATATAACGTTAATAAATCATTAAAATTAATCCTTATTGATAATTTCCTGAGACTCAAAAGTTTAATTACTCAGATACTAAATTTTTACCACTAAGATTTTATTCAAATGTATCTGCAACACAATTTCTCTGCGTTGAATTAATGCTATTAACGATAAACGGACAATATCTCATACGTTAACGATAAACGAACAACATTTCATACGTCACTTGATATGTTGCACATCAGTTTTCACACAGCACTAGCGTATGCAACAATGTCGAACGCGGTGCTGTCGCGTCGAGACGAGAATCGTGTTGGCATTAAGCGTCGGGCGCTAGTCCGCCAAACCACTATCGTCGGCAGCGCTTTCTAGCCAACTCTATAATGAGAAACTTACATTTAGGTCGCACGGATTTGATCGAGATTTCACATGTTTTCGATTGATTCAAAACGCGCAGCGTGAATTTAAAATACAACTCGCTAACAGATACGGTAAGGCTGCCGAATTTCGATAAAAATAAAAGGAACGAAGTATGTAATAGCGAAAAATCGGTTAGGTTAAGAATTAATACGACTGATCCAATTAGAGTTTATACCGATTATTCACTAAATCAAATAGATGAATTACTGCAAAAAATTGATATTTTATCAAATAAATGACGAAAATACAATCCACATTAAAAAGTGACAAACAGTAAATTACGTATACAGAGTAAATTGTTCACAACAAAACTATCATCAGGTCTATATAACTAGTCATCAAGTCTATATCAGTTCACTGCTGGACAAAAGCCTAAAGCGCCTATCATTGGATATTATACCCATAATCGCCATGCTAGGCAGGCGGGTTGGGGATCGCAGAGCTTAGCTTCTCGTGTCAGTTCTGCTGCTGTCCGTCACTGGTATTTTAGTTAACGCGATTAGAAACATCACTTCAGTTCGACTCGACGAATGGCCGGGAATCGAACCCGGACTCCACGGTTCGCTTCGCCATTAAAGGCCGTAAGTCTTAATACCAACGCAACAAACACGGTGCCACTAGAAGTTAAATTTCAAAAATAGAAATTCACACAGTATTTTAATGTGGTTTCCCTATTCAAGTCCTGATCACGTTCGATATTACCTAACTTCGTCAGGCAAGAAACAATTGAGTAGATAACTTCACACGTAACAGCGTTACAGATTTCATTTTACGAAGTATCATTTAAAACAAGCGTGTATGAAATACTTCATAAAACATTACATATTGATCCTTATCATTCTGAATGATAGAGGGTGAATATGTCAAGCTTGTCAAACCTTAAATCACCCCTGATGCATCTGCGTCATTTTCTTCCAAGTATACGGATCATGCGGCCTTGGCAAAATAAATAAAAATTAACTTGAATGACAAAAATATTATTATGTCATTTCACAACTTAAGTCACACACTTAAAAACTTATAAATGGAAATGTGAGAAAGGTAAGTTGGAGTTGCCAGTCGATAGTTACATTAAAAAGTTAGAATGATAATAGTTAAAAGAGGGGCTATCGAATGATGTGACATGCCACTAACATTATATCTCCTGTTTGAGTCAGAGATGGCATGATGTCAAAACTCAGGGTTACTTGTTCAAAAAACTACATTATTTCGTAAAGAGTTGAGCAGAATTGTCGAGGTTAAACTTTCCAAATCATACGTTATCATAAAAAGATTTATGCAAGTCAGACTGAATAAAATTATAAACCGTAACAAGCTATACCATTCATAGTCAAACTACCATATGCACAGTATATCTCGTTCACCACAGCACAATAGAAGTAAACAGCGGAAAGAAATCTACTACGCGGATGACATACGACACCTATCAATGTGAAAAGGCCAGCTCGTATCATTCAATCACATTCATACATTTACCCAGCATCATACAAAGCACTTAGCATTCTCCATGCATTTCAGCCTCAGTAGATTGATAGCATTATATCCAAGAGCGCCAGCGTCGCTCGAAGTTTCACAACAATGGAGGCAGTGAGACGCGCGGGTGAAAGTGACTCGCGAGTCACGGAGGAACGGAGAGCACCTCCGGCACGGGACAGGTCCAGCCAGTAACCATCCCGGTACTGCTGTCTCGGCAATGCATTTTATGGCAATTGTTGAGTCCGCGAATGCGTATTTAATTCGCGGAGCACGTGGGCGTTAATGCCTTATTTCGCTTTGTTTGGATGTGTGTTAAGTGAAAGGAGAAATCTTAAATTACTTCCTCGTAAATAACAAAAGATATTTCGATTTGTAAGCTTGAGAAATAAACCATAATGGAGCGTAGAGCAGCTCTTTCTCGGATGCGTGTCTCGACTCTTTCTCGGGATGCGTTCATTCAAATGTTGGCAATAATCAAGGGTATTTTTACTTTGTCAACTGTTGCCCTACCATGGGATTTGGTGGCCATCTTGAATCACACTCTTAAGTTGATTAGCGAAGATATTCTGCACTAATCGTAATATCAGTGTCAGCTTCTACTCCCTAATAATGTGATTTATATGTATTATTTTCAGATTTTTCATTCATGTTGAAAAAAGCGTGGCTATGTATTAACAGCGATGTTTACTATTGTATATAAAAAAGACAGTCTGCATTTTGTGGACATTAAGTCGTGTCTTGTATAGATTTAATAACAAATCTTGGCGCTAATTTTCTAATGATATAAGTATTAGAGTCGTGGTTAAGAGATATTCGAAAGAACTTGGATCGAATTTCGCCTATACTGAAATAATATTTAATCTACTCATTGAATCACATTCCTATCATCATTTGCAGTTGGCACAAAAGTGTTTCTCAAATCGGCGTTTTCAGAGAGGTATGGTTCGTCAAAAGTTATTGTATATTTTTATTGCCGTTGTTAGGGTTGTCACTATCGATAAAATTCTAAAAAGCGTAAATGGTATGCGCAATCCGGCTTATTAGTATAGAATAAATGTGGGAGTTTGCGTTTCAGAGCAGTATTTTAATTAAGTATTATATATTATTTGAAATTAACTTTTATGTGACATTGTGGTATAAAAACTTCATAAAGCATTTGAACAAATTATTGCGTTTATAGGAAAAGTGATAAGCGGTAACTTATTATTTGTTTTAACATTTTTCCTGTTTTTAATGTAGATTAATAAGTATGAACATAGTGTATTAGAAATAGTTAAGACGACGACATTGATAACATTTTTAAAATTATAAATCTCTTCATAAACCTATATTGTTATATAGGCTTTTCGTATTGTATAGAATGCGAATCTTTATAATTTTTTTAAAAACGCGTCTTTAGTATTATATTAAAGACACATCTACTACAGTATATTAATAACCCCTCTTTTGTATTGTATTAAATACACATTATTTTTATTGTATATCATTCGAAGTTATTAACAATTCACAGTAATTTATCTGTAGCTAAAAAAATATTTAAATATCTTCTGTACGCAAAATCTGCACGCACTTAAACATATTTTTGAGTACTTTTAAAGAAACTCATGCAATTTTAAAGAAACTTTGAATGCAAATCGAATTAATTTTGGCAAACGCGTACCATCTGGGCGTAATCACGAAGATGATCGCTCATAATTGGCAGTGGGTCACCTCACTTTACTTTCACGCATTCATCGACGGGCATTTTGCGCGCGAGTTCGTCGGTCAGCAGACGTCTTGTCAAAACGGCGAACGATCTTCAAAAGATTTTGTTATAACTCATTTAAAATGCTCAGTTCCGAAAGCGAATTTGCTCACCTTCGTAAGTCTTGTTCTTATGCAAATTGTTTTAGTGAAATAAGGACGAGTTTCTTTTGTGGAGACGGATATGAAAATAGATTTAGTGGCTTACAGTTTGAGCTTTGGCGTTAGACAGAGAATCCATTAAGGAGAAAGTGAATAGCCGTACGAAGACGTGATGAAGAATAAATTAGTCTAACATTGTTCGTCTAGTGATTCCTGTGTTTTTTTTTTAATTTTTAGGGAAATTAACACAACTGTAACTTTAAACAAAAAACAATAAAATATTTTCATATAATAAAAAGCTGACCGCATTCCATGACGTAAACTTCTGAATTTTACGTAAAGAAAAAAAATTATGTAATTTCAATTCATTTAAAAAAATGTCCAGCCAGAAAAAATTTACCTCTTGAAATAAAATTACCATTGTAAGAATGATTTTCCTTTTTAGAGGAAAGAATAACGAAGCACTTAAAAAATTGAAGTTATAGACTTCGAGTTTATAAGCTTTGTAGGCTTTGTCCGTAGCTGACAAAGTCTCCGACAGATAGACGGACGGCAGAAAGTATCGTCTAAAAAAAATTTCCGTTCAGGCTATTTAGGTAAGGAATCTTAGAAACATTGGCTTTTAAGAAGAAATTTCTTTAAAGTAGGTAATATATTGAGAAATAAAATAAAACAATATTCACAGGCCATAAATATTTACAAGCTTTTGCCACAAAATGTGCAAATTCCATTTAAGCTTAATTTATACATTCCATGCGGATTATTGCTTGAAATAATTCATTGTCACCTCATCTTTATTACCGTAAAGCATCCACATCGCATTCAAACTGATTTATTACAATGAAGAAACGACAATATAAAGCGCTGAGCTTAAACAGCTTAACTTCAGACCATCGCTTTGTTCTCCGCCGTGCCAGAATCCTACGTATTCATGCCGGCTTCCTAAGAGATCGACAGCAGATCTTGGCTTCGGTACATGCAGTCTCCATTATTAGCGGAGACTATTCCAGTGATTCTCGCGGATCCATTCCCACGTCATCATGTTCTTCCATTGTCATCATTAAGCTTCATTGTAAACATAGAGATCCACGTTGCGGGTCATAGATTACATTAGTGCGTTTTACTTGTGCGAAACGAAGAGGTAATTTGTATTGTTGCCCACTCTTTTAAGTCAGTTTATGTGGTAAATTATATTCTTAATTGCTTCATTTATTCTCTTGGTCTTTATAAAGTCTTCGGTGTACTTTAAATGAGTAGGTCAAAATGATAAACGGATAAGTTTTCAAATTGCAAAGGGCAATACGTAAGATAATTTTAATTGAACTACGGTAAAATTAGTAAAAGAATGAGTCCTTGGTCTTTACGAAATCACTAGAATTTTACGTCATATAAAATCCTGCTAAACGTGAGATAAACTTGCAATATACCCTTATATTCCATATAAATTCAGGTAAGAATAAACGTTTCAATATTTAATACGTAATATTTACAAATATTAATATTATTTTGTATCCTGCAGTAGTTAAAACATTTTTTACCTATGTAAAAAATGTGATTTTCTGGAAAAAATATGAAATCCCTGTAATGTTACGATAAACATTAGGTAAATTTTAATATTCAAACGTATTATTTATATGAAATGATTTACAAATAATAATATTATCTTTTATGTGAATATATTGTTTAATATATCTTTTACAGACATAAAAATATTATGATTTGCCTGGAAAAATTTGATATCCATGTAATTTTCCGGTAAACGTTAGGTAAAATATAAACTCAGGTAAAAATAAAACTTTCAATACTTAATACGTAATATTCCTATGAAACGATTTATAAATATTAATATTATTTTTCATCATGTAAATATATATAAATCTTTTACAGTTCTAAAACATGATGCTGGGAAAAATATGAAATTCTTGCAGTTTTCCGGTAAACATTAAGTAAAATTCTAAGAATTTTCATAATTTATTAACATCAACTTTTTTAAAATTTGACTTTCGATTTTTTTAGAAATGAAAGGCTATGTTTTACTTATATTTTCAGCAACATCTATAGAACGTCTTTACATGAAATACTAAAAAAACATTTTCGAATACTTGTAACTCGCCCTTTCGATTGATACCCTGAATTTACTGAAAAGTAAAATGTCTTTTCCCGAAGTTGCACCTTCACGATTGTCAAATATTTTTTTGATTTTCACTATTGCGAAATATGCGTGTCAATAAATTCACTATCAACGTCAAATTATTTCTAAGAAAAACGGCCATGGCATACAGAAATACAAAGTTACAGAAACCCTCATCATATGCAGACCATGATTTTTTTGAGAGGCAGAACCTTAAAAAGAGAAACAAATAAAAATAATTGACTTTTTTTTATTTTTCACTTAGTTTATTGAAAAAAAAATTAGATCAAAAAACTAATTTTAATAAAACATTTCAAAAAATAGGGTAAAATATAAACTTAGGTAAAAATAAAAGTTTCAATATTTAATATGTAATATTTCTTTGAAACTATTTACAAATATTAATATCACCAAAATGTGTCACGGTAGTAAATCGACGGCAATGGGGATAACGCGCCACGCTATAATAAATGGCGCGTTAATTTGTCAAATTGCGTGTTCAATGACGTACAAATATTCATAAAACACTGGTATTACAATACAATCGTTCATTTTTATTCTTTACATACATAGATGAACTGTCAAATTCATACTGACACATTTTATGCACACAATTTTTTTAGTACCAGGTGTATATTAAAGCGGAAAACACATACCACTAATAAAAGCACAACGAATGAGAAAATGTTGCTAGATATGAAAAAGTGTTACTAGTTACAATATTTACTTTATAGCGTAGTCATAAATTAATTATGTACCAGTAATATAAAAAGTAAATTAGTATTATTATATTTATTTATATGTATCATTTGATACTTAGTTAACAACTATTTTTCTTAAATAATGTAGTTAAAATATTATATATAAACTTATAAAAATAAACAATCTAGAAGCGACGCATCACTATTTTGTAGGAACCAGCTGCAATGTCGAAAATTCGCCTGCCTTCACGATAAATCTTAACATTTACAGCTTACCACTCAAAACATTTTGAATACTACTTCGGTTGAATACCGGATATCCTGTGGATATTTATCTCTCTAATTGTTAGAAAACTTTAGTATCTTTACAAAAACACACCGCCACATTTCAACCCTAAAAAATGATAATCATAGAAATTCGGAAATTACATGTTACAAACTTAATTCAAAACTCATGGGACAATTTATCGATATTAACACATTTGCAACATCAATTGTAATGAAGGTAAAAAATACTTTTTAGTAGAAAAGACTAATTTAGACAGCTCTTCAAAAAATGTATTAAAAAATAAATAGAATGTTACTTTTCTGTAAACCCATATAAGAAATAAAAGGTTGAAGTAAACGGATTCATACGTATTCAAAGAGCTAATTAATATATATATATATATATATATATATATATATATATATATATATATATATATAACGTTTAATGAATTCGTGACATGAGTCTCGGAATTATATTACTCCTTGTTGTTGTCTGAAGATATTATCCAAAATTAAAAATATGCGACTAACAAAATCCTTTGCATAAGAAATATAGCATTTTATCTTTTTTATCATAAATAATAAGAATGAACACTGGTATCACAATACAAGGGTTTATTTTTATTCTTATAAAAAATATAAATGCAGGAAAAATAAATACAAACGTACGATATAAATAAATAATTTTTTGCCCGTATGTAATGTAACATTCATAGAAATTTTCCTACTTTTACATCGAGTCTCAATACTTTTGATTTTACGGCAAGCTGGGATAAACGTGCATACCGGTAACACAGCTTAAAGGGCTAAGTACGGGTCTTACCTACACGCCAAGTGCGAGTCGCCCACGTACACATAAACAATATTAAACCTACGACAAACTCATTTCTCAGACACAAAGTTATTGCTGCGGTCGGTATTGAAAATATCCCATATCTCAAAAACTACATAAAAGATGTGTAATAAACTTTCAAGGAAAATTCAAACCAATTTTCATTGAAAGTATTCTAAATTCTACTATCTTAATTGTTTTCAGAATTTTACACACGTTAGTTGAAAAGTTAGAGGGTGACATACTTTTTAAGACTTTAGAAACGCATGTCTCACCAACTATTGGCTTAAATAAAAAAGTTGTTTTGGAATCTCTATACCATATTTAAGACCTATCTAACGATATCCCATACGGTTATGTGCACTGGATTTTTTTTTCGTCCCTCAGTTACATGTATGGAGTGCTACCCCTAACATTGTTTTTTTTATAATTTCACTATGTCATTGTATAGCGATTCTTAAAAGACACTTGCCATTCAAATTTCATTTATATAGTGCAAATAGTATCCGACTAAAATGGCTGTGACATACGGACAAAGAGGCGGAAAAAGTTAAACAGACGGATAAATGGACAGGATGAAATTATAAAGATTTCGTTTTTTCCATTTGGCTACAAAATCCTAAAAAGGCTTCTTATTAACCATTTGAAATACGGAATCATAACACATTTTTTTCATAGAGTTTATAGTACAATACTCACTAAATAAAGACAAACAAATTATCCATTGCGTATATTGTTTGTATGTATATACATACACATATCGAAAAAACGAAATCTCTATAATTTATTGTATCCGTTTATCCGTCAACAAAACCTTAAAAAGGTTTCTTATTAACCATTTGAGATACAGAATCATAACACATTTTTTTCACAGAGTTTATAGTACAATGCTCAATAAATAAAAACTAACAAATTATCTATTGTGTATATTGTGTGTACATACACGCACATGTATAGAGGTGTAATTTTACGACATATAAGTGGTAATTAAAGTAATAATCTATAGAGAGGACATCAAACACATTTTAGATGGACACCTGATTCGCCGCTAAAACATATGAAGGGGAAAGAAGAAATACAGTCATATTAATAAATTCATAATATCAGCATTTAAACAAAAGAGTTGAGAGAGTACTTGCACTATTGTCTGTTCTTTTATTTTAATTCCATGTTTCTTTAATACATTATCAAAACAAATTGTGTAAATAAATCGAAAACCTACTTAATATAAATATTTTTTATCTACAGGTTCTCATGAACAAAAGTGGTTGCGCTCTTACGGTTACGTACGAGTGGGATGAGAAATTTGATTTGATTATCATGATTTTTTATAAATAATAACATTTTGTTTTGTGAAAAACTTGTCTAAAACCGTACATAATATTTAATTCTTTATGACACTTTATTTAGTGATGTAACTTGCTCGCGAAATATTTTTATCGACTTTCTTTAATAAATAACTTACTCGTATATTCCTAGTAATGCAAAAATATGAGAAGTAGGCATGTAAGCATACAATTTCATCAGAAAAATATCCATTTACCCATCCTAACTGTTGAAATGATTAACAGATTTAAATATTATAATAAAGGAGTTCAAATATTTTAGAAGACGAACAGTATTTTGTGCAATTTTCAAGATTTTAAGTGTCTTAAAAAGAGATCGAGGCTAATGTGAATATTTTTTTAAAAGCGAGCATTTTAAAACTGTTTTATTCAATAAATTCACAAGATATCTCAATGAGTGTGTGATGAAGCGAGTTAATTTAAATTTCGCTGGGGTAAAAAAAACTAAATGTTTGTAGCCGACGTTGATATGACGTGAATATCTCTACCATCCGCCTATTCGTCTGTTAAAATTCGCCATCTGTTGTTAATAGCACCATTCATCTCCAGATCCTTCGCAGCTACTTACTTATAGTTTAGTTGTGAAACGTTACGATCAAAAGTACTGTTTGCTTGTTGGTAACTAGCAAATTAATATTACGTCTCAAAATATTTATAAACTTTTCTTTAAATCCCTTGTTTGTCTTTTGGGACTCTTTAAATAAAATCTAATAAGTCATACAAATCCTATGAAGTATGATGATTATAACAATGATACAAATAAATAAATGGGCTAAGAAAATGTAATGCTATAAATAATAGGGAAAATGTGGAATAATCAATAGATTATAAGAAAAACTATTTAATATCACTGCACTGAAAAAAGAAATTTTTAATTTCGAAATTACATAAAAATAAAAGCTTTCATAGCATGGTATAATTTGGAGGTATTTTATATATTTTCAATTAATTTCTTTTTATAATAAGTTAATCCATTAAATACTAAAATACTGTCCTTGAGAGATATCTCCATTGAAAATTTAATTCCCTGGTATATAATGGAATGGTTTTCAGGAACCTAATTAACATGATTAAAAAATATTCAGCGTATTGAATAACCTACAACATTAAAAGTTGCAATCGCTATATATAAATAAAATTATTATACGATAAAATCATTATGTGGTAATTATTATAATAAACAATTTATGGTATTAAAATACTCAATGCAGAATTTTTAAGTATATTTAATTTAAAGTTATAGATGTGGGGTACGTCACTCACGCATTAATTTCAAATGGCGGTGAATTATTTACGAATAATATATATTATAAAAATTAAATAAAAGTGGACTTACTTATGACAAGGGATATTGTTTTTAACTTCACATATATTTTCGTTATAGTTTTTACACTCTTTTACGGAACACGTAACCATTCTTCAATAAAAATAACCATATATCACTGAGGAGAAACGTTTTGACTCAGATCGATGAGCATTCGCTTAGAAAAATTAAGTCAAAAATTGACAAACTCTCTACACGCGAAGTTTGGGCGTATGCGCACTCCTTGGATTTCTTCGGAACACGTTTCCGAAACAATAGCTCTCAAAGTTCAAAATTATCTCAAACCCACTACCTCCAGAAAAAATAAAACTTTAAAAACTATGAAAAACCCTTTTTCAAAGTTAAATATCAATAATAAAATCTAAACTAACGATTCCCAGCGTTGATGAGTTTCACCTTAAATTTAAGTGGAAACACCATTATAAGTTGGTTTCCTTAAGTATCCTATTATTCTGTATAGGAAAAGTGTGACATTCTGCGCAGAAAAAAAGTAAAAAAAATTATTATTGAAAAACAGTTTTTGAATATTTATTTTTCTCTTTTTTATTTTTCATAACTATGAGATGAAACAACCCAGGAAAATATGTCATAAAGAATAATACATTTGCATATATCGAAACTAGTGAATTCCATTTATAACAGAATAAACAAGAAGGGAACTCAAATCTTTTGCTAGTCTTTTCCAAGCGATCGTTTACGCTTGTAATAACACTAAATAATGTGGCGACATGCGTGCACCGTCGCCAATAAAGACAATGGGATGTACTTTGGCCGGCTTCCCACGAGACCGTCAGACCGCAACTGTGTCGCGAAATGCACCCGTTCAAAAGCACCCGATGCAGCGACATGCACCGCCGTTTATGGATCGTATCCTAGATCGAGCTTACAATGTATGCAATTTTTTTGCGTAGAATATTTAATTTAAAAACATTTTAAATATCATACTTAGACGAATATAACAAAAATAACCTTCCCTTTACTGTAATCCAAATACTCCTACCACTAATGCTTATTACTTACGAGAAATTAAAGGAAGAAACAGCGCACTCGAATGACGTCCGATTTTAACCATATTTCAATTTGTCTTTAGATTCAACCAGCCTTGACAAATGTTTAACCCACAGCGAAGAGGAACTTATCAACTTAATAATAAAATTGTGGCTCCAAAGTTGAACGAAGTTTAACAAATCAGTAGGTACTCCTCATTAAAGTTAGTTATATGGTCAAGAACCTTAACGGACCTTATGATTTATAATTTATTATTATATATTTAATATATATCCAAAGAAATGTGTTATTAATAGATAACAATCTCTAGAAGAGTATCAAGTGACGAACAAACAGATATTGATTGCTAAATTGGTCGATGCGAACATCTATACGATTCTTAGTAAAGCTCATTTGTATTCTAAACTTATCGATATAATAATATCAGTTACACAATCTTATAACATATAAATTTTATTTAACTATCACGACATCATATTACCGTCAACACGTCGCGACATTAACGTAACAAAGTAACCAAAATGGATCGCCACTACGTGAATGAATGCGCCGCGAGTTACCTAACGCTGCCCGTTCGTATACGTAAATTATGTTAATAGGACCCGGAGCGCCGGCGCGTGACGTAACAGCCGAACTACGTGGACCTTTACGGACTCCTGCAGCCGGATGTAGGGGCGGGCGCACTTTCTCTCGGTGAAACCTCACGGGACGCCGCGACGTAACCGGAGACGCGTTTCGTCTTTATCATGTTCTATAGTTACGATCGATGGTGGCTTGTTTATATTATATGGTTACTGTTACGTGTTGTCGAGTATTTTATGAATATTTTAACCGTTTAGTTGTAAAAGGGTTATGACCGTGTTACAATGGTGTCAACATGGTATGAATGAAGTGTGAATGTTACCTAATACAGGTAACGACATAACGCTGTCTTTTTTTAAGTTATAGAGTTGAAAGCTGTAAAATGTTTATTTATAGTAATTTCGTGTATAGTTTCCAGATTTGTAATTTAGAGAAAGATTAGAAGAACAAGTTTTTCTTGTTCTAGATAAAGTTCTTTTACATTTTGTACAAAGTTTCGAAAATTGAAAATAATATTATTACATTGCGACTTTTTATAACTTTGTAGGTCTGAGCAGACAAACGTATCTAACTTCTGAGATTAATGAGAAAATTGTATGTAAATTTTGTGGAAACTGAAAACCTCAAAGCGCATACATCCCTTTTGATAAACCGTGATTAAAAAAGAGGACGAAGCATTTTTTGTGATTTTAATTTTTTTTTCATTTTCAAGCCAACCTTAAGCCGTAGAAGGATTGGAGACATTTTTAGGATTTTTTTTAAGAAAATGGAATTTAATATTTTCTCTGAAATTGTAAGTATTACATTACTATTCCATTTTATGAACACGATGTTCCTAGATTTAAAGGCTAGACTTCCAATGACTACAACAATAACAGAAATATCGGGATGTTCCAGTATGGTAGTCATTTTAACGATAAAGTAATTAAGAATAATAATAATTCACAAAAGAAGGTATAGACACAAATACTAAATGAGTTAATATCGTACGTAGCGTTACGTAACTATAGTCCAAATAACATTAGTATACTGTTAGAAATGTGACTTGTATAATCATAAGGTTATGATACACACAATGTATCAAGACATCTTCTTCCTATTAAACAACTCTATATCGATGTAAACTAGTAGTAATGTCCATAAAACTGTTTAAAGTATTCATTATATACTTAACCAGCAAGCACGAAGTAAACTGAGACTAAAAGGCCCTACTGACCTCAAAAAAGTACGGATCACGTGCCTTTGTTACTATTAAAAATATATCACGTTTGATAGTGATTCAGGAAACTTGATTGCTCGAGTTACAAGTTAATTACATAATAAGATAATTAAAATTCCAGTATAATAATACAATTTTAATATTGTATTCCTTTGAGAAAATAGAAAATTCGAAATTATAAATTTTATACAAACTTTTATTATATATATTATTTATACAAACAAAATTTTATTCAAAAATAGAGGGTACAAAACCTCATTCAGTGTAGTACTCATAAAAAAAGAGATAGCGCAGCTGCTTTTACGTAAACAGTCTATAATTCAAATTCTCAATCGTCTACTTTCATTTCAATTAGACATTTGATACCGCCACGCGAGTACTTCCGATCGTTCATTATACTGCGTCTATTAAAAAGTAATGACTATTTTAAGGTGTAGTCGAGACTGCCAGTTTTTTACGACTCGAACGTCAACCGTCTAGTCAAGTGATTGTTAATACAGCATTTATCATCGCAAACAGAAAAGATTGAATGGCGATTTGTCGAGTTTTATTGGTTGTACCCGATGATTGCCAAAACAGTAACTCGTACCCGCCTTTAATGTTTTGAAAGTGTGATTTGTGTGTGTTTATACCTGTTATTAATCATCGGCAGTGCGCTCAAATGATTTCGAATGAGAAAGTTACGGTGGCATGATGTGTCCATTTTAAATTCAATTTTTTTGGCATCAGTTTTGAAGCAATAAAGAATCGATTAAGAAGTATCATGAAAAGTGAAACGTTCGCATCATTTCGGTCGTATTTTCTAAACAAATTAAATTTAAAATGGACACATGGCGCTACCATAAATTTACTATTCGAAATCATTTAAGCGCACGACAGATGATGAATGCCAAGTATAAACACACACCAAACACGATTTTTGAAAGCGATTTCTTCATTGCCAACTTTCTGTGGGCAACATAAAATATTGATGAAGTGTTAATTTTATTAACAGTTTAACTTAGTAACATTCATACTTTTCGTGAAATTTAAATTCTTTACTAAATTTCTTATACTCTCTTATTCTTTGGGCTGATTTCTATAGGTCATCTAAAATACCCGTTTTCAGCTTCTCCGAACTCAAATTGAAAAAGTTCCTTCCAATATACTTAGAACATACCCCATCTTAATTGCAAGCGTTGACAAAATGCTTAATTAATAATTGATATGGACTGGTAACAATATTATGAAATGTGAGTCACTCATTAGGAAATTTTCTTCTTTTAATAGAGACGTTAGCAATCAAGAAGCCGTTTTAGACAAATTAAGATCCTTGACTAAGTCATTTTTGTTCTACTCATTAGCAAGTTTATTTCTTTTAATAGAGAAATTAGCAATCAAGAAGCCATTTCAGTCAGATTAAGATCCATGACTAAGTAATTTAGTTCATTTTTTTATGAATGGTTCAAGAATTTTCCAAACCGTAGTCGTTATGTGTAGGGTCAGATTGTTTTATGTCTTGGCTGTTATATTGGTTGAATGTTTATTGGAAGTTTTTGACAGTATTATTTTATTAACAACATTACTTAAAAATATACGTGACCGTTTCTATCTGGTCTTTTCTGCCGCCGAAATTTATCAGATATTTTTTAAGACATTTTTTACCTTTAGTGACATTTCGATACAACGTGCGGGTACCCAGTACTACACACACCGTTTTATAATTGTACTACCATACACTCCCATACTACCATATACTCCCTAAATCTACCCTTTATTAATAAACTAAAGAAAATAGACATTGATCGTGTCTTGGGAATTAAACATGTACAAATACGACAAATTATATTTCAATATCCACTCCAAAACCATTAAATTTAAGAAAATATTTTTAATTAAATCAATATTATCCTCACTAATATTATAAATGCGAAAGTCACTTTGTTTATTTAATCTGCTGCCCCAGCAAGTACACAACGAATCTTCATCATTTTTTTTGTATATATAGTATATGTCATAGAAATGGACATAAGATAACACATTTATCGTAGAATAAAATTGACTTCTTTTTAAGGATAAAAAATTCATCCAGTTAGGGATAAAAACATTAACATAAATATGTAGTAATACATTAGGGTAACATGTTGCTCTATGATTGATCTGCAACATGTTGTGTGATCTGCAACGTGTTGTAGGGCAACATGTTGTGTGATCTGCGACATATTGTAGGGCAACATGTTGATATACTGCATAGTACGGCTTTTCACTTTTTCCATTCCGTCGATTCTATACATCTCACACTACTTAACAATATTAAATTCTATGATAAAAATTCCAAAAAGTTAATTCAGTATAAAGTATAACCATGTACGCATTATTACCACTAATTTTGTACACCCATTTATATTATAGAAGCAGGCCTATCACTGCTTGAACTATTTTTTAACAACCAAATGACCAATGTAATGAAGTTATATTTATAGTTATACCATTTGCCCATTAAAGATATTCCTACAACAGAAATCGCGCAAGAGTAATATCCTATATGGATTACTTATACACATATATGTCTATAAGAATATATATGAACGTAATATACGTGTACGTTGTACAAGCGGAAGCTCGGTCGAGACGCCACTGACCTACTGCGCGCAGTCAAGGTGACGCGCGGCCGACGACCGCCTGCGTTCGATACACCTGACTGGCCGCTCCCCGTTGTCGTAGTGCGGTGCTGGCGTTCGCGTTACCTGCACTGCGATAGTTTCCTATGGCACTTTTGGAAGTTCCAGATATTTAATACTTTACCCGTATCTCAAGTAATGAATTTAAGTAAGACATTGTATGTATTTCTATATATTGATGAAAGCTATATTGATTGAAGCTTGTTCTTGAAGGTAAGATTGTTCCTGATAGCGTTTGGTTTAATACTTTGACCTGTCGTCGCCGTGGTGTGTTGGATTGATCACAAGGCATACGGCCTTCGACGATGCGACGCACCTCGGCGACCCGGGTTCGATTCCCGACCGTTCGTCGAACGGGGCTGGACTGGTGTTGTGGTTGGCTGTAAGAGATTGCTCTTGTAGCAATAAGTCCGCCATATGTATCAATTAGATACATTAAAGTAGATAAATAAATAAATAAATAAACGAAGTTTTCTGTACAAAAGCACATAATTGACTTGACGTATGTGTGGACGAAAATTCCGCAGAAATAACAATCTTCTGCGGGATGTGGTCTTTTAGTCCATTAAGAAGCATTAATTGTTCGACATAAATCAAGTCTTCGCCAAGTACAAGTAAAATTGTCAGTATTGATAGGAAGAAAATTAATAAAGGAAATATTAATAACATAAGATGGGATTGATAACACAAGTCAGATAAATCGTTATATACACGTATCATGTTCATATAAGAGTATATACTGATATTTGCATATACTTATTCACATTGTTTGTCATATAACGATCACTAAAATGGGCAAATAAATCGATTCTATACGTCGTAAACGTAGATTTAAATAAAATAATATTTAAATTATCCATAATAAAAAGTCTTTTATGATAAATATGCTGTAAAGTTGACGTACATTGACATTTATGATAAATCCATTATGATAGCAATATATGGAAAGTCCGACTTCGCCAATTTACTACAATAGGACTTGCCAATTTACTACAATAGTCTGGTATAAGACCTAACAATATGTAAAGGCGATTGCCAGTTAATAAATGGGTATACCTATAATTTTGCCTCACTTACGAACAGCATTAGTATATGATAATTTTTTTTCGATTTTCGTTATGAAATTTTAAAAAAAATATTATCTATGTAAGTGTTCGATACCCTAAAGTTCTAACTTAATTAAATCATTTTGGAATATATAGTGGCATTGTAGTAATAAATTAATTAATAAAGCAAAACATAAAATTAGAAGTGCTCAACTTACAAGATGATAATTTGTTTAAATGATCACATGTATATGAACAAATACGAAAAATTTCAAATAAGAGATGTTGTTTCTAACTTAATCCAACCTTACCATTTTGGAATATTTAGGAGCATTACAGTAATAAATTAATTAGTAAAGCAAAACATAAAATTAGAAGTGCTCAACTTACAAGATGATAATTTGTTTAAATGATCACATGTATATGAACAAATACGAAAAATTTCAAATAAGAGATGTTGTTTCTAACTTAATCCAACCTTACCATTTTGGAATATTTAGGAGCATTACAGTAATAAATTAATTAGTAAAGCAAAACATAAAATTAGAAGTGCTCAACTTACAAGATGATAATTTGTTTAAATGATCACATGTATATGAACAAATACGAAAAATTTCAAATAAGAGATGTTGTTTCTAACTTAATCCAACCTTACCATTTTGGAATATTTAGGACCATTACAGTAATAAATTAATTAGTAAAGCAAAACATAAAATTAGAAGTGCTCAACTTACAAGATGATAATTTGTTTAAATGATGAAATGCGTATATATAAACAAATACGAACAATTTCAAATAAGAGATGTTGTTTATAAAATTTTAAATGTTTTAAATATCTTAATGGAAAATTTCGCTTAATAATTGTATATAAAATGTTATTAACAAAACATTAAAAAGTAATCATGCCTTAAACGCAGAGGAAAACATGGTTTTGAAAAAATAAACTCAAATTAAAATTAAAAACAAGCGTATTCTGAAATTTTGACCTGTATTGTGAACTTCCATTTTTGCAATCTATGTTTTTTCGGACATATCTATTATCATTATGATTTTTATTTTTATAATTTATTGAAATTATCTGCAAAATATAGGAAATGATTTGTAATATTAAAAGAATGTTTTCCTTTTCAGTTTTGAATTTACATCTTTCCTGGTACAATCAAACATATAATATTAATAACCACAGTTTCAGACTACGTTATCTGTTCTACCTTCTACGTTGTTCTACGTTATCTTAATTTGATGAATTAAATATAAAAATAATTATATATTACGAATACATTCGCAATCTCCATACTTCACGTGAACATTATGAATTTAACATTAATTTGCTTCAGTTAACACTTGAACATTACATATTGCTTAAAAATCTAATAAATTTTTCAAATTAAGCTTTTTATAAGCTGCCAATAAATTATGAAAATACTATTATATAATATACGATTCTAGATATTATACAATGTTTTAAAAAGGGTTGTCACATTAATCTAATAAATTTATTTGTTTAAACCAAAACTAAAGTCCACGATTGAAAATCTTTGAAATCTCATATGCCCTGGTTAAAGGTGAACAACATTTTCCGTTACATATGTATGTCAGTTTGACATCTAAACTAATTAAGTTTCTACTAATTCACTAAACGACAGTCTTTTATGACTAACTAGAGGGAAATATTTGGTACAAAGAAATTTAGGTACACAAATATTTGTTATGCAAACACTATTCTAGAAAGAGTTAAGGGAACTTTTCTGCATAGATTATGATCATTGATTCCCTTGTTGTTCTTTAACATTTCATACTACCAAATGAATCAAGTTTGTCATTTAAATTTTCATCATTTCATAAACTACATTATTTTATTGGATTCACAATGGACTAATGAAACGTTTTCTGGTTTATGAAAGAAAAACATATTCCAAACATATACATCGAAGATTTGTTGTTTGCTTACAAATTCACTACCACAGTCATTAATGACTAATTAGAGGGAAACATTAGGTACAAAGAAATTTAGGTACACAAATATTTCTTATGCAAAAACTATTCTAGAAAGAGTTAAGGGAACTTTTCTTCATAGATTATGTTCATTCATGGTTTCCTTGCTATTCTTTAACAATATATAATTTATTTGTATTTGAAATATATTGAAATATATCATTTTATTGGATTCACAATGGACTAATGAAACGTTCTCTAGTTTATGAATAAAGAAACATATTCCAAACATACATCGAAGATTTGTTTTTTGTTTTAGAAATTATTAAAATATTACGGAGTTTTTTTTTGCTAAAAACAAGTACCTCTTATTCTTTTGCTATGGCACTACAGCTTAGTATAAGCGAAGGCTTTCTGATGCAGTTTCCACCATTGGGCATTCTAGGAAATCAGATTTCTCCAACTGTTAATTCCTGCAGCCCTTTTCGTGGAGCGGGGTCTTTCTCTTTTCTGATTCTCTCTGTTATGGAGAAAGTAACTTTTTTGACAGAATTATTGCACTTAAAGACATACTCCAGTTATCTGATGCGGCAGAATTTTATAACATTTATTGTATATAATTGTCTGTTTTGGTTATATAATTCACTTTATACAATAATTTCTTCAGATATAATTTCTCTCATTTGCTCCAAACCAAAAACTTAGATTCCGTTAAGTAAACAAAAATAGCTCATATATTTAATCCTTTTTAATATCATGACGTACTTGCCGTTAATAAGGTTAAGTTTACTCCATAGTTAAACTTTATATTTTGTCATACAAATAACAGATTTGTTACTTTGTTACAAAAAATATGATACAGTAAAAAGTTTCCATAAATTATTGAAATTATTAACATTTTCTAAAATGATTAATATCCTTTATGTAAATGGCATAAAATGGTAAAAGTTCTTGCAACAAAACGCGAAAATAGTTAATATTTTATAGATGAATGACATAAAATGATAAATATTGTTGCAGCAACACGCGAAAATGACTGCACTCTCCTCTCCACGTTACATATTCATGACAAATCTTAACACGCACGTCCACTTAGAAATCGCCACCGTCACCGTCTGCATTCCGCCTCAATTATAAATAATTCATCGACATTTTTAAAACGAAATCGAATAATACGCACAATAATTGCACCGATCGATATCGACGCCGGCGACATCGCACCCGACGTCGCTAATTACAACCGCGCGCCTCTCTCGCCGTAGAAAGTTCGATAAAAACTGTATCGAGCGAGATTTGTTGTGAATGTGTATGTGGGTATGTATGTGTTTGGATAGCGAGAAACGAGATTATCGGCGAGTTTCATTATAACTGGTTGCTAGAGCTCGCCGCGAGGTGCGTCCATAGATATTTAAGTTGTTTAGTTTTCGAATAGAAATCCGTCTCGATCTTCTTTTATGTGCCAGTGTCACGTAAGACATAAATAGTTTAGTAGTTTTTTGCAGCTAGGGGTATATATACTGAAAACGCTAAAAAAACTGAATTCAAATTTTGCTCATATGACAAAAATGTTTTTTTTTGTGTTATAATCGTTATTATTAGGCTTTTGTAATCAAATAGCAAATTAGAAACGTTTACAATTTCGTTACGGTAAATGCTTTTTCAGATTAAAACTGATTAGGATTATCATTTAATCTTTATTCACAACTAAATTAAACTAATATTATTAACTTAAATTATTAACCACGACGTAGCTTTCGTTGTATTACAACATCTTCAGGTAGGAAAATTGGAGAGAAATTCTCTTCAATTGTGTCTTCAAAATGTCATACAACGAAACCTAGGTCGTGGTTAATAATTTAAATAAAGTAGATATAATTCTATATAACGTAGTTTCATTTAATTGTGGATAAAATTAAGTGAAAATGAATTTCTACAAAATTAACCCCAAATATATTCAATGACTGGGATCACATTTTGCGAAAAATGCAATTGAATTACCTGAACATTTAACAAGAAATAATGAAAATAATTTGTTTTGAAGGGATCTTTAAGATGTTTAGTAACATTTTCTGATACTGCGAGGCGGCGTCTCCTTCGCGGGATTCCATATCTCGTTTAAAGGCAAATTAGTTGATTTATCATAAGTTGTCACTAATAAATAACCTCACAAAATAAATATTTAATAATACTTAACATAATTAATGTACATTATCATGACATATAGAGTTGTAGTTGTACAACAACTTCGCGCAGAAATAATAGGAAAATACGCATAATGAACACTTAAGTAAATTATAACACTTAAGTATTAAACACTAAGTATTCATTTTTATCAGGTTTAGAACAGGTCATTTTGGACTAATAATTCTTAAAATATTGGAAAGTGGTTTATCCATCTCCAAACATTTGCAATTATTTCTTTATAACCGATGTATTGATGCTTATTATATTTCTTCAAAACTTTTATGAAACTGTTCTGGAGATCTGCAACTACGTCGTCAGTAGCAGGCTTCGTGTACCACAATCTAATTTTTTTCTGTCAAAATTACTTTCAAAAGCTAAATTGTTGAATTAAATTAAAAAAATTGTGATCATTAATTTTAATTTAATGCTAAAATTTAGTAAATCAAATTGTAACAATTATTTAATTTCTCTATACATTATGATCATGTTATGTTATTGCTTTTTTTTGTTTTTGGGATAATTGACATAGCAAGATTCCTCTCGTAAGTATAAGACCATATAAGCGATTTTTCTTTTTACGAAATAATCTCGTCTAGCTCACTATTTAAGGCCAAATAAGTTGTTCGTTGCGCCGCATTGTGCCTCACTCACACAGTGCCCGGTGTGCGTCCATTGCAGAACGCTTAACCCCTTGCATTGATATTGAAATAATATATTTCGAGAACGGGACAATTGTCATATTTTGTTATCAAGAGTCCATAGAAACCGGTTTTCTCTATACCAATCTAGCATCAGTCTTTATTTATATTACTATATCTAAAGAGTATAGTGTGCGTACTTACAGTTTGAAAAAAATCATAATATCCCTATGGATACGCTGAATAATGTATTGAAATGAATAGACAATGAATAAGAATTGGAAAACAATGCGCGCATTTGTGTATTTACGAAGATTTCAATGAACATTAACAGTTGTTCTTAAAATTAACAGTGTGGTTGCTGTGATTACAAGGAAGGAAAATGCACTAAAATTGCTCATATTTCTCATCAACATTCCTCCTTTAGTGGTTGTTGTTGTAATTCTCATGTAATAAAAATCCTTTCGAAGTCGTAATGTTTTACGTAACTGTTACATATACATTACATAACTGTTACAGTTTTACGTAACTGTTACATATTACATATATTTATCTCTTTTTGTCTCCGTCCTTAAGATAACAATGGATAAAAAGTACTATATCAAAAATAAGCCGACGTCAGGATACGCCTTAAAGTTAATTGATTGGCAATATTTAAACAAATCAGCCATTCAGTTGCTAAAACGATTTAAATATAGTGATGTACTTATTATTTATATTTCGTTTAAAAAAATATAATTTTTGAATCTCTGAACACATTTTGTCTATATTTACATAAATCTCTAGAAAACATTCACGTTAATACATTGTCCAACCATACTTCGCTATAAAAATTTCGGAAAAAAATATTTAGAAATGTTTTCAGTAATTTTTTATGTTTTAAATATTAATATATTAGTATAGTTGTGGTAGTCTGCATAACTTCAATTAAATCTGTTTTAAATTACGTTATCTTTTCAAGATATTTAATAAAGTGACTACATCACATAATGTCATAAAATTGGGCTCCCGGGAAAATCACTTCTCGAGGTTAGGAATATATCAAAGAGTACAATTAATAAACGTCATTATAAATAAAAAAGTGAAAGATGCTTTAAAAACATATAATGTGAATGGGAAAAATATTGAAATTAAAACTGTCCTTATCTCTCAAATAAATATTTTCGTTAATGTATGTATGTGACTCTAAAATAAAGATTTTCAAATTCTTCTGACACAATTTCTGCGTAAATACATCTCTCATAGTTAGGCCAGCTTATCGTATTCAATTAAATCCTATTTTGAATTCATTTTCTCTAGTGCTACATCTTACCAATATTTCTATACGGATGCGATGCCTAGACTATTAAGAAAGATTTCAGGAAACATTGGACTCAGAATCTCTCAGCTTGAACTCAGAAAGCCACTAACGAGGAGGTTCTACGACAGGTTGGCTAGAAACACAAGGTTCAGCAAACCATGAAACAACGTAAAGTTGAATATCTGAGGCATATGCCCAGGCATGACAGATACGAGCTATTATATGTAGAAAAATTGGGAGAATGAAAGCCGGCGTAGAAGGAAGACATAATAACGCAACATCTGGGAATGGACAAGGATTGAGAGTGCCATCGAACACTTTCGCCTTATCAAGGACAAGACCAAATAGGCAGAGCTATTTGTAAAGATTTCATATTTTTTTCAAGTTTCCAATAAATTGCCATACTATTTCTATCTAAAAAATATTTCCATTATCTGTTTAAGGAAATCTTTACAAATAGCCCACCTGAAGATGTTGTCATACACCGAAACCTAGGTCATAGTAAAGAATTTAAATAAAGTAGAAATAATGCTTCGTCACGTAGTTTCATTTAGTTGTGAAAAATTAAAATATAATTTGTGATTTTTTGACAATAAAGTATTAAATAACATATACGAAAGAGATGAAAATTGACCTCCCTTTAATTATTAAGGTTTTTTTATAACATATGACATAAGGCTTAATAAACTCTGATAATACGTATTGATTGGCATGTAATTAATAGCTCGTGACATGTCAATGCACCAGTCTAAACCTTTTTAATAGAACGTCAACAAAAATGAACGTTTCAACTTTCTTTGCCACCCACTCATTTCTGTAATATCAATTCAAATAGCAAACGTTTAAGATACTATATTGTAAACACGATTTAGAATGTCTATCAATTTTACGGTGACTTAAGATGTCAGATATAACAGTTGTGTACGAAATAAATATTAACATATCATTTTAATGTTATACAGACATTATCATAAGAAAGAAAATGTTTATCTTACCCCAGTGAGATTAGAAGTACCCTCTTGATCATAATTTAAGTAGTAAGCTAGAACAAAACTGTGTGACGGAATAAAATAGGCCTGAATCCATTGAAAATAGGCCTGGGAAAACCTTTCATTTGACAACACCACAACTAGCTTCTGTGAATCTTTTAAAAATAAAGATTCTTCTCGTCCTTTTTCTCCGATTTCTCATATTATAATCATATCTTCATATATCTGCTTCATAATTGTATACATTTTCCAAGTTTGAAATAAATTGCCATATGAACTTATGATAACTAGTATTCTGTATTCTGTTATGTAAATTTTGATTTAAATTTAATGGATCACACAAACAAGGATACAATATTGAACACACAAATAGCGTACACATAACGGTGAGGCAATTAGTGATTACTGCTAGAAACAGTGATACCAGTACAAACAATTAAATGTGTCCAGCCTGTAGCCATGGTGGAAGAGAATTTTTTTTCAGTTATAGCTTAATATAATCACCTAGGTTTTTTAGGTATTCGAATAAGTGGGAGTTTCAGTAAAATGAATTATTTCCTAGGAATAGTGACTCCATAATTTCTATCTAAAAATACTCTATTATCTGTTTAGGGATTCCTGTCAATCTAAATTAAAATAAATGGAAATGTATTTTGTTAAGCTTTTGAAAAAACCAAGCGCGAAACGAGGTTATAGATTCATTCTGAAACCAATAAATACTAAAATTCATTTATAATTAACCATTTGATTACAATTTCTAAAGAGAATTTCTGAATTAAAAAGGAAAATTAATTTCCAAACAAATTTTCATAGAAAACTTCCGATATCACGTATTTTTTTAAACAATCGTTTCTAGATAACAGATGAAAAAATATTTATGAAATTCTACTATTTATTACTAATAAGTGTTTTGAAATTTAAAAAAAAATTGAACCCAAATGAAAATGGATCCAAAATAAAATGTGAAAACTTTTTACTTAAATCGATTTAAAAATCGATTACTGATATCATCGCTTCATGCATGAATGTGACTTTAGTTTCGAACGTAAGGATTACAAAAAAAAACACTGTGAAACAAACAATGTCAAAAATATACCACTAACTCATTGCCATTATGAAATCAACCATCGGAATGCAACGCACAGTGCCACGATCCCTATTCACTTGACAGCTCACATATTCTTCATCATGGCTAAACATTACTAAGGATTTGTTAACACACGAATATAAAAAAACACCTTTTAAGAACGAGCAAGTAGGTTGCAATTATATTTAAAAATTGAGACTTCAAATGTTACATTCAAAATAAAACGAGATATTCCGAGCGACTCGCAGCCCTGGTCATTCGGTCATGCGGCCGTGCGCGGCATCTGGCACGCGCCGCGTTCGCGGGCGCTCAGCGATGTATCGGGAGCGCGCAAGTAGACTGCGAAATGAATTCGTGATAGCGATAATTGCGACGAGGAATGCCGCAGCCGCCCGCCTGCGAAGAAAGCGAATCTGCTACGACACACTTCCGCCGTGCATACGATACGATGCGACGGATCTCGACTTGTTGCGGGTCTTTCTATTCTAGCATATGTAGGTGCGTTACAAGTGTAACGCGCTAAACTCATGATGAGTGATTTCCGTGGTCGGACGATTGCAGGCAGGCGTTAGTAATATGTAAGACGTCACCACTGTCAGTCATTATTATCTGTTGGTGACATTATAAGTACTTAATTAATTATCGTTTTGCTAAGTAAAAGGCACTACATATCACGGAACGAATGCAAATTTCGCAAATATTAATAAGAGTAATTTTTCATTCCAGGAAGGACGATGCGACGCGCCTGTGGACTCGGCATCGCTGCCACTGGAACATCGCGCGGCGGGCGCCTACGGGCCACCGCTCCCGGGCCCGCATGGCGACGAGGCCTGGCCACTCGCCACACCCGACAGCCCGCAAATCAAACACCTCCAAGTCCAATGCGAGAAGACGCACATGCGTGTCAATATCGAGTTCGATCGTCCCTTCTACGGCATGATCTTCTCCAAGGGCTTCTATAGCGATACGCACTGTGTACATCTGAAACCCGGTACGGGCCATCTTAGCGCCACCTTTGAGATCTTCCTGAACAGCTGCGGCATGACGAGCTCGGCCAATCACAACGTGGCCGCGTATGGCAGCCCCACACCTAGCGGCAGTTACGTGGAGAACACCATTATCATTCAGTACGATCCTTATGTCCAAGAGGTCTGGGATCAAGCGAGAAAACTGCGCTGCACTTGGTACGATTTCTACGAAAAGGCGGTAACTTTCCGACCCTTCCAAGTCGACATGCTTCATGCCGTCACGGCCAACTTTCTCGGCGACAACTTGCAATGCTGGATGCAGATTCAGGTTGGCAAGGGACCGTGGGCTTCTGAAGTGTCCGGCATCGTAAAGATTGGGCAGACGATGACAATGGTACTGGCGATCAAGGACGACGAAAACAAGTTCGATATGCTCGTGCGTAACTGCGTCGCGCACGATGGCAAGCGGGCACCTATCCAGCTCGTTGACCAGTACGGCTGCGTCGTGCGACCCAAGATCATGAGCAAGTTCCAGAAGATCAAGAACTTTGGGCCGTCGGCGTCGGTCGTGTCATTTGCTTACTTCCAGGCGTTCAAATTCCCAGATTCGATGAATGTACACTTCCAGTGTGTTATCCAGGTATGCCGCTACAACTGTCCCGAACCCAAGTGCGGTCACACGCTCGGCTTGAATGCTGAGTACGGTGTTCCTCTGCTCGGTGGTAACGGCCTTGGAGGCGGAGAATACGGCCCGCCACCTCACGGGGAATACGGTCCGCCACCACCGGCAGGCCACAGTGAATACGGAGTGCCACCCGCATTCCCCGACCCGCGTCACCCGGCTGATTCCTCCGGTGCCTTTTCTGATAATCGGGACGATGTCGTGCCTCCACCACAGGCGCAAGTCTCGCCGGCTACGGCTGCCCCGAGCCCGTCCTCGCCAGCGCCCGCACATTCGCACGACGATGATGTCAACCTTCCGCCGCCTCCGCTTCCGGGTCGTCGTGGTGTCTACAATACTGTCAAACGCAAGAGCGATGAGATTCAAGGTAATCTCGCGACGCTCGGTGGCCGGCCACGCTCCGTGGAAGACTTACCCGAGCAGCTGCAGGGCGCGCGTCGACGCCGTGCCGCTGAAACGGACACCTTTGTGCTCGAGAGCAGAGTGTCGAAGCGCGAGGCGCAGGAGATGACGGACGTTAACACTAGCAGGATCATCCAGGTGGTGGCGCCAGGAGACGTCAACTTCGCACTAAATAGTGCAACGAACAACGAGACAGTGGTTATTCAGTCGGCGCAGCAAGGCGACGCGGAGAACATCTGTATGTCTGTACCGTCATTCGTAGCGGGTCTGGTGATGCTACTGCTCGTGCTGGTGGTAGCGTCGTTAGTTGCCGCCTTCCTATTCGTGCGTGTGCGCGCTGTCGACCGTAAAACCGCTACCACCACGTTCGTCGGTGGGCCCTACGACAACTCCGAGTACGTCAAGCACGCCAACTAACGCGCGCGCCGCGCCGTGTCGCGCCCCTGTGAACTTTGTATAAATACGTTAAGGACATTCACCGCGTCAGTCAGTCGTGCGGACTATATACGGATCCAAAGATATTCGCGTGGACTGTATGTTTGTAGGCGAATTCGTACCGGAGTAGATTCCGACCTTCCTTCTCGCGTATCGTCTTCGTTTCGTCCAGTCAAACGTCCAGTCCGACTATGGAACGCCTCTCGCCGGCTCCGGACGAACCTCGACTCGTTCAATTAACATGACCGATTAAGTTTTAAGTTATTTATTTAGTAATTTATATTAAGCGTGATGTATATTTATATGCTCGACTGGTTTTGTAAATTATTTTATCTGTGAGAAATACACTATATATATATATATATATATATATATATATATATATATATATATATATGTATATGTATATGTATATGTATATGTATATGTATATGTATATATATATATATATATATATATATATATATATATATTCTTACTCTATTAGGTAGACATATATAAAATTGTGAAGAGTCGTTATTAAGAAAAACAATAAATAAGAATTGTTTCAACACACTACCAAAAACAAACGTTTTTATTTCACACAAATTAAGTCAAAGAAATATCTTAAAGGTAATCGTATTATGTCTATAATATAAAAATAAAAAATGTGTTCATCTATGCAGACGAAAAAAAGTTGAATTTGTTTTAAGACCATCTTCATTTATTCTGAATTTCATTAAAAAAAAGTACTTCAATAAAAATGTTCATGCGCTTGTTTCCGGAATAAATATGCAGAATATATACACGTTTTGAATTTAGAACTTATTCTTATTTAAAGTCTATTAAAAATAAAACACTCTTCTAGCTTTGCAGGTGTTACTAGAACTGTATAAATTTTCATTAATTCCTTATTCAAAAATAAATACCAATTCCATTATTTTTTCCTTCATTAGCTATAAACTAATATATATATACAGGTTTTGAATTTAGAACTTACTGTTAGTTCAAATCTGTTAAAAATAAAACACTCTTGTCTTTGTAGGGGTTACTAGAGTTGTTAAAATTTTTAATAATTCCTTCAAACATAAATGTCGATTCCAATCTTTTTTCCTTCAAAAAGTAATTGACGTTTACAATTTGAATTCAGAACTATTCTTATTTCTGTCATAAGTCTGTCAAAAACAATATACACTTTTACCTTTGCAGGGCGCACTAGAGTCATGTAAATTTTCATTAATTCTTTGTCACTATAAATGACAATTCCATTGTTTCTCCAAATATAGTTAATTAGTAATATCTTTAAATATTTTTTTTGTCTTTCTATACGTATGTACATATGCAAATATAGTAATAACGTATTTGAGGAAAGACGTCTGTCCATCTATTGTCGTTCATATAATTATCTTATTCTTCAACGTATATTGTACATGCATGTATTTTGGAAAATATTATAATCAACAACACGGGAAAATAACGTGAAAAAATACACATAGAACTCAGTAGGTGTAAGTGAAAAAAACTTTATTTACTAAACTAATCTCATTTAAAGAACTAACCAACTCTAGCACTTATTTTTAATAAAGCTATTATGACGATGCCGTAAAAGAAAGTTATCTTTAAATGCATCTACTTTTTACTCCCGTTTAATTATTATTATTTTGAGAAAGTGTGTATTTAAAAGCAACGTCAATACTTGCTCTTAACATCTAAACCGATGTCCGGACGTGAGTAAGCACCTGTACAAACTTAACTGTTCCGTTGCAATTAGCCCCGTGCAAACGTCAATCAGTAAAGCAGCAAAAGGCAAAACAGTATGCAAATTCAAGCTGCGATCGGCTGCAACCTACTCAGGCTGACATGGTCGCCTACTAGCCCGATTCGTGCGGACACTTTCCGCACGCGACGGGCGAGAATGAAGTTTAATTGCCACGAAGAGGTTTAATGAAAATTCCGTCTCAATAAAAATGTATCTCAACGTAATGACAGGTTCCGTTGCGGCTATATACGCCAAACGAGTTTACTACGGATAGTTATTCGTTGGTAAAATATTTGTTTTGAATTTATATTTAAACATAAAATCGAACTTTTTATAAATTGTTTCTATTGCAATTGATTTTATATATTTTGAGGATACAATCATCTTTCCAGTTTTTGTATAATTTTAATGATACAATCATCTTTCCAATGTTTGTATAAAGATTGTCTGTATTAAGAAGAGTTCTTGAAGATTCAAAGGGTTGACTTATTGACTGTAATATTGTGTGATTTAAAAATAAAAATAAATAACTTAATAAGTATTTATACACATATCTCCAAGGCCTTGTAATTAAAAGACGATTTACAGTTACGAAGATCTAGCAATCTAAATAGGTAATAAAATGGAACATTCCCATTACTTTCCCAAATATTTTTAAACTTAAGATCGTATATTATAATTGAAAAAGTCTTATCTGGATAAATCATGTTAATTAGCCAGAAGAAATCATGAGTTTCAAATAATTTTATTATTTTTTGATAATTATGCAATTTTGGAGTTAATTTGCATTTACAGAGTATGTATATCGGTCAGTGAAATGTACTAAGCCAGTAAACCTAAACAAAAATTGGTCGAAATAACTAAAGAATATCCATAATAAATTTTATTACTTCTTTGCTTTGTTGGGGAGTATTCTTCAGGTGTGAGTTGTTTTCGATAACGAAACCATCTTACGTATATATTTTTCCGTGGCGATTTTTTCAAATCTATTTATTGATGCAATTAAACATTTGCTTTTAAAATGTTTCCTATAATTTTTCATTAACTTTATTTTCTATCAGCAACTGGGTCCACAGAAAAATATACAGTTGCAGAAAGATTAGCCTCTCCTGCTCTACAGCATGCCAATAATATCGAAATAAATTCTGCTTCAAAGTAATCAGTTAATATATAGAGCGGTATACTGAGACTTATGAAGGCGTTGATCCGTTTGCTTTTAGCAACAGAATATTGCATTTACCGAAGAAATGGAAGAAAATAATATTCCTCAAAAACAAAAATACAACGATGTCTACAATACAAAAAAAGATGAAATAATAGGTGACGAAAACCAATAGAAGAAAACAACAATAGCTCAATAATATAAAAAAAATTAGGTACCTAATCTCTACTTGTGATACATTATAAACAAATACACCTCTGCGGCGTAGTGGTACGGAAATATGTTCATGACTGTAAAATTCTTGCCTTTATTGAATTATTTTTTTTGGGAGCAATCTAATTGAAAGAAAAATCGAGGTATCTTTTTTAATGTGAATTTTTCATTATATTCATTTCGAATCCATGATGAACTCACTCTACTCTGATGGTTGGCGAACTCATATTTTCAACTTATAAAAACGTTTAAAACTCCAAATAAGACTGACGGTATTTTATTCAAAATAAATTATAATATAAACTCGTAAAAGATAAATTATAAAAGCAATATTCCCACAAGAAAATATATATTAAAGATAACAACATTCTCCAGCTGCTAACGCCATCAGTGCTGAGAAATCTGCCAATTAAATAAACACAAATCGTTTAATTTAAAGCACTTCTGTTCTATAAATATATTTTATTTCAAAATTCTGCAATAATATCAAAATTACGGCTTATTTGAAAGATCGATAGAGAAAATACAGAAAAAAAATTGTCTTTGTTGTGTTAGTGATACTGCAATGACCGTACAAGAAAAGGTTCGATTCTGTCTCATTCTTACTTTTTCAACATCATTTCTTCGACGGGGAAGGATGAAAAATTGATGGTTTCTTTGTATAAACATTAAATCATGCACTGCGTTGTAGTTACATGTAAAATATTGCACTCGTAGCAATAAATTCATCATTTGTATATTAAATAATCTAATCTAAAATATAAATAAGGCACACTTATTTATATTTTAGCGGAAGCTATTGTTAAATCAATTAATAATTTAAACTTAATAAGTTAACCGAAAAATATTGTGTATGTGTATCATCACGATTTCCAATGCTAGGAGGAGGTAAGGAGAAGCGAGAACTACGATAGAAACAGAATATGAGCAATTGGATAATATTATTCTGATGCTGACATTCTATTACATAAATTAGCGGCGAGGCGTACAAATATTCATGAAATGACAAAAAAATATTTAGAAATGAGCTGTTGAAGTAAGCCTTAGAATCTTATTAATAAAAAACATAATTTTTTCAGAATTTTCAAAAACACTTTAAACAAACTTCGATTCGAGAAATAATGTAAGCTCACAGGATTTTCCAAAGCTACATTTAATTTTCTACAAACATTATTTCAGTACCAATAAGTATACTTACGATTACAGGCATGGGGGTACCTTTTGATCCTATTTTAGGTAGCTACTATGTCGTATGCTATATTAAAATAAAAAGTACATTACAGCCTACTGTGCTGCGGTTGTACTAAGTTTTTGTCTTGCTGCAGACATCACATCCTCAATGTTCTTTTGAGCTTTCTCCTGTAAAATTTTATTTCGTCATATTATTAATATTACTCATACCGATTGTTAATAATGGTGTACATGTGTTAATTATAAGGTAAATGAGGCACAAAAATCCTGCGACTAATAACCCACAGGAGACGGATGCTTAAAATAGCTTGACTTCTTTAATAAATTCACAATCATAGAGAGGAGACTAAAATAATAGCAAAGAGTCACACGTCACTCGTTTTATCACTGATGGAATAAACAATGTTTTAAATAATATTACTAATAATACGCGAGTTTAATTAATGAAAATTATTAAGTATTTTTCTACCTAGATGTTTTTTCATGAAAATGTCTACTCGCATAATGATCTTAAAGGACTAAAGAAAAATTAATTTCATTATTTGTAATGCGCTTTACAGATAGCAAAATTTAAATTAACCTTATGTTAAACTAACTTTTGTCTACGATTTTGTTAACGTATATTTTTTTTATTTTTGGGGAATAAAGCCAAATCACTGAAATAGTCTCGACAATTTCTATTCCTAAATTTTATTTCCACACATTTCACGTTTACAAGGACTGCTTTACATATTAAAGAACAATCTGACACACCTTGTAAAATCTGTGCTCATCTTAATTAATTTATTAAAAAGAATCCTAAGCCAGTCCCAAGTCCTGAAACTGAAAATTATTTACCAAAACGATTTTCAGTTTTCACTAAAGACAGAAAATACATAACGCCAATGAAACCATTGATATTTATAGATGTGATATTGACATAGACAGCCAATCTAAAATATTTGGGAGTGACAATCGATACTGAACCCTGATTTATGAAACACATTAACAACTGTGGAAATAAAGCGCTTAAAAACTAACAATCATTAAAAGCGTATATAGCACAGACTGGAATAAGAATACCAAACCATTAGAATTACATATACCATTGTAATCAAACCTGACTAGTCAAACATGGTAAAATCGCAACTCAGTACTAAAAACTTAGACAGTATACAAGCAAGAGCAGTAAAGATTATCAGTGGAACAGTTTCCTCTACCAATAATATAAAAGTAGGGCAAGAATATGGTCTCTATACTCTTAAGCGCAGAAGACACTAGCCCAACCAACAAAGCTGAATGATGTGACATTGACGATATTTCACGAAGAGCTTTTGGAAATTGAACAAGTAAGACCGGGTTTAACAAATTATTCACAATACAATATAGCTCCGACATTAGGGAAGAAGTTAACCTTAAACATAAAAGTCATATTTACTCCAAAAACCTTCTCTTCATTCCACTATTCCGCTGAATACTTTCACCTTATTGAACCATACTCAAAAAAAATATTTAACCAATATAAACGTATGAAAAGAGAATAAAGAAATTCGTGGCATTCTTGCTAGGTTTAGTGACAGATGATCCGAGTAAACCATTGAACATGAATGAGACGGAGTGCATCTAATTCTCTCAATGTACTAAGAACACATAACCAGTGCAGTCGCCTTCGCCTCGAATTATACTAACGCACTTAACTAGCGAGCGATACAAAGGGCCTTAAAACATTCTTCCTATATGAGGATAATAAAGCCTTATTTTCTTTTGTAACTCCAATCCATTGCCGCTTTTGAAGTAATGCAAGACTTCCCCAAGAGGTTCATTAATAACTTAATAAAAATCTGGTTTGCGGAAGACATGGAGCAGGCATACGTTGACCTGGAAGTAAAATATGTTTCTAACAAACCAAAGAAGGCAGAAGAGCAGCGAAGAAGGAAAAGAAGGCAGAATATGATCGCAGACGACAATAATTAAATCACTTTGACCAATGCAAATGCCAGTAACAATCGCTTACGAAAAAAGTACCATCAAAAAAATTTAGCAGATCAAAAAAATCAACGTAAATCGAGTCTACAAAAGCTAAAGTGGAATACGAACACGACACTTTTGAGGAATAAGATGTCACAAGATTTTACTGGTTTAGACTCTCCCGCCATTACGCGGGCTCTACTCTATTTAGGTGCGTTCTCATTTAATACAGAGCTCTATTCCGACAAAATCCTCGACATAACAAAACCAACCAATTATCCAAAAACGTGCGCTTGATCTTACTGTCTGAGTGCTAATATTTTAATTTAAGGTTCCTTAGTAAACATTTCCTTAAAAAAAGACATTCTTTACATTTTTATCTATACCTCAGTAAATGTTTAATTTGTATGGCTTTACAATTTTTATGTAATACTCAGACAAACCAAAACCTAAAAGACAGACAAAATATCTCTTAGGAATATGGTGGGTAACTACGCATTCTTCATATTTGGGTAAATATTGATAAATTGGGTATATTGAGCACATACCCGTAACTACCCAGATTGGTGGGGTTTTAAGAGTTATAAGAAATAAAAGAGTTAGAATAATGTTCAATCTCATGGACAACAGAACGGTGTAAGTTCAAAATCTTTCATTTAATTCTGTATAACTGTACTCATTAAAAAGTTGGTGAGCTGGAACCATTTGTAGAATGAATATGTTTTGTTTATGACTTTTAGTCGTTGACTTTTAGTACGTCTGAATTATTTGATGTTGATGATATAGATTCTGCTTCATTTAAGTCGTTTTGACTTCTGGATATTCCATACATGTTTGTAAAAATTTTGCCATTTTGTTCAAATGTCTGATCTTACAAATTGGTTTTGTTACTTGGTCTCACAAATTGGTTTTGAACTTCAAAAAATATCAAAAAATTAAAAAAAATATTTAATAAATTTTTTTCTGTGATCATTTAACAAATTCATAAAATTAAGAACATCAAAAATATCATAAAACTAATATTTACTTCAAAACTACAATCAAAACATCCTAATTATCACGTTGACTACCAACAACTAAACTACAATGTAGATAGTGCAAATTATGTCTTAATTGAATTTTGTTGATTGAAACATGTCAAATTATATTATAAAAATAATCTCACTTTCTAAACCGCACAATTTGTGCCACTAGGAAATTTCAATTTCCTATCCCAATTGTGTTCGTAAATTCATCTACTATTCTGTCAACTTACAAGCGCGCGACAGCTTATGATGTAATAATGGATGATTCATCCGCAGATGAGACAAACGATATACTACAAAAAAAAATTACGCACGCTCATAATATAAAAGAATTTTCCACTTAAATACTCGAAAAAACAGCTCGAAAGAAATAATAACGTTGAAAAACGATTTTTTTGTGTCATGAAATCTATAAACATACAATCGTATCTGCTGTAGTTTCTGTTAACTTACAAGCGCACGACAGCTTGTGATATAATAATGGATGATTGATCCACAAGTGAGAGAAACGATATACTACAAATAAAAATTACGTAGTTGTAGTAAGAGGTATTTTGAATTACAATATCCACCTTCATAGAAAGGTATTAAATATCCTTGATAAAGGGGAGTTGTGCTCAAGACGGCCTAGTCAGATAAGATGAGAAACCATCAGTATTCTTTTAAATATTCGCTCTTAAGAGGTCCGGACGACGTTTAGAGACGCCTATAGGTGTCACTAATATTGAGTTTTACTATGGCGAACAGTGAGTGCTGATTAGAATGCAGTAATTGTTATCGTGATTTTTACATGAAAAAAGGAATTACTCACGTTTCTATGTATTGTTAAAATTTTAGTAACTTAATTTAAATTAACAAAAATTCTGTTCATATGAAGTTGGTTTTTATTAAATAAAAGCGGAGAAATAACTTTTTAACCGTGTAGAACTCGTTGTTTTTCACATTTAGTGAAAAATCATATTTCTTAAAAAGCTCGATCCTGTCATTTGTGTGTCAGTTAAATCGTGTCCCAGTGCCCAGGAGGATAGACATCTCCATTACCTTTGCCTTACAAGTTACAAGCGCTATAAGACAAAGGTAATGGAGATATCTATCTTCTTGTGCGCTAGAACTTAGCGTCACGTCATTATACATAGGGTCATGAATATAATCGCATAGGAAAACTCTCAACACAAAAAAATCCAATATTACAAAGGCTAATGATCATGCAATAAAGTATTTTGTCAATTACTATTTCGTGCTGCAATATATTAATTACATTCGCAATGAAGTTTAAAGTTATATAATAAATAACTTTATTAACTTAACCTTAACCATAAACAATCTCGATCGGGGCAGTTAATCTTGTCAATGGCTTGTAAATTTTGCTACAACATTTATTCTTTCATTCAGTCTATATGTTAAAGCCGTGCATTACGAAATTATGGAACATTTGAAAAGCTAATAATTCGATAATTAATTCGAACGGAAACAAGTTACGCTCATCGTTTTATAACCAAATAATGTATGTATACTTCAATACTTCCTGCGTCAATGCCAATAACGGAATCGGTTTAGGCCTGACGGCTATAGGACAGTTTTCTTCTCTCGGTTAACTTCGTAAATATTAGCAAATTCCATTAAAAATTTAGTGGTCTACTTCGAAAATATCACAGACCTTTTGAAAAACAAAAATCAGCTATGCTGTCATAGGAGATTGGAAAATTTTGTCGAGATTTTGGGAAATGAATTACAAGTCGGATTAGACAAAAGGAGGAAAGAAAAAGCATCTCAAAATAAAGTGCCTCTCATCAATACTAGAACGATGAGATCTACGGTCCCGTTTGAAACCCACTTGGTTCAAATGGACCACTTTTGGAAAGAGAGAGCCAGCAATGATCCCGTCGAGCCCACGCCTGAATCGGCAGACGCTGGGCATGCGACAGTAATGACACAGCTTCCAAAAGCTGCCTAATCATCCTTGTTAACTCGGCAAACCTCACGACTGATAAGAAAGTCGATAAATGCCAGATACGTGACTGCGGTGACAGGATTTTTGCAAGCCGTGTCCTGTGCACTAGAAAACTAAAAGTACGAGATTGCGATAAGAAAGCCTCGTACCACGAAACAGTTAAGGACACCGCTATAAAAGCGACTTTTTCGAGAAGGTTTGTAGATGAAGACGCATTCACATATGAGGTTTAGTTATTAGTCATTATCCTTGTATTATTTATTATAATGATTACATAATTAAATAAAAGTTTATTTTTAAAAGTCCCTCATCCAGTCCAGTATAAGTACGCTGTAACCACCGCGAACTGTTAACAAAATGTATAACGAATAAAGCCCATAAAATGTGTCATGTAAAAAGCTACAGACGTGTCCAGAAAAACAGATGCCACGATTATTTTTAGACTTTTAGAGACGATCATTATAGGCAAACAAATTCACCAGTCTCACCGCCCGAGCTGGAGAGCGACGTGCTGTGAGCTTCCTTCTGACGGACGAGCGGCGGCGGGAAGGAGGCCGCGTGTTGAGCAGCGTTCTCCATCACCGTATTGATCTTGCTCGCCGTATTCATGATCAGCTTGCACAGGTCACAGTATGGGTTCGCCATCACTGTCATGTACCGACTCATTATTCAACTTACACTTTATATTTGATGTTCGTTGAAAAATTCTGACTAAATACATTTTCTTTAAATTTCTGAAGTTTGCAAAATGAAATAATTATATGGGAGGTTATGTAGAAAAATATAAGAAAAATACAAAATATAAGAAAAACACAAAAAGATAAAATAATCCGTTAGAATAATGAATGAATATAAAGATATTATATATGTATACAAAAACATACAGCAAAAAGTCCATTATATACAATTGACAAATAGACAGGGTAACAGAAAAAATCTTATACCTATGTTATTTTTATACAGCAACACTAAACGCAGTGGTTAAATCATATCAGAATGATAACTTATAGTAAGTGTTTTAAACTGTGTAATTTGAGATATAAAAAGCGAGCATATTCACTTAATCATAAATTTCTAATAAAAACAAAAGTTGACTTATATAACATGTAACTTACACGATAAAAGAGTTATACAAAGGATATCTAACCATAGTCACACAAAAGCAACATCGAATATTTACTGCTAGTATAAGGATAAATGTATGTAGGGTAAATATTCAATACCGGCAGCCATGTCCAGATCCGGGCAGTCCGGTCGTATGGTGTCGTCGACGACGCGATCGACAAGGTGTGGCGAGCAGCGGCCGTGCGGACCATGCGCCATGCCGTGGATCTTCACGTTGTTCTTCACCAGCGCCGGCTTTATCTCATCGAACCAAAGATCGCACAGCTGCAACGGGAAAATCAACAGTTTTCTTCGGTCAATCGTCCCACAGAATCGTGGTTTCTTTAAATATGGACAAAAATTTCACCATAAAAAATCAACTTCATCTGCCTCAAAAAGTTTTTAGACATTAAGATTTTTATTGTTAATTAGTTGTTTGAAGTTAACGGAGTATCTGGTTCATTAATTGTGACAAAAGTCACAATTAGCTGCAGGAGATACTTATTTTTTTTATATTAATTTATGCAACATAAATGCATAGCGAAAACGTGAAGCCATGTTTCTTTGAAACGTACGTTATGGGGTTTATTTATTTCAAAACTATATTATTTCTGTCAACTATAGCAATTAGTTGAGAAAAATATTTTATTTTGGTTAACGGTAAAAGGTCGCGTAAATAGATAACCACAAAATAGTAAAAAAATAAAAATAAATTACGAAAACTTTTATATTCGATTAGGGAAAATATATAGTGTCAGGAAACCAGAAAAACAATCCTCTCTTTGGCCATATTTGTAATGTGTGTTTACACCGCGACAAGGATAGATGGTACACAAAGTCAGGTAATTTTTTGGATAAAATGTAGAATGTACCCTTTTATTTATTTATTTATTATTAACTTTTATGTACAGTACATATGGCGGACTTATTGCTACATGAGCAATCTCTTCCAGTCAACCATAACAATTTGTATTGAAATTTAGTTGGTAGACTGTAAGAGATTTTACAATGAAAATTCTTCATAGCACATTAGCCAAAAAAAATACGAAAGTAAATTAAAAAATAAAACAAAATATTGATATGATTTGGGATGGGAAAGACAGGAAAGGACAAGGACACAAAGGAAAAGGTTTCAGGAGAAGCAGGACCTTTTCACTCGATCTTTGAAAATATTTAGAGACGTGATTTTCCTGATGTCAGGATCCAGGTGATTCCAAATTTTTGCTGCTTGGACAGTGAAGGATTGTTCATAAGTGGTAGAGGTATGTTTAGGAATAAGTAGGGTGTGTGAACTTTCAGACCGCAGCCCAAGGCCGTGAGCAGACAAATCTTTAAATTTACCACTAAGATAATTTGGGCTATGAGGATTTTTTAATATGTTAAAAAGAAGTGTAAGTATGTGAAGGTGGCGTCGATCACCAGCCATTGAGAAAATTTTCAGCCATTTGAGAAAATTTTCCTTTCTTTATGACTGGAAAAATATTTCTTCTACGTGTAATGCTGCAAATATCAAGTTTAGAGTTTTTCTATTGATAAGAAGGAACAAGCTATGAAAAATTATTAATTTATTGATTAAATTAATCAATATAATTAATACTAAATATCTCCCGTAAGCAAAATTAAATATAATATGCACGTAAAGGAAAGGTGATCTACTTAAGTTAATGAAATAGAGTAACTTAAAATAGTTTTCAGTTGTTAGATCGCTCTCTTTTATTCCCTCATATTACTGATTTCACTTTGTAAGATATAAAAGATTCCAAAGATTTTGACCTTATATATTATTAAACATTCCTAAATTATTAAAATAAAAAATTCGTTTCTAACCCCTATTAAAGCATTTTCGAGTTCCATCCTCATTCCATTCGATATAGGACTTTTTGATTTCGGTGGAACAGGCGGCGGCGGCTTCTCCACCTTATTGATTATTTTGTTACTTTTCTTCGCGTCAATCTTGGAATTTCGCTTGACACTGCGCATCTCCACCGGTTTCTTTAGCATGGTTCAATTTTGAAGACACTGCAAGCAATCTTACGTGAACAATGAAAATTTGTATTTTATAATAATTATTGCAGCAACAATAATTATTTAATTGTCAAAAATATTGACAATAAGTACTGAGACGAAAAAGTTATTTTGTCATACTTCAATGCCTTAAAGTATTCAATTATAAAATATCGAATTGAAATGATATCAAAATATAATTTCTTTCTTCTACCTGAGTATATACTTTGTAAACGCATTTTTATTTTTAATAAATGCCAATTCATAATTTTTCAAATACCAATATTTTTATTAAGTTGCGATAAACTGATTTTAAATAGATTAGTACACTTCAGTAGAAATTTTAAGCAAATAGAAATGAACGATAATATTAGAGTTTTGTTTATTCTTACTCATGACTTTAAGAGTTAATCACATATTTACTGTAACATAATCACAAGGTATAATTAAAATAGGTTATAAACCCTCGCTTGAGTATTGCTTGTTTTTGGATCAGAAACTTGTTATAAACAAGAGCTGGATTTCAATTGCATCTCAAAAGCGCGCCAAACGCCGTGTAAATTTCAAATTATAATAATGTTTAGTCAACAGAAATTAATCGTGTAAAACTAATATTAAAATTTATAAAGTACTCTTTTCAGTTTAAACTCGTAAGTCATTACTAATCTCGGACTAAATAAATACAATTCATGAAATTATGTCACAATGACAGAATTGCATAACAGATATGATCAGAATAAAAAAGTTTTTACATTTACCAGTTTCAAATCGGCTCAATAATCGGTTAAAAGGCACAATGTTATATAAAAATAGGAAATACAACTATCGTAAAAATAAATCGAAAATAAAACAGCTATGATGCTACAAATATTTTAGGTTATGTTCCTTTTTCTAATTTTATGGTAATTTGGCTGTATGTGAAAGAGTAAGGCCATGATCGAATGTGAATTTTGCGATGGCTTAGTTATTTGTTAGAATCTAGACTGCTGATGATTTATTTTGTTTGATTAGTAGTTATTCAAATTACTTCTAATTTTATTAAATAATAATATACACTAATACAGATATATAAAATTGGAGTATCTGAGATTTTCTAATTTTAAGGTTTTAAATATTTTTCCGTATGTCTATTCGATTACTACAAAGAAATCAAATGTTAGAAAGAATTTTCTTTTTCTGTAGGTATAAAAGGATTTAACTCAAAAACTACTGAAGCTAATAACATGAATTTTACACATGTGATAATGGTATCGGAAACAACGTTGTTTCATTATCATATCTCAAAGGGTTTGAAGTTGTAATGATGTTGATATTGAATTCTGTGAAGTACATCTACACACTCTTAATTTTGGAGCTGTTGTACTTATATATATATATATATATATATATATATATATATATATATATATATATATATATTATGAAGCATGTACTCTATATCTAATGCAGGTTAAATATGCAATGAAATACAACTAAATCTAGCAATATTCCTGTAGGAAACTATATAATTACTTTACTCTTTGGTCAGTACCTAATTTATTGTATTAGAAAATATCTATATTTTTAATTATATTTTATAGGGCACCATCTATGGTATAGTAACAGCAGCCTTCATTATCAAAAGCTTTTTCGATGAAATCCCATGGGGCATCATCTATGGTCCAATAGCAAAACCCTTGATAATTATATATGTATAAACTTTATTATGATTTTTACTAAATAATCTGTCTAACCTGTTATGGTAGTATTTTGTAGTTTCTTAAAGATAATGTTTTTTAATTAGTCTATTATTATAAATAAGGAAACATGGAAATGACAGTTTCTAAAATCCATGCCACAATTTTGATGGCCTAGATGGGTTGTTATTTTTATCACATCATGTTTTTAAAGAATTTTACATTAATAACATTTTACATGGAATATCCACTTATTTGGTTTTTAAAAATTGCAGTCAACATATTTAAACCTTTATTTTTGGACACATATTAATTTAAAACACAAAGACTTTCCTAAGCTTAATTTTAAAATATGGTAGGGTTAAAATTTAAATCTGAACACATCCTTAGGCATTAGGTAAAAGTTTTGTGCATTTGTCTTTTTAATCAAAAGACAAAAGAAATCATTGTATGAAAAAAAATAATAGATGCCTAATTTTGCATTTTGTTCAGGAACTTATTTTTTTATAAATTTCTTACAATTGCGCAATTTACTTTCTGGTATACTTGAAACTTCAAGTTCTTCTTTTGAACCCAGTAAGGGCAGCTATCACATTATTATTTATTAATGAGAAAATAGCTGAATAAAAATAAATATAACTTTTCTCCTTAACTGTCATATGTGTCTTATCAACATACTTTTACAATGAAATAGTCAATGCAAAAGTTCGGTTTGCTGCCGTGAATGGGGATTCATGTTTCTCTATAAATTTCATTAAAGATCTCTTTCCCATGTCTCGTTTCTGTATGACATCTGATTGGCAGTGTGTGGGAGAGATCATCTCAAATTACAGGTGCGGGATATTTCCAGATCCAATCTTTTATATCCTCAAAACTTTGGTTCCCAAAATTCACTTTTTCTCTAAAGGAAACCTCTGTGGTATCTCGCAAGTGTTTGGATCATTGTACTATTCCTACCCATTTGTCTAGGCTGCGTGTCAGACAATCCCCAATTTGTGACTATGAGTTTAGAGAAGGTTATCTAAATCATCTTATTTTTTCATGTCCGTTGAAAAATAGATTTCTTATGTTTATTTACAAATTATTAAAATATAAAATTAAATTGCCCATTAACATAAGGTCACTTTTACCTATTGCCAACAAACCCAATGATTAATCATTCAGTACATAAGAAAGAACGACATCAAAATAAAGAATCTTTCATATTAATATTCGTGTTTATTTTTGTTTTTATGTTTCTGTATTTGTATATGTTAATTTTTTTTTTAATTTTACTTAACTGTAGTGAACCTTTTAATTAATTTTTGTTTTATTATATAGTTATTTTTTAGTTAACAAGCAACAATGACAGACATCCGAGATGTAATTTAATATGTGTCGCCTAGCCATCTTTTCTAAATTTGACATTCTCTGTGAAGAGAATGAATGCCATGGAATAAAAGATAAGATAAAGATACCTTCAAAACGTTTTATAAAATTTAAATAGTTTTTTAACATTTATTTCTTTATAACAACCATTTTAAATTAGTCATCATTTTAATTAGTCAGATCGTACATGAAATGTACTCAGAGTAACGATCTTTGTTTCAGGCAGGAACGATCAGCCAGTAAAATACCATGTTAAAAGGCATATTATCATAATTTCATGTTTGTTTGTATTTTAAAATTGATTAAGTTAATTCAAGTTTCTAAAGTATATACTTGTATTCTAGATTTTAGAATAAAGTCTCGTTTTAGTTGCCGAGTTCTCTGTTATCCACTTGAGTTATAGAAATATTTGAGTTTATCAATTGGAAAATATTTTCCTGCCCGAAAAAGCAAAATATTATTGAGACCCTCAATAAAGCCCCTCAATATATATTGCCTGTTACTGGACTTACAACCTTGTCTTAATACCATTAGTATCGTATGGTAAATAATTCATCCAGTTTTTCAGCATGATTTACCCCAGAGATTCTGCAATATTGGTAAAATTTTACTTGAAAATTATTTAGGGAGGTCGTCGAAAGTAACACAACTAGGAGCATTATTAATCAGCTAGTTAGTTAGTGTCCAAAAAGGAAATGAGAATGTCAATAAAAAATGTGATGAAATAAAAATCACATTCGATGTCAATATTTCATTAGTACACCTAATCTAATGAAAAACTTATGTTGTTATAATAAGACGTGAAGCAACAGGAACGAGTTACTTCACTAAAAACATTTTTCATGGAACAGTTATTTTATAAAAGTTTCTTTCAAGCAAGACAACGACAGCTTTTTTATCAACCAAGTGTGCCTCTGGAAGGGAAGCAAAATGATACTCCCAAAAAATTAATGAAAAATTAATAAAAGAACTGATATAGGTGTACCTCAAATTCCCCTATGCATACAAGACAATACCCTACAACAGTTTTTAATGAATGTCAAGAATAGGTAACTTACGAAACATCTTAAATGAAATAAAGATTAAGTTTTGAAAGTTGCTAGAGACAAACAATTATGTTCTGTGGTTCAAAGACTTTTAGGCTTATTTTATGAGTGTCATGGAATTGATAAGCAATTTATTGCAACTTTAGTTGACTTCAACTTGAACGAAGTACAGATGTGTTATTTACAAAATATTGAAATGTCATTCTGCTTATTAAATATAAGTCAATAATCTATATGTTCAAAAACGTGGAAGCCTCTTCATTCTTTAAAATGAACAGTGAGGTGATGTATGAGTAGTGCTTGGTCAAGAAGATACTCTCTAAACAATCAACTGATGTCGACATTATGTTCGATATGCATTTTCCTTAAAACTATATTTTTTGATACCATCGTCACTTTTATAGCAATAAATCTGCTGCGTGTATAAGTATTACATTAAAGATAAAATAAAATAAATAAATTTTCAATATTTTATGTTTATTGTTTTAAATTTTGGACTGTCTTTATATCCCATTAAGCCATTCATTAGAAATATTTTGCTAAACAATTTTGTAAACAATTGAGTGATAATTTTGATGTGAAACGTCTTTCATTTTGGTCAAAGGTGGATCAGTTGCAAAAACCATATGTAATGAAATATGTTATGGCAAGATCGCTTATAACTTTGGAACTATTGCATCTACTGGAATTATTTTAGTATCACAATTTAGAGGATGGCCATTACTCGGTAGTGCATATGTCGCTGACGCAAATGGCGTTGTAGTCTCGTGCAGTACAACTTATTCGGAACTAAATTTACCATTGCATGATGTGTTTAATTAGTGATTACTCAGCAGTACATTGACCGATTCGAGCAAGAGTGGTTGCATTTGAAAGAGCTCAGTACGTTATAATAGATGAGATACATAAAACTCATACTTGTGACCGTTAGAAGTTGTAGAATTTAAAAAAAGTGTTGTTTTTTTAGAAATTTAATGACTGCTCTACGTAACATACAAAACTGGCGTACAAGAGCTCGGCTAGCAAGAGAGAGAGATTCCAGCTCTCGACGATCTACTATGACCTCAGCGGAATGTGTTTGTGACCACAGGGAACATACTAGTTTGAGCCAAGCGCAGGAACCGCAGCCATCTACGAGTGTGACGGGTTCAAGTGGCGTAAGGCAGTCTTGAGCGCCAGTATTTGATGTAACTGTGGCTGCAATGGTGGCAGAGAAAGAGGCTATCTCATCAACATTCACAAGAAGGACTCAGGTTACACCCAACAGTAACAGTACAAGACCACACTTAGAGCAGATTATGCGTGCGCCGGGCTATGCATAATCTGCTCTAAGTGTGGTCTTGTATCAATGGCAGTTAGCACACTACATTACCTCTCATTAAGTCATTATAGAGTGTTATCCTTGTAACGTCTAAAGCTACAAAGTTTCAGAAATTGGATGTATATAACCTGATATTTTAACAGAATATTTTTTTAAAGATATTGATTAAAATTCAACAAAATATAATAAAGTATATGTAATATAAGTAAAGTTACTTGATATTGGCTCTTTATGTACAAGACTTGTATTTATTTGCATCAGTTCATTAATTTATTATTTCTTTCATCAGTTTAATAAGAACCTTGTAATATAATTTTGTATTTGTAGGTTACTTTTAATTTCGGACATGAAACAATTTATCACATTAATATTAAGTATGCATTTTTTAGATGAAGGGATGCAGCCGCAGTGGAATACGTGAAACGTAGAGAAAAAGAACTCTTTTCTAACTATTATTCATGTCTATAATCTCCAGCATCACTTGCATTCTAATTTCAATATAATCTCTTGGTTCCAGATCTACATGTGATCAGGCAGTAGAGCAGTTATGATTTTCTTTATTCCGTTTTATAATATTTATATTCTAATTGAATCATGCAAATTTCACATAAAATGTTCCACATTTATTTCAGTATTTTTTCCAAATGTCCAACTCACCCTTGATCAAAATAATTGACTATAAAGATTTTCTACAAATTTCAAGTTTCTAAGTCAACTGAAAGTAGACCAGGGGTATTAATGATGAGTAAGTCAGTCATTACCAAAATTAGCAATCATCACATCTACATCTCGGGATATATAAAAGCTCTATTTGTGGAATGTTATGCTACATTGTGGTGTTTATCATCTCTTTTTGCGACCTAAAACTAACCTTGTAACCTTATACATTATAAAATTGTAAACTGTTTCATGAAACAGGTTTTAATTTACAGTTAAATTTGGAGGGGTATCGAAAGTGCATCAAAATGTTTTGTGTAAATAAACATGGTCCACGCACAGCTGTCGAGAACTTGCCTGCATGCTACTGCACCTTTAGGTAAGGTCGATTTTATACCTATAAAGAAATTTTTTGCAACAGCTTAAAACGAAGGAAAGCAAATAATTAATACTGCGATAGGCAAATTTGTGGTAATCATAGAAACTGCCAAAAAACTCTTAAATAATAATATAATAAATAATTATTAAATTTGGCATGTTGGGAGAAAAAAGGACGAGGCATGAAGGAAACAATATATGAACGGAGAACAGAGTGACTGAAGTTTGGAGATGATTTTTAAAAGCGTTATAAAATTTGAAAATTGTAAAATTGTTAATATATGGCACAAATGTGTAACTATATGGCACAAATGTGTATATATATTAGCAAAATGTATAACTTATTTACAAAGAGTAATTTATTTCCAATAGTCCCTGTTCGCTCCACTATGAGTGAGTACCACCACACAGGCGCAAACAATGGTTAATCCAGCCAATCACAAGCATGGCCGGTTCTCCGTGTTGAATTTTGTTTATACCCTCGACTTCACTTTCGCTCTCTACAAGGCAGAATCATCATGAAGCATGCCTCCGTACTCAAACTTTGTACTTTAAATTTATACTACAGCTATACTTTAACATTTCAAAATTATACATTACATACAACATTCTTCTTTGAATTGAATAAGTAGTGAATGTGGACACAAACCAGCAGTTCCGGATTGAGGAGGCTAATTTCATCAACTGGACAGAGTCTAATAAAGAGTACTATTTCCTTTCATTACTGTACTTAATTTCCATTATCATGTAGCCCTATCTAAGTTCATTACATATTTGAAAGAAATAATTTTCTTTCAAATATGTAATGAACTTAGATATTTGTATGTTTCCACCTCAAGGACAATTATTTTATCATTGTACCTACCTTTGATTAATATTCATTTACTTCATTAAATTTAATGTGCATTAAAGTAAATTACTAAGCAATATAGTGATTACTTTGTAATATATTTCATAAAATTATAATCCTAAATTTAGTTTTAAATTGATTGATAGTAATTATTATTTGCAGCTTGAAACATAAGAACATTGTTTTCAACCTTTACTTGATTTACATCACTCATTTATTCCAGTTGCGTCAATCTACCTGTCTGCGCGCTAGTTGAATTTGAGTTGCGATTCTTGATTTCGAGCGGCGTAGTTGATTGGTCACCGAGGACTTGGGTTTGATTTTATATTTATTATTATGTGTATAATACATTATTTATCCAAATTTTGATAATGAATATGAATAAATTAGACGATGTATCATTAATAAAAAAAGATTATTAAGAAATTTAATTAGAAAAGGCGGCTTTATAAAGTGTTGATTAATTAAATTTAAAGAATACCTTTCTGCTCTACAATTTATATCACCTCAAGCATTATTGGATTTGTAATTTAGTGAACTTACGAAAAAATTACTAGTATAGAAACAATGTACGGAGAATTTAATTCAGTGCAATCTCAGATTGGCACCTTAGATTTTGATATTGACGAAGAAGTTTTGCAACGAGATTCCTTTGAAACACTTTTCTATAATTGAATATATTGCTCAAAACATTTTTACGACCTCTCCTTATAATACTCCTAAAAATGATGACGTATCTGTTGAAATTCAATGTTCAAAAAATTTGAAATCCTGTGGTAGCTTTCGTTTACCTGAAATTAAATTATCTAAATTTGATGGTAATTATCTTACATGGCGGGAGTTCAGGGATACATTTGATTCATTATTAATTAATTCGAACGCGTCAATTCCGGCAATAAATATATTTCATTGTTTAAGATCTTCATTGGAGAGTGGAGCGGGAGAAGTAATTCAGTCAATTGAATTTATAGTGGGGAGATATTGAATTACTTGGTGTCTCATTTGTGAACGATATAATAATGTTAACATACTCATAAATAACCATTTCAAATTATTATTTTGCATTGATACTTTAAAACATGAATCTCACAGAAGCCTTCGTTTTATTCTAGATCATATTACAAAAAATTTACGATCTTTAAATTCATCAACCTACCGATAAGTGGGATACATTAATAATATACATAGTTTCAACTAAATTAGGTACTGTAACCCTTTCTAAGTGGGAAGAAGTTAAATGTAACATGGAGGAATATCCTTCCTTAAATGATTCCACAATATTATTAAATAATTGCGCAGATATACTTGAAATGCTGTACTTTAGTAAGAATAATAACGCAAACAACATGCGTCAGGATCATTTTAAAATTAATAAGAGGTCCAAAAATGCGCGAGAACACTCCATGCGGCGTTGTTTTTAAGGCGGCATGAGCATTCTCAGCACCCATCTTGCACTGACCTTTGTCATACCAAGATGATTATGGAAAATTTTAAAAATTATTGTATCTGATACTCCAACCATCTCTGCAAGCTATTTCTTCTTTAGTCTGGCATCTTCCAATACTAATTTTTCGACTTTTTCAATAATTTCCGGAGAAGTCATTTCGACTGGCTCACCAGGGCCGAGTCGTTTTCAAGTGAGTCTCTACCCTGTTTAAAGAGACTATGGCACTTGTAAACCATGGTTTTACCCGGGCAAGAGTCCCGGTAAACGGATACCATTTCTTTCAGTATGGTTTGAACCGACTTTCCTTGCTTGGTAAGGAACTTTATATTAGCGTGGTACTCGATATTTTCCATAGTTCAGACTTTCTTCCAGATTGAGTTGTTTGTTCGACGATAGTTCAAAGACTAATGATCCGATTATGATAAAACTTGGTATTTATACTAATAATGAGTTACTTAACTAGCTATCATTCCGTTAATCACCTTTACTAATGACCTACCTTTCCATTCCACGAACTTAATAACGCCCCCTCGTAAGTTTGAAAATGAGATTGCTTACAAATTGTCAAATTTAAAAAAAAATCATTTCTTATAATTTTTTAATGTGGTATTAAAAGAAAATGCACTATCCCTCTGGACTGTCGAGCGGTAGTACAAATAATTCGAAAAGGATAATTTTGATTTAAAGGACAATGAACCATGCTAGACTAACCTAGAAATGTGACTACTCCGGAAATCGTAGCCACTGTTATATGCTTATTAAAAGCAAATTAAAAATAAATTGTAAACAAATCACACGACCATGGGGATGAATTGAGTACTAGCTAGTGTATATTAAAAATAGCATAAATTAAAACAAAAATGTATTCAAAAACTTTATTTATTAAATATTTCGTATGAAAATTTACATAAAAAAGAAAAAGTAAATTTAAGTTGGACAATCCAAGAAGAGACACGTTTTATTTCAAATCTGATACAATTTAATCATTACTTTGAATTATCAAATTACAATCACAGATATTGCATTTTAAAAATAATATTTTATTCAATACTACTGGGGCAATTTTTGACTTAACTTATAAAATTACAAACAATTTTATTATTGACTTAGGTGCAAATTCATTACCGAACGTTCCTAACTTCCTTAAGTTATACCATATTTTATTTGTTACTCAAAACATGTTACAAACAGTTCAAATTTCCAATATTCACAGGTGAAATACAAACTTAGTTGGTAACAGAGCTTGAAATAGCAAATATATATAAAATATTCAAATCTCACCCATGTCAGAAACTCCTATAACAATACTTATTTACTTTTTGTAAACTTTAATACATATATACATACGTACAATAAGCAAACATATTGCTATGTTAGTGATCCCTTGCAGTCAAATAAAGTACTAGATATTGAGAACTTAACCGTTTGAGCCATCGCGCTTACCACGAGCTAAGCCACTAACTAAATTTGCCACGAGCACGATGGCGTTTGCGAAATCAGTTGCTGTTTAGCGCGCGGTAGGGGAGGTCGCTCGCACGCATAGCTAATTTTTTATCTTTCTACGTGTTACATAAAGTTCAAATTATAATATTATTAGTAATTACAATATAAAAAGGATCCATGAAAAGAAAATTTTTAAACCATTATGTCGGAATACGAAAATAATTCGAATGAAAATTATTGTTTTCCAAGTTGTGAAGAAAGTGATAGTGGGAGTGACATTGTGGTGCGCTCACAATTTGGCGTAATGCAAATTTTGAGTGATAGTGATAATAGTGACGATAACAATTATTTTGCTGATACGGAGAAAACACCGAAAAAGTTGTTAAAATTGGATAATTTTTGGAAGAGATACAGTTTTTTTTCGAGACAAGGGTAAATGACATCAAAAACAAAAGATTTTTTTGGCACTTTTAAGTATATATGAGTAAAAAACCATGGCACTAAAACGGTTAATATTGTGGAGGACTGCTATATTCTGTGAAAATTACAAATATGACAAAACTTGTAACATATTTAAATTAACAAATAATTAAGGGTCCAGTTGGGAATACCTTTTTCAGATAATTTTTGAAAATATAAATCAACGATGCGTTTTGGGGCTTGATGATAGGAGGGGTGATTTTGATGATGGGGTTTGAAGATACTATGTTTGGGGATTAGGGAATATTGGGATTAGGGAGGGATTCAGAATATGGTCTCACACCATGAGCGTATAAAAGCTTTGAATCAAGAATTAGGATAAGACAACCTGCAAGGACTTTTATATTCTTCATAACTGTTATATACCGCACTACTAAAGTTTAATGAATTTGTTGTAAAAATTAAAATTATTTTTGAAATTAAAATTATTGCAGCGAGCACCCAATGGAAAGAGCTAAATTTGCATTTCACCTGTTCATTCATTGAGTGGCTAACTACCTAAAATTTGTCCTAATTTGCCCAATTCTTTTTTAAATTAGTAATAACAAGCTTACAAACATTAAATTACTTTATTTTTCTATACCTGATTCAATAAGGCTCTATGGAAAAGGCTTATTTAAGCTGTCGATAAATCGGTTATGTATTCAAGAATAAATATTTCATTCATTCAAACTGTATTATGCAATTTATTATCATCCATAGCACAAATAAAATATATCTTTAACAACTGTCAACTTTTATTTTCAGTCAATTCTTTAATTTAGTTTTAAATATTTTTTTTATCTTTTAAACAAACTACTTATAAACATGATATAGAAGGTAGAATGTAAACATGAGAAAGTTGTATACGTGACAGATCTCTGTATTATAAAAAGCAAATTAATCTCTTTTTAAAAAAAATAATTTTTTTTTTAATTTAAAATAAATGTGTAGCTATGAATTTTGTTTTCTGATTATTTATGGAAAACATAATAAATTTTGTATTTTCAAAGGAAGGCAAAAAAATAATTGGTATTAGTTTTTTTGAATTGGTATTATTTGATATTGGTATTATTTTATTAAAAGTAATTGGTATTAGACAAAAAGTTACTATTGGAAAAATGGGAACTCTCAACCACACGCTAAAATGATGATTTATATTATTTGGTCCTGGCAACAAGGAAGATAGTTTAGTGAATATGTTTTCAAATGTTTAAAATTACATTAAATTTTGAAATCTTGGAAAACATGAGCATTTGTATAAATCATATTTAGTGATGGTATAAAAAAGTTGAGAAACTGCTTATTGCATGATTGATATAAGAGAATGACGCCACATACAAAAAGAGCTTTGGCATTCAATTAATATTTGTCAAATGGATGACAATATGTCTTACAAATAAATCCACATTTACTTAATATAAGTAAATATGGAAGCAATTAAATTTTGATACTAACAACAGTGCAATAGTATGTTAACTATATCTAAAAAATGATATAACAGAAAAAAACTTCATCTTCAACATTAATATTGTAAATTGATGCTTCAAATTCACTTTTAACAAATCAATTTTCGAAAATTTTGACACTGACAATTTCGCTCAAGCGATAATTTTGTAACGTCTCGTACGTTACAAAATTATCACTTGAGCAATTTTAGAAACTGATCAATATGAATAATTTTGGGTAAGTTAACACAGGTTAATAAATACAAGTAGACTCGGCTTAACTGGCTTTCTATTTGATATCATTCACTTTTAACTAACCTAACCGTTGATATGTAAAATAGTGTAACAAAGAAGCTTTTCGCAGCGAGACATGTTCACTGCACCTAAAACGAAGATTTATTTAAGAGAACACTGAAATAATGATATGAAATTCACATTGATATTTAAATGTGAAATCTGTCAAAAAAAATAATTTTCAATACAAAAAGAAAATGAACAAACACAAAGGACAAAAATTATACCAGCAAGTTGTATTCTTATGTCAATTTCACACTTTTCAAATAATACTTTATGGAAAATGGTATTTAGGAATAGTTTATAACTCACAAAGTTATAAAATAGCTTAATCCATTTTTAATAAAAAAATTCTTTTTGATTTTATGATCGTTTTATACAAGCAATCATAAAATGAGCAAATGGAGTAAGTCCACATTTAGCTGCTTCCAAGTTTCCACTGTTGACTACTGTAAATGCCACTGGTTTTATATTGAACAGAGCTTAAGATAATGCTGAGATGGTTAATATAAAATTAAAAATAATGGCTATTATAAAACACACTAAAAATATCAAAATAAAATAAACTACTTCCAGTATTTGAAGTGCTTTTTGCCTCTTTTGCGTAATTTTCATATCTGGACTGAGCTTTTTAACCGTTTGAGTGCCGACGAGCGCTATCGCATTCGTGCGCATACTAACTAAATTTGCCACGAGCGCGATGGCGTTCGCAAAATCAGTTGCTGTTTAGCGTGCGGTAGGGGAGGTCGCTCGCAAGCATCGCTAATTTTTTATCTTTCTACGTGTTACATAAAGTTCAAATTATAATATTATTAGTAATTACAATATAAAAAGGATCCAGGAAAAGAACATTTTTAACCCATAATGTCAGAATACGAAAATAATTTGAGTGAAAATGATCGTTTTTCAAGTTGTGAAAAAGGTGTGATAGTGGGAGTGACATTGTGGTGCACTCACAATTTGGTGTAATGCAAATTTTGAGTGATAGTGATAATAGTGGATAATTTTTGGAAGAGATACAGTTTTTTTCGAGACAAGGGTAAATGACATCAAAAACAAAGATTTCTTTGCCATTTTTAAGTATATATGAGTAAAAAACCATGGCACTAAAACGGTTAAAAGCAAACACTTTATGTTTTGATTGAAATAACCGGTAGAAAATTTCTAGCTCTTCTTTCAAAAACAAGAAGATCGTTAAAATTTTATAAGCTTCATATTTGTTCATTTTAAAGTATTCTATAACTTCCGTGTTCTCATAGTAACATTGAAACAACCAAAGATTGACAGAAAACGAAGTCTAAATAAAATTATATAAAAACTTGAATGATTTACAAATTATTTGATTACAATGTTGACTTTGTACAAGATTTCCATGTTTAATCTAATTATATTACACAATTATCCTTATTATAAATATTATTTCGATATATACATCTTTTCTTAAAAATATACTTTGAATTTTATAATTAACGCTCTACATTATTGATCTACCGGTACAATTCATAGATTCATTAATTAGTCCTAATTTCACCAAACAATTATATTAATATTTGGTCCTACAGATCATTATACTAAACATTTAACAACAGCAAAGCGTTAAATATCACATTAATTTCACGCTTACCACGCACTTTCGTAAGTACGATGCCTGAGAAATATTTGGTTAAACAATTTTACACATCGTGTAAAAGAATATGACGTTAACTTTCTTGATGGAAAGAATATAAATTACTCAACATAAGACGGGTATAAGTGGCAATATGACAGTATTTGTATATATTGTGACAATTGACAACCTTTAGTCATTGTTGATCTTTATACATGGTGTTCAGGAATTGATGTTGAACAAAAAAAGACACTATTCGTTAGGTATAAAGGAATAAATTGTCGTTGAAATAAAACACAAAACATTTCCTTTTTCTAATTGAGTGCAAAAAAAATCTTTTTAACACACCCACTACTTGCTCCAGTGCGGTGTTTAGACGCAGTGGCAATGTCTTCGCAGCTGTTTGCGGATTATTCCCCTGAGCAGCGCTGAACAATGTGTGCAAGTATCGTGAGTACGAAAAAGATGACAAATAATTATGAGTATTATTTTCAATTTTCTGAAAAAGTCATCTTTTATATTTTATTTTAAAAACAAAAGTTTTCAGTGAAAGAATCTATTTTATTTTAATGACAATCAACTATTTTTCAGTCAAACAATCACATCTTTCTTTGTCCGACACTTAGTCCCAGACACCGTGTACACAGAATGTCAAGTTGATTACGACAAAGCTGTGGTGGGGTAATCCTCTTTTATATCTGGAACACGTTCTCTCCAAGGCATATAAAATGATTTTTTTAAATAAGAAAAAATTATGAATAAGAAAAAATTATGACCATTGGATTGGTATTTAAAAAATTGTTTATCCACTTGAGAGTTAAGTACGTAATCTTGAACTGACTTATGAAACAGACATTCCGAATCTTGAAATATTTTTGGTTTTATAAAAAAAATTTAGACTTTTCATTGATAATTATTGAATGACATTTATACTATGAGAATGAAAAATGTGGAAAATATGGTAATAATTTTACAAAAATTTCATCTTTGAACTAGAATAACTCCGGAACTGTGACAAATTCCGAAAAATGGTTTGCATCGTTCTCTTCAGGACATTGAGGAGAATTAATTCCAAACCAAAGCTTTGTCATATTCAGTTTTACATCTGTACAGTCATTCATTATTTTCGTGAGAAAATTGTGAATACAATGGCAAAAATACATAAAACTCTTATCTATTCGTTGTGAAATGAGGTAACATTTTAACTGTAAATGCTTTTCGAAGCCATATTTTTAAAACTTGAAATAATATTACAGTCTAGTTCAATTGAATTACAGAATTTCTATGATAAACCTCATTACAGTCATCTAATAAAGCATAGCCAAAACGTTGAATAAAATAATTGGCACACTGAATGGAGCTATATATATTGTGTTGACTTTTGATAATGTCAAACAAATGTTAATCATGTCTTCATATACACGTTGAATAACGGACAACTTTGTTTTTTGAATGGGCGCATATCGTTTTATCTATTATAACTAATCTCAAATGAAAGTGGCTTTACCAGTTTCCAATCTCGACATTAAGGCGCAATCTTTGGCACTCTTAATGGCTTATTACCTACCGCCGTAGCTATAGTTAAAATTTGTAGAATGAACATGTTAATTTTGGAGCAGAGATGTGATGGGTTTAGCAACTTGAGAAACATTCAAATAAATGACATGTGAGAATATATCGAATGTTGTCATTATTCTAGTGTGATATTTTAACCATTTTTGTCAAGAATTAAACTTCAGTTTTTTCTTTTTAATTTTTCCAGCAACATATTCAGTAATACATAAATCCAAAAATAAATTTAAATAAAAGCACAGTTGCAAACAACCATTCATAAACCAATATAGCATATTGGGATTTTGTGTATATAAAATTGCTTCTATCCAGTTATATTAGAAATATTTATCGTAATACATTTTTCAATTTTCTAAAACGAGGTTATAACTAGTTTGTATAAAGTTTATTGAATAATTGTATTAAATAATACCCAAACGATGACCGTAAGTTAATAAGCGTTTCCACAACAAATTATTTCTCGTTAAAATTTTTAAAGTTGCCATAATGAAATAATGATATGTTAAAGCTCCATATTGCAATGTTAAATGATATAAACGCATTTCAAGGTCATTTTTCATACAGCATTTTTCCAAAGATTAACAGTGTTACATTAATTATTAATTTTCAAAGATGAAATATGTTTCATTTCTATGTAATATTTTATATACGTATGTACCTATAATACGAAAAATTTTCAGTATTTGACATTCCATGTACCATCCTGATGGAACAATTGTTTAATGAAACATTGGTAATCTGAAAAGATGGATAAGGATCCCTCGTTTTATCAATAAACGTTATCGGTATAAAAAAATCATATCGGTAAAATAAAGAATGAGAGCTAAGTAATTTTATACACTAATCAAGATGCAACGACTTAATCTAATTTATTATATTCATTTCCCTAATATTACTTTGTACCTTTTGTGACTCAATTAACTACAAAATGAATGACTACATTAGGACTAATGAAACTCTAAATTTTGAATGACTCGAGCTTATCTTACAACCGTAACAGAAAATGGAACACAATTGTACAATACATTCACGGAAATTAAAAATGTCTTGCTGATTATGAAGATTTATGATTACTACGAAATATTTCCAAGATGTAATGAGTTTATAGAAAAAATCAAATTAAAATCGATTTCTTCTTTCTCTAACGGAAATAAACATTACCTGACGCACATATTTTATGTCAATTTACAATTTACTGAGGAAATGATGAGTAGATTTAAAAAGTATACCAAAAAATTAACATAAAATATAAAGTTTAATTAATTAAACGGTATAAGTTACAATTTGAATGTAAACGTGACATTTTCTGGTGGAATCTCTTTAAAAATCACAATCTTTTGAGGGAAAAGCCAAATCTGATGAGTGAAACTGTTATCTGGGAAATTAATTCTGAAAGTGTGTGTGCATGAAATAAGTTTGTTATTATATAATGAACGTTGTAATTTTCCTCATCTATACAAAGATGAGTAAGTACATTCTTTTTTTCTATGAAAATGTCCAAAACACGACAAGGCACAAAATAGTTTGTACACAAAATAGAAACTAACCAAGGGTGGTAGTGAGAACTGTATACATTTTTTAACATTGCTAAGAAGTGTTGATATTTCTGTTTATTGGGATATCTAAAAATATACAAGCCTTTTACTTGACCATCCAAATATTAATTCTTATTAAAATTTACATGAAATTTTGTATTCAATATTATCAGACAATAAGCGAGAATTGCTAAAAATTTTTAAAATAAACTTATTAACATTTGTTTAAATTGAAAGTTTACAAAGAATTATTTAAAAAAAAAATTAAATAAACCAGCCAATTTAAAATTACAAAGCAATAAAAACAATGGGTCGTAACCATGAGAAGTGGTTCGTCTCTATATAACAAACGTATCACTGTTAACATCTATAATCCGATAGTTGACTCATTCTAAATTTTGATATTTTTCGAATAATATTTTGAAATATAAGTTAATTAAAACAAGTCTTCAAAAAAAATTCAAAAATTGATTGAAAAGTAAGCCAGTTATAGGCTTCTAAATTTGAAGATACGGATAGAGTTGGGTATATCTCTGGCTCTTTTCCTCTTGTAGAATATAATGTCCAATATTAAAAATGACCTCACAACACAGTATTGCCGTCCTTGTCTAAAGGTTAAATTTAAACTTTTATAACTCGGTCAATTTTTAAGATTATTTAAAAAAATTTTCACTCATCAGCTTGTACCTTGAAATTATGATTAATGAAATAAAAAAAAATTAGTCAAATACCCAATTCTTAATTTTTTATCAAGTCATTTGTTTTGTGTACTGCTTGCTTTTTAAGTTTTTTTACAATCCTCTTTTAATATTTACGCTACTGCCCACTTCAGTTACTATATTGAAGTTTTATTTATATTGCATCAATGAAAATTTATTTATTTTTTTTAATCAAAACCCATTTCACACATTAAAAAACAAAGTATCTTAATCCAATTCTATTGTAAATCCTTGTTTCAAATATTAGCTGTTATTTTTAGCTTTAAAAATGTGTTATATTATTTAGCGATCAAAACGGAAAATAGTATTTTGAATTTAGTAATTTTATTATAAAGCATGTAACATATGAAAACAGAAGCTCATTCACATTATAAAATTTTTTCAAACCAGGGGTCCTAGATTAAAAGGGGTGCATTTCATTTTAGTTATTTTAGTTCATTGCTTATACATAATGTTGAGAAGTCCTTCAACCATAAATTTAAAATGATAAGTAATAGTAAACTAAACGATGATAACTTATGATTGTTAAAGAGATACGAAAATTGTCGCAGAAATACTCGACCTGACATATAGATAACCGTTATCGTTTGTAAAAATTACTATGGTTGTAAGTACCAACCTTATAAAGCTTAAGTTTGAAGTTTGAAAATACTATATTGTTTAGTATTTTTTGACAGCCATCAATAGTGAACGTTCTCAGTGAATTTGTAAACATGGAAAAAATTTATCATCGTTATGTATACATTTGTACACATTACTATCGTTTGAAAGGTCTCAATCCAACCAATATCAAAGCTGCACTAGATTCTACTCCGGGAGAGTCTATTCTCTTGTTTACAACAATAAAATATTGGGTGGCAAAGTTTAAACGAGGCTATAGTGCCAAGACGCACATTGCGAAGATCGACCAAATGAGGTTACCATACTAGAGATGATGAAAAAAATCCACAAAATGGTATTGGATGAGCGTCAACTGAAAATGCGAGAGCTAGCAGACATAGTAGGCACTTCAAAAAGAGCTATACATCACATATTAACTGAAAATTTGGACACAGCAAAGCTGGACGAAAGATGAATACCTCGTTTGGTCACAATGTAAAAAAAAACAGCATCGTGAGGATGTTCTATAGAGTATTTGGTAACAAAGTCAAGTTTTTGCATCAATTCATAACCATGGACAAAACATGGGTCCATAATTTTACACCAATGACTTTCAAAGCAATGAACTAAAATGTTTGAAACAATAGACTGAAAAGGGAGAATCAGATCCGAAGAAGGCGAAGACAATTCCATCTGCTGGTAAGGTCATGGCGTCAGTTTTTTGGCCTTCATGTGGGATAATTTTCATTGAATATCTTCAAAAAGGAAAAACAATCAACGGCGGCATTACGGGCCCTTAATGCAGCATTTAAGTGATGAAATTAAGAAAAGGTTGTTATATTTGGTGTTCTTCAAAACAATGCACCAATTCAAACATCTGTTATTTTGGTGGCCAAAATTAATGAATTAAAATTTAAATTGCTTCCTCACACACCCTATTACCAGATTTAGACACCTCGGATTTTTTTCTTTTTGCAAACTTAAAAAAATGGCTCCATGGTCTGTCAACAATAAAGAGGTGGAGTCTGTTGTGGATGGCTATTTTGAAGAACTCGATGGTTCTCACTATAAACAGAGTATCGAAGTTTTTAAACATCACTGGGAAAAGTGTGTCAAGTTAAAAGGTACAGAAATAAAGATATATTTCCCCAAATTTTTAATGTCTTCATTGTTAGCTCAGGGATACTTCTGGGACTATCCTCTTATACAAAATTAAACAAGGAAATACTAGTTCATATCTTAATCACATCATCTCAGTCAACTTCTAATTGACACAGACTAAATATATTATTGAATTAATAACTGTAATATTCTTTTGCATGAATTCATTGATTATAAAAGAACTACCAAGGGAAATCCACTTATGCTAAAAATGTATGGAATATTTTTTTAGGCCGTAGAAAAAAATTATATCATAAATCACATAATGAAATAGCATTTTCAAATTTAATAACTCAAAAACATTTAAAAAAACACAACGGGTATTCACACGGTACTGCGTTACTATACAGTATATGGCAAGATTGTTTAATATGACCTACTCCAAATTAGCTTCCACTAAAGATATACAGAACTAAAACATAATATTAAAATTTAATTCAAGACCTACACACATTCCAGAAAATCTAATAATGATACAACTGTGACAAGGAAGAACGGAATCTATTCATTTACTTAACCTTATATTGTCCGTATGCACAAATACACTACAAAACCTACACAACATCCTAAAAAACAAAGATTCACTAAACAATTAACGTCAAATTAAAGCTGCTCAAAAGTCAGTTCCATTGTGTGTCATACATCGACCTCCACGTCACTAGAGGTCTCCTGCAGTCCGTAAGGACAATCTGCACCCGGGCAATCTGCATCCTCTAGCTCTCTCGGCGAGTCCAGATCACCCTCTCCCTCGCCATCTACCTCTCCTTCCCCAGATGATGCAGACATATCTTCATCCATCATTATAGCAGCCGGCAGAGATGGTGACACCTCTTGAAGTTGGCTTGTATAAACTGAAAGCCAAAATTGTATACTAAATATACAAACAGACATATATACATATATTACAAGGATGGATTATAGCTGTTACACCTCAGACAGTTATTACTTTTAGTAACTATTATCATGTTTAATCTTGTTATAATTTTACAGAATTATACCAAGTTAGATCTTTCATCATGTAAAAAATAAAAAAAAAGCAATTCAACATTTTCTACTATTGTCTTTCGCATGTATGACATAGACAGAAGAACTATAGCAAAAGAAATAACATTGTGATATATACAGTGATATATCACGGTATTTATAACACGTGATGCTCTCTTGTATGTACACTATGTTATCTTCCGAATTTGTTTCTTGCTTTTAGAAACTTTGAAATTGAAGGTATACCACCATAGAATTACTCGACACTGAACAGCACAAGTGCTGTTATAGAGTTTAGATGATATAGGTCTAATGAAAATCTAATAAGACTATATAAATTTGCTCTTTAGTCAAATCAGGATGCAATGATGGAGTTGGAAGATGATGACAGTAACTGTTCAGTGATGAGGAATAGACCATTTAGTTTGAAGTTGTTCAACTTGTTTTGACATATATGGTACATACAATTTCAACGTTTGCTGCGTTAACCCTGGTGTTGCAGATGTACTGTCTACCTAAACTTTGAGATTTGAAGATCTGCTGTTTTTAAATTAATATTGTGAATCTCAAGCAGACATCCTGCCATTGAATTTCAGGTTGCAACTCCTCAGTCTGCAGGGGTACTACCCACATAAACGGAGAGAATTGAAGATTTGCAGTTTTTAAAATAGTATTGTAGGTCTCAAGCAGGGACTCTGTCGCTGAACTCCTGGTTCCAACACCTTAGTCCGGATACGAAAGAAGTATTTTCTGCCTAAATTGTGTGACTTGAGGAGCTGCCGTTTTTTCAATTAGTTTTGTGGGTCTCAAGCAGAGATTCTCTCACTGAACTGTGCAGTCCAACTCCTCAGTTCTGATGTTACAGGGGTACTGACTGCCTAAATTATGGGGCTTTAGAATCTGCTGTTTTCAAAATAGTATTGTGAGTCTCAAGCAGAGATTCTGTCCTGATGCTGCAGGAGTATTGTCATCCTAAGCCATGAGACATAAGGATCTGCTATTTTTAAATTAGTATTGTGGGTCACCAGCAAAGACTCCGCAACTAAACTTCCAACTTCTCAGTCTTCATGCTTTGGGAGTAATGCCTGCTTAAATTGTGAGACTTGAAGATCTACTGTTTTTAAAGTAATCATTCAAGAAGTCATTGGATTCCAGGATCCAACTTCTCAGTTCTGATACTGCAGGTGTATTGCTTGCCTAAATCATGAGACTTGAGGATCTGCTGCTTTTAAAATAGTATTGTGGGTCTTAAGCAGAAACTTTATAATAGAATTCCGAGTACCTACTTCTCAGTCCTCATGCTACAGTGGTATTGCCTGCTTAGGTGAGATTTGAAGATCTGCTGATCAGTTTAAATTAGTGTTGTGGGTCTCAAGCACAGATTGTCATTGAACTCGAGATTCCAATTCCGCAGCCTGATGCTGCAGTGGTACGGCCTGTTTTGTGTTTGTAAACTCATATCCTCGGTATTAATCAACAAATATGGACGATTCCTTTTTTATTTAAATGGTACCAGTGTAGTATCATAAAAAATTGGTCAGAATTTAACTGTGGAAATTGAAGGTACACCATTGAATTCAACATAGACCAGCACAGGTACGGTGACTGAGTTTGGATGATATTAAAGGTCTAATGATAGTCAAATAATAAAGTCTCTTAAAGTTTTGACATGATTAAGGACAGCATATATCTGCCCTTTAACAAAATCAATGTAAAATGATGGAGCCAGGACGTATTTACAGGAACTTCTCACTAATGAAGGGTAAACTCAACGAGTTTGGACTCGTTTCACTTATCTTGACGTAAGCAAGAAATTAACAAAGTAGTTAGGTATATATACAGGTGTCCTGTAAATCATGAACCAACCGAAATTGGGAGGTAGGCTAAATATGACTAGGTAACTGACAAATTTTGACTTTAGTAAAAATATCTTATTTTTTGATATATACACACTTTTTTAGAATTTGTAAAAATCACTACTTTGGGTCGATCTTTTGGGTGCCACGGCAACAAATGGAGTCTGATTTTATTAATTTTTTTGTTATTAAGTATAGTTAAGTCATCAGGCTTTTGAATGAATTAAAACATTTTAAGACAACTAATACAGTTTGATTAAAGAAAGGTCAAATACTTACATTTTAGGATTTAGTAATTTCTGTCACCCAATTTTGACTGTTTGTGGTGAAAAAAAATGTACTACGTAGAACTGGCAAACCATTTTAAAAATTAGTGCATCTAATGCAAAAATTAGAGTGATAAAAATCTTACCATTTTTAACTCCAAAAAAAAGACAATCATATGTAACCAACCATCTAAGGTATCCACTATGAGATAATTACCCTATGTTTGAAGTTTGAATGGATGAAGTTTGAATGGACTATTAAATACTACTTAACAGCAATAAAAATAATTTAATTTTAAAAAATGTAATAATATCTTCAAACAATTGTTTTTATTTTACATTATATCCAACTGCCTGCAATACAATCTAATACACAGCTTTTAACCTGACATACTAATGAAGTAATCAGCTGAATAATAGTAAAATTAACAAGTACATTAAAGCTATTAATACTTATTTAATAAATTATTACAATAAGTTCTCAAAATGTCCCCAACTCTTTTACATAAATTACATCTTCTAATACAGTTTTGTCCTAAATTTCTTAGAGTACTGTTGTTTTCACCGTTGGTTTCAAAGCATGTGGATTAATCTCAGCCTAGGCTAGGCACATTTCGCATAAATTACACTTCTGTACAATTGAATTCTGTACATAGAAAATATTTTACATATTGAGTTTAGTTGGCATTAATTTTATATAAATTCATTGTCACTTACTTTTTATTCACAACTAAATGAAACTATGTACTTTATTTAAGTTATTAACTTCCACCTGAAGATGTTGTCATACAACGAAACCTAGGTTGTGGTTAATAATTTAAATAAAGTAGATATACATCACGTAGTTTCATTTAGTTGTGAATAAAAATTAAGTGAAAATATTTTAAAAAGAGTGATTGATTTATTACCCTAGCGAGAAAACCTGTTTATAGAATTTTTGTATATATGTATGTTAATTTGTTTGTTAATCACGCGAAATCTAGTGGACGGATATTAATGAAATTTGGTACAGTAATCATTTATACCCTCAAGTAACATATAACATATGGATATAACATCTTTTTGAATATTACGATTTTCATCCGCTCGCCAACGACATCTGTTAGTGTTTTTAGTAATATAACGGTAGTAATAATAATAATGATACTGGGTTGGCTAAAAAGTAATGAGCGTTTCTTCAAAAATTATCTAGAATATGGGAACATTCTAGAAGCTTCCATTCTAGAAGCTTCCAAGCATCGAAAATATATAAAAGGTGCAGCATGCACTCACTGACTCAATACTAACTAAGACGCTGCACTGTTAACATGCATAAAATATGGACTTTAGCATATCTTCGATAGCAGAGTGACCAGATTGGTACTTGTAGACAGAGTGACCAGATTGGTACTTGCAGAGTGCAATTAAATAAATATATGAGTGTCTCACATGCAACATAGATTTTCAAATGCAAACTTGACTGCTGCCAGTCCCAGCCTGCTATAACCAATTAATGGTTTTTGAAAAATTAAGGTACAAACAGTGTGCTTATTGTGAAATAACAGAAACAGGGAAATTTTGACTATTTCAATCTATTTTCACTGCAATCGACTTACTGGAAAAGGAGACGTGGTAATTTGAAATTTCAATACAAAGTTACATGAAAAAAAAGCAAGTTGAAATTTCAATACATGAAAAAATGTTGACATTTATAATCATTATAGATAGCATTACACTAATTCTAAAAGTGCTTAACTGGCGCTGTAGTATGCAAAAAATTAAAAAAAATATTTTCCAAATATTAATAGACACTAAAAGAGTGTTGCTCCATTTTTAAAAACATAAGCAAATATGCTCTAAAGAATACTTAGAGATGTGATTAGTTTTCTAACTATAATATTAGATGAGATTAATTTTAATCTGCCAATATAATTAATTCACTTTAAAATACAATAGATGCCGTTATTCATTTTTAAAACATGCAAACGTATGGTGCATGTGAAAGATAATTAAGTATCACAATTTTACAATATTGTAGTCCCCTATTTTGCTATTAAATGCATCTAAATATAATTGATTCAATCTAATTAAGTACTTTGGTGATACTTGATAGAATTTCGTTTAAAAAATTTTGGTCTTTGTATTTGCTACCTGAGATATTTCGGTGTCTCGCTTTGTATACAAAGAATCTTTGTTGTTACAAAGGTCCATGCGCATGAAGTCACAGATACAGCAGGAATTAAATAAATATAATACTTTTGGCTAACATTGTATTTATTTTAATATTTTAATTGTCTATACACCACGGATCAAAAGTATTAAAAGATAATGATAAAAACAGAGAAAAAATTATGAATTATCTGGCTTTGCAAATATTCTAGTCTTATTTTCAGCAACACTGCTATAATGTAACGTTAATGGTTAATGATAAATTAATACCATCCTCCTTGCTATTAGTACCGTGCAGACATGTGAAAGGGATCTCCTTCGTAAGTTGAAAGACCTGTCAGAACACTCAAAAAAAAATATGTGAATTTACCTTTTATATTGGAAGGTTTTATGTCTGCATTAAATGTGAGCGTCTCTTCTAAATTATCCATCGTAATAGTATCTGCTTCTAAACTCTCCATTGAACCAGACGGGGACGTATCCGAATTTGCATTTAATGAGATTTGTATATTACCTAATTGTGGTATATGTGGTCGAACCTAAAAATTAAAATGTTGTATTGAATTAGATTCCTTTATAAAATCTTTTAAATAATAACATTTAGTAGTTGGAGTAAATGGTAATACAATTATTGACAATTTACAGCAGTTTATAATTTCCCATGCTGATCCAAAAATCATTAGACTCATTTTCCCACGGAAAATGATTTTTCTCGTAAAATTCAGTTATTCTCTAAAAAGAGTATACTGTCAATTAGTGGGTAAATTTATATAAAAAAATTTATATGTATATTTATCTATCAGAAAAAAGTTATTGTAAACTTAGAAGCAAACCACAGATGATGGATTTATACAATAGCTACAATGTTTCTCTCCTAGCTAACCACAAAGCAAAAGATCAAATACCTACACACCCATGTACGCAACCATGTTTATTTGTTGTAATATTTTTTATATTTATTATTTTTAATATAGCTAAGAGTGGTTCAATCCAAAATTTCAATTATAAAGGCCTTAAAATCAATCACATTTTAAATTGACTATCAACAAATTTCATTTTAAATTTATTTTCTTGATTACATCCAAATGGTAATTTCAATATTACCATGACCCATGTTTAGCTAAACTTTATTTGTAACTTGCTAAGCTGAAGATTTTTATTCACTAAATCCTTTATTATATTAGAATAAAGCGAATAAAATTGTCAATAATCTGGGATTATTTGATTAGAAAATGCATCTTTAGTGTAAATATTTTTTATTTTTAACTTTATAATGTCAGGATTATAAAAGGAAATGTAAAATTTTATTTAGAGCGGGACGGAAATTTTAACTCATCTTATTTTCGATACTCCAAAAGATAAAATTATTAATCCGGGCTCTAATAAGATCGGGCATAGGAAATTATTTTTAAAATCATTCGACAATAGTAGAACTTTTAATCAGAATCACAACATGTGTTTTCTATTTTATTTTGAATAACTATTAATGTAAATTTACTAATTAATAATGTAACTCTATAAATGTTATAATCTATTAATATTTGAAAGAATTTTCTAGACAGGGACAGAAGTAATACAATTATTTACGGATAGCTCGGTAAAATGACAGAAATCTAAACAGCTGAGATTAAGATTGCCATATTGCCACAGTTAATCTAAGAGAGAGAAAAGACTTTTAACCGTCATTGGTCTTACAAAATTATGACTAAATCACCGTTTAAACTTCATTGGTGGTTTAATTAATCTCACAGGTCTTAGTCTGAGAACTTCCGACCCAGAAAACAAACAAAATTCATAATACATAAGGAGAGGGAATGAATAAGAAGGTAAATAAGTAGTGAATGATATATGGAAGGAACATAGATTAACAGATTATGATATAATGTTGGAATATTGCTTGCAATATTTGACAACATATCTATGAAATAGATGACTCACTCAAGTGTTTTAGATTCTGTTCAGCAACCGCTTATGAATCCGATCGATAAACAAAATGTACACCATCAACACAAAATGTACACCATCAATTCATACATTACCAGTACAAGAATTTCCCTTTTAGTTTTTTTGGTCATGTTGTCATATTTTTTTCGTAATGTAATTGCCTGATCTCAAGAATTCAAAAGCTCCAATGCTGGCAAGTGGTAACATTGCAAGAGATTGTTATATTCTGGAGGCCAGCCAAGAATTGAAGCGTTAAAGCAATTACCTCTCGTCTTTTTGAACTCATGCTCAGTTGCTCCAACATCTTCGTTATCAATTACAAAGAAAAAGTACATGTTCAGATTTGGTGATCCAGAAACAGTATTTATAAAATAATTATCAGGATAAGATGTACCTTCATAATATACTCTTATTTAAGCTAAAATTAAATTTATTTAATCTTCAAAAGATATACACTTATTTAAGCCAAAATGCAGTTTATTTAACCTTTAATCCATCAGCTCGATGCGGATTCCGACAACCTTTACATTTACACTCTGTACAAGGTTTACTGTCTACATAACAAGGGCAACGTTGCCCACAACAAGTCAATTTGCCAGGAGTTGCCGTTGCATTCCCACAACGACATCCTTTTCTTTTACTGGACGTTACGTTCCGTGATCGGTACGTAGGCTTTTTGAATGCTGATTGATTAGTCTGAAAAGTAATATTTACTTATGATATTTCCGTATTTATTTCATTATTTATACTATTTAACAATGTTTGCAAGTTTAGAATCCTATTGTAATTTGGAACTTTAAAAACCTAATCAGTGCATGCAGCTCGGATATAGGATATTACAGATTAAATCTGAGTGTTTATTTCAATAAATAGTGGAACTTTTAAATATTATTTATGTATTTAGCAAGAAGAATTATATAAATGGTGTAAGAACTAGGTAATACTGAATTCTACTTATTGGCTATATAGCTATAATATAGTAAGTACATATATAACTATTGATATAAAAATCTTAAATGGCAATAGGAATAAAAATTGCAAGACTTTTTTTTAGGTAATTATAGTTTAATTTTATTACTAAATCTAATCTTATACGTTGATGATACTTTCAATTTAAATTATCTCTAATTAAGTTTTCTGGCAGATTTATTGTTCGACTAGCTTAAATTCAACATGTAGATTCAAGAGATGAACATTTCATCTTAGTAGATGTAGATAAATTATTTAGAACATTTCATTTAAAGACACATTAAAATATTCATTAATCAGTTAGCTGTGATTGATAACTCGTTATGTGAAAAAAGTAGTTACTATATACCATTTAAATAAACGTCAATAAGTGAATAAGTAAAATCATTACTTTTATTAAAAAAAAACTTAAATCAATATTAGGTATAACAGCTATACTCAGTGTTTGGCATATACTCATCATCGCTTATTTTTTGCCGCATAATTTAATTTTCAAAGAAGTCAAAAAGATCATTTTTTATTAGATTTTTTTTAAATTTTGAATTACTGTTTTAAAACACATTGTCTATTTAAAAATGTATAATATGAAAGAAGTTGTGATATAAATATAATTTGACAAAAAAATATTTAAAAAATTATAACGAAAAAATTATTTTTGAAGGTTATTTCTACAAAAAGGTGTTATGCCATGATTTTGATTATCCAAAAAAAAACATGAAATGTGTTTATGCTATACTTTATGTCATATTCTTCAATTTAAATTAAGAATTTAAAAAAAAGCTATTTTTAACAAAATGGCAAAGGTTTAAAGTGATCATTTTAATTTTCAACAAAAAATTATTCACTTTTGTTGAAGTAAAAAAAAAAGCATTGAAAAAATCCCTCTGTTCGAAAATTAGTTTTTCTTATGTCAAAAATGCACACACAATTTGAAAAATCAAAACATTAGTATCAAAGATATTTTGGCACCGAACAGAAAAATGTGATATTGAGGAAAATACATTTAAAGTTTAAAAACTAATTAACACTAAACAACATTTATTTATTAACTTATATAAGTCATCAATTTCAGCTCATATAATAATTCCTCATGAACTCAGGCTGACAAGGCAGCATTCATGTTTTGCGCGCTAACTCCTTATAACAATAAATATTGGGACTCTTGGCTTCAAACAGCTGCATTAATGCTTCATTCAACCTTATTAAATACAGCAACAAAAACAGGCAGGGCAAGTTCAATGGCTTTTCATCAGCGAAGAAAAATTTTTGGGCTAAGTTAAAACTTTCATCATAATTTTTATTTAAATCACCAATAATATAGTTTCTTCTTTTGCAGAAAAGTACAGCCAAAATCATCAAAAATCTGCTCCAATTTTGCTGTCAACTGTGCAACTATAACAATAAAATATGATCCATATAGCATTATTAATTTTTTCAAAATTTTCTGGGTTTCTTATAAGGAATGGAACTCATACTCTCATCTACTTGTTAATTGATCTATCTACATCTGTTTTAAATAGATATGTAATGCTGCCTCTTTCAGAAAGAAGGCAGTGCATTTTTAAATAATTTAATTTATTTTCAATTTAAAAACATTTATTTGTAATATATTTTATGAGATATAAACTGAACAAAATCTAAATATGTTTAACGCTACAGAAAAAAATCTTACTGAAGTTTCTCTGGGTGCCGCCTCGGCAGGTACAATTGTTTCTCCCTCCTCTATAGCCTTGCGTTTGATTGTGATTTTGTTACCAGATCCTGCATACATCACAGAATACAATGACGATCCATTTGATAATGTTCGAATAGGAGGCGACTCTTTTGAATTTGTTTTAGGTTCACTACTATTATTAACACTACTACTGCTAGTGGTCGCCGTCGCCACCTGCGTCTGCGTAGACGTAGAGTTCGTATATACACAAGGCAAGATGCTGTACGCTGATTTAGAGAGACCACCAGTACTCTTGTAGTCATCTGTAAAACCAGCGCCTTCTTGAATTAAATCCATCAAACTCGTACTAGCTGCCGCGCTACCATTCACACTAGCCGAAATTTCATCTTGCTCTAACAAAGTTTTATAAATATCTGTACTTATTAAATATTCGCAAAGTTTTTTGTAACATTGTAAAAGTATTCTTAATTGTATGTTTTCCACATACTTCTCATAGTCTTTACACCAACTGCACGAGGGTTTAAGTTTCTTACGACCACCTTTACACTTTTTACACACATGGTGCTGACAATTTGTGTCTGTCGGAGTAAAAGGTTCTTTTAAAAGATTACCGCAAACGGTGCATGACAGCGATTGACGTAAATACGGCACCAAACGATATAAATCTGTCCACGAAGATCTATCACTGACATCCGCTTGAAGAACTAACCGGCATGTCGAAACGTACAAACTAGTAGCATTCATATTGTTAGTCTAATTTAACGTAATTATTATAAATTAGTAATTACAAATGTTTACATCAAAATACACAATTTAACGCCGCAAACGCCATTGTCAAATTTGAACAAAGTGAACATATGGGAAAAATACTTTTCCTTTATTAAATGACGTTTCTCTTATATGGCAACGTTGAAAATTTGCCCTTTCTATTTTTTTAGAAATGCATTCAGAAAACATATAATTATGTTTATACATTTGATTAATATCTTTTTAATAATTCAATTATATTAGTATATCATATTTTAAATACTTTTAGATGAAGTTTATGAAATAATACATTTTAATTATTCTTTAATTACTACTTTTAATAACCTTATGAACTTAATGTCTTAATAGCTGTAACTGCCAGTATCTACACCTGTTGTTTTTTTGTTTTTCTGTTAATAATAAGTAATGGATTCTAAACATATTTGTTAATAGTAAAGGTAATAAATTGCAAAATCGTACTAGACAAGATAATTTACAATATGCTTCATAATTCATAACTATATTATATTTAAGGTATTATGGATATTTGATCTATTATTTTCGAATTATGGTTTGCATAGAATGTTGCTTTAAAAATAAAATAATTACTTTATACTATTTTATTATTGAAATTACCTATAAATTACAGTCAATAAATCCATAAAAACATAACTTTATAAAAAATAATCATCATTTTATTCAAAACAATTACATGTTTATATGTATATAAAATATATTCAACGGTTCCTTAAATATTTTTGAAATGCCTTGTAATTTTAAAGGGCAATTAACATTGAAATATTAAACAAAATAGAAAACTTAAAATAAAGCCATGATCAAGCTCGATAAGAAAAGCGAATCCATAGATAAAGTAGAGATATATACAATTTTTTAAAATTTGATATTATAATTGACCTATTAACATGCTTATGATTAGTATTGATACTGAATTGAAATTTTTCTATGGGCAGGAAGAAAATAAAATATATGTATTAAAAATTAAAATTAACATTAAATAAGAATTAATTAATTGCAATCATTGGCGAGCTCAAATTTTCCATCTCAAAAAATTCCATAATTAATACTTGTAATATGTAGTGTAAAATTATTTGTTCACTCAGATACACTTACTTCTTGTAGACAAAATATTTTTCATACTTTCTTTTACCAATCTGTGAAAGTGTTTATTAAAATTTTTAGATACCAATTACCAATGAGAAATATATATTCCTTCCCTGTTGCTATAAATTTCACATATAAGATCCTTAAGAACTTTCACAGTTAATTCTGCGGGAAAATTTAATTTATTTGGAGGTTTACCTTTATTATTTTCGCAAGTTTGACCGAATAATGACTGAATAGACAATTAACTTGCAGAAGGCACAGATAAAGCGCCTTTCTGTTTTTGAAAACAAGTGCTATTTAAAATTTCAGCATTGTTTAGATGTCTCGTTCGCATTAGAGTCCGATTTCTCCCAACATAAATTTAAAAATTCACCAATTTCATCTTATGGCGATGGTGTTTCTATTTATTTCAATGTTTTTATTTTATTTTACAATAACGACACCGAGAGGCAGATGTAACTTTTTTTAAAATATAAATACATATTGTAAGTTCATGCATCGATACAATGAATTGCGATATGATATTTCGATACAAAGGAAAATTTTAGGCAACTCTAATTAAATGTCAAATTAACTTCCCGGGACGTTTGTGGCGGCGCTTGAAATAGGCACAAAAATAGCTGTCATCTTATATTAGAGATATGTCGATCAATCATTTTAGACGACCCAGGTCGATCGCGTCCCACTGGCTGAACGATCGGGTCAATCACGACCCATTTGCTAAACGATCGTGTCGTAAAGATTTTATCGACCAGTTGATCAATATACCTGTGGATACAATGACTCGTAGGTCGTTCTCGATCGATCAAGCACACGACCTGTTGCGGCGGTATGACAACAACTTCTTTAATGTTTTGAATAATGAAACTTTGTTTTGATTGATCAGCTGATATTTATTTATATTAAACAAGCCTTACGATAATTTTGGTGCATTAACATCAGAGTATAAATGTCTAGGCAAGATCGATCGGAACAAGTGGTTTTTTTATCATTATATTCCGTAAAGTGCGACACGATTATGAACCATATAAACGGCGCGCGATAATTTTTTCACTTACGAATTTCCTCGTATTTCAATAAAACAAGTATAAGTGTACGATCCTCACTAAGAAATAAAATAAAATGTAAAGGTGTTTACATAAGTTAACTAGTTAAGTAAAATAAGTACCATCACCAAATCTACGCAATCTATGCAAAAAAATTTTTTAATTAAAATAAAAACAACTTCAAAAAATTACTTAAGAAATTAATAAAATCCAAACAACAATAAAAAAAGAATATAAATCACAAAAAAATACAGTTCTCAATAAGCAATATACATATTTCTATTTAAAGTGTTTACATAAATTAACCAATTTAATAAAATAAATCCCGACGCCTAAACTATGCAAAAAAAATTCTAAATAAGTTAAACACCATCGCTAATCTACAGAAAAGGTTGTCAATTTTAGTATATCCATATGTGAAATCAACAATCAATTCAAAATTCAAAGGTCAAAAACTTATGACGTTAATATAGATCGCAATCCATAGGTTATTTTATCAATCATTGACAGAGTACCCAGAAATGGGGTCACAGGTTTGGATTGTCACAACTATTGCTTACAATTGGGTTCCTACAAGCCACGAGCCACGGGTCGCGGATGCTAAGTGATTGAATAATTTTTATAAGAGTGACCCAATTACTGGCAGACAGGTCGCGATCAAGTCAAAGTGATTCGAACAATCGCGATCAATGCAGGTCTATTTTATATGGCATAACCAGTCCAGTGTATTAGTATAACAGAAGTCAGTGGTTTTAGTCCTTCTTGTGACTAAATAAAAGAATAATACAGAGTAATAATTGAATATAATGTCATAATAAATAATATTAAAATAATTTAGGATATTTTACCGGGTTTTTTGTATTATCTACTTATTTAAAAAATTCCAAAAAGTGATAATACATTATTTGTTTAAAATAAAAAAAAAATGGCTGAAAGTGTAGCTAATATGCTCATGGCAGTGTTTTGTAGCTATCTTATAATAATTTACATTAGAATCACTGAAATCTTCCTTCTACCTAAAGTATATATTATTTCAAATTGTCAGTTATAATATTATAACTATTATTCCGCACACTTAACAAGTAATTATGAAAATGATAAAGAACTGAAAAAGTATTGTTCAGGTTAGTATCTATATACCTAATTTATCGGACTTGGTTATTATTTATAAAGATATCCATTTACTTATGGAAACTTAAATTCCATGTAATCTTTGTGTAGCAGATTTACTTCACTTCGACAAAAACACCTGTAAAGACTGTATGGGCTCTTTCAATGTAGACGTTTGTTGTCTGCCTGCTGCGGTTCCGGAGCGTGCAGTAGTCGTCCTGTGCACAGACGATCATTTTTTTTCATACAAAGCGCACGGTGCGGCAACGGTGCGGCGTCGGTACTGCACATGAGCAACAACAGGATGGCAACGTCGCAAATGTCACGTGTTCATTTCGTTGTTAGCCAGTGCAGTGAATAGTCATTAGATGCATTCATTTACAATGGATGATATAAATGGGGAAGAATTTATACACGAAATAGAAATACGTCCTGCTTTGTGGAATTCAAAATGTGAAATTTACAGTAATCGCTTGGAGAAAATCGCTTGGGAGGCATTTGTAAGAAATTTATCTAGGACTTTGAAAGTAAAAATACAAGTGAATTAATTTTAAGAAATTTATTTTTATTTAGTTTCAACTGCCAAATCTGGAATGTTAATTGTCCTTCATTAACAAAGTATTCAGAAAATTTATCATGAATTGATATTGCTGACAAATTCTGATGATTTTGTACCTCCTGAACTATCTACCTGTTTTGAATTAATAGATTACTGTTAGAAACTTCGTCACAATTACGTTTCAAGAAATTATGTAAAATACAGATAGCTTAAACAATATTTATTGCAAACGATATATCTACATTTATAGGTCGGTGTAATATTCGCCATTTGTTAGTCATAATACCGAACGTACAAGTGTTTTTCGAGCACATGACAAGCGACAGTTAAAAATGTTCTGTTGCTTATTCAAAAAATTGCCGTAATATAAAAAATCATCACCAACAAAAACAAAGGGTAGTGGTGAGCCATTTTCTGTTATTGCTGTAGGACTTGGTATATTTCGAGTGTTGTCTTGAAGTTTCTGGAAAAAATCATGGTTTCTGAATATTTGTGAATCAGAAGCTTTTCCATATGAACCGACATCGATGTAAATAAATTTGTAATTTGAATCACAAATGGCCAATAATACAATAGAGAAAAAGTGTTTACGGCTATAATAAAGCGAACCGCTTTTAGGGGGCTTAACTATTCTTAGATGTTTGCCATCTAAGACGCTCAAACAATTAGGGAAGTTTGCATTGGTTGCTAAACCTTGTGCAATTCTTAACAAATCTTCCTTTTTCATTTCAGGTATACAAATTTCTTTTAGGGTTTTGTAAATCTGTTGACACGTATCTTTTACGATTCCACTAATAGTTGAGATTCCATGTTGATAGGAAAGATGCAATTCAGTTATAGTGCAATCAGCGGATAAGTATCTGAAAAAAAATATTTATTTTTGTTTCAGCAATGTTACTTCAAAAAAAATGGAGACACATAAGTGATTCATATGCAAGAGTTGAATAAACAGCGAAAATAAAAAAAGTGGTTCCGAAGCGAAAGAACAACGAAAGTATATATATATATATATATATATATATATGTGTGTATATATATATGTAAATATATATGTAAATATATATGTATATATATATATGTATATATATATGTATATATATATATATATATATATATATATATATATATATATATATATATTTTGATCGGTTGCAGTTTTTGTCAGAACTTTATAAAATAAGACCTAACAAGAAAAAAATAGCCCTACTGAAGACGGTTCCACTGCGTTTACATCGGAAGCTACAACTAAAAGATCCCCTACTAATAATGATGAGACTAACACGATTTTGAAATTCCTTGTAGAAAGATTGCAAAACAAAAAAGAGTTCAATTCAAAATACTTCCGAAGACGGTCACAGATATTTTTTATTGTCTTTATTAAATGATTTCAAAAAGATTCCGGATAGTTATAAAATGGATGCCAAATATAAAAATAATAATTGGAATTATCCAAAAATACGCAGGTACACAATCCTATACTCGAGAGCATTATAACTCCGGTTCGCAATTCGAGAACAACGTGGCTATTTCACAAATCAATATCCAGGATCTCAGACGCCAAAACCTAATAAGTCCACATCAGATGAACTTGTGAAACTCTCACCCCTGTCTAACTTAACTGAACATTCTGGTGCCTCCATATATCCTGATCTTTTTACCGACGATAATCCTACAGTATAATTTAAATTAGTAAATTTTCACAAAAATATTAGTACCTACCTACACAATCTTTGTTGTCTTATTTTACAAAAGGATTTTATAAAAGAATAAACCAATAAACTAATTATAAGTAATAAATAATGTTGGAAAAATATATAATATGTTGTTAACCCTTATTTTAACTAATTCTCGTAATTCGTAAAAACATTCTCTGGACATTTTAAGGTAATTAAAAAATTTGCTTGGATCTTCCTTTAGCCTAGAGTAAAGATTACGAAAATCATCAGATGTATATGTTAACGAAAACATCGGCGATGCTCTTTTATGGCGGCATTGTTTTTCTTTAATTTGATTTAAGTATTAACAGTAATGTTCCTTCGTCTGAGTCCATGGCTAGACCAATGTCAAATATAGACATCACTAACGTACGAACGCACTGCAGTCTGATATGCTTTCAATTTAGACAATTGATGTTGGACTGCTGCCTTCCTGCAGGGACCCTGCTCCGGAATATAGCAAGCGGCACAGTAAACGTGCGGCAGCGGTCCGACACAAAACATCTAAATTGAAAGAGCCCAACACCTTCAATGTAGAAGAGAACAAACACCTTCAATGTATCATTAAAAACACTTCTAAAAAAGATTCTGTTCTAAACTTTCGTTTATCTAGGTCAATGCTTCATCTTCAATTTCCATCAAAATGCCACATAGATTATTCTTTTGGAATGTGAACTTAAACCCCAGTATTCACTAAATATAGTTTTCCTATCACTTGATGGTGTACATTCTTTACATTTCATCCTGCATACACTTAACTCTCTTTCATTTGCCTGGCTGGAATTAATTTACCCTTTAAAATTTGACAAGATTTTCCGAGGCCACACTTCCCTTTCTTCGACTTTTCAAGCATCTGAGAAACTTCTTCATCTGAATTAGAAGAAGAACTACTTTCAACTTCCAATAGGCGAAAAAGAGGATCCTGCATAAAATCATTGCTGGAAAGCCCCGTTTTTCTAGAGCTGCAGTGTTTGTAAAATGGCCAGTAGATGTAGATGGCATATGTTCTACAGGCATTTGTTGGATGTTGTCATCTAAAAAGAAATTCATCATTTCGTTAAACTATGCAAACAGAAACACGTTAAAATATGTTTGTATTTCACTTAACATGTTGAAATACATTAATCTCAAATTATTTTCAAAATTCTATAATTCACTATTTAAAATTTTGGAGCTGTTATATTCTTCGCATAATGACACTAACTTTTTTCCTTTCTGTAAACTCATTTTATTAGACGAACATGGGTACAGTAATTCTTTACGAAGGACAATATGGTATTAACAACTGGGATCAAAGGACACATCAATCAAAAGTACAATCAGAAACCCAGAAAAATATTTCTTTACGCAATAAATTAATATCTTATGTACCCACTTATTTAACAAAAGAATTCACCCTCATTAGCTAATAATGTTAAGTGTTTCTGATAACATAAGTCAACTTTTATAATCAATGGCGATCAAGCTTAATAATGTTATTTTGAACTCGAGTTATGCGTTTTAGTAGAATTCCAGTAGGCTTTTAAAGCATTGCTTGAAATGTAACTAATATTTGATACAGCAAGTTATACATCTGTTTGACTTGTGTATTTTAGTCGGGTGGCAGGTTGATATAAGCCAGTGACTTTAAAGTTATAAAAATATATTTTACTTATGAGCTTAGGTAGCACTAGCATTCATACTTCAAGAAAATAAACTTAGAAGGTTTGTCATTTCTTAAGAACAATAAGAATTATAGTTAATAATGTATATGAAAATTAATAATATATCTGCTACAAAAGCTTTTATTAATGGAAAAAATATTTATTTTATTACAATAATAATAATGTTGAGGTTCTTCAAAAACCGTTTCAAAGATTCACCTGTAATTTTTCCCTATTTTCTTGCATAATTTTTCTATATACACTACACATACACAGACTATTTAAACAGTTCTCTATCATTGTTGACCTCAGCCACGTTTTAACACGATACAGTGTAGAGAAGGATCTATGTTACTTGTTGTGCAATAATTTCCTTGGCATAGGAAATTAGGATTGCGTATTTTGTTCTAGGAAAGAATATTTTCGTCTCCTACCTTACCAATTTCGAAATGTCTAGATCTCTAAAGTTTTCTCTTGTCACGTCTCTTGTACTTCCATAATTTTATAATTGAAATATTCTAAATGGCAGTTTTGGCAGAATCTTTGTGATTTCTTTTTAAAATCAACCAATGATATTATTTAAAGCAGGCAAATTTCCATTAGCAAAATGCTGCTCCAGTGCATATATCAGGGAATCTAAATAAGGAATGAAAATGGATTGCTTTCAAAAGTCTCATGGAGAATTAGCAAGGTGGTTGAAACAATGTTATTGGCGAGGTCCAATGCGCAGGACTTGTTCTAGTGGCAGATGCAGTTCTCGTAGAAGTGTTTAAAATATATTAATATCCCTGTCTGCATCACTGCGATGATCTTTTAGGACAGACAATATTTTTTTAATATGATTCATGGATGTATACATGTTGATCGTCTTTAATGGCAACACATTGGCAATAGGTCCCAATATGCTTGAGTATTTGACTATCGATCCAATAAATATAATGATTTTTGACTTAGTAGCAGCGCAATGCACTTTTGTTTCCGCAGCATTCCCTTCTATAGAATTATATATTTGAAAGTCCATTGGCAATGTCTTCTGAATATTCATTAAAAATAGTAACACTTATATTTTTGCTACCAGCGAGCCTCACACAAAGCAAGTAAGGAATATTTGGCAAGTACTTTCTTAGTTGAAAATTTTTGAAAAAAGTTTATGATGTTCTTTACGGTGCTAATCATGTTCTGTATTTCTAGAACTTCATTTGTAACTTAATTAAATCTGTGGCATATGCAATGAAAATGTGAGTTTATTTTTATATTTGCCTTTAAATATTTTTTGAGCGCCGTCAATATTTTACAATATGCCAATATTATGAATACCCATCATATTCTTAGCTAATACACCTGTCAAGTCTAAGTTCTTCGTTTTCCAAAAATTTTTCAATTTCCGATTGTTTGCATCCATCGCCTTCAATTCTACGAACTGGAGAAATTCTTCTTACGGGCAGAGCAGCATTTAACCATTTGCCTTGTTCATTGTCGCAAAGATTCTGAATCTCAGCTATATTTCCCACACAAGAAGGCTCAGCATGAACCGCAGAACTCTGTGGTATATCATCGATTTTTTCTCATTCACTTTCATCACAATTTTTATCTTCTCTTTTCCTTTTCAAAGTTTGAAAAATATATCACTTATAACCGCTGTAAAAATAATTCATATCTGGGCGAATCTGGGCACCTTCGACAATTATAATTCAAATTTTAAACATTTTTAACGGTTGAAAATAAATAAGAAAGTCTAGTTGGTCTTTCTTGCTTCTCAGTAAATATATAGGATATTATGTTATTTAAATTCAACAAATAAAATATGATTATTTTCAGTTATGAATAATGATAGAGCGTGACTTGTGTGTTTTACAAAATGGTCTTGTATATGGGCGTGATCTCTGTCATCTAATCTCATCATCTCATCATCGGGTATTCCGTGACATTTAAATGATAATAATGACTCATTTGCATAATATGTAGAGTAACATGGTTTAAACGACAATTATAAATGCAAATGTAATTAATAAATATTTTATAATAATTTTTTCTTGATAATAAAACTAAATATAAATTTTTGCTAACTAACTGAACATTTTTGCTAACTTAACTGTACATACTAAATCAAAGTTGAACTTTATGTTGGTACTGTATGTATTACCATTAAAACCACAGTTAATGTTATGGTAGATACAAAATATTTACCTTTAAAAAACTTTCTTATATTTATTTTTATGAAAAAGAAATGATTTGCGCATATTCCAGCGATATCCACCACTCTTCTCTACACAACCCACCACGTCACCCACAACACACACAGGTAGCAGTAGTGAGCAAGTGTGAAATGTTTGAAGCGAATTAATTTTTGAACGATTTTAAATACAAAGTTGTTTAAAATGATTTGCTCTTCAGTTCTGGACCACTCCGAACGAACGCTTATCCACACCCTGCTTGGGGGAGCCAAATGTCCTTTGCCCGTACCTGTCTAAATCTTTAATAGTTATACAATATTATGAAGTCTTATTAAAATCCCATATAGCCGTTTTTGCTTAATGAATGTAAAAACAAAAATTGCAGAAATTTCTGCTTTATAATTTACTTATAATATCCTAAAGTAACCTTTTTTTGGTGTGTAGACAACACAGTCCACCTCTTTTTAATAAGTAGAGAGGTAGAGTAGTTATATTAAAGATCAATGAAAGTATTCTTATTTCATCACAGATAATTTAAGATTTTAAATCAGACTCACCTTTGCTTTCTTTCACTGTGATACAGATTCCTATTATTTTATTGGCTCACCCTTATAACAATGAGATATGGTTGCTTGTTTATTCTATTATGTATTTATTCATAGTCTATTGAAGGTGACTTTACCTACATATTATCCTGGCACCTGAATGGTCTCTCAGAATTAAGTTTATTAAAATACAGATAAAGCTTTCCGTGATCATAGTAGCACCAGTTCTTCATTTTCTCTAATTGAAGCTCCATTGATTGATTTAAATTTTGCCACCAATTGTTTTATTTGTTCTGAAGGAATCGTTAATCAATCACGAGTATCTAAAAACAACAATGCCATATTTATAACGTAAGCAATCAAACTTGAAATACTGTTTTGAATCTATTAGGCTAATGTTCAGATGGGTTGCTTCAAATTTAAAATCATATAAATGTTCCAGACCTAGTTTTGTTGGAGCTAAATATAACATATAACTGTTTTCGTTTAAAGTTGACAAAAAATTATTATAGCACCTAAGGAAAATTTCTATCTCTACATTTTTTTGGGTTATAATTTTTTTACTGTAGAATTTACAATAAAGTTCCTAATTTAAAATTGTAGAGAATACAATTTTGTACAAAAAAACCTTTTCGTTTGACAATTTTTGAAGTTATACTTCTTTAGGCGCGTTATGAAAAAATGATGAGAGTGAAATTTTAAGATTTGTCACACAAAAGTTACATTATGAAGTTGCAGCGGTTGCAGTCTCGAAACAAAAGCTATTGGCACCATCGTCGCCTCTGTTCACTGTTTTCATATTCATAGTATTTATCCACATGTTTCTAGTGTCTACATTCACACACGTGTTTTAGTTTCATAAAAGTGTGATTTATATATGTGCTGATAAATTATATTTGGTAGTGATTTAAATTCAATATTTTGATTAATATATTTACTATTCGTAAATATTAGTGAAAAAATTGTGTTTATAGACTTTTTCAAGTGCTCCAATATAATTGAAGTTATCTATCCGTATGTATTATTTAATGATGCCAAAGAAGTATAACTTCTCATGTGCGTACATAAGTATACGCACCCTTTTTTTATAAGACATGCAGTTATAAAGATATAACGCAAAAATTGTTTGTACTCTCATTTTCAATATGGTGGCAAAATGTGGTGGCATTCGACCCTGAAAAGTCAATTTTAAACTAAAAACAGCCTTCCGAAGAAAAAAAATCTTGTCCTACCCAAAATGCGACACTACCCTAAAAAAATATAATATTTAAATGGGTTGTTATGGTAATGTTGCTGATATATTTGTTTTAAAATGTTTAATAAAATAACATTTATATAGATGCTTTGGCACTTTTAGTCCCACATCGATCTAATGTCTTTAGCCAAATTAATTCTTTAACATTCGAGTGAAAAGGAGAATGGGCAGAAAACTACCAGTAGCTCGCGCTGGATATGTGCATATCTCACCTTGATGTGTGGAGATAGAGTTTGAGGATCACACAATCGGATGTATACAATGAAGGGAGAAGTTTCACGGTTACAAGAGTGACAGCAGCATGCCACACGCATGCAATTACTTCAATGCTGTGTGTATATTCCACAAATTTATAATTTTACAACACTACCTTCTCTGTTTTCCTGGTAATGCATTTCCTACTAAAAGAATTTTCCCTTTTAAACCTTTTTCTTTGTTCACAATATACAACAAAATATTTGGTTGTATTTTGTGAACACTAGTAAATAATTAATTACTTTGTGAATTTAACTCCAGTTAATTTCACTGTAATTAGCTCATTTTTGATTGTTATTAATTTAGTATTTAGACCTAATCACCTTGATGTTTTAAGTCACTTAATTACATTTTAATTTACATTGTGATATTATAAGATAGGGAAAAGGGAAGGTAATTAAACAAACTAGGATTTAAAAAACGTAAGGGCATATTTACATTTTTGATGAAAAACTGTTTTCCACGTTTAACAAGTTTACTTTAAACTCTTAGAATATGTAGAACAATAATTTTGGTATGAAAAAATAGTTCAGACCTTCATCTACAGATTGGTAATAAAAAATTTATTGGTTGGAACTCAGTTCAGTTATTAAGATTAAATATATCTTAAAATGTTTACTTCCAGAGTACATACATTTCTTGAGTACACGCATTTATAGAGGGGAGAAGCAAACAAGCGCGTCAGCACCTTTATATTGCCGTGTAGAGGAATAGATGGGTTTTCTGATTTTTTACTCTTAGAGTCAGTCACCTTTGATCAAAACATACATATATTAATAGGAAAATAATAATAAATAGGCGTGTAATAAGCTATAATTAATTAAAGGGAAACGTCGACAAAATAACAACACAGCAAATCGAGAGGTTGAATATTGCATTGCCACCTATGGAAGTGGCTGGTTTTTTCCTTTTTCTGACCCTGTGAATAACGTTTGATCCCAACAACATATACATTATTAGAAAACATTAATAAATACTTGTCTAATTAGATATAACTCATTTATGGCAAATGTGAGTAACGTGACTAAATTGTATAGTAAAATATGAGGAAACAAATATTATATTTAGCTTACTAGTTTTTCCGGTTTTTAATCATCAGAATCACCTTCAAACACAACAATGTGTATATTAAAAGAAAATAAAATCAATATGCGTCTAATGAGCTATAAGGCTTTAACAGAAAATTTCAGGTATATCATATAATCATAATGCTAAACTAAGAATTTTAGCCTTCAATTTAATTATGTTTCTAACATTTTGTGGTGATAAGTCAGCTCTTTAGACGAGTATTGAGTAGTATTTTTTTTAATGTACTGGTTCTAAGGTAATTTTGATGGTCAAAAAACTGTATATATATATATATTTATATATATATATATATATATTTTTTTTCTTTTTCATTTTGTGTATCATATAGGGCTTGGAAAGGGCTTGTTATGAGACAATACAAGGAATGTTTAGTACGTATTTCATAATTTTGAAATGAATATTTAAAAAATGAATTAAAAAATTTGTGAAAATAGAACATTCCTCTTATTATCAAAAAATAGGTTGATAAAATTTAATGATTTCCCAGATCTTGTAATTTTTTAAATATGCCCCATATTTTTAGGCTTGTGAAGAGATTTTAGGCAATATATTTACATTGTGAAAAATTTATATTTGCAAGTAATTTAAAAGAAATAATTGCCTTGAATGTTTATAAAGAATCTAAATGTATACGGAGCCCTGTAGTGTGAGTTCTACTCTTACTTGACAAGTTTTTATTTGGTTACATAAGTAGATTGTGAGTAATCTAAATTTACAATGTTGTCTCCATCTTCCTATATGTATCCTAAATTACTTCAATATTTGGTATTATTTATTCAGTTGCAGTTACCTGGTCTAAACTACTTTGGGATAGATTTTGACAATCTTTCTTCGTATATTTTCATCATTCTTATTACACTAAAATTGAGAGTGAATGTGAATAAACAGCCAAAATCTTTGAAAATTTTATGCTTCTTTACAGTGTGCTATAGCAACTAAGATCTGTATATAAAAGAATAGAAGGGAATATATAATTCAATAAAATCCAAGTAAAAAGTCTTTCAAAAATTTTGGGAATAACTTTTATAAACAAATTTTGTGGTTCCATATACCCAAAGAAAAAAATGGGATTCTTATAGAATCCATCCGTTTGTCTTAAAAATATTTATCTCTGAAAGTATTTGACATAAGAAATTAAAATTTGACATAGTAATGGAACTTATTAAACTGCATGAAAGTAACAACGTAAAAATATTCGTTTGAGAATTTATTCGAGATAAGAAGTTAAAATTTGGTATAGTATTGGAACTTATTATTTTGCATGAAAGTAACAACTTAAAAATATTTGTCCGAAAATTTTGGAAAGGGCAAGTGTGGTATAAAACAAAAATTCTTATAATTGGTATTGAATATCAATTGTAAGCGTATATTATAAGGATTCCAAAACTTTCTTTTATCCAGAATTGCATAATCAAGATTTCTCTGTATATATATATATATATATATATATATATATATATATATATATATATATATAATAATATATAATATATATATATAATAATATATAATAATAAATAGAAATAATCCACAGGAAAAAAGTGCCACTTACTCCTATTTCCGAATGTGGTAAAGTTGCAATTATGAAAAAAAAATGTTACTAAAAGTTTATCTAAAGTTTATCAGAAAACTATATATATATATGATTCTAATTCTTATAGTTTTGGAGAAATAAGACAGACACTGACCGCATTCTACCCCCTGAACTTAAGAAATTATATATTCCCTTCTATTCTTTTTTTAGGTTTCTATAGATATACTAGGAATCTTATAGATTTTTATGTCCATTGGTCTGCTCTTCTGTATCTTACAACCATTTTATTCACAGGCCATTAGTGGTATAAAGCTGAAACTGGGCATGGCTATACATATTTAAAATTCCTATAAAGATATGAAATAAAATGTTTTCTTTTAGGACACTTCCTCTACATGTAATGAGGAGGTGAACTTTTTTATTTATATACCTTGTTATGTAGGGCATCATTGAACGGTTCTTCAAACATATTAGTGGTATGTCATGAACACTTTACAATACTTTACGACACACTTTATGATACAGGCGATTAATCTACGAAATATTAAACTTTAAATTGATCGTTTTTGATAGAGTTATGTGTCCTTACTAGTCAAACTGCTATTTTTGCAATTTTAGAAATTTGCTAAATACGTGTTTCTAGTTTACGAGTAATAGATGATTAACTTACGTAGTTTATAGAAACCCTATACAAATAATTTAAATCAACTGCAAAAATAACTTTGTATTTTAAAATGTATATTTATTATGTATGTGAAAGATATACTAGACTACAGATGTGGGTCGTTATGTGATTTTTATGAAACGTAACGTAACTAGTGACGTGGAAGGCGTCATCTGTTTTGAATATACATACATCGTTTTAGTACTTAGTTTTTTTTGTTACACTGATATAGTCTAGATTAAATAATTCTACCAAGTATAATAGTTACTTACGAAATGAAAATATTTTGTGGCTATGTTAATCACAAGCTAAGTTTTTGTAGCTATACAGTTACATCAATAACGTAATACTAACTGACACAAATGAATTTTCCATTTATTCAGGCTTAGGCACTTGTTTGTAAAACTATGGTTATTAAAAATACATTTTTAAATTCAAGGTTGAAGTTTCGAAGCTATGAACTTCACTACAAATGTTTTTGGAAAACTCCCACAGAACACTGCAATTTCATCAAGACATGCCGATTAAGTTTTTTATATATAGTTTATTTACATGATCCACACTATTTACACTTATATTGTCTAAGTTGTAACAGTAATATAAAAGATTACACCGAAGTATATAACTTTCACAATAATTAATTATGCAATATTTATTGTCATTCCTCAACAAATTAAAACAATTTCTGATCCTTCCTGAGCTGTCTAACAGAATCGTTGAAATTATTTAAAAACACAGACCAGTCGCTATGTTTACAGCAATAAGTATTAAAATTATATGCATTATAATAACTTTTACTCTTACTTTTTGGATGTTGGTTGACACATACACGTTTGGATTTCATTGTGTCATTCGTGCTCAGTCACTTGGGAACTCTCAGCTCTCTCAGCTGGCTAGTAGGCACATAGATATGCAAGCGCGAAACAAACGACATGTCTAGCGTGCTCGCAATATATGTAGCTAGTCCCAGATGACAGGCATAACATTTTAATGATGAACATCATATGTTTACAAAAATCCCTAGTTTGTCGATTAACTTGAAACTTGAAATTAGTGAATTGGTTACATGCTACGTAGCGAGTTATTTTAAATAGTGATGTGAAATAACGCCTACTCCTATTAGGCGATATATTTATATATTTAGATGGTGAGAAATAATATTAATATTTGTAAATATGTAGTTTAATAGAAACACGTATGCTTAAAGGTTTATCCATGCTTAAACGTGTGTGGCATTTTCATAGTACAAGTTATACTAGAACGTAACGAGTTTTGTTTTTAATTAAATAATTACCTAAAACATACAGGAGATCGTTTAAATAGTTCAACACCCAATTAATTAACAATTTTCCAGTTCTTTGGTTGCTAGAGGAAAATATTTGCATTAAAATACGAAAATGTGAAAACAGTCAATGTTGCCATTCATGTATTAACTCTTAACGAGTAATACTAAAACAACACCTGTAAATAAAAACTCATTCTGCAGTAAAAAAAACGTTTATTTATCATTGTATCATATTGAATTGGTCATTAAAACATAATACAATGATAATGTAGGGAACACTTTTAAAATTGACTGGTGTTATATTTAAATCACAGGTGCTTTTCGTAAAGTTCTATGACTGTTTTATCCTTCATTGTATGGTTTAATATGCCTCACAATTTATCTATGTATTATAATCGACGATTCTATTTGAAGTGAAAACTTCTTAGGCGCACCACGTTTCATGCTCAGGTTGGTGATGCTGAATTGAGTAAACTCGGCTCCCTTCGGCACCGGCCAAGAGAGTGCACTGTTCGGGTAAACATGGTTCTCTTCAGCATCGGCTAAGTAAGATCACTGTCTAATACAAAGTACGTTGTTTCAAGAATTACGTTTTATTTTTGTTTAATATTTTATTTGAGTATAATGTAATATAATATGCGTATGTTATTGTATATAATCAGTGTAATATTTGAAGTGTATACATTTAGTGATTAATATTGTATTTGAGAGTATTTTAAAATAATATTTGTATATTATTTCATTTTCGTTTTCACTTCTATCGTGTGGCCATAGCACACACCAGTGTCTTTTTATTCGTATTGGTTCACCCACTTCACTTACCACTCACAATCATTTGTGAATTCTAAATATACATACAGTCACAACATAACTTATTTTTGGGTTCATAGGATATATGAGCATACTATGAGATCATAACTATTCTTGTGTATAACGGCCATTTTGTGAATTGTGGAATTGATATGACCTGCCAAGCAACACAAAAACATTGTCTATAGTATATTGTGGACCTCTCTCCTCTCCATTTAAAGTCATACACATCCTGTCCATCCTCGCTCTTTTCCCCACGCCTATACTTTTCTGCAGTTGACTATATTATATTATATTCATACGAGCAAAGCTCAAAAACTTATTTTAATATCGTTTTGTTGAATCATTTTTCACACGGCTTTCCGTTTTAATTAAAATTTTATAATACTCTTACATAAAATGGGGAAAAATAAAATTAACTATTATTTAATGCATTGCTTTATTGATGATGCAATAAATCTGCTTTTTATGAATACCGATAACATAAAGAGATATATTAGTCTTGAATAAGAATAATAATTTCTGATCTATTTGCTAAAATTCTAAGAACATATTTTGGCAGCTCTATTGGAAAAATATTTATCTCTAAATATTTCAATCGATTAACACAATATTTCAATGATTAGTATCAAATATAGTATTATTTCATTACAATTACATAAAATTATGAACAGCATAGTACTGTATTTCAATATCAACGATTGATACAAAAATTATAACATAATTAAATCTGAACATTTTGGTATCCATTGTATTATTTCAATGGATTGAGGTATATCTAATTTGCTACAATATTGTTTGTTTACTCTTTATTTGCAAATGTAAAGTTAACACAACAAATATATATATGTGTCAAAATCAATTTTACCAGTAGCCTTTACCCATTAAAATTACGTCATCTATCATTCTTAAAAGATGTAAAATCACAATTCGCTACAATGAGAGACCGACTGAGAAATGGTTACAACTACTTTATTTCAAATAATCAGACTCAGGGAGGCAAAACGGAGCCAAGGCCAAATTTTATTCCCAAGTTTGTCTACCTGTACGGTTATAATGTTTTTAAAACCTTAAATTGTCTATCTAATTGAGCTATATTTACGCAGTTTATAGTGACAGATTCAAAATGGCACATAAATATTTGATACGTAAAGATTTTATAAATATTTTGGAAAAAATTTACTTGTAAAGAGCAAGAAGCAGAATGTGCAAGTTTGTAACACAAATAAATTATTAAACACGTAATCTCACTCTTTTCTGGGATTTAAATTTGAAGTCAAAATTATATTTAAATGTTAAAAATGTTTGCGTAAATAAGATTTAATTTCATTGGAATAACACGTGGAAAAACAGTCTGTATTCATCTTGACAAATTAAGATTTAATTAAAAAGAACATCGACGAACACATTAAAAAGTTACAAGTATGTATGTGAATGGAACATACATAGATTATCTTATGTCATACTTAAGAAATGTTTGTGCATATAAGGATAACAACTTTGTGCATATAAGGATACATAGTGTTTTATGTCATTGTTTAGGCCTATTGTTTAAAAAAAGGTTAAAATTCAGTGAGGGAACTCCACGAAGTACTGCCCCATGTATCATCTTAAAGCCAATTTAGATTATGTAGCATTCAATTTGGAGAAAAACTCAGAAATGACTTGTCAAAGATTACAGATGTATAGACTTACGCGGAAGAAAGTTGTTTAACAAGGTGTTTACCGATTTGCTATGGAATTATTAATTTGACTACACATAGTTTTTTGTACTTGTTTATCAATATATCATATCATTTTATTTGAAAATATTTGTTGTATTTAACTTTACACCTTTATTAATTTGTATATATAATTTACAACAGAAAATTATATTTATTTTCACTATGGAACAAGACTAATTTTGATTGTCATAACATTGCAACATTTGAATAATACAAATATATTTCTGTAGGATATGACGATTGTATAAAAGCTACTAAATCTATTATTTACGTCTTAACACAACTGTGAGAAGGTATATTATTTTTAATTATTGTTTAACCCCGATTTCAGGTTGTTTATTATCATCGTCATTTATCCTTAAATACATTTATTCAACAATCAGAACAAATGACCAAACACTAAAGTCTAGTATGTAATTTTTCACATTTTACCTAATTTATGTAATATGGGAAGCTCATAGAACCTTCAGTACACTTTCACCCGTATTTTGTTAAGTCGTAGTTATTTTGAACGAAGAAAATATCAACTACCTAACATTTCGTGTTAATTTTAGTGTTTAGTTTAGTATTTTTTCGGAAAAATGTTTACTCCATTAAAATCAATGAGGTTAGTTGTGATCGAAAATGTTTTCCAAAATTTCAGCCGAAACATGCATGTTTCAGATTGTTTACAGAGAAATATTTTGTTTACTTCATATTTCAGTTAAACATAAAATGTAGAACTGTTCATTCCTTTCCTTTGGTTAAAAAGGGTTAATTGCATTGCTAATATTCCAGCAAATTTTTTAATTTATGGTCAGTTTTTTATGCTATTCAATACCTACATTAAGTTTTAGTTCTCAACTAGAATTAACCAGTTAAAAAATTCTTTTGAAAATATGCTTAATATGTTACATGGCTTATGTTTAATTAATATATTCACAGTTTTGAAACTTTTAAATGCTGGATTACCTCATTTTTGAGTGAGTAAAGTATATTATTCAGAGCTACCTTGCCGATATCTTCGATGTGAACCTCAGGCAATTTAAAGTAGTATCTGTTAGGTTTCCTATGCATCATAATAGGATCAATCATAATGGGAGCTATTCGGTCAAGACAGATTGCCACAATAGAAAACAGACTGGGTTGTTGATCCGAGGTAGCAATTCCATCAGCAGATTAGGAAGTAGATTTCTGTTCTTAAACAATTGCCTGAATTAATTATCTTGGTATAAAACTTTCATCTTTTTCACATTCTTTTACCTCTATACAACTTACATATTTCAAGCTCCTTTTTTATTCAATATCTTATCCACGCATATTTCCACTTACCTTAATTCAACTTCACTACCGCTTTGGCATTTTGCCTATTTATAAGTTATACGTAAATTTTACAAGAATTTTTTCTTGATATATATAATTTCTCCTCATGATATATAGATAGCCAAGCGCTAACCGCCCCTACTTATTTTTGATACCACATTGAATGAAGAAGTATTTTCCAGAATACTATGTACTGTATTTAAACAACCACTTTTGAAATGTTCTATGACAATTTTGTTTTGTTAATTTGTTTAAATTTTTGTTTTTAATTTAACTATTTGTTCATAATGGCTTATCGAGTACCCACCATACAGGGAAATAGTCAACAAGACAATAGCATAGTTCATAAATCTATAGAAATAATAATTAAATTTTTTTTTAGATATTGACCAATTTAAGGCCAATTCGAATGCTCTTTTTACATAAGATTCTAATCAAATATTTAAATCGTGACGAAAGTGATTATTATCCAAATATATTTCAATTTAAGACATCCAGATTTCGCAAACATTTATCTAAAAAAGACTCGAATAAAAGTTTCACACTACGACACCATCGATTTTCAAATAACAGTAAACAAATCTATAATTTCAACCGTCTTAATAATTCGAATTTACATTAACACGTTTATCATAGAGTAAATACTTTTAAATAATTTTAAAGGCAATTTTTTACTCTTATCTCCTCTATAATTACAATTACGTGGCACTCTCGATACAAGAGATGTACCGTGGTAACAGATTCTAACATCGAAATGGGGTACTAGGCCTTTATATCGTTCCTGAGATTTAATACTCTAGCTAACACTAGCATATACGAAACTACTGCTTCCTCAATTTATTATTAAATTTCAATGAAAGCAGAAAATCGTTCGAAGAATATATCATAGATTACTTATAAAGAAGCAATATTTATTAAATATTGTTTGCTTATTTAGTTTAAATTATTTATTACTCTATAATCATAAATGAGTTTTCTAGCATTATTATAAGAAAATCGAGAAAACTATTATTTTTTGCTTGGAAAAGTACAATATGAGATTTTTTCCAAAAAAATCCCAAAGAAGCGCCCTTCGATTTTGTAGAAAAGAGAAAATATTCTAAACTCGACCCTGGAACTTAATCTAAATATTCTATAGACATATACACAACCATGAGTTCAAATTTACATAAAAACATGCTTAAACAATAACATCATTTTTATTATAATTATAACGTTATATTACTATTGTTATCATTAGTATTATTTACAGACGAGATTAATACTTGGTGTTCATTTCGTGATGATTTGGATTTGTATTATAATAAAATAGGCTCATTTATTTCTACACAACTGTATACGATGTAATATCACAAGGCTAAATTACCACAATATACATCAGAGTAACAAATATTCGTCTCTTTAAAATATGAAAATAATACAACTGAATTTTACCCAGTTTTTATACGGATAATGTGAAACTGAATATTATTGTTTATGATTCAAACTACTTTAAAGCTATTATTATAGTTTGGCAACCATTGGTGAAGCATACTAAGTTCTATGAATAATAATTTTTTCAATTTTAAAACATTTGATTTTCTGGTAAATGTGGTTGAGAGTTGACCAATATTTTGAATATTAATTTCTTATTCAATGATACATTGCATATTTACGTATAAACAGAGGAAAATAATTTTTCGCCTATTTATGGTATTAAATTTTTTTTAATATTGACAGTTATTGAAAAGAAAATTACAGTCAGTACCTAAGCTCACTCGGCAAATACTTTTAGCTTCAATTGTGACAAAAACTATTGCTTGGACTTTCGAGTTTAAAAAAAAAAATTAAATGAAGATATTCGGTGCTCGATTCTACATCATGCATGATGTTATTTTTACTTGACACTGACAATATTACGATTGACTTTTGCTGTAAAAATAAATGCAAATCTGAAAAGAATTTTTTACATTTTGTGGTACAAGTTTGATAATTTTCTATAAATTCATATTTAAAAATATAAATGAAAGTTACTTGTATATAACAAAAAATCCACTTACTAATTACAAAGTGACTCAAAATCATAACCTTTGAAGAACATGGCAATAAAATATATTTCGCACAAATTTACAACACCTTAAATATAACTACATGAAAATCAAATAAAATTCCAAATTTATAAATTGGAAGTATGCATGTTAGTTAATGCGTTAGATATTTTATTCAACTGTACACAATACATATTTCCGATTTCTTTCGAAAAGAAAACCTTTCCAACTAGAATCCATTAAAGAATTACTCACCGTGAAAGATTCTCATTCCTATTGATATTAAAGCCTCTTGTACATTTGTGTCTGATCTCATAAATATATCGAAGAGTACATTCAGAGCATCTATACACAGATTATGCATGCTTATATGGTGTATAATATTGTAGCTAAAACAATGTAATGTCTGCATATTTTAATGAAAAGTATAATTTAAATTAAAAGAAAGGTAACTGTTTATGCATATTTATATATACAATATGCCATATTTTTACTACTAGCAACATTAGCTTAAGCCAAATTTGACAGATGATGCAATACTTAAATTTTTAACACATAGGGAAAATTTACATTTCTTTTGCTCGCAAAAATAAATGTCACAAGATAAATATTTTTTATCACATTGTTATTCAAAGACCTAAATCAAATAGCATTTCGGTTAAAAAAAATTATTTCAAAACATTTCTTAGGTATTTTAATATTACAGGCAGTTTATAAAGTATGGTGTTAACTATTTATTGTAATTTGTAGATGAGATTGAAGTGAATGCTTCCATATTTTTTTTCAAATTTTGAGTGATAATAAATTTCCCATATCGTTTTTCATTCATACAATCATTAACTGGAACTATGATAAACTTTACAAACTCTTGAAAAAGAGGAGAAAAATCTTACAACACTAAATAACAAATCAAATTAACACTATTAGATCCAATTCTCCATTCAGAATCTAAAATGACATTAATATATTGATGAATTAATTATAAACTGATATGTGCCTATCTAAATCTATTGGTAAGTATTATCCATTCAAGTGGATTTGATATGTATCTAATCCATTTCATATACCTTTGAAGTGGAAATTAAAAATATCACATTGCTCAATTATTGCGACATGGCAAATAATATTCATATACAACATAATATATATACATGCTACACAAATGTACAAGAAGCTTAATGGATATTTTACTCGATTTCCATTTATTCGACACGGGCGAACTGGGTCCATTTCATTTGAATTCTGGCACCCAGAGTCAAATTCTTGTTCTTTTAAACGAACATCTCTCCTTTAATTTAAACAACATTTAGTAAGATGCAGACCTTACTCGACACTCATGCAATATTCACACTGAACACAGTATACATTGTCTTTACTAGTTTCATGCAGCAAAACAATTATAAAAAAGATTTGCTAAGTGGAAATCATAAAAAAATAGTTTAGGCAATGTAAGAAAGAGGCGATGCGTTGTATCAATACTGTATTGCAAGAAACCAGCTATTATTGATGGCATAGACAAAATTGTGTAATTAACGCATCCACTAAATGCATTATGTATAAATAACATAATATGTACATTTAGTAAAATGATTAGGCTTTTATTTCTTATAAAATAATAAGGTTATTCAATATGTTTATATATAGGTTTATTAAATATAGGTATCAGACATAAAGTCTTATCCAGCGTTGTCTGTGGTGTAGAAATTGTAATATTTTATTAATCTTATGTGTATGCATACTAGATGTATCGGTCGTTAAATATTTGTCAATTGTAAAGAATTGTATGCCCGGAAAATATTCGCTATAATATATCACAACAGTTGACAGTCTCTCTTAATGTATTCTATAGTCATTGGATATTTATTCCATTCAATTTGTATTGCATATAATAAATAACCAAATACATTGAAATAATTCATAACTACCAAAATTTAATATGATTTCCATTATTTTTATAGACGATTAACTTACGTATGTTTATAATATTGTTATACATACCACATTCAGACATCTCGACCGAGCAATCTTTTCCTTTCATTCACATTTTTATCGCAGACACATTTTATCGTGTCTTATGTAACGTAAAGTGAACGAATTGCTTAATTCATATTCTTTGTTAAGTAATTTGGCCATTACACATTACAAAGTATTTAGCACACTTATCTATCTACATTTTTACAAATTCCCACTTCTCTACGCTCATTTTGTCCCTCAATTTACCCTGATAACCTAGAGGTTGGATGAATACCTCAGAATTAAAGTTGATTCATAGAAATTTTTCAAACTTATTTCTTTTTCTAATCCAAGCTGCCCTCAACAATTAAATAAATTCTATTTATTAATCCATCAGTAACATTTATCTCTTGTTATCTCACCAATCATTTAATCCATTTTTATTTTGCAGTACATGTGGAGGTTATTATAAAATATATAGGATATATGTACACACTCAAACCTATATATATATACATATACATATACATATACATATACATATACATATACATATACATATACATATACATATACATATACATATACATATACATATACACACACATATATATATATATATATATATATATATATATATATATATAACCATTTGTAGGTGCAAAAGTGGAGAGCACACAAATTATCAAAATTTGTAAGAAACGATCAATTTATTTACTTATGAAGAATTTCTTACCATAAATTTCCTTATTTGATATGGTTAAGGAGTATTCGAATTTTCGTTGTCAAATTATTTCCGAGTATAAGAGCTTCACAAACATTAATAACGATATGCCAATCTTGATTTTTTTTAACGTGATTGAAATTTCAACACAAACAAACATTACATGAATGTCTAACCCAATCATTTATACATTACACATTCCAATGACTTATAAATGTGTATAATATCTTAACAAGACATGAATTAAGCAAAACGTACATAAGCTACGGTTTGTAAAGACATAACAAGTGCGGCAGTATAATGGTCCAATAAATAAGTTTAATTCGATAATTTCTTCAACAATTAAGTATGATTTGATAACGTATATTTAAAATTCTAAGACGTGTTTAATGAAAATAGTAATTTTGTACATATCTATGGAAGAATCATTTATCGGTTTCAGAACCTTGCAAATGGCATATTATTCAAACTTTGATTAAATTGATTTCATTACAATAATTCCAAATCTCTAAAACAAGTATCCACGCTTATTTCACACCTACCTTCTATAAAACTTTAATTTTATCATTTTGCAAAGAATTTCTGTATGGAAAAAAATGTAAATAACTGTAACATTATAAATATCTGGTAAGAGCTAAATGAGTTCCAATAGAGTTGTTTAATAAGAGCCACAACATGAAACGTCTTCATAAACGCAGCCATATCCTAACAATTAACCTAACGGCGAACTTTTTCGTTGTTTCAAACGAGATGTGAACAGTTTAAAACAACAGGAAGCTGACCCTGGTCCGGCGCGCGTCGCCCTTGCCGCGCCGGCCCATGCCGTACTGTCACATGCCCGAGTCGCTGGAGGCCCCTCCCGGCTTGCTGTCGCTACCGCCGCCACCTGCAGAATCTTCATCGCGCGCTCCGCCACCACCTGCGCCGCCACCTGCTGCACCCGATAGGCCAGTGAAGTCTAGCTTATACTGGAATGGATTATGGAGTTTACAGTTAAATAAATGAATGTTTGTTCAAGTTCAAAGTATAAGACATAATAATGGGCCTTTTTATTGTCAAATGAGGCTTTTTTTAGAAATTTTTAGCTTATCAGTATTTTAAATTTTATATGAAATATAAATTATGATTTTGCATATCAGAAAAAGTAAAAAAGTAGTCATATGTATTCTAATATAATTTCTGTAATATTTTGGTAAATTAAAAAACAAATTCAAAAATAATTTGAAAATAAATTTTTAAGCGTTAATTAAGTTTATAATTTATTTAACCAATATAAATTTATATTTACAATAATTCAACTAAACATAAAGCGGAAAATAAAAATAGGTGATTTAATTTTACATTAGTTAGCTTACGACACACACAGTCACATTAAAAGGTTTATATTTAAAGATTAGTTACAAATATATGAATTGTTAGTGACGTCATGTACAGAAGAAAGCGCACTTGATGCTTCTTTCACCCCTTGTATTTATATAATTTTTAATTTGACACTATGCTGATCGTTATTGAACTAACAGCACGCAAGCAGTGTGTAAGATATATGATGGTTGTATGTTAGAGCAGTATAGCTAGAAAACCAAAAAAATTACGTATGCCAATATGTACAAACAATTCATTCAAATCTAATTAGCGTTACCAACAGATTTTTTTGTGCATCTATCATTTCAATACATGACATTTTTTGTAGTGAAGTAAAATATTAAACTTTATATTTAAAAATATGATTGTAATTTTAACATAAATATCAAAACATAACCATTTAAAACAAAATGTAAATTTGATAGGGTTAACTGGTGGCTTTTATCATTTATGTAGTTAACTTTATTCATCTGATATTGGATAATTCCACTAATATCAGTTATCTGACAGTAGAAAAATTCAGTTACGCTCTATCTGATATATCACTTTTAATAAATTTTTTATTTGAAGATTGAAAATTTATTAAAATTTAAAATTTTTAAATAAGTAGTAAGTGCTATACATCTGAAAATTAATATTTCAAACAATTTTTTTTGTAATGTTCATGAGATTTTATATGATTTACAGTAAAACCCGCTTAATATGATCACGCTTAATATGATTCCGCGCATAATATGCCATTTTACATCATTATGTATGCATGTTTTCATATATTCTTTCACTCTTAATACGATTCGTCATCCCATTTAATATACTATCTGTGCTATATATACGCACACATATTATCTCACCCGGCAGCGCCCAGCGACTAACTGAGCGAGCGATTGTCGCAAGAGCACTCACTCATGGCCTGCGTGTCGTTACTAGATTCTTAGAGTTGTTTTCTAGATTCATTTGTTAACTTACGTGTTGTGTCACGCGCCCTGCATACGTTTTCTATCATTTGTTTACTTACGTATTGAATCTGCGTTTGTTAAAAAATGACTGCAATTAAGTGAAAAGCATAGTCACTTCAAGAAAAAATTAAGATATTTAAAGTTTTTGATGAAAAATCGCAAACAAAAAATCAAACACAGCTGCTGAGCTTCATTTACCAGTTTCTACGTTATATACCATTTTAAAGAATAGAAAAAAAATTAAAGAGAAATACAAATTGGGAGGTGTGAAGAGAAAAAAGCAAAAGGTAGGAAAGTTTGATAAGTGGAAAGGCTTCATCAAGCACGAGCTTTAAAACTACCCTTAAATGGCCCCATATTATACGAGAAAACACATAAAATTGCTGAAAGCTTACAAGCTTATAATCACTAAAAGCTTACAAATAGCTTCAAATGGCTGGATGGATTGTTTTAAGAATCGCCACCGCATTATGTATCGTCAAATCAGTGGGGAATCAGACTGCCACTGTCTGATTCCCCACTGATTTGTGACAACAAGATGTTAACACACGGATCACACACGATCTGTGACAACAAGATGTTAACACATGGATGGCAACATTTCCTGAACTGTTGCAAAATTATGAATCGTGAAACATTTTTAACGCAGATGAATTTGGTTTATTTTAAATGTTAAATTGATGCCAGGTAAACCCTATGTTTCCAAGGAAGAAATTTGCAATGCTGGCAGAGCAAGTAAAGAGAGACTGACTGTCCTGGCCTGTGCCAATTCTGATGGGTCGGAAAAGTTACGTTTGCTATTGCTTGGTAAGGTGAAAAATCCACATTGCTTCAAAAACCTAAGATCGCACCCTGTAACATATGCCCGGCCTTCGTTTCATAGATTGGTTAAAGCTTTAGATGATCATTTCCAGATTAAATGTAGATGCATAATTCTGTTTATTGACAACTGCACCGCTCACCCTAAAGATGTTGAGCTAAAGAATATTAAGCTTTCTTATCTCCAAATAAGATAAGCAAGTTTCAACTGATGGAACACGACATCGCTATCTTAAAGAAATGGAAGACCCTGGTAGCAAACGACCCCTGACTGTGCATGATGTGATCATAAACATTGTAGCGGCATGGGAAGCAGTTAAGCTTAAACCATACAAAGTTGTTTCAAGAAAGCAGGTTTCAGAAATAACGAAGTTGACGTCGTATTGGAAGAAAAAGAAGAACCCGTGATATTGCATGGTTTTCCTGAATGTTAATAAATTTATGACAATGTTGCGCCCTATGAAATTCAATCAATTGAAGATCTTATTGAAGATGTGAATAACACACAATAAAGGCCCTAAGTGACGATGATGATGATGAAGAGAAGTTAAATGCCCAGGGATTATAAGCAGTTAACGATTTAAGGCACTATGTAACTTCTTTGAGTGAAAGCGAAGACGCACTGCAATATGTTGAAAATCTTGTAATTGATAATGCATCAAAATCTTTTTGTCAAACCAAAATAAGTGATTACTTTAATTAATGTAATAATTGTAACCAAAATAAGTTATTACTATTTAAAAATACATACATAGCATTATAATAACATTCTAACAACTTTATTAATATATAATTGAATACCTACACGAAATTACTGCATAATACGTTTTATTTTCCCTATCCCGCATAATACGCTTTCTCGCTTAAGATGCGTTTTTGGCTGAGTCCTTTTGAAATCGTCTTAAACGAGTTTTACTGTATAAGTATTTCAAGTTTCTATATATAAAAGAAATATATCATATAAATAGGTTTTGCGTAATGCTAAGTGTGGCCAGATTAAAAGGGAAATTTCTGTATTGATTGCTTTATTTTAACATGGCTGAGAATTATCTATGGCAATTACGTTTTATAAGATAACAACTACAGGTTATCGTCTCTGTTCACATTTTTTAAACTATGGTTAAGTCTATTGTAAGGAATAATAGGGATTTTATTGAGCAAATTCTCTTGCTGTAAGGCACATAAGTGATTGTGATACATAAACTTACAAGTTGTATACAAATATAATGTAAAATATAAATTTTTAACACATATTTGTAAAATAATGGCAAACGTCTCGTGAAAGGACACAAATTTTTTCTGTAAAAATTCCAAATAAAGCTTAAATAATTAGCAATACGAAAAAAACCATTCCATAGCCGCTAACACTCAGTGTCATTTGGTAAACTTGTGAAACAGCTATTTCTTTTTTTCCTTGTGTGTTTGAGCACTGACCAAAGTTAACATTTCTGTCGTACAAAAAAAACTTCTTAAGGAAAGTAAAAATGTAAAACTTATTTTTCAACGAGATACTTTTTTCTATAATCTTTGATCCCGTTTATTCGAATTTTGGTTTTTAATGGAGCCAAATTCCAACCCGGATCTATTGTGAATAAAAATCTATTTTCCTCATTTTTCAAGATAAGAATTTTCACATTTTTAATGAAGAAATAATTTCAAATTTAACTATATCAGAATTGCCGTTAACGTTTTCTAGAACAGTTTATCCTAAACATCTCCATTGAATGTAAAAGTTTTCTTATTCTTACTGTTGTTTTGTACTCTTCTTTCTTAATTTTTAGAATCATCTTCATAGTAATTGTGTACAAACCACAAACACAATTAAAATTATGTAAATAAATAAAAAGTAGATCAAGTTACCCCTTCTTCCTTTAGAATTATAAGGAGTTGAACTTTACTGCTTACAATGTGTTCTAGCCATGAATATAGTAACATGTTGAGGTGCCTAATGAAATGAGATAATTGGAAATATAGTAAAACTTTCAATTCCATTGAGATTTACAAATCAGATGGGTGTTCGGTATAAATTAAATAGAAGAATATCAATGAAATAGATGTTGCCAGTAGAGCTGTCATCAATTATTGTAATTAAATCATTAATGTGAAAGTTTTACTACATTTTACATAAATAAATTCATACTGAATTTTTAATCGATGAAACAGTTATTACAAAACTCTCTGTTTATGTGTTGGCATCACCGCCCACTGAGACGAGGTATTCAGGGATTACTGACCACTGTATCACATAGTCCTTGCATGCTTGACTTCTTAGTTTCATTAACGTACAATTCTCTTACAAGCTCTGACATCTGAACCTTATTAGACTGTGTGTACGGAATGTTCTTTACCCATTTCTTCCTTTTCACACATAATTTTTATCAATTTCTTGTTGTTAATTCGTTTTGTACGATCACACGTCTCGACAATTATGAAAGCAGTTAAGATGGGGTTTAGTAATTCAAAATGATGTGGCTTGATTACCATCGTTTTCTAAACTTTAGAGCAAAAATTTTTTCAGTCTGTTACTTCCCTCTCATATGTAATTTTTATCAATTTTATAATCCAGAAAAATAATAAAATTAAAATTCTGGCCGAATTGTGATGTCAGTTTAACAATGCTTGTTATATTCTATGAGAGCGAATGAGACCGGGAGATATTCACAATCTATCCCGACCATTAATTTCAGAAGCTCATGACTCTTTCATATTTCAATAAATTTTTATAATTGTTTCAATATTATTTTTTAATTAACATATATTTTCATAACATCTTGCTAATAGCAAATTAACAGTAGTAAATCATTTAATATAGATACAGAATATTGTGTGGAAAGCCTGTTTTCAAGTCGTAACATTTCCCAAGTCGTAACATTTTTTACATTAGTGATAGAATCTATATATAGCACATGAATGTAATTCAGTGGCGACCTTTAATCTATAGAATTGAATATTATTTTTTTAATCTTTATTCTATCTTGTAAAGTTTTTTCTCATAGATACCTCAAAGCTGTTAATTGTCACTCTTTTCATTTTGTATTCATCTCTATATTTACACAAGCCAATAACAAATAGTTATTACCACATACAAGAGTCAGAGTGTCTCCGATTGTATATTCTTTACAAAGGGACAAACCAAATATAAACATTATCGGAAACACTAAAATTAAGACAAACATATTAGTTTCAGAAAGCTATGGGTTAGTTGCTCAGCAAATATTTATTGTACATACTCTCACAATTAATTGTTCAACGCATCTTCACTTTTATACGATGCTGCATTTTTCAAATTCGGTTTCCATTTATTAACATGGACCCTTTGGGGCATACAGAGTTTATACTGGAAAAAATAAAAAATGGATACTAAAGCAAAAGAAGGTTAAAAACTAATAAAACTGAAGTTTGTTATAGTTCATATTATTATGTAAAACTTTTACCGTGAAACCAATTTTGATTTGGTTGATTTCCTGTGAAAATGTATGTATATTATCTAAGGCAACAATTAATTTTCAGTGAAGGGCATATTGAGGTCTTTTTCTAAAGAATAACATTTAAATGGTCAGATGATAATATTATAAAATGATTCCTACAAATATTGAAGAAAATGAAAGTTAGCCACCACAAAAGGAACATATATAAACATGGAATAAATTAATACACCAACACACCAATTCTTCTTGTGATGTTATCGACGATTTGTTTATAGCTTCACTCAAGGGAATTAGACCCTAAAGAGGAAAAACAATTAACTCATTTTACATTTATTTATAGATAAATCATATATTATATGAATAAATATATTTTCGATATTTTGAATCTGATAAATTAAATTAGTTTTCATATTCAATCTTCCGAATTTATCATTTATCTAAATTAGAACAAACGTCTATATCTCTACTTTTTTTAAAGATTTTGGTTAAATAAACTTTGGTAAACTATAAAAATATAATAGTAAACTATAAAAAAGGTTTTGGTATAAAAATACTATTGCTTAAATTGTATTTGTAGCATAGCTCATGATATCACAGAGAATCAAAGATTTAAGTATTAATTAATTTCTCAATAATTTGGAGAATGTTATGTAAAAAATAAGACACATGGATAAAACTAACACTTAAATTGTAGGCTTTTAAGAAAACTGTCATAATTGAAACCTACCTTGTTTGCACAATCGAAGCAGGTGGTAACTACTTTACTGATTACATTCATCAAATGTTTAGTCTCTTGGATAACATTGTCCACCTTCGAGAAAGTGGCTGCTCTACCCACTGTGGGCTCTTTCACTGTAAATTGGAGTTGCTGAACGTAGGTTGGCACTTTGTCTAGGTGTTCGAGGAGTTCTTTTTTTGGTGTACCAGCAGGAACCTGAAATATGCAAGATGTGTATTATAAATTAAAGTGAGATTTTCTCATAAATCCAAAGTTTCATTGCATGTCATAATTCAAAGTTTCATTGCATGTTATCTAACACAAGATGCGAGAAATAGTAATTTAGTTTAAATGGATGCATTGTTTTTGTCTTTTTATGTAAGTGACAAACTATAAGTGAGCTTAAAATAGTTTTATATCATGGATAGAAGGAATTTAAGTTTTTTTACATAAGGCCAAATATATTACAAAATTAATTTTCAAAAAAGAAGTTTCCAAATGTTCAAACTAAAAAGTTATAAATGAAAAAATGAATAATAAAGTTATAAACAAATGAAATTGCATTGTTTGGTAGAGCTATTTTCATACTCTAATACAGCAATGGAAAAACAACTTCATGCTTTGACAAAGAAGTGGAAATATTCTGTTTGGCTACCGCATGAGCTAACACCCTTTCAACTTTAGAGGAGAGCTAATGTGCGCTTGAAGCTATTGAGTTTCCATTGTACCAACGAGAGGCTTACAAGTATCCGGTTACAGGAGGTGAAAAGTGATGGCTTATGTTAATTTTTAGCGTAAACGTCAATAGCTAGGAACTGGAGAAAAAGGTGTACCTAAACCAAAATATAATATTGGACAGAAGATAAGGTATAAATGGAGTTTTTCATTGGGAACTATTCCAAGCTAACAGTACAGTTATAGATAAGATTTATTAAGACTTCCTTCCTTCATATAAAAGCATAGTTTGTTTTTTACATGAAAATGATCCACTCCACGTAGCAAAAGTAATGCGTGAAAAACTACTTTCACTTGGATGGAGTACTACTTCACCCACCGTACTCTCCAGATCTGTCGGCATCTAATTACCATTTGCTTCATTCTCTGTCTAATAATTTACGTGATAAAAAATTTAAAGACGAAAGTTATATCAAAATAAAACTACACCAATTTTTCAGTCAAAGGTGCAAAGATTTTTACACGGAACTTTAGTTCTGCCCACACATTGGTGAAAAGTGTTAGATATAGACGGTGCTTATATAATTAATGACTGATTTTATTGACTACATATAAAAAGTTTGTGTAGAGAGATGGCGGGTTTATAAGTTGCCAACCTAATATTAAATTAAACAGTATCAATGTACTAGTGTCAATGTTAAATTTACTATTAATTAATGGAAATGAAGATAATTGGCTAACCTGATATGAAAATTGTCTAACTACTTTGTATAATCGGTTGGCTTCTTCCGCAAAATACTCTGCTTGTGTGAAAAGGTCCTGTGTGGTATTTAATCTACCTTCGCCTTTTGTGAATTGATACATTGCAAAAGCCATGGAAGACATATTTTTTGCTCTGAAACATTAAGAGTTTGTAACATAAGTAATCTTATTAATGTACAAACTAAGAGACACAGTTTTCACAATTCATGAAATGAATTACATTTTCAATTAAATTTTTTTATCCAAATCGGTGTGACTGAAAGCAGTAAAATCTTAAAATTAACTTATGTAGATGAATATACTGGTTAATAATAGAATGGAAACAGTAAAATTTTGTATACTAACCTCTTAACAATATCATTATTTTCCTCCATTGCCGTGCCATTCACCTGCCATTTGTCAGTTTCTGCGTCCATCTCAGAGGACATCATCTTCATTTCCAGACCTGATTTAGCTATTTTGGCTTGCTCGTCCGTATCGAGCTGTACCGCTTTTAAAGGTTTACTCGTTGTACCATGTTTCTGAATGCAGATCATTTATATTAGTTTGAATACATTTTTAATTGCATATACTTTTTTTATATAACTTATTTAACTAGTAATAAAAAAAAGAGACCTCTGTTCGTTACTAATTAAATAAATTATAAATGGACTATGTTGTTTTTTTCTGGAAACCCAAATAAAAAATTTAATTGATAAATGGACTATGTTGTTTTTTTGTGGAAACCTAAATAAAAAATTTAATTGATAAATGGACTATGTTGTTTTTTTGTGGAAACCCAAATAAACAATTTGATTGAAACTTTAATTAATACTATTTACTAAATTTTATTAATATTACTAGGAATTTACGTTACAACAATTTTTGTAAACAATTTCTTGTACTGGTCACTGATAAATATAATAGTCAACTCAATTCGCATATGTCATAAATCGTCACTTAATCTATCAACCAAATATATTGCTGTCCGTGGTTTGCTCTTCCAATCTCCTTGAAATTTATTATTCAGTCTTAATATTTTTCCCGAATTCATACTTGAAATAAAACATCTATATATTTATGACAAGTAGATAGTAAATGAAATAATTACCCCGGGCCTCGGCAGCGACATGTAGACTTGTTTTTCGGTCTTTTCCTCTGTAGTTTCGAGCACATCCTTAGCCAGCGACGTTGCATCAGACAGAAGCCACTGCCACATATCCACAAACACATCAAGGTTTTCTTTAGCAACTTTACTGTTCGGATACACATTGAAGGTCTTTGCTGCAGTCACCACTTGTGGCCCGTATATCCTAAGGTTTATCTCGGTGAATTTTGCTGCCACTTGTAACGATTCCGACATCGTTACGTGCCTAAGTAATTTGCATACCTGTGTGTTGTAAAATGTAAGTATGTTAATGTTATATTTTGTGTGTCAATACCTTGTGCTGTATATAGCTATGTCTACACTTGTATGAATGTGTTTTCCGTCTATAAATTTCTTTGAGTATTTAAAGTTTTGGAGATGTAATGTTTATAGATGTGTTGTGTTATTATATATAATAGTCAATGTAAAATAAACAAAAGCAGTAATTAATGATTCATAATACATTGAGATGGCGATTTGAATGTAATATTTGTTTATTTACTTTAATGTATCTAACTAATACATATATCAGACTTATTGCTACGAGAGCAATCTCTTATAGCCAACCGAGTTGTTTGTTGTACTGTTGTATTATATGAATTAAAATAGAAATTAAATAATAATTTTTTTTGAAGTTAAGGTAAGAGCTGTATTTAATAGTCATATCACATTTCTATATAGATTTTACTTTTAAAAATATTCATTTAGAAGTTTAGCGCTGTGATAACTATATTAATTTGAAGGAGAATCTGAAATACACTCCATTTTATTAAGAAAACTTACCTTATATACAGGCATTTATAAAATTTTCGTGCATAAGTTAATAAAGTGAAACTAAAATATAAAGACACCCAACTAATTATTAACCTCTATTATATGATCTAAGTGCTCATGAAGCCGGCCGGCTATGTTGTGCAGTCTATCTGATTCTCTCTCGTCACAGGAACTCGCTGTAAATAATATGTATATATTAAATTATTGTAATATAATGAAATATCTAGGATACTGTTAAAAACAAAATTTTTAATTAAAACATTGAACTTTTTAATTGTTTTTCAATACTTTTTTTCTATGATTTTATCGGCTTTGTGATTGTGAGCTATGAAAATTATGGATATTTCATTTTAATCTCTTGAAACATATTCGTCGTTCATATTTTTGAAACAATTCTTCTGTTTCCACTTTCTACTATTAGGATAATAAATAATTTTTTCTTACAACTACGATATCTAATTTTGTGTGAAAATTTTTAAGCTCTTTTGATTTTTGGTAAAGTTTAATTATACATAAACGGAATCTTAGCATATGGCATAATAGATATAGAGAAAAAAGTGAGGATGAGTATGAATTCACCCCTTCACTTTAAGTACTGAAGAAAATGTAGAAAAAGTAACTAATATCGTTCCAAAAGACTGACAGAGTCTGAATGATAGCTAAAGATGTGAAAATTGACCAAGACATTGTGCAGAAAATTATGTTTGAGAGTCTCAATGTGAAAGAGTTTGTGCGAAAGAAGTCTATTGGGTTCTTCTACCAGAGCAAAAAAACACCACAAGAAAACTTGTGCTGACATTATGCAGCAACATGATTCCTTTAGAGACATTTAAAAAAATTACTACTTCTACTCGAATACTGGTTCTTTTTGTATGGTAATTATCAGATAAAATGGACAGTCAATGTATTGCAAAGTAATGTCATCATAAAGAATGAAATAAGCTCGTCAAACTTAATCCAAATTTAAAGCCATGTGGAAGAATGTTTTCCAGGTGTACAATATTTATTCAGCTTTATTATTAGGAAGTTTTGATAAAGCTGAGAGGAAGAATCAGAAGAAAACAGTAGACATCGACAATGCTTGTAAAGCAATTTTGCCAACAATATAACTTATTAAAATATATTTGCCAAAACATATTACTATATATGCCCTTTTTTGCAACTTTTTTCTGTCCTTTTAATTTTTTTCATATTTTGAGTCAAGAGTTCTTACTACGAGGGCTCCATACACATTTAGGCACTTATATACAGGTATTCGGTTAAATTATTTACAATTATTACCAATTTTGCCAACAAATATAACTATACTTGCCAAACGTACTACTATATATGCCCAATTTAGCAGCAGCAACTTTTTTGTCCTTTGAATTTTTTTCATATTTCGAGTCAAGAGTTCGTACTATGAGAGCAGTCTGTTAAATTATTTACAATTATTAATTTTTACATTAAAAATATATTGCCTACTGTATCTTTCACAGACATAAAAAGATAGTGCATATTTAAAAAATTATAAGGTCTAGAATAATTGTTATAGTTTTTCTGTAATCATCCATCTAGATTTTATGGACACAACTTTTACATGATTTTTGGCTGGCTTTAGTGGTTTCAGAAATAAAAGAGGTGGGGGAATGCTTTATTTTTGCATATTTTTTGAAATATCTTTTTAAATACGCAATTCAAAATTGCGACAAAAATATTTTTGCATTCTTCATAATAAGCCTTTTCAAATGATGCTCCACATGATATGTAAAATTTAAAAAAAAATTAAAGAAAGTCCTATATTTACCCCTCTTTAAATAGTGTATGAATATTTAAAATAGACAGCTATTGTATATATGTCAGTTAATAAAATGTATTACCAAGCCAAATTTGAAGTTGTATATCGCCTGACTTCTGAGAAAACCAATCATGAAACTAAAAAAACTTGAATATATTGCCTATGATAACTTTCACAGGTGTATATTTAAAATAATGTATAATTTTATATCTTATCTTTCACAGGTGCATATTGAAAATAATGTATAATTTTACCTTTTACCTTTCACAGGTGCATATTTAAAATAATGTATAATTTTATGTTTTGTCTTTCACAGGTGCATATTTAAAATAATGTATAATTTTATGTTTTGTCTTTCACAGGTGCATATTTAAAATAATGTATAATTTTACCTTTTACCTTTCACAGGTGCATATTTAAAATAATGTATAATTTTACCTTTTACATTTCACAGGTGCATATTTAAAGTAAGGTATATTTATTTAAAAAATCCACATAGAATTAGATATCATTAATGTTTGGATTTTTCCCTTTTCTTGTGCTATAAGACCTCCCATGATGTCGACTAACAAGATTGTAGTTTGACCGGAAGTACTTCTATAGGTTTTGATGATGGTATAAATATGTTGGTATTTCAACCCATTTCTGACAACAAGGACTTTAACAGACAGATTGATGGACGATAAAGTGATTTTATAAGGGTTCCATACAGAATCCTAAAACGGGGACCTGCTCATGTGCTAAAATTGCAGATGGAAACAGATTTTGCTCCATGTTTGATTAGTGGAAAGCGAGATTGCCCTGTGTATCTGCGTCCAGGTAAGAACATAGAGTATAATTTGTATATGTTTATATAAAAATAAATTTGAGGAAAATATAAATAATCTATTAAGTATAATAAAATCCCAGAATGCATACAAATCAATTTTTATCAAAAACTTGTTTATAAACAATCAAAGTTTTGTTTATAAGCATTGGAAGACCAGAAATAATTTAGAGGCTGTTTGCTTGTTTTGTCACTTTTGATTTCAAGTTATGTACACACATGTATAATAAAATTAAACGAATCTCCACTCTAATTTTACATTTTATAAATTATTATCAAGGGGCACTTCAGTTTGTAAATAGCGGGAGGAGTTTTGTTGTTTAAATGCTTTTTTAAGTATAAGAATAGGTATTCCTAATGACTTCTTGAATTCTGAGATATTTGGGCGTAACACAATCTATGTAGTAGCTGTTAAAAATCTCTCTAAGCCTGTCAGAGATAATTAATATAGATACCGCCATTAATGATATTAATAAATAGACAAAGACAAGATCTGAAAACGAATCCGAAAATTACTATTTATATTTAAGTATTGTGTTAATAAGCAAATGAGTTTCAGCACACGATTAACTGAATTATATACATATATGTGTATTTAAACATTATTTATCTAAATAATAGTCCAAATAAGGACTTTCACGCATTATATTTTTGGATGCACGTTTGAAAATTGTGCAAGTCACACCAATGTTAATATATAGAATGCATGCACCGGGTTGATTATTCAACTTATTTAATTTTTAATTATATTGTAGTTGTGTCTATGCACAACTGATTCGTCGAGAGAACTGAGTGATATTTGCAAGTTCGAATATGTTTTATGTACATTCTCCAATTGGTCGCTGGCCCATCATAGGCCCGTTCTAATACATTATTTCATAAAAATGGCTGATTTCAGTGGAAAATTATTTATTGATGTCTACAATATTTGATAGAACTTTTCTGTATGTTGTTGTCATATACCTGTAATCATATTGCCTTCAAATATTTTGTTATCTTATCTTCATACACTCTCTAAAATTCTACTTTCATTAGAAACACACTGATTACTTAGATGAAACAGTTTTTCTTCTAAGGATTACACACATATTTGGACAAGATCTACGTTTTATTGAATAATAATTCACCCACTTTTAGCTTACAATGTGCGCAAAGCAAAGTTGACCAACTTTCTGTTTCAAAAGACAAACAGACAGCTCATGATTGTGCAATACAAATTGACAGAGTATATGTTTGGTTTAATTTGAATGTCATATATTGGAGGAGTCTATTTAGAGCTATCGGGAAAGGAAAAAATAGTGAATTGATATCAAACCGAGGTCTGCCGCGGCGGCGCGTGCCGCTCGTGCCACAGCGGGTAACTCTTGGGCCTGGGCACGTGCGGCTGCCAGCAGAGCGGCAGCCAGCTCACGGGCCGCACTCGCTGCGCCCGCACACGCACTCTCAAGCGCCGCACCTCCCATCAACGATGAGGTAGAGTCCGCCCGCTCCTAAAAATGAGAGTATCTATGAAATATTGGTTACACATAGTTTTATAACGATCTGCTAGATGATTATTTCCTGAATACATTGTTTGTTTATACCATTTTCACAAATATTTTCTGTTATAGATTGTTAAAATTACTTTGCACTTGCTGATGGGATTTACGTGGATGTGGTTCTTGTAACACTGAAAATAATATCCAATAAATTTTGTCTCAAATGTAATCTGTTTTCTATACAAAATTACTGAAATAAAACAGTATACAATTCATTTATATACGTATTGGCAGGTGTCAATAAAATAAAGAGTTTACTCAATACCTTGTCATATTTTGTTGTGAACTGTTTTTTAATTTGTGTTTCCTATCAGAAAGGGCTTTGTCTTATGTTTACTGAACTGAACTTGTTTTCTAAAATTTTGATGATGTTTATATCAACTGAACTTGTCGAAAGTATTCTGTAAAATTGACTGAATCTTTTTGGGTATACCATTTGTTTCTTTTTATACTGGTCTGAGCTCATTTTGTGAATGTTCTGTGAGATTTGTACATACCTTAGAATTAACGTAAAGTATTTTCTAAAGCTGCAAATTTAGCTTGACAGCTTGCATTTCGATCTGCACTAGTAAATATTTACCTCTAAGGAGCCAACAAAAACAAACATGTTTTTTGAAATTTTTAAAAAATAAATATTTTAATACATATATAATCATTAAAAATCAATAATTGGTATTAATATTGCAAAAAAAATTACTTGTTTTAAAGGTTTTTAGGTTTTAGTACTTGCATGTCTGTCTGTCTGTATATCATATACCTTTTATTTAGAAACTCACGTAGAAACTTCAAATTTATTAACACATATTATCCGACACATGTCGTAACAGTCAACACTCAAAAATATTCATATAACATGTGGATTTGACCGTTGGACATTAAATGAAAATCCAGTAATATTAGTTGTCATAAATACTTTCAAATAGTGAAATAAACAATAATGCCAAAAATAAAAAATTCAAACAAAATAAAATAGCATTTTAACATGACCAAAAAGGCAGTGTTTACATTACTGAGTTTTGCTCAGCTGTTGCGGTCGCAATCTAATCATATAAAAATAGTCACAATTACACATTCACAATGCAAAGTATGGTCGAATAAATAAATCGAAATGTCTTTAATTAAGATATGAAATAACTTTGTGAATGTGTCGATTTGGCAACATATGTTGGTCTAGCGAATTCTTGGTGAAAATACAACCTTGTTTGAAATTAGGAACCATTTAAAGCTATTCCTGTGACTAAACTACTGATTTTGTTAATTGATTTTTGGAGTACGGCTGAGGAACACTGTATGGTATATGAAGATTCATTTAATGTCGAACAATCAAATCCATGTGTATATCAGAGGAGAAAATTAAGTACTCAATATTTTTTTTTTGTAATTTTATATATAGTTTTTAAGGGCTTTTTCGGCTTGATTTGTAAGGATTTATAACGAGGGTCTCAAAGATATATATTTTTTATAATTTTAAGTAGTAAAAAAATATGGTCTGCCTTGTTTTTGAGACTATTCCACCTAAAATTGTGGAAAAATATGGTTTTTAGCTTAAGCAAATATTGTAAGAAAACAATAGCCATTATCCTACATTTTAACATTTTTGAAATGCTTTACGTTATAACTTCTGTGTAAGATAAAGCAGGCAACATATTTACCTTGTTAATAATAAATATTTGTAAGTGCCCTAATAGATATACTACATACCCTTAAATATTTATAAGTGCCTAACTGTGTACGGAACCCTTGTAGAGTGAGTTCTACTCGTGCTTGACAGGTTTTTTTTACAACATTGTTGTTGTTGTATTATTCTACTTAGTGAGTTAAATAATGAGAATGAAAACTGAGAATTTCTTGAATTACAATTTTTTTATTTAAAATAGAGATAAACAAAATTTGTATACATTGAAGTGCACATTTACCATATCAAGTGCGACAGCAACCAGCCGATCCACCTCGTACGCCAACCGCTCGGCCAACGCCAATATGCGTTGTCGATGCGCGTGTCCGGTGTAAGGCGAGTCGGTAAAATCGTGCGTACGCTCGACGAGCGCGCGCAGGGCTGCCGCAAGCGCGCGCCGTCGCCCCTCACCGGGGGGTCGAGCGCGCGCGCCCCTCACTAGAGCCGCGAGCGCGCGCAGGGACGCGCACGCGGTCGCGCCTCCGCATTCCCACTCTCCACCCTGAGACCGTATGATCTTAAATTCAGTTATATAAATTTTATCGATCCTAGTTATTTACAATTGACAATAAATTGTTGGTTAAAGTATTGTTTATATTCTGTGTCGTGTTTCAATTTAGTAAATAGTTTTGTTTTACTACAGTAATAAAACCATCCGTCCACTAAAACACGCGCTGTGGGTATTTCATATTACTATTTCAGAAAGTGTGCAGAAACTTTTTTCCTATCATCAATAACAAAATATTAATCAAAATGTTAAGAATAAATATTTAAGAAGACACTAGAATAAAAGGTACACAAGTATTTCACAATCTGTGAATTTTTTTTAGCTTTTCTCTATTTTCAAAAGATACTGCCCTTAGGATGACAAGTAGGCAAATAAATTAGTGAGTGTAATAAAGTACTAGGCCATTGGGTAAAAAACACTTGAAATAATGATGAAATACAATAAAGTATTGATTTAAATACAGATGGCAGAGAAAGCTCAACGAAATTTCTTGTAAACGTCACTGATGTTTGGATCCAAATGTATTTTCTACAGCATCATAAGTGAATACGCATCCGTAGAATTCAGGGATGTTTCAATTAAAAAGATTTTATACGGAATATAAATTAAGGTAAAAGATTTTAATAAAAGTTCCGGAATAAAATGTAACTGATTCAATTGATGCGTTATTTTAAAATGTGTTTGGAGTTTACAACTTCAAGTGACGATGTATACCTATCATAATATCTCATATTATTACTACATAGTTTATAGCGTAACTATGTATGTGGTACTTATGTTCTTTTACAACAACATTATATTAACTAAAATATATTTCCTTGTGCAGCTTAGCTGTTAAAGTAACTATGTAATAATGTTTATGATTCCAAGTTAGTAGAATCATTTGTCTCATAGCACAATCATTTGTCTCTTAGTATATAATTTTCTTAATTTAAGTAATCACTGACTTTTTCAACCCTCTTTTCCAACTCTCCTTGTTTAGCAACACTAAACAGTTAAGCGCCATTTACACGGTGATCTTTAGTGTGACAGTTACCATAGTGGCAGTATCACATTCATCAACTATTGCAACATAAACACAATAAACCTCCACATTATCATGGCGGAACATTGTCACAATAGCTGCGATGATGGTAACTGTTGCATTAACTGTCACTGTGTTAACTTCGCTTTAAGGTTAATAAGGTATTTCAGAGTTTCAAAAGTGTGGTTTCGAAGGAATTTTTTCAAAATTAGAATCAAAAATATAATTCATTCAAGGAATCAAGTTAGGAAGGTAGGGCTTATAGTTTCAAGAGAAAATAAAAGCTTACGACATCAGCAGATCATAATAAATACTGTGTAAGTTTTAGTTTTCATTAATTCAAGAAAAGTATCATGTTTGAAGCCTTACTGTATAATTTTTATATTATGTACCATAAACAAAATGTCTTCCTTTACCTAAAAAAACAGTATATTTCTGAAATAATTTTTGAAAGAAGAAATTTTTTATTATGTTTATCCAAAAAAGTGTTCAGAATGCCAAGTCACATATTCAAATATTCAATAACGACTTTTTAAAATTTTCAAGTTACCTACTTCCTTACCTAATCAAGAAAACTTCAGCTTCATGTCTGCCAAAACACAATTCTTAATATTTTCACCATCATAAAAAGAGAACAATTCTTTTTAAAAATTCCTGAAGTATTTAAACAATTTGTTTTATTTAACTTTCTAATTTGATGGATTAGATTAGTTAGATGGAGTAGATCAAGAAAACTTCAGCTTCAGGTCTGCCAAAACGCAATTCTTAATATTTTCACCATCATAAAAAGAGAACAATTTTTTTTAAAAATTCCTGAAGTATTTAAACAATTTGTTTTATCTAACTTTCTAATTTGATGGATTAGATTAGTTATAGCTGTCATTATATTGTATGATACTGTCATTAAATTTTACGATCACTTGATGTAATTAAAATTCCTTGTGATTTTTTTATTCATTCACACAATGGTATGTTCTATCCAACTCATCCATAAGTACATATGATGCATAGATATAGAGGTTTAAAGCATTCTATTATCGATATTACAAGTGAGTACGATCATAATGATAGGGCAAAATAACAAAACAATTATTTCTAATTTATAAATATATAAATGATACATCCATTTGAAATATCCTTTGTGATACTTACCTCCATATCTCCAACTGTAAAATATAAGTATTAAATCTATTCAAATTTACTACAGATAACTGCAAACTAATTAGAATTATCAGGAGCTGACATTAAATATAGAATAAAATATATTAATACATTAAATATATTAATATATTAAATATATTAATACAATATTGATGATGATTTCTCAATATAGAAATTACTTATTGCTGATAAATACAAACTTAGCAACTCAGTGGCCACTATATGTTCACGGGTAGTCATGTTTCTTAAGCTCACTCTTGGACATTTTAGTTTATATTTAAAATATTGACCTTATTCAATAGTGTCCGTGCATAATATAGTAGTCTATGATTAACGGGAAAAACAAGCACAATAACGACAACATAAATGTCAAATTTCCAGTCCAGTACCTACGACATTTAGGGTTTGAAAGGTAGGGGCTATAAATTCACTTAGTCTAATATTAAATAAATCTACCAATTATCTATAGAATCCAAAAAGAGAATTTATTCAAATGATATATGAATGAGATATATTTGTGTTTAAATTGATATACAAATAAAACAAATAATATCAGGAGTTTCAATCTATAAATGAATGAACAATTTATTTACTTACATGCAGAATCAAATAAATTTATAAAGTTGCATGAGCGCAATTAAAATGTCTATAATTATAAAATGAATTAAAATTTTAATAATCAGGTCGAGATGTTTTATTACAATATTAAATTTGTAGCATAAGTATTAATCTGATTTAAAAAGAAAATAGCACATTTTTACCAAACATGCAATACAATATTCTACAAAATTTTGTATCTACATATATGAATAATTAAAGCATGAAAACATATATGAATAATTAAACATATATGAATAATTAAAGCATGAAAATAAAGGTAATGATGCGCTTATACTATGAATTCATAGATGGTATTTATAGATTTGTAAGGTACAAAATAATTTCATAACATTATTGCAATGTATTACTTTAAATAATGTAATAATATATAGACTATGGATGAAGCTGAACAAATATTTTTGAGCATTGTGTAGTTTAAAAACACAGATGAAAAATATAAAGTTATGAAATTAATTTCAAAGTTATATTATGCTTGTATATAATTAGTATCGTAACCGATATTTACTCAAAAAGCATAATTTATGTTATACGACAGTTTTATGAATTTATTCAATTTTTAATTCATCAAAAGAAACATCAAATAGCAAATGTGAATGTTATTTCATTTTTGTCTTGACTTAAAATTAGATTTGCATAATTTTACATATAATTATAATATACTGAAATATAATTTTGAATTGCCTATGTTAAAAATTGTTTTCAAAGTAACGTTTTATTAGCGTTTATATTTTTGCCAAAATATAAATGTAGCATTTCAAGCAAAGGTCTAGTAGTATAAAGGCGAAGCAATACAAAGCATAATTGTAATGTAATAATAAGTGAAATACAATATTTAAAAAAATTATATACCTATATATAGCAATTAATTTTATGTAAATAGTTAAATAGGCATACTATTTAATATGATGTTATAAATGTGTAAGTTATAATCAATAACTAAAAGGTGTTTAATACGGATAGCTCAACTGTGTTTTACCTAAGCAATAGTTTTATGATTAATTTATTTGAATATGAATGGCTTGAATAATAAACATTGACTCAAGTGAATGTAGCCTACCATCTTTTGTCACTTTTGCTACGAAGGTATTTTGAGAATTTAAAATAATTAATGTACTATTCTGCATCTTTCGACATACCGAGATAATAGAATCTTCAGGAGATGAATATATACATGGAAACAAGTTTCGAAAGATAAAGAAACAGGTACAAACAAATACATTGCATATTATGGTGATTGCACCACACTAAACGTATATGGAAAAGATGATATATCTTTCAAATTGTAAGTTCTTTTGATTCTGTATTTGTTGTTGTTTTATTTGATTTAGTTAAATTAGCTGATAAGGTAAATTTTTAATGTGTGGATTGTCCAGTCCAGGAATCTCCATACATATCAAGATTTACCTAATAACAGCATAGAGTTCAGAGTTACCCGTTTGTCGGTTTCATATTTTGGTTAATGGGATTGGTATGTTTAAGTATGGAAAGTGTGATTAAAAGAACTGCATTTTTCTAAAGAAGAAAGAATATATAAAAATAAATCTGCCAAGATATATTTGTTTTACAATCATTTAATTTCATACATACCAATTTAATCACTGAAACAAAGTCTGCGTAACTAAAAAAACAAGACTGAGGAATTAATTTAAAATAACTTTTCCATTGTAATAATTTTAATTTATTATAATTTAAACTCATTAGAAAGTTTGTGTAAATGAATACAGAATATAAAATTTTCTTCGTAGCAAAATGTGACTGTATTATGAAAATGTAATGAATATGAAATTTTCCTACAAATGGCGCTAGGTCGATTAAGAATACCTGTTGGTCACTTTCCGAATATGGTTGTAACTATAAAGGAAAAGAAATGAGTATACACAAAATATATACGTACGTATACAAAGAAAAATGTAAATGATACACAAAGCATAACTGTAGTCATATTTTTTTCAAATTTTACTAAATAGCAGTGTGTGAGCACAATACAATTATTGATTCTATTCATGACAGAAATCTTATGAAAAGGCTTTATCGTATTTTTCAGCAAGAAAGGTTTAAAAGTAATTTAAAATTTCATATTATATTTATTGAAGTGATAAATTTCTGATTTTTACAATTTATCTATATTTATTTACTTTTTATTACAGAAATATACCATTTGTATACCTATGCGTTTCAGTAACAAATATAAAGGAACAAAATATGTAGACAATACACATTTCAAACAATTTTCAGTCATTGTAAATAAATTTGCGAATTGTCTTTCAATTTTTGATAAAGCGTTACATAAGTGTTTTAAAGAAAGATTAATTAAAAAAAAAGAATAATTGAACGATTAGTAAATTAATTAAATAATTTAACAAATTTGAAATTGTTTTATAATTACAAAAAAAAGTGTAATTCATTGAATAATATTATTATCAATTTTTTTCATAGAACGTTGTTATCATCAATTTTTTTTTAAAGTAATTTTCCTTTACTACGGAAATCATTTTTTACTAAGCAACAATCATAATAATACTTTTGTAATTGCAAATATTTCTGTCAATCTTTTAAACTAAGTTGGGGCAAATCTAGATTTAATAAGTCTATGGATTTGCATCATCTGCATAGACGTATGTCAAAATTCCAATTTATATTCCATTCACATTCTTTTTTCAAGCAAATATCGAGACTTGTACTTTTTTATAAATTTGGTTCTTTTAATTTTTTTTATAATCAAAGCAATTTCCTTTCCTGCCACTACTACTGTTGTATATTTTCATGCATTTCTCCACGAGAATTTCATTGAAATGGCAATTTGTATAATTAACTCTGAGAAATGACCACATTAGTAATGAAATTTCTTTATAAAATGCTTATATATATGTTTGCTTAGGATTTCACACGTTACTTACTCATTCTAAAATCTCTAAAAACATATTGACAAATTAGTAATTGGCAATTGTGAAAGTCTTTATCGATAAAATGTCATAACTAGCTGTGCAGCGTCTCGGGTACATTATATTCTAAACTAAAGCGGTATTCCTAGAGCCACATTCATTTTGATAAATTCCCGGTAGCGATGATCGGGAATTATAATCCGACATAGTTATCCCTCACGAGACAATACGTAGCCAGCTACTATCTTCGTAACTGCGATAACCGATTATGCTCACTCACTCCCGCTGTTATCTCTTCATAAAAAGTAGTGACCGGCTAGCGGAAGCGACGAACACATGACGCTGATCCGCGAACGCGCGGGTCATCGCGATAAGGGTAGGTGGCGTCAGACGTCCGTCTCGCTCTATCCCGCGCCGCCGCACCTTACGTGGCGTTGTACTACAGCGTGCTACGTGACCGGAAGCGACGTACGTCGGTTACACGTGTATCAATTACGTGTAGGTCGGGGTAACGGATTATTTATCGATATTTTTATTATATGGGCAATTACCCTCGGTAACTGCCCATCTGTCGCAGACGTAAATGTTATTAAATCTATTTCGTATCGTATCTCTGATCATAATGTGCGCAGGTCAAATAGAAAGAAGTTAATAGCCAGCGAGTAAAGTCTAGGTAATGTGAATTCGGTGAGTTATTTTCTAGAATGTCTTTATTATGTCGTATCTAATTATGATTTAAGATTTAAGGCTAGTTGAGTGTAGGTTATATCGATTTTAGTAGTTTAATCGAGAATTTATAATGTATTATTTCAATGGAATTTTTTGGAAACTTGAAAAACTTAAAAAATATGCATAATCTCTATTTTCTATAATCTGTATCTCTTTACGAAAGTTTTTTTTTTACAAACTTATCTTCTTTGATAACAAAGAGGTACTTGAATTTGTCTAAAAGGTACATGTCCACAACATTTACTGTTAATATGTGATTATTTTTACCGAAATATGATGTAAAAATCATTAAAATATAAAAGTATTATCTTATTTAATTCATTACGTTTCAAAGAAAGAGAAGTATTATAAATTTTGGTTCATGGTTGATATAATTAAGTTAAAAAAATTACAATTTTAAAACCCAATTTTTTTGTATTCCCAGTTAAATGACGTCAAATATTAACAGGAGAATCTGTTGAGATTAGTGCGGGCTTCAGTAAACCAAGAGGGCTGATCTGGTGCTTTCGCCAATAATTTGCCCATGCGCGTACACACGAGCTGTCCTATTAACCCGTCCATTTTTGCCCAAGAGACCTTATTTTTTTGGGTAACACCTTCCTGTATAAAGTCTCACTTAGAAACGGTTTTCGAAAATGTTATTCCTAAGGGCGTGGAAAGGGGTGTATATGTTTTTTACAGATTGATTTTTATGTACTAATTATTACCCGCGACTTCATTTGGGTGATATTAATATTTTAATATAAATTCCATTTATTGATATTGAAAAGAAAATGTTTTGTTTATGATTGTTATCATTTAGAACAAAACATGATGAGAGGACAGTTTTAAGGGCTTGGTGATATGTAAAATGGAAAATTAAATCCAAGTCAGAATATTAGAGCCTAACGTAATCACAATATACCTAAGATTAATATGAGACCACCATGATATGTCCGATATAATATTGTGACTTATATTCGCCTATAGTGATACATTATTATAGTGATTACTATAGTGACCAATATAATATTGTGACTTATATTCGCCTATAGTGATACATCCGTAGAGCGATGTAAAATGAGTTAGTGCCATCTATGTATTTAAAGCGATACTAGAATCTTTTTGAGTCTTGTGCGAATTTGGAATATGACAACTACTTAATCGATTGATGATTACTGACTTTTTCTTTATTTTTATTTTTCACAATATTTCGGAGTATATTTACGATGAGTTGCAAAGTTGCGATTTTACAGAGTATCGATTGAGTTCTAAATTTATTTCTGAAAATAATACCAAAATCTAATCAATGGCGCTTATACGTCTAAGGATGTAGAACCATTGACCGGCGATAAAATTATGGTTTTAGGTTTTTCTTAAGAAATTTTTAATTTTTATTTTATATAAATATCCCGTCTTGATCCTTCACCTGAACTATACAAACGTGGTAGCTATTCATAGACTGTAGAGCATAAAATTGAAATTGAAGTTATCTATCTTTTTAAACCTAATCCAGTTAGATTTTTAAAAAATCGTATAAAATTTATATTTCGACAAATTATTAGTTGTAAGATTTTACTTAGCATGGCAGTTTTATTTTATAACGTATGGATTCTAATACAGACATTTATAGCGAAAGGGTTTTTTAAAATTTTACGTTTCAAAAGGATATACAGATCATATGTTTTTCACAGGTTTAGTTATACATTCACAACATAATTATATTTGAAATAAGTGTCGTAAGATGTTTTTCTTTCATAAAGTAGGTATTTTTTGAAACGAGTAAAACAAACAAAAAATAATAATTCTTTTGTGTCCATAATCATTTTATCCAGAACACAGATATAAGAAAAACTATTATATTTTGAAATATTCTGAAATTTTTAAAGGTATTCTTCATCTGGCATAAGTCAGTCTTCGTCATAAATTTTTACTTTCATTATCTATTACTTTGTCTCATTAGTGTTTTAGATTTTATTACTTTGTGTGATTAGTGTTTTAGATTTTATTACTTTGTCTGATTAGTGTTTTAGATCCTAAAACAAATTCCACGTGGGCGAATTCGTAAATTTTATTCAACTCTCCTAATTTTACATTCAGCGAAAGTGTAATATGGAAAATAGCAGTTTGAGATAAATTAATGATATTGTATCATTAATAATAAGATCGTTTATCAAAAAGCTTGCATATTGAAGAAGAGGAAGAAGTAAGTGGGAAGAATTAGAAAAAGAAGCTTTGAAACCTGTTTAAGGGAAATATGAATGCCGTATATGGAATACGGTAATTAGACAAACAGAAAAATAAAATACCGATAAAACAAAGTTCCGTAGCATCAAAGAACATTAAACTTATAAGTTTGTATTTTTTCAAAGGCACTGTGAAAAAATATTCCATATCTCGAAAACTACACAAAATATTTTATTCAAACCAATTTTCGTTGAAAGTTTATTTTAAATTCTACCTTAATTTTTTCAGAATTTTACACATGTTAGTTGAAAAGTTAGAGTGGAGTGGGAGGGACACTTTTTAATACTTTAGAAGCGCATATTTCATTAACTCTTGACTTAAATAAAAAATATTTTCGAACGTCGATATAATTTTTAAGACCTTTAATTCGTGCATACAGCACTGAATTTTTTTAATCTCTCATTTACATGTATGGAATGTCACACGTAATAATATTTTTTTTCATGGTTCCTATATTTCATTGCATACCGGTTTATAGAAGATACCTACACTCCAAATTTCATCCATATAGTGCCAATAGTCTCCGAGTAAAATGGCTGTGACATACAGACAGGCAGACGGACAGACGGATAGGATGAAATATAAGGGTTCCTTTCTCGCCATTTGGCTACGGAATTCTAAAAAAATGGTAATTAAAATTTCAACTTATTTTTGAAAGACCTATCCAAAATTTCAACTTATTTTTGAAAGGCCTTATATACAGCGATATACCCCACACGATTTGCAAAAAAAATATGCTCCACCTTTCGTTATTGGAAAAGTATATTAACATTTAATTAACATTTTGTTACAATTGATTAACATTCCAAAACTACTAGTGTAAAACTTTATGGATATAAGTCTACCATTGTAAATACACATACGGTGGACCTGACTTGAAATAAGTGTGAAATGACATTAACTAATATACATATAGGGTATAAATAAACAGCATCATATCAGAAGGGTCCCGTTTTACCATTTCTTTTAAGCAATCCCAAAAAGAAAGAAATAGCATAAACGAATATATGTACAAATACCCATAGTTTTGTATATTTATCTGCTTATAGCATATAAATGTACCAGGGACGTTATAGCGCACGCTTGTCATTCAATTCTTACTTTCAAACATCTCCTGTAGATGTAACAAAGAATGTACTTATCATTCATAAATGCGATTATGTACTTCAAACTGAGTTAAAATGTCAAGGAACTGTATGAAAATTCTCGACTCTGAAAAAAAAATCACTGTCAAATTTCGATTTCAAGAAAAAAAATTACATTTTCTTACAAAAACACGTTTCAAATATACTCAGTTTGATACACACATTTCAAATATACTCAGTTTGATGCACACGTTTCAAATATAATCAACTTTATGCACACACTTCAAATATACTCAGTTTGATGCACACGTTTCAAATATACTCAGTTTGACGCATACGCTTCAAATATACTCAGTTTGATGCACACGTTTCAAATATACTCAGTTTTATGCACACACTTCAAATATACTCAGTTTTATGCACACGCTTCAAATATACTCAGTTTGATGCACACGCTTTAAATATACTCAGTTTGATGCACACGTTTCAAATATACGCAGTTTGATGCACACGCTGCAAATATACTTAGTTTGATTCACACGTCTCAAATATACTCAACTTTATGCACTCGCTTCAAATATACTCAGTTTGATGCACACGCTTCAAATATACTCAGTTTGATGCACACGTTTCAAATATACGCAGTTTGATGCACACGCTGCAAATATACTTAGTTTGATGCACACGTCTCAAATATACTCAACTTTATGCACTCGCTTCAAATATACTCAGTTTGATGCACGCATTTTAAATATACCCAACTTTATGCACACGCTTCAAATATACTCAGTTTTGATGCACACGTTTCAAATATACTCAGTTTGATGCACACGTTTCAAAAATACTCAACTTTATGCACACGCTTCAAATATACTCAGTTTGATGCACACGTTTCAAATATACTCAGTTTGATGCACACGCTTCAAATATACTAAGTTTGATGCACACGTTTCAAATATACTCAACTGTATGCACTCGCTTCAAATATACTCAGTTTGATGCACACGTTTTAAATATACTCAACTTTATTCACACACTTCAAATATATTCAGGTTGATGCACACGTTTTAAATATACTCAACTTTATGCACACGTTTTAAATATACACAGTTTGATGCACACAAGAAATTAGATATTTTTATAGAAGCACGTTTCGAATATACTCTGACGTACAGAATCACCTGTATGAATATAGACACGTTCTTAAATATTGAATATATTTGGCGTTAATTTTGTAGAGATTTATTGTTCACAATTAATTAAAAAAATACTACGTGATGTAGTATTATTTCTACTTTCTTTAATTTCTTTACCACGACCTAGGTTTCGTTGTATTACAATATTTGAAGATGTAATGCAACGAAACCTAGGTCGTGGTAAAGAAATTAAAGGAAGTAGAAATAATACTACATCACGTAGTTTCATTTAATTGTAGACACGTTCTTTGTTATACCTGTTATATATACCCATAGACGAGTGGAAGTAGAGATTGAATAATAAGTTTCTCGACTCAAATCTGTGACGGCAGATTGCGCCTCGCCAGCCCACGGGTTGGCAATTTAAATTCTCGGTTCCGATGCGAAACGGTCATTTCAGGAGGCGACCTCCGCCCCCGCCAATAATCGTATGCGGGTAGTGCCGCCGTTTGCTGAGGTGCGCTAGTGTTTCGGCAATAGGTACGAGACTTGGCGTCGTCAGCCAGTAGGGATGATTAATGGGCGAGAGGGGAGAACGGAAATGTAAATTTCAAATGATGAAATTGAAAAATTGACGGAAAGCGGGTAACGATTGCGTTTGGCGATGAGAGATAAATTGTTACGTCGAAACCGTATTTTCTATTATTTATGTCAGCTTTTGATTTTCAATGTAAAGCATTTTGTAAGCCGAGTATAATAGTCATATCTAACTTTTCGTGCTCTTAACTATCAACTTTTTGGAAGAGCCAGTTTTCTCTTGTTCTTCAATTGAAAAATTTGAAAAAATGCATTATTTTAATTTGAAAAGCAGTGAATTATAAATATGAATATGAGTCAATAATTAGCTGTCTTGAAAAGTGGGTATTTTCGACTAAAGATAGTTCTGATCTAAGGTAGTAACACGTTAATAGAGTTAATAGGCTAACAGCGAATGCCCACCAGTGGTAAGTACTTGTCATTTCTAAATTGTGAATTCATTAAATATATTTCAAAAATTGTTTTTTTTTATATTTTTGTTATTTACCCCAAATTGCGTAAATGCAATTTCTGGACAAAATTTAATAGCAGAAAAAAGAATTGTCTGCAATTTAATGTTTTCGAAGATTTATTTTATGATAATTAGGAGTACGTTCCACTAAGCGGTTGTAACGCTCAAAACTCTCGCTGTAGTTTTAGTGTTTATTCCATTGAATCTTACTGTGCCACTTGTGTGACTACATTTCAACTACATTTCGAATATTGTACTAAAAATGAAGTAACATTATGTGCTTACAAAGAATTTTAGTTAAACTTATTTTTTTTTGTGATGCCCCAGAAATATTGTTGACGAACTATCATGTAATAATTCTACACACTGTTTCCTATTCACTTGTTATCTACAATCATCACTTCATCTCATTATCTTTTTGAAACTTACTTCATATGCAGAACAAACTATCATACAATGATATTATATATAAGGGAAACCCACCGTTCTGACTAGTCTGTTTGCCTGGTCGTTTGTTTATTAATCACAGTTATCTGGCACCTCAATTGCAATAGTTCTCAAACTTCATTTATTTATGCATTTATTCAAAAGTCAATATATTTAGCCTAACCATAACGCAAAAAAAACCATTGGGCAAATTAGTCAGACAGCGCAATATAAGCAGAAAATCACAGATAAAGATAACAATTTCCGCTTAAGATATTAGAATTGAAGACAAGTTAAACATTCTATCGAAAATCCTGTCCTTGAGGGTGATAAATGAGCAGAAGGGAATATCAAATTTGGAACAACTCGCTTCAGCGAACTGAACGACGCCAGGGTGCGTGTGACATAATAATGCTCGTGGTTGAGGTACACGAGACGGTAAATATTTTTTAAGCTGTCAGATAAGATCTCAGGATATTAAATGAAATCACCTTCTACACTGAACGCTACCAATTACATATACCCAACGTATACCAGCAAAGCACCATGAACACCGAGGTCTATCTCATGTCAATGTCACATTAGTATACATTTCATATTTTACATATTTCTTTTTAAAAATTTTACAGTTGAAGTCCCGCGTTTTTCAATAAGTCTTAAAACGTCTTAGTAAAACATGGAAATTATAAAAATTAAAAAACTATTAATATTAAAATATTAATAGTTTTTAGTCCTGTTTTCCTAGTTTGCGGAATATCCTACACTTTGTGACAACAACGTGGTGTCTAACACCACGTAGTGTTAATATATAATTATAAAATTTAAATGGTAAAATTTTTTTTCTTTATTTTATAAAATATTTCATTTAGATATCCCCTCATAGAGGTGTCCGAGTGTAGTCAATGAGAATGTATATTAGACCCAGAGTATTATTTTATTGCTTAACTATAATTTGTATAATTACGTATTGATAAGTCGTAATAACCACAATCGTAACAATCACACAAGTGACACAAGATATCACTATACAGATCAGTTTGGAAACAAAGATGAAATAAGGCTATGCGGAGAAGAATAGATATTGCGGAAAATGTAGCGATTCGTCTGGATGTGGGGAGAGATACATTTTGGTAAATACAAATTACAAGTTAATGATTTTGAATATTCTTATATGGGCAAGATATTTAGATCCTACCTAGGAAATATGAGATTGAGGAAAACGCTTCCATAAAAAGCACATGGAGCGAACGACTTTTTTTTAAGGGGATTAATAACACCAACAAATTCTTCACCATATCTCTCAGGAAGGTCTTCGAATACCTCGGTAACATTGCCAAGAAAAGAGGTTACGACTTTGGAAAACTGCCTACAACCCACACAATGGAAGAGAGGGCGCAGTCATACGGTAAGATCCTTGATACAATCAAATTCCTTCCACACAGGAGATCATATAGGACGGTATTATTCATATCGCTGAAGGCAGAACTAGATAGCGGAATATGATTATTCAAAGAGATCACGGCTCTCGCAGCATTGGGTAGTATGATGGGAGGAGAAGAGGCACGGCGATTTTTTTATTTAAGATTTTATGTAAAAATATGAGCTTTTATATATGGAACAAAAATGGTTCTTTGGGGCTTTGTAACATTTTTCTGCGCAACAAAAAAACCTACTAAAAATATAATTGTTATTATAATTCGTTAACAATTTGTAAGCATTTTTATAGTTTCCAAGCATTTTTATAGTTTCAAGGCATTTTTATCGAAGTATTTCTTTGAATAACCGTATTCTACTTCGCTCACAACTACTACTTAGTCACAATACCTTATTAACATCGGTATGTTTTACCTTTTGTGAAAAGTATTTTTTAAATTCGAAATCCTGACAAATCTAAAAAATTCTACTTAGAAAATATGCCTTAAATCTAATCAGGATTTAGTATCTAGAAGAAAAATAAAATGGTAACATACCTCGTGCGGGTCGTCCCTGTCGCCAGGTAACCCGTCGCGAACCACGTAGTGGATAAGGTCCATGGCGCGCCGCATCTGGCAGAAGACGGTATCGCGGTTCTCGCGGGCGGACGAGCAGTGCGGGTGTCGCAGGCAAGTCTGGAGATTGATAGCATTTTGTTATAGGGACACTGTAACGGTGTCAACACATGAAATAGGTTCAAATGACCTTATTTTATATTAAATTGACGTCCGCCATCACGGATTTGTACAAAATTATATTAACTATAAAAATAACAAATAAAATAAAAACTATCAAGTATAAGTAGATATCAAGTATAGTAGGGATCCGTGCATATTTAGGGATTGATAAACATTTATTAATTTCTTTATTTACTCACATACATTTATCGATATATTACAGGTAACCTATCCGTAACGATAAGAATTAACGGGTTAACGAATTAAAATCAAAGAATGTGTATATTAAACATGAATATAAAGAACTATAAAACATAATGACGACATATGCTATGTGACGGAAGGTTAAATTGACTTCTTAAAAACAATATTTAAACTAATTTTTTATAATAGAAAATAGAAATACACAAAGATACAGAGTTGTTACTAGTACAAGTGTTACAAGTGAAATATGTCTTTTATGCTTAATCATTGAGTATTTACAATCTAGGGCTTACAGATAACATTTAAAAAGAAACTAATATTTTAAATATATTACTTTGACTAGTTGACAGATATAAGTTTTTGGTGATATGGACTAATCGTTGGAAACAAGATTAATAGGACTCTTGAAACAGATCGTCTACTTATTTGTGGGGATGATAACTAAACTGATTACAATATAATTTATTACAAAAGTGTGGTTATCTGATTTTTGAAAACCAAAAGAGGATGCGATGTTTACTCCGAAGCAGGTCATTTACTTTAGTTATGGAAGTGATAACTTAAATTTATTACGAAGGGTGGTTATCTAACATTTACGAGGGATGGTTATCTAACATATATTTGTATAAATTCACTTTCACTTATCATAAACAAATCACACTCTGGTGCGACCGCGGTCAGGTGGTTCAGTAGTTGAATACTGCGGGAAACTGAAAAGTACCGATATAATTCGGTTCTAGAGGATGGTATAGTAAAAAGGTGATGACTGCGTGCGTGCAGGATATTGTCAGGTACGAAGAAGAATATTTACTCTTATTGAGTTCAGGCATAGCATTTTTCATTTTAATAGCTGGAAGATAAATTTTGAAATAAGGGTGAGAGGAGACTTTTTTATTTTGCATATATTTTAGTATATCTTTGACGATATATTACCTAAAATTATGAAAAAATATGTTGTGATCTTTATTATTCCCCTTGCAAATGAAAAAAAAATTAATTCCCTTTATAGTATATGACATCTCATAATATAAAGAGAATAATTTTTTTTTTCAATTACATAATTTGGCCTTCCTCCTAAAATTTCCATTGAAATATTTTCGAGTGTTAGCTATTGAGGTATGTGCGGGTCAAATTGTTTTATTACACGTCATATGTCAAGTTTCTGCATCATATGGTATCTGAGAAAAAAGGCTGACAGACAGACAAGCAGACATCTGAGTGATCTTACAATAATTCCATTATTCCTTTCGAGGAACGGTACCATAAAAATCAGAAAATTATACACACAGTGTGGAAAAGTGTATATCCTAATTTATTTGTGCAAAATATGTGTCTATCCTAATTCATTTATACAAAATATGTGTCTATCCTAATTAATTTGTGCAAAATATGTGTCTATCCTAATTAATTTGTGCACAATATGTGTCTATCCTAATTAACTTGTGTAAAGTATGTGTCTATCTTAATTAATTTGTGCAAAATATACGTTTACCCTAATTAATTTGTTTGAAAATAAATTAATGACATTTTGAACTTTATTATTAATAAAACAACGTAGTTATTTGCGATACAAAATACGGTCTTTTATTAAGCGAATTGGGTATTTGACTGATGTCGATATTTTTTGTAAAAATGTTTTAAAACTGTAGAAATATTAGGATCTAGTTTTTCATCCCAAGGTTTAAAAAACCTTGGGATGAAAAAGTAAATAGCAAAAAGTGTCAATTTTTTTTCATTAAATAGAAAAAGTTATTATAAATTTAGTTTCTACATAAAAAAAAATTAGAAAATTATAATACGCAATATATAACTTAAATGCAATATTTAACGAGATACTAAAGATATTTAATAAAATCCTTATAATGAACGCTAAATACGGGCCAATGACGTTATAATCCAGTTGTTTTGTATGGGACGTAATTCGTCAGTGTTTAAGTCGTTATAAGTTTGTAATGAAAAGTTCTAGGTACGCTATATTTATTGTAACCGTCTTTAATGTTATTATTTGTTCTATTTTAGTAACAAAAATATAGTCAAATACCCTATTGAATCTACAACATTCACTGAAAAAAGGGTACAGACTCATAGAGTATTATGAAGACAGCAGATGGCGCTTTATTTTTAAATAATCATAATATGGTAGCAGAGCGTTGTTAGGATCCACGGATCTCTGGGTTATGGCACCTATAATCGTAAACCAGGGATCGTGAGTTCATACCTCACAAGAGGCACCACTCCAACTACAGCAAATACACAAAAATTAACAGTGTTTCACTTTAATACTCTATTTGACTAAACTTCTATACATTTGCAATGCTTCATAGGATTTAAAACTTTAATAAGAACATCAGCTAGAATATCAGTTGTTGACAAATATTCAAATTTATAATTTTATCCTTAACTGCATCCTTAACCAAATGTTATCTAATATAAATGTGTATACATTTTCTATAATGCACATTCGCTACCAACTTCCGTGCATTTTGGCTATCATTAAATAAATGTACAGTGCATAAATTACCAGTCTGTTCACATAGCAAAGGTCTTAAATATATAGCTTCATTACATCTCAGCTATTGACATGTACTCAGCTTTCATACTTGAAAGAGCAACTGTTTGTTGCAAGTTATTGCCGATCCTGGCGTTACAAAGCAAAGATTTATGATCTACCGTATTACTTGCTCAATCGGCATTAACTTAACCAACAAATTCAGTGTTATCCCTTTTATACTTTAAACAATAATTCTTAGTTTTCTTAAGATATCTAAGTATTCTTTTACTATAATTCCAATGACCATTCGTGTGAAATTTATTAAATTAGCTAAGAAACTAAATACCAAAAGATATATTCGGTCCTGTAAAAACCGACAAATACATTAAACTTCCAATCACCTGTTAGTAAGGGAGATCCAGATTACAAGTTTTAGTTAACTCAACATCTAAAATACATTCCATCGGAGTACTTGCAATTTTATAATTTAACATATTAAATTTATCCAGTAACTGTTCTAAAAATAAAATTCTAAAAATAAAGTAATAGCATTTTAACTTTAACTCTCATCCCCATACTTTGTTGAACATGTCCCAAATTTTTTACCTCAAAGTTAGAACTTAATTTGTTCCAAATTCATATGTCCGAAATTCTTTATCTTAAAATTAGAGTTAGAATTCTTTTTTGTAAAAACACATGGCTCTAAGTGACTCTCTTTGAATATTAATTCTCTCGTATTAGGATCTAGGCGATTGATGTAACCAATAGATTGCTTATTTCATTTAACAATAACCTTTTTCTTATTAACGTCGCAATTAATGTTTGGTTGAATCATATAAATGTCTTAATAATATTTGAAAATCTAAATGAATAATATTTTAAAATTTAGCTCTATTTAGATAAAGCAAACAATAATTAAAGAGTAGAATGACTCACAACTGGGGAAAATGTCTCATCGTAGTCGATGCTGGGCCTCTGAGCAAAGTCCTTAGCTACAAAACGCGCTCTGTACCACATTGCTCTGTTATCACTATTTTTTTTGCCCTGTACTAATGTATTATCTGAAGGTATATCGACAGGATCACTGGTGGCTTCTGGACTAAGCGTTGTACTTGTATATAGGTTTATACAACCATAGTGCTTTGGGGTCTTCCCACTTGTTTGTTGATTACTGGTTCTTATCGCATTGTTTCCCTTTTTTCCTCAAACTCTTTAAACTGCTGTGAGATAAAAAGTGAGAAAGGTCCTCTGATTCTGAAATGTTTGACTCAACAGGATTCGACATGTGTTTATCTTTTATTTCAATATAGCTGTATACAGATGTATTCTCTGCTTGGAATCCCCAACTGAAACTATTATATTTGCATCATTTATAATATCTCTTTGTGTATTTTCATATATAATTATGTCTTAATTAGTTGTTACATATTTTTAACAGGATCAAAGTCTAGGTAAACCTTTGGCGACCACAAAAAAACCAACTACGTTGTCCTTGTTTGACTTAGTGTCCCATTTACGCCGGTTCTCTTTGGGCATGTGCACCATTACTTGACTGCCAAATATGCGAACATGGTTCAAATCCGGCCTATTATTTGTCCAGTATATTTTGTCCCTTATACGAAGTTTCATTACCTAATCCTAATAAACACACCTATTCCTTAGATATACAGCAATGTTTGTTGACTCTATTCTTATTCTGGTCATTCATATGCAAACTCCTATGCTACATTTAAAAGCTAGCTGCTGAAAAAGGAGATGTAAATAAACATTGTTTATGTTTTATGACCAACTTGTAAACACCGTCTTTCTGACTTGCCACAGCCACTAAACTGCTTTTTTATTGTAAAAGTTACAGCACTTTTCTTTAAACTCCACTTTATTGCCATTATTGATAAGTTGACTTATTGATCAAGTTTGCCGCGGGGGCACACGTAATACTTCTTTCAAAGTAATTTCATACTTGCAACTGGGAGTGGCGGTTACGATATCCACATTTCCTGAGCACAACACTGGCATAGACTTGTCATTTGCCGCCATTATCTCTTGATATTTGGTATAAAAATATATACTTTTACTTTATCATGTTTACATCCGTCACCATATGAAGACTCGCGCCTCTATCCAAATAAAAGTCTCATTTACTGTAATTTCTACTCCAGAAACTATGGAAAATGCTTTCGTCTTCTTTACTTGCTGCTAATTATTCTGTTTACACTGAGATTTGTAATGTCCAAAATGTTTGTAACGGTAACAATTTATAATTTTCCGATTTGTTTACATTCGAGCTGGTCATAGACGAACCATCGCCATGATGACTGGAGCTGTCATATTTCTTGCCGTGGCTACCAACTTTAGAATATTGTCGACTTTGCTGTTCTTTGCTCAAGAATGCATTTCCGTTTTCTGTTATATCAATCAACTTTGTCTTCACTACGTCAGCAGTAATGGCAATCCCGGAATGCTCTAACGCCATTATTACAGGGAAGTATTTTTCAGATAAACCTGCCGGTGTCAAACAGCCAATTCATTCATTGTGCACGGAAAAACCTGTCCCTAATAATTTTTGGGCAGTTTCAATAATTTGCGTAACATGAAATATAAGTTATCAAGGCGAATAGATATTAGGTTATGCAGTAATGTTATTCTTCGGGAGAACCCAGAATCCTCGAATATGGTCTTCAATTTCTGCCATAAATTTCTTGCCCTTGAAGCTTCATTTATGTGAACGTACAATGACGGATCGATAGTCAGAACTAACTTGGTCTTCGCTTTTGCATCTTTTACGGCTGCTGTGGCTGGGCTTTCTTTCAGCAATAGTTGGAATGGTGCTTCTTGTGAGGTATGAACTCACGATCCCTGGTTTACGGTTACTCGGGCCATAACCCAGAGATCGTAACCACACTTTGCTACCATTAGACAATATGATCCCGGGATCCTGGTTTTCGGGATCCCGGCCTTATTCCAGCCCCAAACATTTCAGGATAATTTTTTACAATACCGGGATTTGTAACAATGTTTAAAATCTTAAATATTAAACCCATCTTCTAATTTACGTTTTTTTAGAAATTATAAATGAATAAGTTATAAATGTACCTTTCTTCGTAAACGCAATCTTACGATGTCAGCCGTCTTGTTTTGACAGCTGATTACATTTAATTTTGCCTGTGAACTGAGAGGGTTGTGTGTGCGGTATGGATGTGCGCTTTTTTATTAAGTAGTGTTTTTTGTTGTTTATTATCTGTTTTACCTGAATATTTTCAAAATTTACGTATAGTAACGGTTACGTCATAATATTTGAAACTCAATTCCGGTTGCTTAGAGAAATAAAGACATATTTTCGAGAGTTATATTTTTATTGTAGTAATGCAGTTTTTTTCTGTTTTAAAGGCATTAATAGTAAAAAACTTCAAAAATCACCACAATGTCGCTTTCTAAAGAGAGTTTACATATTAAACATAAGAAAGATGGGGATCTATCATCAATATGGAGTCAATTTATTGTCGTCAAAGATGGTTATACAGCACATTGTAAACAATGCCCGGCTATACTGAAGATTTTAGGAGGACCGACCAAAAAAGTGCACACTCATCTATCATCAAAACATAATATGAAAGTCATAAGTTGTCTTCATCATCTGGCCAATGACATGAAGAACCGATATCAAAACGAAAACATAGTTTTGTAGCGGACTTTTTCGTTAAACTATGGATGACGTTTTAGCTCAAATGACATCCATTGACGACTTTGATTTCAGCATGTTTATAACTTTTAAACATTATTATCGAGAGGTTGTACAGATTTGCTAAAATCTGCATCAACAGTTCGCAATCGTGTTGTCAATTACGGTTAGAAAATAAAAAAATGAAATCAGGGCTGAAATTAAGGCTTTAAAAAATGAAGGCCAACGCTTTAGTTTAAGTTTTGATAAGTAGACATCTTCTTCTAACAAACGATACATGAACGTAAATATCCATTCGCTTAAAAAGTTTTGGAGTTCGGGCCTCATTCGCATTGATGTATCACTGAAGGCTGAAGTTTATATTCAGATCTTAAAAGAACGCCTTTCAGTTTGACATTTGTCTTGATACTGATATTGTAAAAATTGCGATTGGTAGCCTAATATCATAGGCAATTGCGACCGGTAGCCTAATATCATACTAAAGGTTGAAAAGCTTGTGAATGCAGAACACCATGCTTGCTTCGCTTATGGCATTCATTTGGCTATGTGCGATTTACTGTATAAACAAATATATCAGAGATTTGGCCAAATGAGCCCATCGATTCTGATTCAGATGACGACGGTAAAGATATAGAATCTGGATTAGTAATTGGAAATGAAAATTCCGTGGATCTGACTAATGACTTGAATTTAGAGGAGGTGATAAAACAGTTCGCGAGGTGGTGCTTATTTTTAAAAGAACATCGATAAAGAATGATACAATTCTTAAAAATATGTACGTTTAGAACACGGAAAAGAGCATTCTTCACTGCTTGACTGAAAAAAACTACTTGGAACAGTCTCTTTATCATGTAGTTCAATTGGAGTTTCAATTTACGAGAGTTGAAGTCTGAATATATGATTTTGAATAAAAATTATAATTTTGATATCTTTGTCGTGTTTTTCATTTAAAATCGAAATTCAGTAATAGCTCCCAGATCCCGAGATTGCTTTTGAACAACCCCAAAATCCCGGGATTGCAACCAAAGGTCGGGATCGAATTCCCTAGCTACCATATTATGATTATTTAGAAAATGGTAACATCAATGAAGCGCCATCTGCTGTCTTCATAGTACTCTATGGTTCTGTACCTTTTTGTCTATGAATGTGGTAGATTCAGTTCGGTTATTAAAATACCGTATGTCGGTATTTATTAAGCGCAAATCGGTTCAGCCGTTGCTGACATTAGCGTGCACAACGAAAGTGCGCACAGAAAAATACACAGACAAACATTCTAAAAACTGTTGTTTTAGGCTTAGTACCGTGTCTTTAGTAGGTCGCACTTAGTTTTAAAAATTCGTAAATATTTATATAAAGCGGTATGTGACAAAAGAAAATTATTTTCGTTTGTGACAAACGACCATTTCGGGATTAAGAGGAAATTAGGGTTTTGCCCTTAATGATCAATGCTTAACCAGTTTCATTAAAAATAATAAAAAATCCTAGAACAGAATTACGAAAACCTTCGTGTGCGATGCGCATGGACCTAATATTAGGTCTATGGCGACGCGCTCTACTCGTATTTCGTCTTTTCTACTGCTTACAATTCTCTTAGCATGTAGCAATTCATATTATCTTCACAGAAATTTTATATGAACAGATAATACAATTTGACTGTCTTGTGTTTTCATATGTCACTTTCGCTTGTTTCCTAGCGTTTCTGAATTGCTCAACCGAATATGATTCAACTCAATGACGGTTTCTCTTATCAGATTTGAATAAACTATAAAGCATAATCAGTTAGGTATATTTTGTTTTTTGACAAAATTTAATTTATAATATTATTATTCGTATACTATGGTTATTATTCAATGGTATGGTTAGCACAGTACAAAAATTAAGGTCACAAAAACCGTCAAATACACCGACTTCCAAATCTCAAATGGCTATAATATTTTATTGACCAAACACAATTACGTCACGGACTCCGATGTGTAAAGAGCACTTAAATCGCGTTTAAATCCTCCAATAACTCGATAAACAATAATAAAACCAAATCTCGTCCCGTCAAATTTCAACGGCGAATAATTCGATATCCGGCCCATTGACAAAGTTATAACGTCCCCGCCGCGCGCCTAATACACGCACCCCCTACCACCTTCCGCAACCACATCCTTCCTGCGTCGCGCCATTATCAAATTGATTGCCGTCGATATATCGGCCTAACAACACGTAAATATGCGATTTGACGGATGTATTCGGCGGCGAACACTTTGCCGGCGCCGGTTTACGACGCTGTATCCGATTCCGTCCGGGCTCGTAAAGCGTGGCATAAATTTGCCCCCCTCGTCTTGGCCCTCTCCGTTCGCGGTCAATGACTGTAAGAGCAGCTTTTTCTGATAAAGATTCTCACTGCACGCCTGAAGGAGGCGTGCATTCGAGTATGATATAGAAGCACGGTTTCGAACCCTGAAATTCGGAGTAAGAGGAAATTATCACAGAGTCCAAAATAAAAACCGGAAAATCTGTGTTTGGATTTAAGAAAAATGTATGGCTATTGAATTGGTGTCTGCTTTATTTTATGATAAAGTGAGAATAATATGAATTCGATTCGTCTGTAATAATCAATTATATCGTAAGACATGCAAGATGGAAAATAAAAAATTTCCCGAAGATTAAAAATAGAGTAATACTATTTTGGGAGTTCTCATAGAAATCGATATTTTGTGGTTATTACTTAGGCTAGCATGATACCAGCGAAAAAGCAATTAGGTGTAGGGAAATTAAAATTATATATATATATATATATATACATATATGCGCACACACATACAGACCTAAATATGTATAATAAATACATATGTTGCCAATTACATTAATTCAATCTAGATTTCATCACATATATCCTTTGACTTTTTCCAATTATTCTCTTCCTATCACTTGAAATATCTGCGTCTGACCATCATCCGTGTGGTGGAGGTTTTCTTTAATTTTCTACGGGATCTGTCCATCATCATGAGTTCGGAGCAGTTTCAGATATCGTGATAAAAAATTAACAAAAAACTTAAACTGAACTTGTTCCAGGATTACTATCTCTCATCTGAGTAAAATTCATAACAATAGCTTTAGCAGTTTTCTAGTTAAATCCATTTGTATAGTTAAATCGATAGATTCTTTTACATTAGATTCGTTTTGGTAATCAAATATGCAAACGAAAAAGTATTTCATATCTGAAAATTCGAAAATTATAGCCAGACACTTAAATTTTATTCATTTGTATGATTTTAAATTTTGAATTTCCCAAGTTTTCATTCTAAAAGCTCCATGCTAAGATTAAAATCAAAAGAAAGGTAACCCGTTTCATCGTCCCAATTGGGAATTACGATTTTGTGTTTCTGTTTCGGTCACACTAATTATATCGACATAGAAAAGTCTGCTCTCCACATCGTTGATATTTGAGTAAATAGGTTGTAATAGATGGAGGGGTGGATAGACACCGAGTTTCCACGTTTTTCCAGTTTTAGTACGGAAAATTGAATTATTATAAGAAATGAGCTGTTAAGGTTTGTCTTTATGTAAAGATTAACATCATATCATTAAGTTAGGTAGTAATTAATTTACATATAACAAACAGGTGTATGAAACAACATGAGATTTGTTACAACAGTTTAATGAGTTATATGGTAGAACTACAGAAAACCTCGAAAAGCATTGAGTATAGGTAGGAGACCCAAGAGACGTTGTAAGTCTCTGTAAGTTATAAAACTAAAAATACTTGTATGTTATAAAACAAAAAATACTTGTACGTTATAAAACGAAAAATACTTGTAAGATTTATAATGAAAAACGCATTGGAACAGATAATAATAAGATGTTTGGAGAGCAGGTCATTTCATTTGTGGTTCAATGAAATTGTTAGTCACTTACTTAACTTGCGCTTCACGTTTTCCGTTTTAGATCTTACAAATATTTTCATAGCTATTAAAAATTCACAATTACAAATTTCCAGAAGAAAAATATGTGGTTATAAATCTACGTCTGGTTATAAATCATTGTGAGGTAAGAAGAAATAATTTAAAATTTTTAGCCTTATTTAAAAACACGGTAAAATAGAAAAAAGTATGTAAATAATTATTATTAAAATTATAATATTTAAATTATTTGCTAATGATAATAACAATAAGTTCTTTATTTCAGAAATATTACGTTATATAAATTAACAGTCCATATATTGTCTGTAAATTAAGTAATTTAGTAGTCACTAGCGTTAGTAACAGTTATAATAAAACGCATAAAAGTAATTAAAATTATTTAATTTCTGCACTGAACAGACAATCAAACATAAAGACGAAGAAGCGTAAGTTATCATTAGTTCAAAAGTAGTTAATATTTCATTGCCATTCAGTTTTGAGCTATGTTTAAAGTTTCAAGTCTTAAGCTCGACGGGGAAGTTAGTTTAAACTCGTTTGTAAACCCGGGCAAACAAACATACAAGACAGCGAGCTAATATAAACGTGGTAAAATGTTTTAAAATCGTGGAAGCAATTTTAAAATTCATCATAATATTGGTAAGCGCTCTGTCAAAATAATCTTGGCGCAGTAAATTAAAGTCGCATTGTAGCGATTGTTGATAATCGCAACCACATATTGATATATTGTAACTAAACGCGATTTATTAGTTTAAACGGTAGTCAATTGAGTTTTGGCTCTGCTTTTTGTAGGTGACATATGTGTTTCATATCTGTACGAGTCTAAATCGTACGAGTCTAAGCTTTTATTTAATATAAAGACGCCATTTTCTTCAAAAAACCAGGTCAATGGATGTTCTTCCTACCTAACTATGTTACTCGTTATAGTAGTGTCAGATGTTGTGGCGGAATATGGGCATTGGACTCTTAGCAATATATCCGTGTGTGAATAATCAAAAATGGTTTAAGTATATTTTGGAATTTGTGTAAACTAGAGATTTATAGTTGAAAGTGAAAATTTTGAACTCTTCTGGAATTATATAGACTTTCCACCGTTTACAAAAATAATCTTATGGTTTAAATTGTTCCAAAATATTCCTCTTGGGTTTGGTAACTTCCTCCGCAATACGTCGTTTTTTCTTATATATTTAGCCCAGGTTAGCTGGTACATATCCAATCCTTAAATACTCCAATACATTCTTTAACATTCTCTCCAGCGATTACAGCAACCTGTTAAAAGAGCGTCGATAGCGTCTCGTTCATTTCGCTCGTTCTTAATTTTGCTAGATATATGGCTAAGGCTATTGTTGATTTACTACACATCATATTGGTTACGGCCAGTCCAAAAGTGCATTTCATCATTATTTACCTCACCTTTCGAAGTTTAAGCGAGTACAACGTTGGAACTGTAAACTGATCAAACTGATTCGCATCATAAAATCATGTGAAACATTACAGAATCGAAGTAATATATCCCAGTAATTCCCTTTTAAATGTTCCTGATAAGCCAGGCGCTATTGTATAGGCTGTATTTACACGTCATGTGAACTTTTATCGTCTCGAGAATTTGGCGATAAGTTTTATTCTGACATGTGTTGAAAATATAACGCCTAGATGTATTTGGCGCCTTCGTGTATTCAGTACACGTAATATTGAATGGACTTCAGGTATTTGGTACTTTTATTCACCATGATGCTCATCCGTGTTTAACAAAACTAAATTAAGAGGCAGGTGAATAATTCCCTAGCAAAGCCGGAGTCAACGATAAGAAAAGATAACAGTGTCCAACAAAAAAACTGGAGTCGGCATTAAAAACAGATAACAGTGTCCAAGGGAAAGCTGGGCAAAGCCATATACATGTTAAAAATATGAAACGTAATATTTTCACACATACAAAAGCTGGCAACAATTGAAGGAAGAGAGCATGGCGTGTGTGTTCAACCGTATTGGAGCGACACGTTGCGATGGGGGTGTACGGGGGTGTGGAGTATCTGATACTATAAAACAGTTTTATGCAGTCAATGAAAATGTGCGGAAATTAGTATATATTAGTAATATTGTAGTTAGTAAAATATTAACCTTGCATTACTATGTAATTATACATATTCAAGATGGGATTCTGAACAGCCTAATAATGGTGATTGGTCATAGTAATAAAAACGCCCTTTTTGAAGATATCATTCCATTAGTATATTCTATCTTATTACAGTTGGGAAGCATGGGGGGAGGGAGGGCGTTGTCCAATCTCATTTACTGAATACGCAATCAATATTTCGATTATTACTCACGTATCTGTCTGTCTGTGTTGAATAGCCGATTTTTTCCAAAGCCGTTTGCGTAGAAACTTGGTATAGTAATACATCATATTAACTCGTATCTTATGGAGTAGCTAACAGTTTGAAATACATACATATTAAGCACTCAAAATTTGTCTTTTTTTTAGTTTTATATAATGTGTGTTGTTTCAGGTATCGGATATTATTTAAAATATTAGTCTTAAGGAACTTAAAAATATTTTTTTTAGAATTGTAAGTAGCATACTCTCAGAGCTATGCACGAAAATGCACAAAAAAGCATCCACCTCTTTATTTCTGAAACATTTAAACCAAAATACATGAAAAAACGGGTTGGCAGAATCTGAGTACAATATTGCAGCAAAATATAGCAATTTTCCTATACAACTTATAGTGTTTGAGGAATTCACGATTTTCTTATACCTGTGAAATGTACCCTAGGCAATATTTAGATACGGCGAAAAATAATACTGATATTCATAAATAGCTTAACAGAAACGGTTTGTATCCTTTAATAAACTTTTAAATGCATCTAAGTATGTGTGAGTACTACTCTTATTTTACAGATTTGTTTATTTAACCATTTAACCATTATTTTGTCTTTTTTTAACCATTAATTTGTTAAATATCAGTTTAACCATTAATTTGTCTTTATTAACTGATGATGTTTTTTGAAATTCTGCAACTAACTGGCATACGAACCGAACTTTTCAATGCGCATGAAGTTTTTTCAAATACGACAATTTGCTTTGTGATGCGCACAAAAGCTTATCAAGTGTCAGTTTAATATGGTAATGCTAATGCATAATAGAGATTTTAATATTTATTAAAATATAAACTAGATTATTTATGGCTGAAGCGACGATTTATGAATAGATAAGGCAAGGTAAATGAGTCTAAATAGAAAAATAATGTTCTTTATTTTATTTAGTCCAAATTATGAAGGTAGCACTATTATCAATTTACCAAGGTCGTTGATCTCATTTGGATTTGTTATGTCCATCCATATAAAAAGAACTGAGATAAATTGTGTAAAATTACTTTTGTCCGCCAAAAGAAAATTAAGTTTTAATGCGCATTTAAGTCGTGCTTTTATCGGGCTTTCTGCACTCCAATTATGACATTTCAAGGAAGGTTTGAAACTTTGTACGACAGAAGTTTAACATTTCATTTCTCCAGCGCCGTCTTGAATATCGTTAACTTTAGTATATAATAAGAGTATACACAAAATGACAGTTTAGTGTAAAAAAAAACAAAATTCAAGTAAAAAATTCAAAGTTATTCATACTAATGGAAAATGTGGTTTGTTAAATTTTCTGTTTGTAGACACAAATATAAACAAGGAACGCATTTGGTTCTTTATAAAAAAATATGATCGGCGCTCCGTATGTGGAACTTATTTATAGTGTCTTATTGAATAATTACGTATTTAACTAGATCAAGTGGGATAAAAATGAAAGTACTTGTGTATATTTGAAGAAGTCTGTTAATGTTATAGTAGTAAAATTTAAAACGAAGTGTAAATAATCAAGTGGGATAAAAATTAAAATGCTTGTGTACATTTGAAGAAGTCTGTTAATGTTATAGTAGTAAAACTTAAAACGAAGTGTAAATAATCAAGTGGGATAAAAATGAAAATACTTGTGTACATTTGACGAAGTCTGTTAATGTTGTAGTAGTAAAACTTAAAACGAAGTGTAAATAATCAAGTGGGATACAAATGAAAATACTTGTGTACATTTGAAGAAGTCTGTTAACGTTATAGTAGTAAAACTTAAAGCGAAGTGTGAATAAAGTTATGCTTAAGGAGATTACTGAAGGCGCTCCAACATGAGAAGTTCTTAAATTGAAAGCATGCGAGATTGGAATATCCTCCTGGTAATACTGGTAATAGCGTAGGTCTATATATATATATATATATATATATATATATATATATATATATATATACATACATATATAAATTTGCCATTTTAGTAAATTGTCTCAAAAGTAAATATCCATTAAAAACCAGTATTGGAAAATTATAAAAAATTAATAAAATATTAGCACGTCACGAGTTTCCAAATTTAATAGAGGGGATAGTGTAGAGATATCTTCCCGTCTCATTCGCTCTTGGAGACAAAAAATAACCGTTATTAAAAATGACGTCATAATTCAGTATTGCCATTCTTGTTTAAAATTTACTTTAAACCATTACAAATCGGTCAGTTTTCAATATTTGTTGAACATTTTTTCGAACCTTGTTAGGTTGTATCTTAAATTTATGATTTATGAAATGAAAAAATTGTTGTAAATTTAGTCACCAGATAAATATTTGTATATTTAATTAAAATTCATTATCGTATTTATATACAAACTTATAGTGTAACTTGATTTGTAGTATGTATACTAAAGCGTTGTGAAAGAAACTATAATGATCATATTGTAAGACAATTTGATAACAGAATCACTTTTTGATAATAGAAAGACGTCGCTATTTATATAATAGGTATATACTATATATAAATATACCTATAGTATATACCTATATAATATGTATATACTATATAGAAATGTACCTATTACACAGTAAACTAAATACGCCTTCTCCGATGAAAGCGGAGTTTTTGTAAAATGCTTCGGTTGACTATGATATGAAGGAACATCTTCCCTTGCGTAACGATTTGAAGGCTAATGTACGTAATATACATATATATAGATGAATATCAAACCTTGGAGGACGTGAGCAGCATGAGGGTGGACCGATCGAGGACGGCGCGCGCGGCAGCGACCTGAGCACGCCTCCGCTCGTCGCGTAGCTCGGCGCGCCGCTCGCCGCTCAGCCGCGCCAGCTCCACCATCTCGCCCCCGAACGCGGTGAACGCCCGCACGAACTCGGCGAAGTTGTTCACCGACTCCAGTCGGTCGAGTGTGCGCGACACCTCCGCGGGACGAATAAGACAGATCGGTGTTGTAATGATTCATTTTGTAAATATATTACGATAATAGTTGGCACGTCATGATAGTACAGTAAATGTAAAGTAAAATTTTGAGTTTTTACTTTATTTCAAGATGTCATTTGTCGATTGTCTACCACGGTTTAAGAGATATTGATAAGTCTATTAGCACAAATTTATAAAATTGGATAGTCTCTTAAAGTCTACTAAAGCGAATTTGATATTAAAAAAAAATTCTTTCTCTTCCTGTCTTTCTGTCTATATAAAAGGATCCTACAGATTAACCAATTAAGTAACAAAAAACCTGTCAAGTACGAGTGGAACTTGTGCTGTGAGAGCTCCGTGCACATTTAGGCAGTTACATTTAATGGACATAATATTCCTATTAAACTATTTGCAAAATTTTAATTTTCTAGAATGAAAATATATTGCGTCTATATCTTACACTGGCGCATATTCAATAAAATACTTTTTTTATGTGATATAACTATAAATTAACGATTTTCGGTTTTTTTTACTTGCGTTGTGAGACCTTGGTTCTTGTCAAATTTCATGATTCTAGGTCAACGGGATGTACCCTATAGGTTTTGATTTATTTGCGAGTGTTAAAATATGTAATGCATAAATGACCATATTTTTAGGGTTCTTCTTGATTGTGTTGACTTAGGGATTTTTACAGCTCCAAGAGACCGTATACCAAAGTATTTGATATTCATTTCAACTTGATACCTTCACACGTTCCTGAGAAAAAGGGTCTTGATAGACCGACAGACGGACAACGATGTGATCCTATAAGGGTTCTTTCTTTCCTTTTGAGGTACGGAAACCTAAAAATAACATTATCTATCTTATACTGCTTGCACTATGTTCCATTATAAAGCGGAAAAAATTGATCAAGTGTGTATCTGCACACACATAAAATATGGTTCATTATACATACAAGTTATTGATGCAAGTTAACAGAAATAAAAAGTTAAAATGAAAAAAACCTATCAAGTACGCACTAAGAAGGTCGTATAACTCGCACTACGAAGGTTCTGTACACAGCACTTATATACATTTAAGGGTAAATAATATTTCTATTAAATTAGTTACAAATATTATTTTTTACAACATACATATATTGCTTGCTATATCTTTCACATGTATATATACATGTTGCATATTTCAAATATGTAACACTGAGGATAGTCGTTAGAGTTTTTCGGTAATCTTCTAGTCAGGTATTACCAACCCTGTTTTCCTCATGATTTTTTCATAGTTTTGGAATGTTTTTTTTAAATATACATTTTAAAAATTATGAATAAAATATTTCTGTATTCCCCAAAACAAGCTTTTTCAAATGGTATTCCATATTTTTTTTAAACTTTTATTAGCCCCCTCTTTAATTCATATATAAAAGTTTTTTAAAAAAAAAACAGCTAGTGCAAAATAAATAGGTTAATAAGATATATGACTACGCAAAGTTTCTACGGGTTTCTGAGATAGGCGGCTGTGAATATAGAAAAAACGTAAATATTTTACCTAGTATATCTTCTACAGGCAAAAAAACATGGCGCAATTTAAAAAAATCAGACATCTAGACTCATCACTATATTTTTCCTACAACCTTTGCACGGGTTTCTAAAACCTACATTTTTTCACACATTTTGTTTGATTTGTTTCATAAATAAAGGATGAATTTTTTTTAGATATCTTTCAATATATATCTGAAGATATAAAAGCTAAAATTATGAAAAAAAATATTTTCGAGGCCCTTATAACTTTAGCACTTTCAAACAATACCTCTCATTATAAATGATATTAAACAAAAAAATTCAAACAATTCATTTTTCTTAAAATTTCCACTTAATAATATATAAAAATACCAAATTTTAAGTTTCTACATCAATCGGTTTCTAAAAAAAACGGCCAGTCACCTGAGTGATATTTTAAGGCTTCCTTTTTTCCCTTTGAGGTACGGTACTCTAAAAATGGTAAATAAAACTTCAATATCATGTTCCACGGCATCCCACTCGTTGAGAAAGGACAAAACGAATTCGCTCTAAGTTTACATATATGAGAAGGTATATTATAAATAAAAGACTGGTGCGTGCTTATGAATAATACAGAAATGAAAAGTAAAATAAAAAAATCACACACGTATTATTTTAAACTACTTTCAAATAATATGTTAAACACTAACTGTATACACTTGAAATATTACGTTTATTATATACAATAACATAAGCGTATATTAAATTACTCTCAAGTAAAATATTAAACACTAACTGTATACACTTGAAATATTACACTTATTGTATATGTACTATTGTACATGTTAAATCTGTTATTACACATGCTTATTATATTAAATTATACTCAAACAAAATATTAATAAAAAATAAAACGTATTTCTTGTAACGATGCACGCCATGTAAGATAGTCAACTCGCTTGGCCGATACCGAAGGGAGTTGACCCGATTCAGCGTCACCGACCCGAGCATGATGGCTCAGTTTCGTTCACTGTTCAGTAAAAGTGCGCATGGTAGGCCTAAATAATTTACATATCAAACATTTTAAAGATCAAACTTCGTGGTAATTAAAATCTCCATATGAAGCAACCGCTTGACAAATTTCAATCATACAGGTCTAAAACTGTAAAAACTAAAACGGTGTAATAGACAATGATGGATATAGACAGATGAACATGACGAAGCTGTGATGGTTTCCTTTTTTGCCATTTGGCTACGGAAGATAAGTGTATTTTTATTTTGGAAAGATCTAAAAAAAATTTCAACACGTATAGAAAAAAATTTCAACACGTACAAAAAAAAATTCATCACATACACATAATTTTCAAGAATTTAAAGTTTTGTGTCAGGCCCTTCTAACAGGCTCTGGTGGCACAAAAGCATGTATCATGAGAAAAGAGTATATTAACTTTAATTTGATGGTAACTTTAAATTGAGAAAAAAATAAAGTCAAAAATCTTTTGCGCCTGGATATTGTAATAGGATAGGCAAAAATGTTTTTTGATATAACTTTATAAACACTAACTTTTGGTAGTAATTTTAAACTGTTACTTTATGGACTCAATTGTTTCCAAAAAAAATTGACTAGGAGTGGAGGTATAAAAAGTAACAACTTCCGCTCAGGCACAAAATTACTTTTTGCATTGTCACTTTGTGCATTTTAAGAAAATTTCATCCTTTTAATGGCTCGTATTTTTGCGGTCAGCTCTTAGACTTAAAACCACTTTGATTTGAATGTGAGCCACAAATCGAACCACTTTGATTTGAATGTGAGCCCACAGTAGACGAAGAAACAGGATTTGATAAAATTCATATTGATTATGTTAATTATAATGGTGATTTGTAAATGTGAGCCACATATAATTTCAACATACCATTTCAAAATAGTTTAATTTTAGATATGATTACTATTTAGTTGATGCAAAGCGGGAATTGAATTGCAAGACTTCACTTTATTAAATTACTTCACTTTATTAAATTACTTCACTTTATTAAATTACCGTTAATTATAAACGGGTCGATAACTCAATGGAGTTGTATTCAGTTTCGTTTTATATCCATTGAGGTTTCAATCGCATCAGGGCAAATTTGCCCTTTTTACGAATCAATATTCTGCAACGTTCTCTCATCACACGCACGCTTGCGTCTTTTGAATCGTTGCTGAGCTTTACCTTATATTTTCACACTTCATTCCTCTCGATATATCCTAGCAGGAATGCGATTGGTAGGTTTTCGGATGGTTGACGGTTCAAAGCAAGGTTTCAATTTAACAGTTGTTACAGAAACATAACAACTGTTAATAGTTGTTATGTTTCTTTTGTAATTAGACTGGTTTCTAATGCTGTTCCATATTTGCGATGTGTAAATTATTTGATGTTTTAATTGTCGTTATCATCTATTTATGGATTTTTATACAGTTAATTAAATTTAAGATTAAATTACAAACTTTGAAAGTTTGTGATTTCTGAGAGCGTTTGACATGTAACAAACTTGTGCGACGTTTTTATTTGAGATGTTAAGTTAACGAATGTATTGTTTTGTTTTATGGGTTGAATATACTTTATTATACGTTTATTGTTAATAACATTTACCTTTATCCACACACACATATATATATATATATATATATATATATATATGTATATATATACATATATATACATTTTAGACAAATATCTATTTCAATGTGCTATACAAAAATAAGTTTTAGTTAGGAAATGGCAAAGTTTATACCAAAAATATGAAATGAAATATTTTTTCCCAAAAAGAATAGTATAAAATAGTAAATTTATTCGCTAGATATCTACATGTTAGTATTTTTTAATATAAATTCCATGATATGTAAAATGTTGGTATCACACTGTTCATAATACAATAAGCTTCACTTATGTGTAGCTTGTTGTATTATGAACAGATTGCTGTCTTAGAAGTTTGTGTTAAAATCATAGGTAAAACAGATTTTAGAAGTTCTACATTATAAAACTATAGTTGCAGTATAATTTCACGGAGTAGGTAACAATTTAAATTGAAATAGGTTACATTTAAAATAATTTCAGTAATTTTATTAAGTTTTATTAAGGTCAAAAAAATTTCTTAGTACAAATCCTTCTCAAGTTTAGAGGTTTTGTTTTAGGTATCATTCATTATTTATATTAATGACAAGCTGTTGCGCGGTGCTTCACTTGCGGGAAATCAGTTTTTTTCCGGGGTTGGAACATTCTAGCTTTATTTATTATTACGTTATCACAAACGTCAATGTGTTAAATTACATTGAGATCGGCTGAATAACTGAGCAGTGAAAGTGAAACAAACAAATAAATAAATAAACAACATCACTGATTTAGAGCTCTATAAAGTATCAAAATTGTAATGCCTTACTAGTACTTCAAGCGTAGGTACGAAATACTACGAATGTTATTGGTACTTTATTGTTTTTTGCAATACTTTATAATATACTTTACACTTTATAATAAAAGCTACTTTTCGTGACTTTTTAGGGTTTCATATCTCAAAAGGAAAAAAAAAATAGGATCACTTCATTATCCGTTTGTCGGTCTGTCAAAACACTTTTTCTCAGGAATGCGTAGACGTATAAAAATTAAATTAATATCAATTACTTAGGCCTACGGTCTCTTGGAGTTGTAAAAAAATCTTGTAAGTTAAGTTAGTAGCTTGTAAGTCAACGCAATCAAGAAGAACCCTAAAAATACGGTGATTTATGCCACATATTTTGATACTCGCAAAGAAATTAAAACCTATAGGTTATTTCCTATTGACCTGAAATCATACAATTTGATAAGAAGCGAGGTCTCCTAGTACAAGTAAAGGAAAACAATTAATTTGTAGTTATATCATATAAAAAATACTTTTTTAAATGTGTAATCTTTTCGTCCTAAAAAATTCAAATTTTGTAAATAGTTTAATAAGAATATTATGAACCATTAAATGTTTTTAAATAGTGTGAGTTCCACTCGTTTATTTTATATTAAAAAAAAACCTGTCAAGCACGCATGCAATTACCGAGGTTATGAATCAGAATATTTAGATGGGAGTGGTTGGAATATCATTAACGTATTTCCTGTAGGATACCTTTAGAGATTACTTGTTCTGTTCTGTAGAAGCGATATTTGCTGAAGCAAGGAGAATGAGAAAGCTTTCATTTCATTATACATTCACATAATATATATATATATATATATATATATATATATATATATATATATATATATATATTTATGAATGTTTTTTTTTATTGGGGTTATCTTTAACAGCCAACGAATATGTACCATTACAAAAACAAACTTGTTTCCGGGGTACTATGAAAAAATTGCACTATCTGCCCTAAAATACATTCCACAATTCGACACCGTGCGGCGACCGGATCACGCAAAAAAGCTCGCTTAAAAAAGCGCGCCGGAAAGTAATTTAGACAAAAATGCGAAACCGTAGCCGACGACGTAGAAAGGGTAATACGCGGCGGCGTTGTAAAACTTTTACGATCGGCCCCTGTGCAAG